>CM038794.1:114558266-114834095 GCA_021764765.1 Vicia sativa | reverse complement strand
GATACCTTTGAAGCTCAGTGCTATGCAAGTGAGAAGAAGGTACTAGAGTTGACCAAGTTACTTCACGAAGAGCGAAGCATCAACGCCTACCTCGGCACTAAGAGGAAGCGCCCATGGGAGACTTAGAGCTTTGGGATTTATATGTTTTCTTTTATTTTGTTTGAACTATCTTTTGTACTTAAAAAGAAAAAAGAATAAAAAGAGTACTAATAAATGTTTGTTCATTGCTTGTTTAACAAATTTAAATCTCTAAGGTCCTTGAAAACATTGCATTGCATCCGCATAAACATTGCATATCATAGCATAACATTGCATCACAGGTACATTGGAGATTGGTTTTCTCATTTGCTCGCTATTTATTTTAGCAGAAATGGCTCTTGAACAAACTGTCAAAGATCTCCAGCTCGAGAATGCTCGGTTTAAGATGTTCTGACTTGGTCCAAGGCCAAGAAGATCGAAGAAGCTCATCAACGAAAAGAAGAAGGTTGTTGGGCTTCTCAACATGGGCGACGCTACAAAGGAGGTCCTAGAGTGGTTAGTCGAATTGAGCTCTCGAAGGAAGTGTCAAGAAGGAGGATGAGCAAAGTAACAAGGTTGATGGTGAAGGTAGTCGCATGAGCACGAAAAAGTCTATGATGATGGCCAATACTCGATGAAGATGACAAGTACAAGCAACTTGAAGACCGTCGAATCTTGTGGAAAATCTGAAAATGTCGGCTGAATTTTGATGATCGAGCCTTGTCCACAGTGTTGTGATTCCTCCCAAGTTCAAAGTTCCACTTTTTCCAAGTATGATGGCATTTCTTGTCCAAGTGCATTTGAAGTCCTATGTCGAAGATCAATCCCACTGATGACAAAAGGATGCACTATTTTCAAGAGAGTTTGTCCGAACCGGTTGGAATGGTACTATCACTAGAGAATGACTGTATCCGTACTTGGGTAACTTAGCGGATGCTTTCTACAAGCGATGAGTACAATCTTGAATTGACACCCACTCGCATGCAACTACAAAGTATGTCTATGGGTCGTGATGAGAAGTTCAAGGAGTATGCTCGAGTGGAGAGATCTAGCAGGAGTTCAACCACCTTTGTCCAATAGGGAGTTGGTTGATATGTTTATGGGAACACCGACAGCCCGTTCTTCAATCATCGATTGGAAACTCTTGATCGGATTCACCGATATTACGAGCGTATTGGCGGTATCAAGAGTGGAAAGATTCATGTAGAATCCACATCAAATGCTGCGAAGAGATCTTTTGGTGGTAAGAAAGAAGCTAATGCTGTGTATGATCAGAAAAGCCGAGCCAAGACCGACCGCTCAATGCAGGGGGTTGTGATCTCGATCCTACATCGGACAATCTCGGTGAGACAACGCGCGTAGCGAACGCCACGAAGACTCAAGATCAACATGCCATTGTCGCAAGCCTTGCAACACATGTTGAAAGCAGAGCTGATTACCTTGAGGGATCCTCCTAAGAGTGTCAATACTTCCTCTCCGAGATACAATCCTAATGCGAAGTGTGCTTACCATTCCAATAGCCGGGACATAGTCGATGATTGTTGGGCTCAAGAACAAGATTCAAGATATGATTGAAGCTAAGCAGATTAGTTTGATCCTCTGTTGAGACTCGAATGTGATCAACGCGCCTATGCCTAACCATGACAAGAGTTCCAATGCCGTTGGAGAAGATACTTATGTTTTCAACATAGATGACTTGACCATTCCTCTGATGACTGTTAAGAAGAATTTGCTACAATCCGGTGTCAATCCAGGATGCCCAGAGAATTATCGTTGGTGCCCATCCACACCTGATGGTTGTGCTTGGTTGAGAAGACGTGTCCAGTGCATGATGAATAACCGCGCAATACTATTTCTGAAACCACCTGTGCAGAAGCTGTGTGAAGAAATGTCTAAATTGAAGATTGACAATGCGAATGAAACAACACCATCTGTGTGGGATACCTTGGGGCAGCCAAGTGGAAAGTATGATTACATGGTGAAGTACACTGTTCCTGAGAGCTACAAGATTCCTATTGAAGATGTTAAGATAATTGGATGGGGTGACGATTTCCTAGAAGATTATGCTGATGTTAACACAATAAGGATTTCCTCTGCTGATCCTGTGCCTAAAATGGCGCCTCTCATCATTACTTCTCCAAGACCAGTTCCATATTTCTCTGACAAGGCTATCCCTTGGAATTATGGAGCTGATGTTTACTATCATGGTGTCAAGCAAAACCCTCTAACCATTGAAGATCTTACAGTTGAAGCTACCATTCCTGACATCGACAACATCACCGGATCAAGTAAGGTGGCCGAACAGAAGAGTTTCTCTCGATATCTCTCCTCCAAAGACACACGCGACTCGCTCGTATTCCATATTCAACCCATTCCCAAGCTAGAGGGAAAGAACCGTGACTCATCCCGCTCGAAAGTACCAAAGAAAGTTCTTGAAGACACCTCCAAACAAGAAATGGAGGAAATTCGAAGATTATCAAGAAGAGTGACTACAATGTTGTGGAGCAGTTAGGACGAGACCCGTCCAAGATCTCCATGCTTGCTCGCTCTTGTGCTCGAGGCTCGTGCTAATGCCTTGGTGAAGTTTCTAAGAATTCTCATGTGCCCAAGACACTACCACCGACCAGTTTGAAGTTTGTATTGCTAGCACGGCTGCCAACAATAGCCTAGGCTTCTCGATCTTGATTTGACTCTGCGGAAGGAAACACAACAAAGCCTTGCACATCTACGTTGAATGCAAGGCGTTACATTATCTCATGTTTTGGTGGATCTGGTTACGCTTTGAACATCCTACAAGGCGCTTTTGATCGACTCGATGTTGAAGGGTTGGTCACGAAACCCGGACATTATTGTGAGAGCTTTTGATGGTTCTAAGCGACGATGCTTGAGAGCTCATTCGCGTTAAAGTCGGTTCCCGGACTCTTGATTCCACTTTCTTTGTCATGGACATCCGTCCCTTTTGCCTACTTGGGCGCCTTGGATACATGGGGCGGTACCTCTACCTTGCATTAGAAGTGAAGTACCGGTGAAGGGAAGGTTGTCACAGTATGTGGTGAAGAAGAGTATATGGTCATCATCATCATTCGATACCTCGAAATGGAAGGTGAATTCTTCGAGACTCCCTGTCAAGCTTTTGAAACAATACCCAGAGTCATGCCTGTTGACTCTCCTGTCGCTCCTGAAGTTACACAAGTTCCGTCGAGGATGGCCTCACTGAAAGATGCTCAAGCTGCTGTTGAACAAGGAGGTAGTACTGTTTGGGGTCAGCTCCCCGATCTTCCTTTCAAATCCGACAAGACTGGTTTAGGCTTCACCATCAAGGGTCAGAAGATGATACGCCGCGAACGTGCCGGCCAACTTCCTTTCCGCATCAGCCAGAGTGGAATCCATGCTATAGAAGACTGTCATACCCCAAAATTTGCCCTCCATCTACTCAAGAGATTTCATACATCCATACTCAAGGATTCCTCAAGAGTTGATCGGACAAACTCTCTCTAGACAATCAACTCAAACTAGGGTTTGGTATCTCTCAAGTCAAGATGGATTTCAACATCTCCAATGGCCTTCATGCCTCCTCATATGCTTCAAAGATTCTCCATGTCAAGTTTCAAGCCTCCAAGTCAAGTTTCCTCGATAATTGCTCGGATGGTTGAAAATCGGTGTATTGGACAAAAGTCAAGCTGTGGTCAACATACAGTCAAAACTTCGATTTTGGTCAACATCTTCATTTTGAAGTAACATTCATCATTTGATCAAGGTTTGATCATGATTCATCAAGAAAACTCAAGATTTGCCCAAAAGTCAAACTTTCTAAATTAGGGTTTCTAGATGAAAAGTCAAGCGAACTTTATTGATCATAACTTTCTCATACTTTCTCAGAAATTTTTCCACCACCTCTTGTTTTGAAGGAAATTCAATTCTCTACAACTTCATGTCTCACAAGAATGTCCAAAAAATGCTTCATTTGAGAGGTATAGCTCCAAACATTACAGTCATTTTCAAAGTCAACAAAAGTCAACTTTTGTTTTGAAGATATATTGAGCATGGTAACTCCAATTGAGATGAGACCAAAAGCATTGGTTAGAGGACTCTTAGAGCTTTCCAAAAAGTCCAAGAACACTCAAAAATGTGGAAAATTGAGCAAGATACACTATTCAGAAGTTGGGCGATTTTGGACGATTGCAAAAGGACATTTTGGTCAAATTGCAAAATTTTCCAAATGGGCCTATAATCTTTTGATCCAAACTTGTTCATGATGTTATTCTTGACCCATAAAAGCTTGGCATTGGTGATTTTCTATTTTCATGGTTTATATTTGAATTTTACAACATTTAATTCAAAAATAAATTATGTAAAATATGAAAATAAGTTATTTTCAATTAAGTTGGATTTATATCTCTCTTAATGTCCAAGAAAGCCCACACCATTTACCAAATTCGTGCAAGCCATGGCATTGATGAGAAAATCATATTTTCTTCAAAATTTGATTTGATTTTCAAAGAAAATATTTGCACATTCAATTCCCAATCTTTTTTCCTTGTTTTTTCTCTTCCAAAACCTCCTATAAATATCAAGCAATACACACAAGCCAAAGGACGGAAAACCCTAACCTAAAAAGAACCCAAACTCTTGCCAAATTTTCCAAGAATCTTTGAAATTCGAATTTCAAAATCCAGCCACTTTCAGTCCAAACCGACCATCTCATTGTCTTCAGGAGGTAAGTTTGAGTAAGTACACACTCATGCCATGGTTTAAAACAAGCCGGATCGATGCATACATGATCATACATATTCAAAACTTTTGATTTTTGCATTTTAATCATCTGCGCGTTTTAATCAATTCTAATGTTTTTATTGTGTTCATGAGGCTTTACTTGACTGATCTGGGCCATCGTTTGAAAGGTTGAACGTAAGAATCATGGTTTGCCATGTTTAGGGTTTCTCAGGCTGTCTCTTGAACCGGCTGCAAGCCGTTTCAATAAAAATAACACCACCAATGGATTCGGGAGGTCCGATTTAGGGGGACAAGGTCCTTCTTTCTCTTTTAAATTTCGTGTTTTGCGGGTTTGAAATCCGTCCGAGAAGACGGCGAGCTAGGGCTCTCGTCGGCGACTGTTGACTCGGTTCGAGGCAAGCGTGGCACAATGGAGCCTTTGATTCGCTCTCTCATCAACGAGGACCCACCGGTGATTGGGCCTTGACTTCTCCCAACGACGCGTGTTGCTCATCACTTCACGTTTCATTCCATAACACGCCACACATGGCGTAGCGGTCAGGGTATTGGCTTTAAAGGTTTGAAAGGGATGTCTCCAGTTCGATTCCTGGTTCAGACAATCCCTTTTTACACTTTTCCAAAACTCTATTTTTCATATTTTTTCACATTATTTAATATCTTTGCATTATTTTAATTCTTTTCATAATTTTTATTTTGCATTTAAAAATTACCAAAAACATTTTTTCTTTTTACATTATTTTCATAAAAACCTTTATTTAATTTAATAAATTTAAAAATATAATTTTTGCATGCATATTTATTTTATTTTTATTTTAGCATTTAAATCATTATAAATTGCATTTTAATTATTAAATCTTTTCCAAAAAATCCCAAAAAATTATTTTAGCTTATTTATCTTATTTCCAGCATATATTAATTTTCTCATATTAAAATTGCATTTTTCTAACATTTTCTCTTATTTCAATTTCATCATATTTCCGATTTTCTTATACTTTCAGTTGCTGATTCGGACGTTTTCTTTTATCATTTTCTTTTTTTCCAATTATGTAATTGCTCATGGGATGTAATAGTTTAATTAGGCTTTTATTTTCCATAAGTTTAAATTATGTATCTGCCCCAAAGCCATGTAATAGCGTAGGTTTATCTTTCCGCACTTTACATTCCGCATTTTACTTTCCGCACCCTTATCAATTGCTAGTAATTAGGCGTGTATGGCAAGATAATAATTGGACATAGCTCACACTAATCTTCAAGATAAAATATCTGAATTTGACACACTTCTTTCACACGCACCTTAGGGTAATTCTCTCGATGCCTTTCGATTCAAAATGGTCATGTCCCTCGAGCGTAGAGGTATTCTAGCACGTTGCCTTCAAACAAATCATCATAGTCCCTTGATACAAAGATCATAAGACCCACGATGTCGCCTCCGAATACATGATCTTGACCCTCGATTGTTGCCTACGAAAAATGATGATAGTCCCTTGAATGTGCTGGGATACTTCCTACAAGTTGCCTTCTATGACCATCCGATGTCCCTTGAATGTCCCGCTTACATCCAACGAATGGAGCTACCTACTAACTAATGGTATGGCTAGCGCTATTCTAAAGGAATGTAAGTACAACAAAACGACCAATTCGAGTGGGTAAATAAGTCTCTTAGTTGCTTGCTCTATCAAATGCTTTTCACACCACACACTTTTTTCAAAGTTCAAATCCTTTTCAAAACGAAACATTTCGAACACTTTGTATACACTCCTACATGAGTCATTACAAAGTCAAAGCGAAATGCCTTTCTTCAAAACATTCTTGTCAAACACCTGAAAGCAATTTTAAAAAGTGATCTAGAGCAACTAAGAGCCCGTAGATAACTACGGATGGAAAAATACCTTACCTTTTCATAACCATTCTCCCGAACTCGAGAATCTAACGAAGGTCTTTTACGTACTTTTACCTTCCCTTAATTGGATAAAAATAAAAGTCGGTGGCGACTCTTGCTATCCGCACATTTGGATACAAAATCCTACAAAGTCGGTTCACCGTATCCGCAGGCTGGCGACTCTGGGACACACCCAAAGAGAATTGCCTTAGGGATTTCTAGATAACCTTTAATGCTTGTTTGAATTGTATGCTTTATCTTTAAGGGTTGCTTGGGTATTATATTGTTGGGGATCCTACACCGGATCCGGGTTTCCTTTTAGGTAAGTGGCATTAGATCATCGCGACCGTTAGGCGATAACTACGCGGTCAACATGATGGCTACGTTAGCGTGACACTTTGGTTGCCCGATACTCTTCATTCCCAAGTTGAAGAAAGTATTTGGCTTCGTGGTGTCATCAGCGCTAACTAAACTTTTAGAACCTTAATTGACCCATCTTGGCCATTAGAAGGTAGTGAGATGGCGGCTTTGGTGTAGACCGAGGTTGGTTGATACTCGATGCTACGCTCATTGAGATTAGACTTTTGGGACATTTTCGATCGACCACTTGGCGTCGTATTGAAATAAGCGCCTACGAAAGATCTGTGATATGAGATTCCTAGAACCCGGTTACTATTATAGGACAGGATGAACCAACTCAAACTTTTGGTGGGGTAATCACCTATACCTCATGCAAGCCTTAACCCTAGGCTCATTGTGTGAATTGTTTGTGTGTGCTAAACATGACATCATGACATCATTCGCATTGCATATCATTTCTAACTATTTCAAGGACCTAGGGATTTATCTTTGCTCTGTTTTGTAGGGTATTATGGCTTCTAGAAAGACTATCCGAATCAACTTCATGGGTATCCCTTCTCAACTCAAAGATTTGGTTTCAGAAATTCCCGACCATGCTCAGTTCATCAAAAGACATGGTTATCTGCTTGATTTGGTTATCTCGGTTTGAAGAAGATATGATGCATGTCCTATTCCGGTTCTTGATCCGAAACACCATTGCTTTACATTTCCGTTATCGGTTGGTTCCTACCTTGGAAGAGTTCTCTAAGCTACTTGGGATACCTATTCTTGACCAAATGCCATTCACCGGTTTGGAAAAGGTTCCTAAGCGAAGACATTGATCACCTTACATCTTAAGATATTGAAGCCAATTGGGAAACTAGAAGTGGAGTTAAGGGTTTACTTTCCAAGTTCTTAATTAAGAAAGCCGAGAATTCCTCAAAGTTATGAGTTTCCATGCATTTGAAAATATTGTGGCCTTTCTAATTTATGGTTTGGTTCTATTTCCTAACTCGGATCAATTCATAGATGTCAATGCCATCAAGTTGTTCCTTACCCGCAATCCGATGCCTACTTTACTTGGAGACATCCTACATTCTCCACACTCGTACTACTAGCGACAAGGAACTCTCATGTGTTGTGTCTGTTACTTTCAAGGTGGTTTATTTCGCACCTTCCTCCATCGATTTTGAAGAACGAACAAAGGTTGAGATGGTCTCAAAGATTGATGTCACTCTCTCATTCGATATCCGTTGGAATCTTTTCTCTCAAAAGGACTTCACATTCATCGGCGTTGTGGAGAATTCCTAATGTACCACTACTTGGTATAAGGGAGGTATTACTTACAACCCTTCTAGCTCTACGTCGGTTTGGTTTTGCTCGAAGAGATGGTCCACATGATATGCTTCTCCAAGATATTGTGTTCGACTACAATCACGATCTCGAATTACCGAAAGGTTTATACATGCTTGGGGCATGGTAAAGAAGGCGATACCAAGACTTTGGGGCACCGAACTCCATTCCTTGGGAACCTTACCTCAAATGGGTGCGAGCTCGAGCTCAAAACCTCATGATGCCATTCACTGTTTACCAGTAATTATGGAACTGTTGCTATAGGTGGCGTACCTATCTTGTTCTCCATCGACATGCCTACTGATTTTGAAGACAAGAGATCTGGATTCAACAAAGAAGAAAGGATACCTTTGAAGCTCGGTGTTATGCAAGTGAGAAGAAAGTTCTAGAGTTGACCAAGCTACTTCATGAGGCGAAATATCAACGCTACATCGGCACCAAGAGGAAGCGCCCATGGGAGACTTAGAGCTTTAGGATTTTTATGCTTTTCTTTTATTGTTTTGAACTATCTTTTGTACTTAAAAGAAAAAGAGAATAATAAAAGAAGTACTAATAAATGTTTGTTCATTGCTTGTTTAACAAATTTAAATCTCTTAGGTCCTTGAAAACATTGCATTGCATTCGCATAAACATTGCATATCATAGCATAACATTGCATCACAGGTACATTGGAGATTGGTTTTCTCATTTGCTCGCTATTTATTTTAGCGAAATGGCTCTTGAGCAGAGTCAAAGATCTCGAAGCTCGAATGCCGGTTTAGAGATGTTCACCAGCTTGGTCCAAGGCCAAGAAGATCAAGAAGCTCATCAACAAGAAGAAGAAGGTTGTTGGTCTCCTCAACATGGGTAGGCGTTTCAAGGGGTCCAAAGTGGTCGGTCGGATCGAGCTCTCTCGAAGGAAGTGTCCATACCGAGGGAGTACCAAGGGTGATGAAGGTGAGCAGCGTGAGCCAAAGAAAGAGGAGAGGATCATTCGATTATGGCCAGACTCTAAGGAAGATGACAAGTACAAACAACTTGAAGACCGTCTCGAATCTTGTGGAAAACACGAATGTCGGGCTGAATTTTGATGATCGAGTCTTGTTCTGGTGTTGTGATTCCTCCCAAGTTCAAAGTTCCCTTTTGCTAAGTATGATGGCATGTCTTGCCCTAAGCTGCATTTGAAGTCCTATGTTGAAGATCAATCCCCATGATGAAAGTTGTGGATGCACTATTTTCAAGAAAGTTTGTCCGAACCGGTTGGAATGGTACTATCGGCTAGAGAATGACCGTATCCGTACTTGGAGTGATTTGGTGATGCTTTCTGGATGTATGAGTACAATCTGAATTGACACCCACTCGCATGCAACTACAAAACATGTCTATGGGTCGTGACGAAGTTCAAGGAGTATGCTCGAAGTGGAGAGATCTAGCGGTGAGTTCACCACCCTTGTCCAATAGGGAGTTGGTTGATATGTTTATGGGAACACCGCAGGCCCATTCTTCAATCATCGATTGGAAATTCTTCATCCGGATTCACCGATGATATTGACGGCGCATTGAAGTTGGTATCAAGAGTGGAAAGATTCGATAGAGACATCTTCAAATCTTTGCGAAGAGATCTTTTGGTGCTAAAAAAGCCAATGCATGTATGGTCGAAAAGCCGAGCCAAGACCGACCGCGCTCAATCGGTGGGGCGGTTGTGATCTCGAATCCTACATCGGCCAACCTCGGTGAGACAGCGGCGTGGCAGCAGCGCCACGAGGCGGTTCTGATCAACATGCCATTGTCGCAAGCCTTGCAACACATGTTGAAAGCGGGCGATTACTTTGAGGATCCTCCTCGAATGTCAACACTTCCTCTCGAGTACAATCCGAATGCTAAGTGTGCTTACCATTCCAACAGCCGAGGCGATCTTGACAATTGTTGGGCTCACGAAGAACAAGATTCGAGGATATGATTGAAGCTAAGCGATTGAATTTGATCCTCATTGAGACTCGAATGTGATCAATGCGCCTATGCCTAACCATGACAAGAGTTCCAATCTTTGGTGGCGATACTTATGTTTTCAACATAGATGACTTGACCATTCCTCGGTGACCGTTAAGAAGAATTTGTTGCAAGCCGTGTCAACCGGGATGCCCGAGGATTGTCGTTGGTGCCTCTGCGCGATGGTTGTGCTTGGTTGAGAAGGCGTGTTCGATGCATGATGGATAACCGTGAGATACTATTTAAAACCACCGTGCGAAGGCGTGTGAAGAAATGTCTAAGTTGAAGATCGACAATGCGAGCAGCGTGCCATCGTGTGGGATACCTTGGGGCAACAAGTGGAAAGTATGATTACATGGTGAAGTACACTTGTCACGATAGTTACAAGATTCCTATTGAAGATGTTAAAGCGACCGGATGGGGTGACGATTTCGAAGACTATCTTGATGTTAACACCATAATTTCCTCTGCGATCCACGTGCCTAGTGGCACCTCTCATCATCACTTCTCCAAGACCATGCCATATTCCTCGACAAAGCTATCCCTTGGAACTATGGGTGATGTTTACTATCATGGCGTCAAGCAAGACCCTCGACCATTGAAGATCGACCATTGAAGCTACCATTCGACGCCGACAACATCACCGGATCGATGGTGACCGAACCGGAAGGGTATTCTCTCGAGATCTCTCCTCCAAAGACACCGCGACTCGGCTCGCATCCCGCTACTCAATCGATATCCCACTAGAGGGAAAGAACCGGTGACTCATCACCTTTCGACGGAAGTACCAAAGGAAGTTCGAAGACACCTCAAACAAGAAATGGAAGAAATTCGAGATTATCAAGAAGAGTGACTACAATGTTGTGGAGCAGTTAGGACAGACTCCGTCCAAGATATCCATGCTTGCTTGCTCTTGTGCTCGAGGCTCATGCTAATGCCTTGGTGAAGTTTACGAAGAATGCTCATGTGCCGCAAGACACTACCACCGACCGTTCGAAGTTTGTATTGCTAACGGCTGCCAACAACGGCCTGAGGCTTCTCGATCTTGATTTAACTCCTTCGGAAAGAAACATAACAAGGCCTTGCATCTACTGTTGAATGCAAGGGTACTACCTTATCTCATGTTTTGGTTGATACGGTTACGCTCGAATATCCTTCGAAGCGCTTTTGATCGACTTGATGTCGAAGGTTGGTTCGAGACCAGTGACATTATTGTGAGAGCTTTTGATGGTTCTAAACGATGCTTGGAGAGCTCACTCACTGTTAAAGTCGGTTCCCGGACTTTTGACTCCACTTTCTTTGTCATGGACATCCGTCCCTTACTCTTGCCTCTTGGGGCCCTTGGATACATGGGGCGGCTATGTTACCTCTACCATCGAGCTGAAATACCGGTGAAAGGAAGGTTGTCACGGTATGTGGTGAAGAAGAGTATATGGTCGGTCATCTAAAGTCATTCCATCTCGAGATGGAGGTGAATTCTTGAGATCTGCCAAGCTTTTGAAACAATACCAGTCGTGCTGTTGACTCTCCCAAAGTTGCACAAGTTCCGCCTAGGATGGCCTCATTGAAAGATGCTCAAGCTCTTGTTGAACAAGGAGGTAGTGCTATTTGGGGACAGCTCCACGATCTTCCTTTCAAATCGACAAGGCGGTTTAGGCTTCACCATCAAGGTCGGAAGATGATACGCCGCGAGCGTGCCGACCAACTTCCTTTCGCATCGATCGAATGGAATCCATGCTATAGAAGGCGACAACAGCGGCTTCGACATCGGCAAGTGGATCTTCGACTCCGGATCATGGGCTCGGCAATTGGAAGACGAAGGCGTCATACCAATCTCCTTTAGCGGGAGTAATTGCTTTTGTTTTGTTTTGCTTTTCGTATTTCTTTATGTTTTGAACAATAAACTTTGAAAGCCTAGTGCCTTGCGGGGCATCATGGCTCGTTTACGAGGGTTATTATCACATCGTTTGCGTATTTTCATTCAATAAATCGTTGGACTTTTGCATTCAATTGTTTGTTTTCTTTCTTTACTTTATCACCCCTTGAAAGCTATGTGTTTCTTACACACACCCGTGATACAACTGCGAATCACTCGAATCTAGTTAATAACAGCTATGCTAGTGCTAAATATGACTTGATAATCCGATCTACCAAGCCGAAGGCAGTGGGAAGATTGTGAAGTGCGGGAGAACTTGCCGGTTTCTGACAAGAAGCGAGTTATCTGACCACGAAGAGCAAGTTGAGGTTGTGAATTTGAGTGTGACGAAAAGAGATCAAGATAGGAGCGGGTCTTGAGAATAGTGTTAAAGAAAGGTTGGTTCGGATGCTACGAGACTATATTGAGGTTTTTCTTGGTCATACGAAGACATGCAGTTTAGACATTGATATTGTGGTACACGTTGCCAACAAAGGAAGGTTTCTCCCGAAAAGCAGAAGGTTCGTCGCATCGTCACGAGATGTCGGAGAAAATCAAAGCCGAAGTTATAAAGCGAGTTCAACGGGTTTCTTAGTTGTCACCTCCTATCGATGGGTTGCAAATGTGGTACCCGTACCTAAGAAGGATGGTAAGTGCGAATGTGTGTGGATTACGGATCCGAACAAAGCAAGTCGAAGGCGATTTCCCACTTCCTCATATTGATGTTACGGTTGACAATACCGCTCGGCATAAGGTTTTCTCCTTCATGGATGGTTTCTCCGGTTACAATCGGATCAAAATGGCTCCCGAAGACATGGAAAGACTACTTTCGTTACGGTGGGGCACTTTACTACAAGGTTATGCCGTTCGGATGAAGGCGCCACTTACGGTGCTATGGTGACATTGTTTCATGACATGATTCATCACGAGATAGAGGTCGTCGGCGACATGATAGCTCGATCGGTGAAGAAGAACATCTAGATCATTTGCGAAACTATTTGTGATTGAAGAAGTCGGTGAGACTTAATCTAACAAGTGCACCTTTGGTCGGATCGGAAAACTCCTAGGGTTTGTTGTCGATGGTAAAGGTATTGAAGTTGATCCTCAAGGTTAAAGCTATTCAAGAGATGCGACTCCCTTGCAGGAAGGAAGTCGGGTTTCTTGGGCGATTGAACTACATTGCATTCATTGCACATAGCGCTACTTGTGAGCCAATCTTCAAGTTACTAAAGAAAGATCAAGTAGTGGAATGGAGCGATGATTGCCGGATCGCTTTTGACAAAATCAAGGAATACCTTGGAATCCTCTATCGATGCGCTGCTTAGAAGGAAGACCTCTTATCATGTACTTGACGGTGTTAGAGAACTCAATGGGATGTGTGTGGGGCAACATGGCGAGTGCAGTCGAAAAGAGCATGCAATATACTACCTTAGCAAAAGTTTACCATGTGAAACAAGATACTCACGGCTCGAGAAAACTTGCAAGCTTTAACTTGGGCTGCTCGCCGACTAAGGCGAGTATATGTTGACTCACACTACTTGTTGATTTCTAAGATGGATCCGATAAAATACATATTTGAGAAACCAGCTCTCTCGGGAAGAATAGCAAGATGGCAAATGATCTTGACCGAATATGACATCGGTACACTTCTCGGCGATCAAAGTGTAGTGGCCGATCATTTGGCTCATCAAGCCGTAGATGACTATCGATCTATGCGGTTCAATTTCCGAACGAAGATGTTTTACTAGTTCAGATTGCGAAGAACCAGGCCCAGACGAAGGACACGAACAAGGATCCCGATGGACTATGGTCTTTGATGGAGCCTCAAATGCACAGCAGTGGCATTGGCGCCATCATCACATCCCTACAGCGGACATACTCCTTTCACCGCTTGATTATGTTTCGATTGCACGAACAACATGGCGAATCTGACGTGCATCATGGGAATCAAGGCTGCTATTGACTTAAGAATCAAGTTCTTGCAAGTGTATGGAGACTCGGGGAATATCCATTGAGGGCATCACATTAATGATAAAGTTCATGAGAAGATTTGCTTCCAAATTCTTTCTCGTGGCATCTTATACAAGCGCAACCACGATTTGTGCTTACTCCATGTGAACCGAGAGAAAGCGACTGTCGTATCATGGAAGAGTTACGGCGAATTTGGTACTCACTCCGGTGGACACACCATGGCTAAGAAGATTTTGAGAGCAGGTTACTATTGGTCTACCATGGAAGGCGATTGTCACATACTCGATCTTGTCACAAGTGCGGTTATGCCGACAAAGTGCACGTACCTCCGGTACCTCTGATGTTTTAACTTCTCCTTGGCCTTTTGCAATGTGGGGCATTGACATGATCGGAGAAATCAAGCCCACGACTTCCAATGGACATCGTTTCATCCTTGTGGCAATAGATTACTTTACCAGTGGGTGAAGCGACCTCGTATGCATCATTACCAAGAATGTTGTGGCTCGATTCATCAAACATAATCTTATCATCGGTATGGCACTCCGAAAGATTATCACGGATAACGGTTCCAATCTCAACAATAAGATGATCACCGAACTACGCACGCGGTTCAAGATCAAGCATCACAATTCATCTCCTTACCGGCCTAAGATGAATGGCGCGATGGAAGCCGCCAACAAGAACATTAAGAAGATTATCTGAGAAGATGGCGTGACTTACAAGGATTGGCATGAGATGTTACCATTTGCTCTTCATGGTTATCGCACTACAACCACGAACATCAGCAGAGCCCCCCTCTCTTGTTCTGGTATGGAAGCCGTCTTACCCATCGAGGTTGGATACCCTCGACGAGTCCTCCGGAGGCGAGTTAGGCGAGCGATTGGGTCGACTACGCCTTGACCAGATAATTTGATTGATGAGAAGCGACTCGCATCCATACGCCATGGACAGATTATCGAAAGCGAATGATCGAGCATTTAACAAGAAGGTCAAACAAGTCTACCAAGTCGGTGATCTAGTAGTCAGCGCATCATTCTTCCACAAGGTGATCGAGGGCAAATGGACTCCCACCTATGAGGGACCATTTGTAGTCAAGACAGTATTTTCCGGCGGACTATGATACTTAGCATGGATGGTGAAGACTTCCCACCCGTGAGAGCAGACATAGTCAAAAATACTACGCATAAAGAGACCCGCTAGGTCGGCGAACCTAGGCAAAAATAAGGGCATCTGGCGAACCAAAAGGTTCGGGCAAAAATAAAGGATATATACAAAACATGTACACCGCAGTCGAAAACACGGCGGCTTGGGCAAAAAGGTATCGTTGGTAAAACCGAAAGGCGGTCTAGGCAAAAGTTAGGGATTTAAGCGTCGACTATGTCTCTTCGGATCATCGCTTCGACTACTATCGGCATTCAAGATTCAAATGGCGAAGATCGGTCTACTCACTCTACCGGCGGAGGAGATGAGATAGTTGAAATATGAGTACTAGCATAGTTGGAACTTAACGAGATTGTTTCAGCATAGCTTTTTACCTTTCTTGTGTACAAACTACTTGGCCATCATACCTTTCAAATAAGCATAAACTTCTTTCTCTTTACAATTTTTTTGTTATGGTTTGCAATAAGTCCAACGTTTGCTTTGAATGATTATATGCCGACAATAAATCTCTTTGCAAACATACGAAAAGTGGACATGCAAAAGTACTTACTGAGTTCGGGGAATTGGGATGACGACGAAAGTCACCAAATAGTTCCCCAGGCATAAAGGTGTCACTCACAACACACCTTCCCAGCGGGTATATGTTAATCCGCGGTGATTCCACTCAGAAACAGCGTTACATCGGTCTCAGCGGTAACACCTCATCCCAGTAACACTTCCTCCCGGAGATATTTCTCAATCCTCCCCTTCTCCGGCGGCGGTATCGGACCCAAGACTTGGTCGGATAGTGCATCGGAGGAAACATATACCTTTATTCCCCACCCGGAGATTACAACGGACTCAGACTCTTCTAGCCGGTCTCTCAATAACTATCAAATGCTCTCGAGATCTACACTCCCCGATGGGCGCCTCTTAAATTTCCTCGGCGGGATCTACATACAAGGTCCCACGGATCGCCTCGAGACTCTCCTCGGCTTACATGAGATCTCAACAACGAGTTTCTCGGTCTCTACCTTCCTCAACAATGTCTAGACCCAAGACTTGGTCGAATAGTGCATCGGAGGAATCGGGATATCTTTCTTCTCTTTCAAAGCGGGGTTCTCACTACTCGATTCCCCAATGAGTCAAAAATCTTCAAGCGAACATCATCTTCTTCAAGATGGATATGTTTTGAAATATCACAACATTCATCATTCATACATTTCTCATAAAGTCATAATTCATGCATATGTCATTCATATACACATCATGCATCATACTTTGCATAAGACTAACAAATATTCTATCAAAGTTTCTCTTGTTTTCTCCAAAAGCAGTGTGATCCTCGGCCTAAAGCGGGTCGAGATTAAGCCCGAGCCGGCGGAAAACTATCGAGAGACGCCCATGAAACGGTCGAGGATTAAGCCGACAAGCGGAAAACTATCGAAAGACCGCCTCCGCGGTGGTCCGAGTTAAGCCCGAGCAAGCGGAAAACTATCCGAAAGACCACCTACGGTTATCCTCCGATAACGGGCAATGGATCAACACCGATGCCGCAGAAGCTATCCATTCTTGCCAATTACAATCTCTCCAGTGTCGGCCGCGATTTATTACGATTATCAACAGCGACCTCTGAGTCTAGCGTCGACTCGATTGCCTTGGATGGCATCTTAAGCCCATCTCTCTCCATTCGGGAACATCTACGAGTCTAACGTGCGGCTCGCTCCCGCCATCGACCTTTCGGATGGCATCTTAAGCCCATCTCGGCTCTCCTATTTAACGACTCCAGTGGCGTCGACTCGTTCCCCGGCGAAGTCTCAACTTCTCCAAATGGCATCGTAAGCCCGTTCCCACATCATCCAGCAGCGAGTGCAAATTTTCGGTGTACTCGGTGTTCGATCATCTTCTACCTCCGGTCACGAAAGACAAGCATGTCAATCTAACCCTTCAGTACAAGAAGATTGAGCAGGGGCAGTTGTCATACCCCAAAATTTGCCCTCCATCTACTCAAAAGATTTCATACATCCATACTCAAGGATTCCTCGAGAGTTGATCGGACAAACTCTCTCTGAATCAACTCAAACTAGGGTTTGGTATCTCTCAAGTCAAGATGGATTCCAACATCTCCAATGGCCTTCATGCCTCCTCATATGCTTCAAAGATTCTCCATGTCAAGTTTCAAGCCTCACAAGTCAAGTTTCCTCGGACGATTGCTCGGATGGTTGAAAATCGGTGTATTGGACAAAAGTCAACTGTGGTCAACATACTGTCAAAACTTCGATTTTGGTCAACATCCTCATTTTGAAGTTACATTCATCATTTGATCAAGGGTTGATCATGATTCATCAAGAAAACTCAAGATTTGCCCAAAGTTAAACTTTCTAAATTAGGGTTTCTAGATGAAAAGTCAATGAACTTTGTTGATCATAACTTTCTCATACTTTCTCGAAAATTTTCCACCACCTCTTGTTTTGAAGGAAATTCAATTCTCTACAACTTCATGTCTCACAAGAATGTCCAAAAATGCTTCATTTGAGAGGTATAGCTCGAAACATTCTGAGTCATTTTCAAAGTCAACAAAAGTCAACTTTTTGTTTTGAAGATATATTGAGCATGGTAACTCAATTGAGATGAGACCAAAAGCATTGGTTAGAGGACTCTTAGAGCTTTCCAAAAGTCCAAGAACACTCAAAATGTGGAAAATTGAGCAAGATACACTATTCAGAAGTTGAGCGATTTTGGACAATTGCACAAAGGACATTTTGGTCAAATGCAAAATTTTCCAAATGGGCCTATAATCTTTTGATCCAAACTTGTTCATGATGTTATTCTTGACCCATAAAAGCTTGGCATTGGTGATTTTCTATTTTCATGGTTTATATTTGAATTTTACAACATTTAATTCAAAATAAATTATGTAAAATATGAAAATTAAGTTATTTTCAATTAAGTTGGTTTATATCTCTCTTAATGTCCAAGAAAGCCCACACCATTTACCAAATTCGTGCAAGCCATGGCATTGATGAGAAAATCATATTTTCTTCAAAATTTGATTTGATTTTCAAAGAAAATATTTGCATTCAATTCCAATCTTTTTCCTTGTTTTCTCTTCCAAAACCTCCTATAAATATCAAAATACACACACACCGGAGAGGAAAACCCTAACCTAAAAAGAACCCAAACTCTTGCCAAATTTTCCAAGAATCTTTGAAATTAATTTCAAAATCCAGCCACTTCGGTCAACCGACCATCTCATTGTCTTGAGGTAAGTTTGAGTAAGTACCACTCATGCCATGGTTTAAAACAAGCGGATCGATGCATACATGATCATACATATTCAAAACTTTTGATTTTGCATTTTAATCATCTGGTTTAATCAATTCTAATGTTTTATTGTGTTCATGAGGCTTTACTTGGTGATGCGGGCCATCGTTTGAAAGGTTGAGCGTAAGAATCATGGTTTGCCATGTTTAGGGTTTCTCATTGTCCTCTTGACAAAGCTTGTACAAGCCGTTTCAATAAAAATAACACCACCAATGGATTAGGAGGTCCGATTTAGGGGACAAGGTCCTTCTTTCTCTTTAAAATTCGTGTTTCGCGGGTTTGAAATCTCGGCGGAGAAGGCGATAGGAGCTAGGGCTCGGTGCGACATTGACGGTTCGAGGCAAGCGTGGCACAATGGAGCCTTCGATTCGCTCTCTCATCAACGGACCCCCGGTGATTGGGCCTTGACTTCTCCCAAGCACGGACGTGTTGCTCATCCTTCACGTTTTCATTCCATAACTGCGCTTTGCACACATGGCGTATGATCGGTGATATTGGCTTTAAAGGTTTGAAAGGGATGTCTCGATTCGATTCTGGTTGAGACAATCCTTTTTACACTTTTCAAAACTCTATTTTCATATTTTTCACATTATTTAATATCTTTGCATTATTTTAATTCTTTTCATAATTTTTATTTTGCATTTAAAAATTACCAAAACATTTTTCTTTTTACATTATTTTCATAAAACCTTTATTTAATTTAATAAATTTAAAAATATAATTTTGCATGCATATTTATTTTATTTTATTTTAGCATTTAAATCATTATAAATTGCATTTTAATTATTAAATCTTTTCAAAAAATTATTTTAGCTTATTTATCTTATTTCCAGCATATATTAATTTTCTCATATTAAAAATTGCATTTTTTCTAACATCTTCTCTTATTTCAATTTCATCATATTTCCCGATTTTCTTATACTTTCACAGGTTGCACCGATTCGGACGTTTTTCTTTTATCATTTTCTTTTTTTTTCCAATTATGTAATTGCTCATGGGATGTAATAGTTTAATTAGGCTTTTATTTTCCGCAAGTTTAAATTATGTATCTGCCCCAAAGCCATGTAATAGCGTAGGTTTATCTTTCCGCACCTTTACATTCCGCATTTTACTTTCCGCACCCTTATCAATTGCTAGTAATTAGGCGTGTATGGCAAGATAATAATTGGACATAGCTCACACTAATCTTCAAGATAAAATATCTGAATTTGACACACTTCTTTCACACACGCAGGGTAATTCTCTCGATGCCTTCGATTCAAAGCGGTCATGTCCTCGAGCGTAGAGGTATTCTAGCACCGTCGCCTTCAAACAAATCATCATAGTCCCTTCGATACAAGATCATAAGACCCGCGATGTCGCCTCCGAATACATGATCTTGACCCTCGATTGTCGCCTACGAAAATGATGATAGTCCTTGAATGTGCTAGGATACTTCCTCTGAAGTTGCCTTATGACCATCCGATGTCCCTTGAGCGTCCCGCACATCCAGAATGGAGCTACCTACTAACTAATGGTATGGCTAGCGCTATTCTAAAGGAATGTAGAAGTACAACAAAGCGACCAATTGAGTGGGTAAATAAGTCTCTTAGTTGCTTGCTCTATCAAATGCTTTCACCACACTTTTCTTTTCAAAATTCAAATCCTTTTCAAAGCGAATCATTTAGAACACTTTGTATACACTCCTACATGAGTCATTACAAAGTCAAAGCGAAATGCCTCTTTCAAAACATTCTTGTCGAACACCAGAAAGCAATTTTAAAAAGTGATCTAGAGCAACTAAGAGCCTTAGTAGATAACTACGGATGGAAAGAGTCTAATACCTTCCACTTTTCATAACCATTCTCGAACTTTCGAGAATCTAACGAAGGTCTTTTACATTACTTACCTTCCCTTAATTGGATAAAAATAAAAGTCGGTGGCGACTCTTGCTATCCGCACATTTGGATACAAAAATGTACAAAGTCGAGTTCAAGTATCACAAAGGCGGCGACAGCGGCGACATCGACAGTGGATCTTGACTCCGGATCATGGGCTCGGCAATTGGAAGGTGAAGGCGTCATACCAATCTCCTTTGGCAGGAGTAATTGCTCTTGTTTTGTTTTGCTTTTATGTTTCAAACAATAAACTCTAAAGCCTAGTGCCTTACAGGCATCATGGCTCGTTTGCGAGGGTTATTATCACATCGTTTGCGTATTTTCATTCAATAAATTCGTTGGACTTTTGCATTCAATTGTTTATTTTCTTTCTTTACTTTATCACCCCTCAAAAAGCTATGTGTTTCTTACACACCACGTGATACAACTGCGGAATCATTAGAATCTCGTTAATACTTGACTATGCTATTGCTAAATATGACCGATAATCCGATCTACCAAGCAAAGGCGAAAGTGAGGAAGATTGTGAAGTGCCGGAGAACTTGTCGGACCCAGTACGCAAGAAGATCGAGTTATCTGACCACGAAGAGCAAGTTGAGGTTGTGAATTTGGAGTCTTGATGAAGGCAGAAAAGAGATCAAGATAGGAGGCGGGTCTTGAGAGCGAGTGTTAAAGAAAGGATGATTCAGATGCTACGAGACTACATTGAGGTTTTGCTTGGTCATACGAAGACATGCACAGTTTAGACATTGATATTGTGGTACAGATTGCCAACAAAAGAAGGTTTTCTCCGGAAACGGAAGGTTAAATCGCATCGTCTGAGATGTCGAGAAAATCAAAGCCGAGATTATAAACGATTCAACCAGGCTTCTACTGTTACTTCATCCACAATGGGTTGCAAATGTGGTGCCGTTACCGAAGGATGGCAAAGTTCGAATGTGTGTGGATTACGAGATGCGAACAAAGCGAGTGCGAAGAGCGATTTCCCTTCCTCGTATTGATGTTACGGTAGACAACCTTCCTCGGCATAAGGTTTTCTCCTTCATGGATGGTTTCTCGATTACAATCAAATCAAAATGGCTCCGAAGACATGGAAGACTACTTTTGTTACCTGATGGGCACTACGCTACAAAGTTATATACGTTGGATGAAGAAGCAGCGGGTGCCACTTATCGGCGTGCTATGGTGACATTATTTCATGACATGATTCATCACGAGATAGAGGTCACGTCGGCGACATGATAGCTCGATCACGGGCGAAGAACATCTTGATCATTGCGAAAGCTGTTTGATGATTGAAGTACAAATTGAGACTCAATCCTAACAAGTGCACTTTTGGAGTCGGATCCGGAAAACTCTTAGTTTGTTGTCGGTGGTAAAGGTATTGAAGTTGACCCATGAGGTTAAACCATTCGAAGCCTACCGCAGAGAGAAGAAGTCGAGAGGTTTCTTGGGCGATTGAACTACATTGTCGATTCATTGCACATCTAAGCGCTACTTGTGAGCCAATCTTCAAGTTACTAAAGAAAGATCAAGTAGTGGAATGGAATGGCGATTGCGGATCGCTTTTGACAAAATCAAGGAGTACCTCTGAATCCTCGTATCCACGATCTTGCCGAAGGAAGACCTCTTATCATGTACTTGGCGGTGTTAGAGAATTCAATGGGGTGTGTGTGGGGCAACATGGCGAGTCCGGTCGAAAGAGCATGCCATATACTACCTTAGCAAAAGTTTACCGGTATGAAACAAGATACTCACTTCGAGAAAACTTGCAGCGCTTTAGCTTGGTCGCTCGCCGACTAAGGCAGTATATGTTGACTCACACTACTTTGTTGATTTCAAGATGGATCCGATAAAATACATATTTGAGAAACCAGCTCTCGGAAGAATAGCAAGATGGCAAATGATCTTGACCGAATCGACATCAATACACTTCTCGGGCGATCAAAGGAAGTATGGTAGCCGATCATTTGGCTCATCAAGCCGTAGATGACTATCGATCTATGCGGTTCAATTTCAAACGAAGATGTTTTACTAGTTACATATTGTGAAGAACCGAGGCCCGAGACGAAGGACACGAACAAGGATCGATGGACCATGGTCTTTGATGGAGCCTCAAATGCCAGCAATGGCATTGGCGCCATTATTACATCCCCGGGACATCGCCTTTCACCGCGATTATGTTTCAGTTGCACCAATAACATGGCGAATCGAGCGTGCATCATGGGTATCAAAGCGCTATTGACTTAAGAATCAAGTTCTTACAAGTGTATGGAGACTCGGCTTTGGTGATCGGTCGAGTTAAGGCGAGTGGGATCGAGCATCGAACCTCATTCCGTATCGAGCATGTTTTGAGTTTGATCCCCCTGAAGAGATTACTTTCAATCACATTCCACGAGAAGAGAATCGGTTAGCGGAGCGCATTGGCTACTATGTCATCTATGTTCAAGGTCGGATGGGACAACGAGGCTCCTAGATCATCATTGAGAAGTTTGACGAACCAGCGTATTGTTATGAGCTTGATACGGAGAAACCTTGGTACTAGCGTGAAAGGTATCTTGAGACTCGGGAATATCCGAGGGCATCCATCAATGATAAAGTTCATGAGAAGATTTGCATCAAATTCTTCCTCGACAGCGACATCTATACAAAGCGCAACCACGACTTGTGCTTACTCCGTATGTAGATCGAAAAGCGACAATCGTATCATGGAAGAGTTACACGGCGCATTTGGTACCACTCCGATGGACACACCATGGCTAAGAAGATTTTGAGAACAGTTACTATTGGTCCACCATGGAAGCGATTGTCACCGTTAGCTCGATCTTGTCACAAGTGCGGTTATCTGGACAAAGTGCACGTACCTCCGTACCTCACAGATGTCTAACGCTCCTTGGCCTTTTGCAATGTGGGGCATTGACATGATTGGAGAAATCAAGCCCACGCTTGCGGACATCGTTTCATCCTTGTGGCAATTGATTATTTCACCAAGTGGGTAGAAGCGACCTCGTTCGCATCATTACCAAGAATGTTGTGGCTCGATTCATCAAGCATAATCTTATCTGTCGATATGGCACTCAGAAAGGATTATCACGGATAATGGCTCTAATCTCAACAAGATGATCACCGAACTCTGCGTGGTTCAAGATCAAACATCACAATTCTTCTCCTTATCGGCCTAAGATGAATGGCGCGTGGAAGCCACCAACAAGAACATTAAGAAGATTATACAAAGATGCGGTGACTTACAAGGATTGGCATGAGATGTTACCATTAAGCTCTTCATGGTTATCGCTTTTCTGATCCGGACATCAACGAGGGCCACTTCTCTCTTGTATGCGGTATGGGCAGTCCTACCCATTGAGGTTCGGATACCCTCGACGAGTCCTCGGGGCCGAGAGTTAAGCGAAGCGATTGGGTCGAACCCGCCTTGACGGATTAACTTGATTATGAGAAGCGACTCGCATCCATCGCCATGGACGGATCTATCGAAGCGAATGATCGAGCATTTAACAAGAAGGTCAAGCACGGTCTATCAAGTTGGTGACCTAGTAGTCAAGCGCATCATTCTTCCACAGGTGATCCGGGGCAAATGGACTCCCACCATGAGGACCATTTGTAGTCAAGGCGGTGTTTTCGGTGGAGCTATGATACTTAGCACCATGGATGGTGAAGACTTCCCACACCACATGAGCGAGACAGTCAAAAATACTACGCATGAAGAGACCCGCTAGGTCGGCGGACCTAGGCAAAAATAAGGGCATCTGGCGAACCAAAGGTTCGGGCAAAGTTAAGGATATATAAAACATGTACACCGGCAAGTCGAAAACACGAAAAGGCGGCTTGGGCAAAAAGGTATCGGTGGGAGAAAACTCGAAAAGGCGGTCTAGGCAAAAGTTAGGGATTTAAGCGTCGACTATGTCTCTTCCGGATCACACGCTTCGGACTACTATCGGCATTCAAGATTCAAATAAGATCATCTACTCACTTTCTCTGATAGCGAGGAGATGAGATAGTTGAAATATATGAGTACTAGCATGGTTGGAACTTAACGAGATTGTTTCATATAGCTTTTACCTTTCTTGTGTACAAACTACTTGGCCATCGTCACATTTCAAATGAATACAAGTTCTTTCTCTTTACATTTTTCACTATTATCGTTTGCAATAAGTCCAACGTTTGCTTTGAATGATTATATGCATTTGACAATAAGAATCTATTCCAAACATGCGAAAAGTGGACATACAAAAGTAGTTACTACGAGCTCTAGGAATTGAGATGACGACGAAAGTCACCAATGCATTTCCCCACGAGCATGATCCCAGTGATGTCACTCACAACAAACCTTCCCGGTAAGTATCGTTAGTCCCGAGCAGTGATTCCACTCAAGCGAGCAATGTTACATCGGTCTCAGCGGTAACACTTCATCCCGGCCGAGGTATTTATCATCGGCGAGAATATCTCTCAACAATTCCCTTTTCTCAGCCGGTATCCGGACTTAAGACTTGGTCGAGATAGTGCAGGAGAAAATCTACATCTTCAAAATCCCGATGAAGCGCCTCCTAATTTTCCCAGGATCTACATACAAGATCCCCAGCAGTTCCTCCGGACTCTCCCGGCGGGGTCTATGTATGAGATCTCCAACAGCGAGTTTCTCAATCTACCTTCCTCATAATATCTAGGCCCAAGACTTGGTCGAGATAGTGCATCGGAGGGTCGAGTTCTTTTCTTCTCGGGATCTCCATCCCCAAGCGGAGTTAGGAATCCTCAAGCAGAACATTCGCATCTTCTTCAAGATGGATATGTTTTGAAATACCACAACATCTATCATTCATACATTACTCATAAAGTCATAATTCATGCATATCATTCATATACATTGTCATGCATCATACTTTGCATAAGACTAACAAATATTCAGTTTCTCTTGTTTTCTCCAAAGCAGTGGAAATCACCTTACGTATGGTGGTCGGATTAAGCCCAGTCTCGACGGGAAAACTATACGAAAGACCCCAGTTGTCCTCCGACGGTGGTCGAGTTAAGCCCAGAATCTCGGCGGAAAACTATCGAAAGACCTCCCTGGTTGTCCTCAGACAGGTGGTCGAGGATTAAGCCAATCTCGGCGGAAAACTATCTTAAAGACCATTGTTGTCCTCTACAATGGTCCGGATTAAGCCCCAGAATCTCGGGGAAAACTATTTGAAAGACCGCCCTGGTTGTCCTCCGACGCGGTCGAGTTAAGCCCGAATCTCGGCAGGAAAACTATTTGAACGACCGCCCTCGTTGTCCTCGACAACGGATCCGAGATTAATACCGAAGCCGGACGGAAACCTATCCGAGCGATCACAAGTTATCCTCAGAAACGGCGGTGGATCAATACCGATGCTGGGGCGATATCCACACTTTGCGTTACTATCCCTCGGGTAATCGGCCGCGAAGAACTATTACGAATCCTTCTTATTATCAGCGGCACTTCTGATCGTGCGACTCGGTTGCCACGGATGGCATCTTAAGCCCATCTCAGGCTACTTATCAACATTTCTCGCTTTCGAATCTGCGTATTTGGTTAAAAATCAATACAAATCAATAACTTCATTCAAAGATGAGCACGAAGTCTAACGTCGACTCCTCCGGATGGCATCTTAAGCCCATCTCCATGCTCCTTCCGAGAAGCGACTGAGCCTAGCGTACGGCTCACTCCCGGCATCGACCTTTCGGATGGCATCTCAAGCCCACCTCAAGCGATTCTCCTCCTATCAACAACCTTGAGTCAGCATCGACTCATCCCAGTGAAGTCTCTACCTTCTCAAATGGCATCTATAAGCCCATTCCCGCATCATCCACCAGAAGTGCAAATTTTCAAGTGTGCTCAGTGTTCAATCATCTTCTACCTTGGTCACAAAAGACAAGTATGTCAATCTAACCTTCATACAGAAGATCGAGAGAGGCATTGTCATAACCCAAAATTGCCTCCATCTTCTCAAGATATCTCATACATCCATACTCAGATTCCTCAAGGGTTGATCGGACAAACCCTCTCCTGAGACAATCAACCCAAACTAGGGTTTGGCAATTCGACTCTAGATGGACTTCCAACAACTCAATGTTCATCATGCCTCCTCGTATGCTTCAAGATTCTCCATATCAATTTCAAGCCTTACAAGTCAAGATTGCTCGGACAATTCTTTGATCGCGACTTTATCGTCTAAATTAATCGGAGGCGCAAGTATCTGACCCTATCGCGTAGTTTTAAAGATATCGAACCAAAGGGACTATAAATTGAACTAACGTAATCTAAACTTCTTGTGTAAAGCTATAGCTATCGAATAAATAAATTGGGGAATTTTGGGCAATAAAACTTAATTTTAATTAAAATAATAATAAAGCGAATATCGGTATGTATTTCGTTAATCCTAAAGAATCGGTTTTCCAGGCTTATTTTGAAAAATGATAATAATTTCTTTTTCACAAAAAGTATTTATTTAAAAACCTATTCTCAACCGCTCTATTGAAGTAGATTATAATTTTAAACTCTAATGTATGCTTCGCTATCACTTGATTTTAAAATTACTTTTGAAAATAAATAAAATTTAATTGGTTTTAAAATCTTGTCGCGGTTTTAAAAACAATACCTAGTATCTACTATCGATTCTAAACCTCAAACTGTCGCTTGGTTTCTAATCTTAGTCGGTTTATTAACCTCAAACTTTCGCTCATTGGTTTCTAAACCTTTTTAACAAAATAAATTAGATAACTAAATCGAGAAAAAGTGTTTATTTTATAAAATATAATCAAGCCGTTTATTAGGATACTTTCAAATTAACTCATTACATACCGATATTTAAATAATTTAGCGGACATATTCATAAAAACAAACATGAATAAATTAAAGGTTTTAACATTCATTAATAAATTCATGGCAAAATAAATATATCTCATGCAAACAATTAATTAAATAAATAAAGCGATGTAAATAGAAACACGAATTAAATAAATCTTTGGAAAGAATTACAAGCTGAAGTAACCGTTACAACGTCTCGGTTCTTCAACAGGAATAAACAATGCGGGAAAAATAACTTACGAATTACGAATTACAATGGAAAATAAATGCGGAAAATAAACTTTGGCCCAGGAAAATAAAGGCGAGAATCGGTGTCTTCAATTATGATCGGAGAGGTCCTTTTATAGTGGTAGGAAGTAACCACGTTCCTAAAATATAGTAGCATTTTCTCCTCAAATCTCTCGCTCCATTGCCTTGGTGGTAGGTTTTCCTCCTATTTTCCTCCACGTTGAGGCAGGCGTCCCACTCTAGGGCTCACGTGGGTGGAGGCGGACGCCTCCTTTTAGGAGCAGGTCGGCGGGCGCCTCACTTTAGGAAGAGGGTTGAGGCGTCGTCTCACCCTAGAACGTAACTTAGGGTTTTGCTTCGTTTGGGCCTTTGGTTGCTTTGGGCTTTTGCTTGCTTTGGGCTCTTGATCCATTGTTTTGCTTTGCACACCCCTTTTCTTCATTTCTTGCATAATTAATTAAATAATCCTCTTAATTTCTTCACTTTGCTCAATTTGTTTATTTAAAATAAAATACCTGAAACAATAAAAATACCAGCGTAATATGGAAATAAAATGAAATAATTAAATAAAAATACTAACATTATTTATGAAAATTAAATCAAATATACTATATAAAATCGTGTTATCAAACTCCCCTATACTTGAACCATTGCTTGTCCTCAAGCAAAAAGTAAAAATGAGAATCTTTGAAGCACAGTTAAACACAAATATAACAACATATATATCACTTTGTATCAGGTTGCAGATTAACTTTTCATCGGAAAATTAAAGTTGAACTTAAACACCAAAGTTACCGTAGAAACACTAGACAACCCCATCTATGCAGACCAATTCAAGTCATGTCATTATAGCTTCAGCCTAATACTATGTTTTATTTCACCCGTTTTCATTCTAGTGCAATCACATTAAGCCCATTACCGTACACGCACATAGTGGAGTAACCGGTTAGTGAATTTGATCTTAGTAAGCCAGCTAGGAGTTCTGGTAATAGAATATTTGGTACTCCTTTTTCCAATTTAAAAATTGCGGGGGATCGAACCGTAATTCGCCCTACCAAGTTCAGCACCAGGGACCACTGAACCAATTTTTATAATGGATTATTTTGCATAAAATTCATATTTTTAGCAACTTTTTGGATTAAACGATCTGGTAAGGACCATCTAACTTAGTAAGTGCATCTTAAATAAAAGCAATTTTCTTAAAGATATTTGATCAAACACTTATATTCATCGGTTCTCCACGTAGTTTGTGTTTTTGGCGGTGCCGACTGCTTAATAAACTACTTGGGGCTAATCTAAAACTAAGTTTTAAAGGTTTTGGTATAATAAGTACTTAAATCGATTTGACATATCGGGGGTTTTAAAGTGTTAGGACGATAACAATTTTGCTAAGTTTTTACTCGAATTCTTATTTAGATTAAGCAACCTTAATACTAGTTGAATATGTTTATAAATGTGTTTTAAATTTTTCGTTATGGCTCAAGAAATAGGAAGAATTCGAATAAACACTAAATTTTGCATATAAGATAAAATTGACATAAACATGTATTTTATTGAATTTGAAATTTGCGATACAAGAAAATAAATAAAAGGGAAATACTACAAAGAGAGCAAGGGCAATAAAAATGAGCAAGGAAATGATCCGACTCCCCTATACTTAAAAGGAGCAATGTCCTCAGTGCGATAATAACAAAGGAGAATCGAAATGAAAGATGGGTGAGTAAATTCGTAGCAACAATAATAATGCAACTTAAGAAGAATAATGCAACAGTAATAATAATGTAATATAATATAATATGCAACATTATAATAAAGGAAACATGAATTGCATTAGAATGGAGAGCAAAGTTGCTTACAATGTAGGAATCAAGTATTTGGAAGAGAAACATAATAAAAATAACATAATGAAAGCATTATAAAATCCTAAAGAAATCAAACTAAACTAAACTAAATAAAATAAATTAACTACTAAAGAACTCTAGCCACTAGATGGTCACCTTAGGAGGCGGAGGAGAATGAAGATAAGAAGACTTCTTGAAATTGTGCGGCGTATCCATAAAACTAAAGAAGTCATTTCATGAGTAGTGAACTCGTCCCTCAAGCTGATGTTCCACACGGAGGCGTGGATACGATCGCATAATCAAAGGAGGAACCTCATGCATAACGATGTCGAGAACAGCGGAGGGATGGAGTGGTGGGAGAGGAACTTCGGCGTCCTCTAAAACATCAAAACACGGTGGAATCTCGGGAGTTCTTGGCGGAGAAGGAGGCGATCAAAACCATAAAGCCAATTGGCTTTGTTATACACTAATAGCGAGGGTTAGGCAAAGTAGCATTGCATAACTTGACCATTAATCAACAAGGTAAGCGAGTCGGGCCAAGATCACCAATCATACGGTGTTGAAGCGAACTCGATGGTCATGGAAGTAACACCGGCAAAAGCATTGAGATGCTTAAAGGTCGTCAAGTCCAACAACATTTGTAATCATAATGAGACCTCCCATCCGAATGGGTGCATGATCGATATCAATGAGATTCACAAAGTGCGGAGGAGATAAGGATCGCGTGCTTAGGACGGTTCTGCGAACAAAACATGATAAGCAGCTCGTCCTTAGAAGCAGTGGTGACATTACGGGGTTTTCCAAAAGCGGTATGGGCAAGAATCTTATGGAAATACACGAAGGCGGGTTATGGATATTCTACGATACAAGGTCCTCGGGCTCGGGGTTAAGGATTCGAAATAGATCCCCAAAATAGTCAAGATCTCTAAATCCAGATACTCCTCACGAGTTTCGTATAAACTCCTAAACCACTAGGAAAACCAAGAAGATCAGCCAATTCCTTATGGGTAAACTTGAAGGTGAAGCCAAAAGTCGAAAATAATAAGTCCACAGTAGCCATCCCATGGCGGAAAATAAGCTAAAAAGTGAGGAATTCCAAAGTGAGGTTAGATAAGTGGCAAAGCAAGTCATCGGTGAATTATCCCACAATCGATTTAGCGGAAAAAGCACACTATCACGAATGCCAAGAGCATCCATAGCACCATAATGAAAGTAGGTAGTAGGAAACATCTCACGCTCGGATAAAACTCCATATTTGGTGCTTTGATTTCTTCCTGAAACTTCTTGGCATATCATCAACACGAGACATAGTGGAAAGAAAGAAGTAGCTAGAAGAATCACGAGGAGAAAGAAAATAAAGAACATCGGCATTGGCCAAATCAGATAAGAAGAGAGATATAGAATAGAATATAAGACAGAGAATAGAAATAAGAAAATAGAAAAAAGAAATAGATATTTTTTGTTTGTTTTGAATAGAATGAAGAAATAAAATAAAATAAGAAGAAAGAAATAAATACGGTGGGTTGCCTCCTGGCGCTTTGTTTTATGTATGCTCGACAAATAAAACTAGAGATTAATCGTCTAATCGAGCTTGTGGCTCGTCTAGATTTATCTTTTGAGAATATCCCTCGATTTGGTGAGATGGTAATGTTTTAGGCGCTGCCGTTTACTATAAGCAGTTCAATCGAAGGTCCCTTAATCTCTATTGCTCCACTTGGATAAACTCGAGTAATTTGAAAGGTCCGGACCACCTAGATCGTAATTTTCCGAGGAAATAATTTTAATCGTGAGTTAAAAAGTAATGTGATCACCTACATTAAAATTCTTCCTAGATATCGCTTATCGTGCCATTTCTTTGTGCGCTCTTTGTAAATCCTAGCGTTTTGTCGCATCACATCTAAGTTCTTCAATTCATTAATATCCGAATACGCTTTTCTCGGTATAACAAGTTGATTCTTAATGGCCCATAAGCCTTGTGTTCTAACTCAGCTGGAGATGGCATGACTTTCCATAAATAAGCTTGAAAGGAGTAGTGCGAGGTAGGTTTTATAAGCGATTCTATAGCTTCATGAAGTTTAAAGACCAATCCTTTACGGATGTAGACCGTTTTCAAGGATTTGTTTTATCTCGCGATTTGAAACTTCACTTGTTAGCTAGTTTGGGGATGGTAAGGTGTAGCTATGCGGTGTCGAACTCCATATTTCCTTAATAATTTTCAAAGATTTTGGAAATGAAATGAGATCCACAGTAAACATAACAGTCGGGGTACACGAACCTAGGAAAGATTATGTTCTTGAGCAGCTTAAGTACCACTCGGGTGTCATTTGTTGGAGAAGCTATAGCTTGATCCATTTGAAACATAATCCACAGCCAGTATATACTTATGAAGAAGGAAAGGGTCCCATGAAGTCTATCCCCACAATTTCGACTTCTAAAATGCCTTTTGTGGCATTTCGTCACGTCTAGATATATTAGGTGCGTTGTCGCATTTAAGATGGTGGCACGTCGTCCTTCCATAAATTAGGCCAATAGAGACCGGATTGTAAGATCTTTGCACATGTTTTGGATGTACTAGCATGTCCTCCGTAAGGTCGGAATACGATGTGTTATAATGTTTTCAATCTCTTCTTACGGCGAGGAAAATTCCATCGGGACCTCTCTTGAAAAGTAAAGGTTCATCCAGTAATATTGTTTAAGATCATGGAAGAATTTCTTCTTACATTGATAGGTAAGTTCGGTGGTAGAGCGCTGCGGCAAGGTAATTCACGAAATCGGCATACCAAGGCACGGAGGAAATAGCTAAAGTGGTTTCCATGAGTTTATCAGTTACTGTGTCTTCCAGTGGGCAATCAGTTTATCATCTTGGAATTCATCATCAATCGGCACTTGTTCATGTTTAAGATTTTCTAGTCTAGAGATGATCCGCTACTACATTTTAGTTCCTTTCTTATCTTTGATTTCTAAATCAAATTCTTGCGTGATAATATCCATCTCGAGTCTAGGTTTAGCGTCTTTTTGGTTAGGAGATATCTAATAGCGGCATGATCGGTGTATATGATTATTTTGGATCCTACTAAGTAGGAGCGGAACTTGTCTAATCGAAGATCCTGCTAAGAACTCTTTCTGTTGTAGCATAATTCATTTCCGTCCGAGTTACGCTTGCATAATATATGCGTGGAGTCTTTTATCCTTTTGTCCTAAAACAGCTCCTACGTAGTCACTTGCGTCACACATTATTTCAAAGGTTCATTCAATCGGGTTTGCATGATAGTAGCGGTTAATGCTTTCTTAAGTGTACGGCGCTTCTAAACATTTTAAATCGAAGATAAATTGACATCTTTCATTAATAGCTCGATTAGGGGTTTAGTTATCTTAGAAATCTTTAATGAATCGTCGGTAGAAACCGTGTCCCAAAAGCTTGGTTCTCTAACGGTTTTGGAGGTTGAAGGTTCTCAATAACTTGATTTTAGCGAATCGACTTCAATTCCTCTTTTGGATATAATGTGTCCTAAAACAATTCCTTCTTGTACCATAAAATGGCATTTCTCCCAATTAAGCACTAGATTAACCTTCACTACGTTCCAATACCCTTTCTAGATTTTCTAAACATTCTTCAAGCTTTGTCCACAGACGGAAAAATCGTCCATGAAGACTTCCATAATATTGTCGAGAAAATCGGCAAATATTGCCATCATACATCTACGAAAGGTTGCGGGAGCATTGCATAAACCAAAAGGCATTCTTCTATAAGCAAAAGTTCCAAAGGGCATGTGAAAGTTGTTTTATCTTGGTCATCGGGATGAATAGGTATCTGAAAGAAACACGAATAACAAATCTAAGCAGTGAGAGTGTCTAGCTAAGCGTTCCAACATCGATCAATAAATGGTAAAGGAAATGATCTTTTCGGTGGCTTTGTTAAGTTTTCGATAATCGATGCACATTCTCCATCCATTCGATTCTTTTAGTTATGATTTCTCCTTTCTCATTTTCGACTCTTGTGACACCTCCTTCTTAGGTACAACATGCAGGGGCTAACCCATTTGCTATCGGATATAGGATATATGATTCACCTTCAACAACTTCATTACTTCCTTTTCACAACCTCGCTCAAAATCGGGTTTAGTCTCCTCGGTGTTCTCTTGAAGTTTTACAATCTTCTTCTAGCATAATCGATGCATCGGATAGAGGACTTATTCCTTTAAGATCGGTGATATTATACCCTAAATGTTGGATATTTTCTCGAGAATCGTAAAAGTTTTTAGTTTGATTCTCCAAGTTTTCGTTGACTATCCTTTGGGCGTTCGAGTTGGAATCTAGGAATTCGTACCTTAAATTTTGGAAGTGTTTTGAGTTCTAGGAAGGTTTCCTTAAACTTTGTGTGGGATCGGTGCTATAGCTAAGCATTCACTTAGATTATTATCCGGACTTTCATCCAGTTATCCGTATTTTCAAGCTCGACTTCTTTTACTTTCGTCGATGATATCCATGAAATAACAAGTATCTTCTATTGCGGTGCTTTCGGGGAATTGAGAGAGGATAAATTCGATTTTCTCTTCGCCTACTTCAAAGTAAGTTTTCCTCTTTTCACATCTATTATTGCCTGGTGTGGCTAAGAAAGGTCTTCAAGAATGATTGGAACCGTCCTCCTTATGTCCATGATAATGAAATCGGTTGGTATATAGAATTGTGTCGTACGGGAATATTTTCAAGTACTCTGCGGGATATTTAAGCGACCTATCTGCTAGTTGAGCGGACATTTTGGTTGGTCTCGGCTCTCCCGTATCAAGTTTCTTGCGATGGATACGGCATCACACTTATCTGGCTCTAGATCACATAAAGCTTTGTCTGACAAATTTGCCAATTACACATGGAATAGAAAACTTCGGGATCTTTGAGTTTAGGAGGCATTGTGTCTTGAATAATTGCACTACATTCGTGATAAGCATAGCGGTTTCATTATCCTCTAGCTTTTTCTTATTGGATAGAATCTCTTTAAGGAATTTAGCATAGGAGGGCATTTGAGTTATAGCTTGGTAAAGGAATTGTAACATTAAGTTGCTTGAGAAGATCCACAAATTTCTTGAATTGTCCCATTCTTAGTTTTAACTAACCTTTGAGGGTATGGAATAGGAGGTTTATAAGGTGGTGGGGTATATAAGGTTAATCCTTTTGTGTGGTATCTTCATTATTATCTTCGAATTTCTTTTTGGTTTATCTTTAGTTTGAGATGGTTTGGAATTTTGTTGCATAAATGGGCTATTGTTTACGGGATCTCTGGTCCATCATACTTTGTTCGCTTCTTAAGATATGACATTTGCATGTCCTTTGGGATTAGGTTGAGGTTGACCGGAAATGAACCAGCGGGAGCAGAAGCGCTTGTTGTTGAGCTACTTGAGAGATTTGTGTTTCTAACATTTTATTGTGTGTAGCTAAAGCATCAAGCTTGTTAAGCGCATTTGCTCATTAATGTATATTCGATTTTGAACTTCCTTATTAGTGGGCTTGAGCCTATTGGTTTGGTTTGAGTAGCAATGAAGTGCTCTATCATGATTTCAAATTAGACTTCCTAGGAGCATTTGTTGTGTTAGGACCATTGTTAGGGTGATTTGGAATAGCTTTAGGATAACCGGTGGTGTAGCGAGGAGCTTGTCGGGTGCATATAGCGCGTTGTTATTCTTGTAGGAAAAGTTAGGATGATTCTTCCGGCCGAGGATTATATGTGTTCTTTGTAAGGATTATTCATGCGTTAAACATTCAGCTGGAACTCCTGTTAGAAGTGGGCATTACGGAGCAAGATGTGATTGAATACCACATAAGTCGCAAGTTTGAGTAATTGCGACCTTGATGGCTGCGGGGCGATGGTAAGTTCCTCGAGCTTTTGGTGAGAGCTTCCACTTTAGCGTTGACTTGATCGGACTATTCACTTCAACCATGGCACCTTTAGTTTGAGATTTCTCTACAGTAACTCTCTCCATACCCCATTGGTAATGGTTCTGAGCCATACTTTTGATAAGTTGCTTTGCTTCAGCATATGGTTTATTCATCAGTGCGCCACCAGCTGCAGCGTCTATAGTCAATCTTGTATTATACAAGAGACCATTGTAAAACGTGTGAATGATTAACCATTCTTCTAAACCATGATGAGGACAAAGTCTAAGCATGTCTTTATAACGTTCCCAAGCTTCAAAGAGTGATTCATTGTCTTTTTGTCTGAAACCATTGATATTGGCTCTGAGCATAGCAGTTTTGCTTGGAGGAAAATATCTAGCCAAGAATACTTTCTTCAACTCATCCCATGTGGTGATTGAGTTGGAAGGAAGAGATTAGACCATCTTGAGCTCATCTCGAGAGAAAAAGGGAATAGGCGCAATCGTATCGCCTCGGGGTTTACACCATTCGCTTTTCGATGTCTGCGTCTTGCCTGAACATTGGGATGAATATTTGGGTCGTCGGTAGGAGCTCGAGCGGTTCTGTGAGCAGCGGAAAGAAGCGAAGGTTTTAGTTGAAATCGTTTGGCGATAGCGGGGCAACAATACTATTATGAGGCTCCGCTTGAGAAGGAGCGTAGTCCTTAAGAGGGCGAGGAGGGAGGAGCTATATCGACCATCTTCTTAAGTTCTTCAACGTCGGGAAGTTTGGTTGAAGGAAGATTGTGGCGTTCTAAATACTCTTGAATTCGTCTTCTTAATCTAAGATAATGCTCGGCGTCGTAAATTGGTATATAAAGGCGCGCCTTGAGGCGAGTATTTGGCATACAGAGGAAAAGAAATAGTTGCTATAGTCTATACTTCGTAATAAAATTACGATATCAACTTGAATAGTTCCCCGGCAACGGCGCCAAAAACTTGATCGCGACTTTATCGTCTAAATTAATCGGGAGACTGCAAGTATCTGACCCTATCGCGTAGTTTTAAAGATATCGAACCAAAGGGACTATAAATTGAACTAACGTAATCTAAACTTCTTGTGTAAAGCTATAGCTATCGAATAAATAAATTGGGAATTTTGGGCAATAAAACTTAATTTTAATTAAAATAATAATAAAGCGAATATCGGTATGTATTTCGTTAATCCTAAAGAATCCGGTTTTCCAACGGCTTATTTTAGAAAATGATAATAATTTCTTTTTACAAAAAGTATTTATTTAAAACCTATTCTCAAGCGTCGCTCTATTGAAGTAGATTATAATTTTAAACTCTAATGTATGCTTTCGCTATCCCGATTTTAAAATTACTTTTTGAAAATAAATAAAATTTAATTGGTTTTAAAATCTTGTCGCGGTTTTAAAAACAATACCTAGTATCTACTATCGATTCTAAACCTCAAGCATTTCTGTTGGTTTCTAATCTTAGTCGGTTTATTAACCTCAAACTTTCGCTCTGTTGGTTTCTAAACCTTTTTAACAAAATAAATTAGATAACTAAATCGAGAAAAAGTGTTTATTTTATAAAATATAATCAAGCGATTTATTAGGATACTTTCAAATTAACTCATTACATACCGATATTTAAATAATTTAGCGAGACATATTCATAAAACAAACACGAATAAATTAAAGGTTTTAACATTCATTAATAAATTCATGGCAAAATAAATATATCTCATGCAAACAATTAATTAAATAAATAAAGCGATGTAAATAGAAACCTGAATTAAATAAATCTTTGGAAAGAATTAAGAGCTGAAGTAACCCGTACAACGTCTCGGTTCTTCAACGGAATATAAACAATGCGGGAAAAATAACTTATGAATTCTGAATTACAATGGAAAATAAATGCAGGAAAATAAACTTTGAAACTGGGAAAATAAAGCTGAGAATCGGTGTCTTCAATTATGATCTGGAGAGGTCCTTTTATAGTGGTAGGAAGTAACCACCGTTCCTAAAATATAGTAGCATTTTCTCCTCAAATCTCTCGCTCCAACTGCCTTGGTCGTCCGGATTTTCCTCCTATTTTCCCTCCACGTTGAGACGGGCGTCCCATGACTCCTAGGGCTACGTGGGTGAGGCGACGCCTCCTTTTTAGGAGGGGTCAGGGGCGCCTCACTTTAGGGAAGAGGTTGGGGCGTGCGTCTCACCTAAACAGTGGCTTTAGGGTTTTGCTTCGTTTGGGCCTTTGGTTGCTTTGGGCTTTTGCTTTGGGCTCTTGATCCATTGTTTTGCTTTGCACCCTTTTCTTCATTTCTTGCATAATTAATTAAATAATCCTCTTAATTTCTTCACTTTGCTCAATTTGTTTATTTAAAATAAAATACGAAACAATAAAAATACCGGTAGTAATATGGAAATAAAATGAAATAATTAAATAAAAATACTAACATTATTTATGAAAATTAAATCAAATATACTATATAAAATCGTGTTATCAATTGCTCAGATGGTTGAAAATCAGTTGTATTGGACAAAAAGTCAACTGTGGTCAACATACAGTCAAACTTCATAATTTTTGGTCAACATCCTCATTTTGAAGTTACATTCATCATTTGATCAAGGTTTGATCATGATTCATCAAAAAGTTCAAGATTTGCTCAAAGTCAAACTTTCTAAATTAGGGTTTCTAGGTGAAAAGTCAACGAACTTTGTTGATCATAACTTGCTCATCTCGAAATTTTCCACCACCTCTTGTTTTGAAGTAAACTCAATTCTCTACAACTTCATGTCTCACAAGAATGTCCAAAAATGCTTCATTTGAGGAGGTATGGCTCAAAACATTATAGGTCATTTTCAAAGTCAACAAAGTCAACATTTTGTTTTGAGGATATATTGAGCATGGAAACTCCAATTGAGATGAGACCAAAATGTTGGTTAGAGGTTCTTAGAGCTTCCCAAAAGTCCAAGAACACTCAAAAATATGGAAAATTGAGCAAGATACACCATTCACAAGTTAGGCAATTTTGAAAGAGTGCACAAAGAGAGATGCTTCTAAAAATCAAAATTTTGCAAATGGGCTTTCTTTTCTTCATCCAAACTTGTTCCTTATACAATTAGGAATATCCAAGCCCAATGCCACAGATTTTATGTTATTTTCTATTTAATTTGGAATTTATTCATTTAAATACAAATTAAATTCAAAAATAAAGTATAAAATCAAAATTAATTACAAACTTGATTTTCTCTCTTCCTTGAGATCAAGCAACTCAACAAAGCCCAAATTTCGAAATTTGGATTGGTATGGCAAGATTTGATTGAAAATTGATCAAAATATGAAAATTTGATTTTGTACAAAATCAAATTTGATTTACGATGATTAATGATTGATTCTTCCTCATATTAACTCCAAATCCTTCTACTATATATACATAACTCATGCCACACGAATTAGGGTAGAGAATTTGGCTGGAGAAACCCTTATTGCAACTCAAAAAACCGTGGTACACAAGCAAATTGCAACCCTAGCTCCATTTTTCAATCGATTCAAGGTGTCCATTGCATTCCTTGATACCTCTTGAGTCGATCCAGACCCTCACATTGCTCGAAACCATCAAGAATTGGAGAATCCGAATTCGGTTTGTTCAAGAAAATCTTAAAATCGTATTTCAATTATCATGCATTTTTAACTTGTTTCATTGTTGTTTTGTGATTAGTGATGAGTTTACAAGCGATCGAGCAAGTTAATCGTATTTCTATGGCACGAAACTAAATTGCCATGGCTAGGGTTCTGAGTTCGATTTAGGGTTTTGCTTATTAGGATAAATTGGACCTTAAGACCATTTCCAATGAATTCGGAATGATGTCCTGAATAGAACCATGGTCTTAGAAATCATTTATATTATTTGTGTGTTTTCAATTTTGCCGGGGACGTGGCGTCGAGCAATGGGCTATATTTTCAAAAATTCAAAGCGAAAGAGATGAAGTTTGGCGCGGTGGCGAGGCAGGGAATGCGACACTTGTTCATACACCATCCGTTCCGATTCGGTGACACGTGCATCGGATCGGATGGCAGGCATGGGGCTGTGAAGCCAAGGTCTCAATTCGAATCTGGCAAGACCATTTGTGTTTTTACTCTTTTACAAACTTTTCATATTTTTCTAATTTATTTAATATTTTTTATGCATTTAATTCTTTTCAATATTTTTATTCATGCATTAAAATCATCAAAAATATTTTCCTTTTGCATTTATTTTCAGAAAATACTTATTTAATTTATAAAATTAAAAATATTGTTTTGCATGCATATTTTATTTTATTCATAATTTAGCATTTTAATTAGTTTTAAATTATTACAATGCATCCAAAAATCCAAAAATTTATCTTAGCATATTTATGTTATTTCCAGCATGTCATATTTTCTCATTCAAAAATTGCATTTTACTAATATTTTTCTCTTATTCGATTTCTCTCGTATTTTAGATTTCTCATCCTTTTGAGGTTATCTCGTTCGGACGATTTCTTTTATCATTTTATTTTTCCAATAATGTAATTGCTCATGGGATGTAATAGTTAATTAGGGCTTTTATTTTCCATAAGTTTAAATTATGTATCTGCCCCAAAGCCATGTAATAGCGTAGGACATTTATCTTTCCGCATCTTTACATTCCGCATTTTAATTTCCGCACCCTATAAATTGCTAGTAATTAGGCGTGTATGGAAAGATAAAATTGAACAATAGCTCACTCTAATTTTCAAGATAAAATATCTGAAATCAACACACTCTTTCACACATGCACCCTTAATTCTCTCTCGTTGCCTTACGAATTCAAATGGTCATGTCCCTTGAATGTAGAGGTATCCTAGCACCGTTGCCTTCCAAACAAATCATCATAGTCCCTTCGATACAAAGATCATAAGACCCACGATGTCGTCTACGAATACATGATCTTTACCCTCGATTGTCGCCTACGAAAATGATGATAGTCCCTTGAATGTGCTAGGATACTTCCTACAAGTGCTTTCTATGACCATCGATGTCCCGAATGTCGCTTACATCCAACAAATAGAGTTACCTACCAACTAATGGTATGGATAGCACTATTCTAAAGGAAAGTAAAAATACGAAAACGACCATTCTGAGTAGGTAATAAGACTTTTAGTTGCTTGCTCAATCAAAATGCTTTTCACCTGACACTTTTGTCAAAGTTCAAACTCTTTCAAAAGCGAAACATTTAGAATACTTTGTATACATTCCTACATGAATCATTACAAAGTCAAAGCGAAATGCCTTTTCAAAACATTTTGTCAAACACACGAAGCATAATTTTTAAAGTGATCTAAGAGCAACTAAGAGCCGTAGATAACTACGGATGGAAAGGGTGCTAATACCTTCCCTTTTCATAACCTTCTCCCTTACTCGAGAATCTAACGAAGGTCTTTTGTACTTTTTACCTTCCCTTAATTGGATAAAAGAAAAGTCGGTGGCGACTCTTGCTATCCGCACATTTGCGATACAAAAACCTACAAAGTCAGTTCACCGTGTTACACTCATCCCGATATGGAAATGAAGATTAAAGAGGAAGTTTTAAAGTAGATTGACGCAGGTTTCCTTGTGACATTAGGCATCCTCGATGGATTTCCAATATTGTGTCATTATCAAAGAAAGATGGAAAAGTCCGCATGTGTGTTGATTACGAGATCTCAACAAAGCTAGTACGAAGAGCGATTTTCCTTTGCCACACATTGCTATGTTGGTGGACACCACGAAAATGCAAAGTGTTCTCATTCATGGATAGATTTTCGGATACAATCAAATTAAGATGGCTCACGAGGACATGGAAAAACAATATTTATCACACCACAGAATATTACATTATAGAATGATGCCCTTGGTTGAAAAACTGTGCAACGTACGGAGGGCCATGACGACCCTATTCCATGATTTGATGCATAAAGAAATTGAAGTGTATGTTGATGATATGATGCCAAGTCTCAAATTGAGGAATATCACTTGGAAGACTTGTTGAAATTGTTTATTTGAGAAAGTATCATCTGTTTGTATCCTAATAAATGTCGTTTGGTGTCAATCTGGAAGCATTGGGTTTCATTGCATCCAAAAAGAAATTTTAGTCGATCCTGATAAAGTTAGGCTGATTCAAGAGATGCCTACACTAAGAACTGAAAAGCAAGTCAGAGGCTTCCTTGGACGTTTGAATTACATCTCTCGGTTCATTTCCCATATGACTGCAACAAGTGAACCAATCTTATAGTTGTTGAAGAAAGATCAAGATTGTGTATGGACGGATGATTCCCAAAGGGCATTTGAAAGTATCAAAGAGTCTTTACTCGAGCCTTCTATCTTGCTCCCTCATGTTGAAGGAAGACCACTGGTTCAATATCAGACTGTGTTGGATAACTCCATGGGTTGTATTTTGGGACAACAAGATGAAACCAGAAGAAAATAATATGTCATTTATTACCTAAGCAAGAAGTTCACCGACTGTGAGTCACGGTATTCCATGTTGTAAAATACTTATTATTCTTTAGCATGGGCTGCGAAGCATCTGCGGCAATATATGTTGAACCATACTACTTGGTTGATCTCTCAAATGGATCCAATCAAGTACATCTTTGAAAATCCCGCTCTTACAGGAAGAATCGCCCGTTGGTAGATGTTGTTATCTGAATATGATATTGAATATCGCTCCCAAAAAGCTATCAAAAGCAGTGTGCTAGTTGAATACCTGGCTCATAAGCCAGTTAAAGACGGTCAATCTGTTGGATTTGATTTCCCTGATGAAGATGTGATGTATTTGAAAATGAAAGATTGTGATGAACCCTTACCCGAAGAAGGTCTAGATCCTAAGTCCCGATGGGGTATGGTGTTTGATGGAGCTGTGAATACTTATGGAACAGGAATTGGTGTTGTAAACATTACTCCTCAAGGATCTCACATTCCTTTCACAGCATGGTTGATGTTTGATTGTACGAATAATATGGCAGAATATGAAGCTTGTATCATGGGTCTTGAAGAAGCCATGGATCTCAGGATCAAAATTCTTGATGTGTATAGTGATTCAGTTTTGGTAATAAATCATTTTAAAGGAGACTAGGAGACTCGTCACCCCGACTTAATACCTTACAAATATTATGCAAGGAAACTGTTGACTTTCTTCAATAAGGTGGAGCTTCGCCACATTCCTCGGGATGAAAATCAGATGGCATATGCTTTAGCAACATTGGCTTCCATGTACAAAGTAAACCAATAGAATGATGTACCTGGGATCACATTTGAGCGCTTGGAAAGGCCGACTTATATATTTTTGTGAATGTGGAAAAGGATGATAAACCCTGGTATTATGATATCAAGCACTTCCTGATGACCCAAGAGTATTCGGTTGATGTGACAAGAAAAGATAAAAAGATGTTGAGATGGTTGGTTGGTAGTTTCTTCCTCAATGAAGGTGTATTATACAAGAGAAATCATGACATGGTTTTGCTTAGATGCGTGGATAGACACGAAGAAGATATGTTAATGCATGAGATTCATGAGGGTTCTTTGGGTACCCATGCCAAGGGATACTCTAAGGCTAATAAAATTCTAAGGGCGGGTTACTATTGGTTGACGATGGAATCTGATTGTTACAAATTTGTGAAGAAGTGTCATAAGTGTCAGATTTATGCTAATAAGATTCATGGCCTCCTACACTTCTCAATGTTACGTCTTCCCCATGGCCTTTCTCTATGTGGGGTATTGACATGATCGGGATGATTGAACCCAAGGCTTCTGTTGTAGGATTTTTCCGTGAACAAAGTATTTTGATTATCGATTCCACAGGGATTGGTGCATGTTATAGTCTTTCAATAGAAAAGTATGTTTTAAGATGATGTAACCAAAGGGTTTGTTATCTACTCTACTAGAACCATGAGTTTCCAAACAACAACTAAATTAATGCTTTCAAAAGAGTTATGATTTGGATTAGAGAGAGTTTGAGATTGTTTTCAAGTAAGAAGGCATGTCAAGATTAGTTTCATTGATCTAGTTTCATACATATTCATTTTAATCAAGTGATGAACATAATAGATGATCTCTACAAATACATATCCTCTCAATCTTGTAGATTTCCTACCAAGATTGTGAATGTTATCATGTTAATCCTTGCATGATTCCTCACTACAACTATTAGCATGATAATCATTAAGTTCAATATTTTGTAAACTCTAACACACAAATCTATTCCTAGCATTTGTTTGTGAGAGGATGAATATCCTAGGTCACTTTGAAATATTCTTTTCAAGCAAAACTCAAAGCATAAAGATGAAGAACAAAGATATTCAACTATATTAATCATCAACCATGTTCATACACAAATGGATTAAAATAAATACATATTATATAGATCAACTACCTCTAATCTTGACACAAAAGGAGCTTAGCTACTCATTTCCATGGTTGCCTTGCTCTCAAGATTGTTGGTAGAGATGATGAACATGAGAAAAATCAAGAGAAAAGCTATGGTTTTGTTCCTAAACTTGCCCTAGATTTACAAAGATGAAAGATAATGATGGTCTATGTTTTCTTGCTTCCTTTACAAGCCAAAAGGTCTGGTGAAGTGATGGGTTGGTGGCTCAAAGGTGAAAGCATGGGCTGTCCTTTTTAATTTGTGAGACCGGGCAGTTAAGTCGAGGCCAGGGTCATCTTGGCACAGGTGCTGTTTAACATCTTCCCTCTTCCAAAATTATCTTCAAAAGAATCATCCTAAAGCTCTTCAAGTACCCTTGAATCCAAGCTTGGGAGAATTAGTTAATAAATTCCTACAATTAAGAGTAACTAAAGTCAAATAGTACATATGTTAAACAAAACTAGATAAAACCTAATTAAAGCAAAATACTAGAATAAATATACAAATTAAATACAAAGACATTGTTAAGGACCACAAAATAATGTACAAAATAACTACAAATTGGTCCTTAACAACTCTCCCCAACTTACTTCTTTGTTTGTCCCCAAACAAAAGTCAATAATCTTACAAAGCTAGAAGGAACAAAATGCAAGCATGCAAACTTACACAAGAGTAATGGTTCAAACTCGACATACCAGGCAAAAGCATACATCAATCGCTTCTTCTAAACACAACATGGCCATGAATTAAGTTCTAAACACAACATGTCAACATATAACAAAATAAAAGATATGTTCACACTTGAATCACCTAATCATTTCTTCAAAGTTCATGAAGAACAAAATGCATATTCACAAAGGACTAAACACTCTCACTCATAATTATGCACATCCAGAGTAATTCATGCATTCATCGAAACAAGTTAAAAGATAAAATGGAAACAAAGATCACTAAGGACTTTCAAGGTTGTAACTTGGCTTAGGTTAGAAACAAGGGATATTTAAGTACAAAGCCATTGAAACGAATTGGGTAAAAGGATATGAAGAGCATTTCACAACTAATTCCCATCTTATTATTCAACCTCTTTTCTTTTCTACACAATGATCCTCTCTTTCTTTTCTTTTTCTTTTGTATCTTTTCATACACAAATTTCTTTCTTCTTTTGTATTTTTCTTTTCTCTATTCTTTTCTTTCTTAGGATCATTGTGCCATCAATTCTAGGTTCTTTTGATCCACCTCCCCAACTTCATTTATATCAATCCTTTTTATTCAAGAACATGCTCTTGGGTTAATTAACAAAAGGGTTGGTATTCTAAACAAGAAAATTTATAGAATGAATTATCATTGAATTTTCAAAGATTATCAACAACTATTAAGTGGCCTACTTAACAATTAGTCGATTTGATACATTCATCCTACAAATACTACTTAAGCTCAAAAGGGTTCACAGGATTCGCTCTCTCACGGGTAATTGAAGCCCTTTTTAGAATTGGTGGTTTTCCTCATAGTGCACAAAATTTGCCTTGATCATTTCTTAGCTTCAAGTTATCACAAACAAGTAAAGATTAAGCATGAATCACACGAGTTAACACAACTACAAGACACTCTATATTTGGTAAAAGTGGAAGCTTCTCACATATGTGGTTTATGTCTAATGATTCGAATGTGAACAAATTTTTTATTTGTACATGCCAAAATATCTTGCATAAAGAACAAATTTCATAGACATGTTATGTTTCTACAAAGCGATAAAATGTGTACCTTCCTTGTGGAATGAATCAAAATTTTATCATCACCATCACTTTGGTGAAACACGCTTACTAGCTTTGAAGACCCGATGAAGAATTCGGACAAACCACAAGTACATTCAAACTAAATACTATAATTTAAAATATAGAATAAAATAGAACAAAATAAAAGAAACTAAACTTAAAATAAAAGACACCCCAAAATGGTGTTTAAAACTTAAAAAAGTATTTAGGCTTCATGCCTACAAAAAATTAATTGGAATTACAAGCCAATCCCAAAATTGGATGGCAACCAACAAAATCAAAGTTTAAAACTAAATTGCAAAAGTAAAATCTAGACTAGAATCTTTGAAAGTAAAATAAGCGAGAAATAGGAGAAAATCAATCGAGGTCTAGAATCGAATCTCAATCGACCAAGTCGAAGCGGAACGAACAGAACTCTCTTCACCGTCATCCTCATCTCCCACCTCCTCCTCATCATTTGGCCGACCCAGACCAACCTTATATCTCTGAGTTGCTCACCCGTCTGAGTGAAATGGTTCACTCCGGGCTCTCTAATCATCAGAGCAAGGTGCTCCATGCTCTCATAAACATAAATGCTCTACGATGAGCAAGATGCATCTGTCTGTTCCATTCTTCGATGGACTAGCTCAGGAAGTGCCGCAAGCGGGACGGTGAGGCAGCGGTATTATCAAGGACCTACAAAATCGATCACAATAGTGATCATCAACAACTCCATCAATGGTGAGGTGTCCTCTGCGGGAAAAGCCACCTTCGCTCTCTTGACAAACCATGATCAAGCCGGGATAAGTGAGGCACACTTTATCGCTCCCCACAGGTATAACTCGGCGTAACCTCTTGACTCATTTGCGATCAGACGGCCAAAATCAATTTGCTCCTCATCGAGCATGTAAGCAATCAAACTCGCCGTCTCAATGGTTATCGAAGATGTGTGGCTCTGGGTTTCAGTTATGCGAGCCACACATCATAACTCGGCACTAGTTTTCGGTGGCCTGTTGAATTTCAAAGGTTGACCAGCCGATTCAACTCATAAGAATGCCCGACAAGCGAGCTTAGTCCTCGGCATGTTATGATCGATTACCACGAGCAGTGCTCATGGTAGACATCAATTGGTCCTCTGGGCTGTCGGTTGAGGCCGAGCTGATGATAGTGCGAGAAAAAGCAGTTGCCTCGAACAACGGAAGCAAATCGAAACTCACATCCCTCGGCCGGGATAGCATTAGCATAGAACTCGCGACAAGCTCCACGTTCACCTTTATGCGAGGGTTACAAAGAACGTCCAACCCGTAATTATCGAGGATGACATGAGGCGTGTGGTAATGCCCTTGCTCACGGAGGCGATGGTGCGCTTTCGATCCATATGTTTCGCTCCTCGAGCTCTTTGTAGAGCCTCTGGAGGCCCAAGAATCGCAGGATCGAGGCGGCAGAGGGGGCCCGGCTCAGAGGAGAAACACGTTGGCGCTTAGGTGCCATCGAAATTTTCAACACAAAATCAGCGGAAAAGTGACACGAGGTGTCCATTAGCAAAGAATCATGCAAGCTGACAAAACAAAGCAACCAATCAAGGATTACAACTAATCGAAAACACTAAATACAGTGAGAAGAATTTTTCAAAATTACGGACCCGTTGGCGGGCTCTGCGATTTTCGAGAAAATTCTTACGCAAAGCAATTTTTCTCCACACAACAACTTCCTAGGGCGTGAAAATAACATCCTAGTACTTCTCTAACACAAAAACATCCTAATCTTAAGAAAATTCGAAAATTCCTAACCCTAGGTTTTCAAAATCTAACCTAAACATGCAATGTACACAAAATTGAGAAAGGAAAGACATAGAATACTTACTAGGATGCCTTGAATGATTGATTTGACAAAGAAATTTGCAAAATTCGGAGATTTTGGTTGGGGATTTTGAGATTTTGAGAGGATGAGGAATGGTGAAGAAAATAGTGAAAAAGGGTTTAAAGAGCCTAACCACGTTTAAACATCTCGAGCCACGAATGGGCCTCCAAAATGTAATTTTCAAATTTTTTTAAAAATCCGGACCCATGTTGGCCTATCCTATCATGTTGAAAGTTTACCAGATGGGTCAAAGTGCTTGTGGCGGCTCACGGCGGGCTCTGCAAATTTTGAATTTTGAAAGCAAAAAATTAGCAGTGCGGGCAAGTGTAAATGAGTTCAAGGAAGAATACTTACAATGTTGGGGTGCCTCCCAACAAGCGCTTTGTTTAACGTCGGTGAAACTCGGCGGTTCATGATGATCATTGATCATCAAAGAAGGATCGACTATGTTGCGGCTCACCTCTCCGTAGCGTACCGTTTCAACCTGCCCATTCACCGTCCATTCTTTTGTTCGTGCAAGATCTTGCAAGACAATTGCACCATATTCCTTGACTTCTTTGATTAAAAGCGGACGGACCACTTTGTTTTGAGTTTTCCGGAAAAAGCCTCATCAGGAGTTGAACAAGAGAACCTTTTGTCGGCCTAAATTCCTTGATCTTTATCTTCTTATCATGAAAACCTTAACCTTTGCTTTATACCTCCGGTTTGAATGATAAGCCTCGTCACGCATTTCGTCCAAATGAACAAGTTGTATTTTCATTTTCTCCCGAAGGATGGATCGAAATTCAAGAATCGGAGGGCCCATAATGCTTTGTGCTCCATCTCTAGGAGGTGACAAGTTTTGCCATACACCTGAAGCAGGGTTAGTCGATAGAAGCTTTATAGGCGGTTCGTCGCCCACAAAGCTTCATCTAATTTTGTGACCAATCTTTTCTAGAACCGAAGCAGTTTTTCAAAATCTTTTGATTTCCCTATTAGACATACCTTGGCCATTTGCTTGAGGGTGATAGGGGTCGTCACTTTATGCTTGACACAAATTGTTTCAAAGTTTTTGTAACAATGCGTTGCAAAAGTCGACCCACCATCACTAATAAGCACCCTAGGCACACAAGCGAGAAAAATGTTTCTTTTCAAAATTTGATATGATTTGGCGTCGGCCTTAAGCGAACAATGGCCTCTACCCACTTTGACACGTAATCCACAGCAACAAGAATATATTCATTTGAAAGCGAAGATGGGAAAGGACCGACAAAATCAATCCCCAACAATCAAATACCTCCACTTCCAACATATTTGTCAATGGCATTTCATCTCTTTTCCTATCCCACCACTTCTTTGACATTTGTCACATGATTTAGCGTGAGCACACGCATCTTTGAATAGCGAAGGCCAATAAAACCCGATTGTAGGACTTTGGTGGCGTCCGCATTCCATTATAGTGTCCCCACAAGGGTGTGACAATGCCAAAGAATGTTTTGGCCTCTTCATCGCTCACACACCTTCTTAGCAATCCATCACTACTCAACCTAAAAATGTAAGGTTCATCCCACATAATACTTCGTCGGCTAAAATTTTCTCTTCTCATTCCAGTCAAATCTTCGGCATTAATCCAGCGGCCTTGTAATTTGCCATGTCGGCAAACCACGGTCGCTCTTGGATTAAATAACTTCTCATCAAATTCCTCCCTCCTCTTTTCCTTGTCCGTAATTTTTCGTTCACTAAAGCGAGACAAATGATCCGCTACCATATTTTCGAACCTTTTTATCACGGACCTCTAAATCAATTCTTGCAAAGAAGAATCCATCGGATTAGCCTTTGTTTAGAGTCCGGTTTGGTAGCAGATATTTTATCGCGAATGATCCGTGAAAACTACAACCTTGGAACCAATTAGGTAAGGCGAAACTTTTCCAATGCATATACAATTGCGAGCAACTCTTTTCGGTTGTTGCATAGTTTATTTGAGCATCATTCAAAACTTTGCTCGCATAATGTATAGCATGGAAGATTTTATTCTTCCTTTGGCCTATCTGGCTCCACCGCATAATCACTAGCATCACACATTAGTTCAAAATCAAGTTTCCAATTAGGTGCGGTGATTATGGGTGCATTTATCAAATTCTCCTTTAATTTTCAAAAGCTAACAAACAATCATTATCAAACAAGAAAGACTTATCTTTGTTGAGCAAATTGCTCAAAGGTTTGGCTATTTTGGAGAAGTCCTTGATGAATCTTGATAGAATCCGCATGACCCAAAAGCTCGAATGCCTTTGACATTGGTAGGGAAGCGTCTTGATAACATCAATTTTGCTTTGTCAACCTCGATTCCTCTTGAAGATATCTTGTGGCCAGGACAATTCCCTCGGTCACCATAAAGTTGCATTTCTCCCAATTCAAAACCAAGTTGGTTTGCACACACCTCTTCAAGGCGGTGTCCAAATTTTCAAACATAAATCAAATGAAGCTCCAAAAGCGGAAAAGTCATCCATAAAAACTTCAATTGTCTTTTCAATCAAATCGGCGAATATAGCTTGCATGCATTGGAATGTTGGGCGCATTACCTGAAGAAAGGCATCGCCTATCTGAAAATTCCAAATGGACATGTGAGCGCGTTTTCTCATGATCTTCGGTTCACCGATATTGATTATATCGAATAACCATCAAGAAACAATAGTATTGTTGTCCATGAAGCCTTTCTAACATTTGGTCCATGAGCGGAAGGAAAATGATCTTTTCTCGTCGCTTTGTTAAGCCTCGATAATCAATACATTCTCCACCCGTCACTTTTCTTGTTTGCACTAGCTCATCCTTATCATTAGATACAACCGTCAATCCTCCTTTCTTAGGAACCACATGAACGGGCTCACCCGTCTATCCGAAATTGGGTAAATCATCCCTTCAAGCATCTTCACTACTTCTTTGCGAACTACCTCCTTCATCACGGATTCAATCTCCGTTGAGGTTGGGCTACGATTTGTACTCATCCTCCATCATAATGTTGTGCATACAATAGGCGGGCTTATGCCTTTCAAATCGGCTAAGACCCAACCAATCGCATTTTGTTCGATTTCAAAACTTCAATTAAGCTTTCCTCCTCATTCTCCGACAATGTATTGCTAATGATTACGGGCTTTTACCTCCTCCTCAAGAAACACATACTTTAAATGAGACGGTAGCTCTTTCAACTCAAGTTTTGGTCATCATCTTTTAGATCTTTTTCAAACTTTCCTCTTCTTCCTCCCAAGGTGCATCTCCTTTGAAATCTCCTCCTTCCAAACACTCCTCAATATCTCGACTATCATCATCGACATTCACTTCTTGTGTTGCTTCCTCAATAACGTCAATCTTAAAACAATCTTTCTTATCCATGGGATGCTTCATGGCTTCAAAAGATTAAAGCAAATCTCTTCATCTTGTACTCTCACCTTCATTAGGCCATCATCTATATCAATCATCATCCTTGCCGTCTTCATGAGCGGTCTTCCAAAATTAAAGGTGCATCAACATCTTCCTCCATGTCTATGACTACAAAGTCCACGGAAAAAGAATTTGTCCACTTTTACCAACAAATCTAAAGCTACGCCATGCGGACGAGTAATAGATTTGTCCGCTAATTGCAATGTCATTTTTGTGGACTTTAATTCAATCCCCCCCAACCTCTTCACAATGGATAGTGGAATCAAGTTGATGCTTGACCCCAAATCAATTAATCCCTTTCGTACATCTCCAATGGTCACGGGCAAAGTTACGACCGGATCACTTTCTTTCTTGAATAGTGCGTTGAATTATTGCACTACAACTAGCATCCACCATTATGGTTTCTTGATCCGTGTACCTCTTCTTTTTTGTCAAGATATCCTTCATGAATTTTGCATATTTGGGCATTTGCTCTAATGCTTGATAAATGGAATATTTATTTGCAATTGCTTGAAAATATCCATAAACCTTGCATAGTGCTTTGCATCATCCTTTTTAGAAGGAAGGTGAGGATATGGCAAACTTCTCAACGGATAAGTTACTTCCTTCTCTTTTCCCTTCTTCATTCTCTTCTTTTTCTCCTCTACTTTCTCCTTTTCAACTACACCATTTTCCTTTTCATTTTCAACTAACACCTCATTTTCAACTAAGTCATCCTCCACCTCAACATTATCATATTTTTCAACTTCAACCTCTTCATCTTTTTCAACTACCTCTTCCTCCACTATAACTTCTTCATCCTTCTCCACTACTTTCTTTTTTCTTTCAACTACCTTCCTTTTCTCATCACAAACTCTTCCACTTCTTCTTGTTATGGCTTTGCAATGCTCTTTAGGATTTGTTTGCGTAGTTGGGGAAAATGATGTCGAAGCACTTTGTTCGGAAAGTTGCTTAGCTAGTTGTCCCACTTGAGTTTCCAAGTTCTTGATAGATGCCTCCGTGCTCTTTTGATTAGCCATTGAGGCTTGCATAAATTGAGCTAGAGTGTCTTGAATGTTGGAAGATCTCACTTGACTTTGAGGTTGGTTTTGTTGTTGACTTTGATTTTGTGGTTGACTTTGATTTTGTTGTTGTGTTTGATAAGGATTTTGCCTTCCTTGGTTATTGTTATCTTGCCTCCACCCTCCTTGATAACCTTGATTACCCCTTTGTTGGTAACCTTGGTTTTGATTTTGATAAGGGTAAGGAGCTCGTTGTTGGTACCCTTGGCCTTGGTTGGCCACATAGTTAGCTTCCTCATTCTCAGGAGGAAAAGCGGTTTATGATCTCCTTTGCACAATTCACAACAAGCTATTTGGTGAGCTTGCTTATGTGATGCTCCTTGTAACTCCATGATTTGTTGAGGAGTTTAGCCATTTGTTTGTCAATTCTTCAACTTGTTTCAAACAATTTATTTTGCGCCACAAGTGCTTCATGACTCGAACCAATTTCTAAAACTCCGTTTTCACTTGTACACCTCCTTGATCATGTTGAGTTTGATGATCATTCTACCCATCTTCTCAATTATTTGGATTGCTTCATACGGTGTTTTGCCATCAAAGAACCTCCGCGTGGCATCCAACAACAATTTGTGTTGAGGTTGGAGACCATTTGGAAAATATGAATTTGTGTAAGCTCGTCAAAACCATGGCTCGGACACTTCCTTAGCATAGACTTATATCTTTCCATGCCGATTCAAAGGCTCGTTTACTCCTTGCGAAAATCCGAGATAGCCGTCTTAGCCTCCATGAAGCGTGATTGAGGAAAAAGCGTTCAAAAACTTTTCCTCCAAAACGTTCCAATTAGTCATTGTCTCTTGCAATTGATCAAGATACCAATCTTTGCCTTCCCACTAGAGAATGAGGAAAAGCCTTTGGAAATATTGTTCTTCTTGGTCTTCGGACACCCGCGCTCCAGATCTCATAAAACTTGGTAAGGTGAGTGTAAGGGTCTTCATGGTCGTGGCCATGAAATGGACTTGCATAGAAGTTGAAGCAAGCCCGTTTTCATTTCCAACCCTTGCATTTGCTTGTCGGGCAAATTGAGCATTATGGCGAGGCTATTGACACAGCCCCATGGTGGTGGTGGTTGATTCTCCTCCATAGTGGTGACTTCTCCAAACACGGGTGGTGTTGAAGAAGTAGATCTTCTCCTCTTTCTCCTCTTTCTTGTCTTTGTCGGGCTAATCTTTTCGTCTTTTAGCACTACTATTAAGTCTTCTAGCCGTCCTTTCAATTTCGGGATCGAAAAGGTTGGTCGACGGAATACTTCCCGCATAAACTAATTCTGAAAAGTCTAGCCACACAAAAGAAACAAAGAGATTAGTGGAAAAAGTCTTAAAACACACAACTATTGCTATACTAACAACATCAAGCCAATCCCGGCAGCGCCATTTTGTTGTAGGATTTTTCGTGAACAAAGTATTTTGATTATCGATTCCACGAGGATTGGTGCATGTTATAGTCTTTCAATAGAAAAGTATGTTTTAAGATGATGTAACCAAAGGGTTTGTTATCTACTCTACTAGAACCATGAGTTTCCAAACAACAACTAAATTAATGCTTTCAAAGAGTTATGATTTGGATTAGAGAGTTTGAGATTGTTTTCAAGTAAGAAGGCATGTCAAGATTAGTTTCATTGATCTAGTTTCATACATATTCATTTTAATCAAGTGATGAACATAATAGATGATCTCTACAAATACATATCCTCTCAATCTTGTAGATTTCCTACCAAGATTGTGAATATTATCATGTTAATCCTTGCATGATTCCTCACTACAACTATTAGCATGATAATCATTAAGTTCAATATTTTGTAAACTCTAACACACAAATATATTCCTAGCATTTGTTTGTGAGAGGATGAATATCCTAGGTCACTTTGAAATATTCTTTTCAAGAAAAACTCAAAGCATAAAGATGAAGAACAAAGATATTCAACTATATTAATCATCAACCATGTTCATACACAAATGGATTAAAATAAATACATATTATATAGATCAACTACCTCTAATCTTGACACAAAAGGAGCTTAGCTACTCATTTCCATGGTTGCCTTGCTCTCAAGATTGTTGGTAGAGATGATGAACATGAGAAAAATCAAGAGAAAAGCTATGGTTTTGTTCCTAAACTTGCCCTAGATTTACAAAGATGAAAGATAATGATGGTCTATGTTTTCTTGCTTCCTTTACAAGCCAAAAGGTGGTGAAGTGATGGGTTGGTGGCTCAAAGGTGAAAGCATGGGCTGTCCTTTTTCGAATTTCATGAACCATGTGATTAAGTCAGTGCGTCATCTTTGTTGGCCGACATAACATCTTCCCTCTTCAAAATTATCTTCAAAGAATCATCCTAAAGCTCTTCAAGTACCCTTGAATCCAAGCTTGGGAGAATTAGTTAATAAATTCCTACAATTAAGAGTAACTAAAGTCAAATAGTACATATGTTAAACAAAACTAGATAAAACCTAATTAAAGCAAAATACTAGAATAAATATACAAATTAAATACAAAGACATTGTTAAGGACCACAAAATAATGTACAAAATAACTACAAATTGGTCCTTAACAGCTTCTAATGGACATCGTTTTGTCTTGGTAGAAATTAATTACTTCACCAAATATGTTGAAGCAGCTTCTTATGCCAACGTTACCAAACAAGTAGTGGTTTGGTTTATCAAGAATAATCTCATTTGTCGATATGGTGTGCCAAGTAGGATCATCATTAACAATGGTTTGAACCTAAATAATAAGATGATGATGGAGCTTTGTGACAAATTTAAGATTGTCCATCACAACTCTTCTCCTTACAGACCCAAGATGAATGGCGCAGTGGAAGCTGCCAATAAGAATATTAAGAAGATTATCCAGAAGATTGTTGTTACCTACAAGGATTGGCATGAGATGCTACCTTTTGTTTGCATAGGTATCGGACCTCGGTTCGAACTTCAATAGGAGATACCCCTTTCTCTCTTGTTTATGGTATGGAAGCAATGCTCCCTATTGAAGTTGAGATTCCATCTTTGCGTGTAATTATGGAAGTTGAATTGCCAGATGCTGAATGGGTTCAGAACTGGTTTGATCAGTTGAATCTGATTGAGGAAAAGAGAATGATCGTTTGTGTCATGGTCATTTATACCAGAAAAGAATGAAGAAAGTTTTTGATAATAAGTTCAAACCTCGTATATTCAGAGAAGGGGACCTCGTGCTCAGAAAGATCATGTCTTTAAGCTCTGATTCAAGGGGCAAGTAGACCCTCAATTTCGAATGCCCATATATTGTCAAGAAAGTGTTCTCTGGTGGTGCATTAATTCTTGAAACTATGGATGGCGAGGAGTTCCCATGTCCTTTGAATGTTGATGTAGTCAAGAAATAATTCACCTCAATAAATAAAAGAACAGCTCACTAAGTTGAAAACCCTAAAGGGCGGCTTAGGCAAAAAAGAGCGTCTCGACTCTCGGCAGACTGAAAACCCGAAAGGGCTGCTTAGGCAAAAAAGAGTGTCTCGACTCTCGGCAGACTGAAAACCCGAAAGGGAGGTGTGGGAAAAAGTTAGAGACATAAACAGAACAAATTTCCTAGTAGACTGAAAAACCGAAAGGGCGATCTAGGCAAAAGTTAGGGACTTTTATGGCAAGTAACTACATTAAACAAGACTTGATTGTAGAATTTGCATGGATCATCGTCACACTTCAACTAAAGCCAATAGTTCAGGGGTTCAAAGTTGTTAGGGAGGATAGTGGTCATTGTTTTTTAATGTACCTTTTCCATTTATTTACCATTTTTCAAAACTCTGTAATCATCCATGGAGTCATGTTATTGGCAGGCTACCATTCTATCAATAAAATTTGAGCCTTTATCCAATTTCTTTGCAATCTTATTTTATTCAGCTTATGAAATTTTCTTTTATTATTGAAAATATGTTTCAAAGCAAATAGATTCAGTAGAACATACTTGTGAAATTTTTTTTGCAATTAAATGTGTTTACTTTAGATGTAAATCAAAGGAATAGAATGGCATGGTCCTAATAGCAAAGGGATCGTTGATGTTCGAAATAGGCCCTAATTGCTCCCAAAGGGGTCCCTGAGATGAATTCTCTCGAACATGAGATGTTAATGCCAAGTTGCACATCCTCATGAAGTTTCTTGAATTTTCGGAGAAATTTGTACAATCACTACTCATTTGTTGAAGCAAGTTGGCGTTTCCTCATCATGTGGCATTTATGTCCCGGTGAGGTCTAGAAGTTTGTTTCCCATTTTCCATTTTGGGTTTTAGTTGCCATAAGATAGAGATTCATTGTTTTCAAGCCATGATTATTTCCTAAAGAAGTTGAACTTTGAGATAGGATGTCGTCCTTCAAGTTGATGGTTTGTTACGAGCTTGACCAGTGTTGTCCTTTCTAAGTTGGCCTGCATGAGTATCCCTAATCTGATTGTGTCTATTTTGTCAATATACATGCATATATACGCTCATACATTCACTCATGCAGTAGAATTACAATTTTTGCTTATTTGCATTCATTAATGCTTTGTGCTTCCTACCTAATAGAGTGTTAACCTTAAGTGAAAGTGTTTATTTTTCATCGCCCCATTGAGTTATCCCTTGTGGAGGAGCAGTCTTAACCTTCTTACCCACTCTTGATTATTCAAATCTCTTTCCCAGTATGGTTGTGGTTTGAATTCGATCTCGAGCGACATTACTATCATTATCTCTTTAGGTGAAGTTCTAGATGGAGGGTGCATTTATTTATAGGAAGACTTTATCTCTTCAACAGTGAACTTGATTTTCCCAACTGTTTTCATCCTCCAACAGTATTATTACAATCTTCACTTTCCTAATAGTAGTCGGTGGTCTCTTTATTTAAGCAACTCATTTTCCCCAGCAAGTTTGTTAATTCCAATTTGATAATCCAACAAGGAATCTCTCATTGTGGATTGACCGTATTTCTCCAGTAGGTTGAAGATATGTTGTTGAGCGCTCCAATGGGTGATTTACAAGCTCATCGATGAATGTTCCCTTTGGGTGAATTACAAGCTCATTGTTGAACATTTCTTCACGGTATTCCTTTGGGTGAATTACAAGCTCATTGCTAGTTAGCTGTTTATTTCTGATGGGTGATTTACAAGATCATTGATGAATGTTCCCTTTGGGTGAATTACAAGCTCATTGCTAAACATTTCTTCAAGATATTCCTTTGGGTGAATTCCAAGCTCATTATTGATTATCCATTTATTTTTGATGGGTGATTTACAAGCTCATTGATTAATGTTCCCTTTGGGTGAATTACAAGCTCATTGCTGAACATTTATTCACGGTACTCCTTTGGGTGAATTACAAGCTCATTGCTTATTAGCCATTTATTTCTAGTGGGTGATTTACAAGCTCATTGATTGGTCGTACTTTTCCGATGAATGGTAGCCTCGTCATTATGGAAGGTAATTTGTCGAAGATTTGTTTTGCCGATAAATGGTAACCTCGTCACTATGGGAGGTAGTTTTTCAAAGATTTGATTTACCGATAAATTGTAGCCTCGTCATTATGGGAGGTAGTTTATCGAAGATTTAATTTACCGATAAATGGTAGCCTCGTCATCATGGGAGGTAGTTTTTTGAAGATTTGTTTTACCGATAAATGGTAGCCTCATCATTATGGAAGTTATTTTGTCGAAGATTTGATTTACCGATAAATGGTAGCCTCATCATTATGGGAGGTAGTTTGTCGAAGATTTGATTTACCGATAAATAGTAACCTCGTCATTATGGGAGGTAGTTTATCGAAGATTTGATTTACCGATGAATGGTAGCCTCGTCATTATGGGAGGTAATTTATCGATGATTTGTTTTACGATAAATGGTAGCCTCGTCATTATGGGAGGTAGTTTGTCGAAGATTCGTTTGAATGCTCCAATGGGCGAGATCTTAGCTCATTGTTGAATGGTCGTTTTGTTACCCTTTTGAGGAGGAAATGTCTCGATTAAAGAAGAAGTTGGAACCCGTTCTCAGCAAATCACCAGAACTCTTGGGAAACTTAGTCCATTATCGATGTTGTTTTCTTACCGCTTTGTGGTCGGAAATTTTTTTGGTGTTTGTTCTGGATTGATAGTTTACCATCTCTAGAAAGCCGGCAAAATTCTTTTGTTTTTGCTAACTCCTCTATTAGGAGATAGTTTGTCGTCGATAGATCGTTGCTATCATTTCCTTGTTCCTCTTCCTCGCGTATTGGGTCGATGTTGTTATATCTCTTATTTGGGCTTTACCACAGTAAAGTTGAGTTCCCTATTACCCAGTAATTCTTTTCTCGCATGAATTATCTTTCTTAGTGTGTCTTCATTATTTTTTGCTTCCCCAGTGGTATCCTGTTGCCCCTGCGAAGTTTATCCTGTTGCATTGCATAGTCATGAAGCATTGCATAACATCTTAGGGCCAAAAATAGGGTTGGTGTTATATTTAAGTATCTTCTATCCCGTCGAGGAGAAGGTTTCCTTCTTATCTCCGGATAGAAGACACTTAAATAAGGGAAGCTGTTGTACCTCAATTGTTTCCCCTAAGATTCTCCCATGTCTCATGTCATTGCATTGCACAAAGATCACAAACTAGGTTTCTCTCTCTATCTTATCTTTGGGGTTTCCCTTGGGAGATCATCAACTAACTTGGTTGTTTATGTTTTGTGTATGATAATTGACACTTGACTAATCATGATTTGTGTATTATTTTCTCTTTAGATATTGTGATGTAGGTGAAGGATGCAAATGTTTCTTATTCAAGAGATATAAAGGTTCATGTGTTTATTTCCATGCCTTCTCTCCTTAACTCTCAATGTTTTGAAGTGTTTGTCCTAATTGAAGATTACTCTTGTCATATACTATTGTTTCTCACCATAAGTGTGTTCTCCATATGTGAAGAAGATCATCAAAGTGAAGAATTTTCCATGCCATGGCCATCTATCTTGGAATTAGGGTTTTGAGCTTCTAAGAGCCATATCTTGATGTTTGTGTGAATTTTGTGGATGATTCCAAAGCCATTGAACTCTTAAAAGGACTTCTAACATGTATACTCTTTGGTCCAAGGATGTTATTTGATGAAAATATTGTTTTAAAGATCATTGATTGCAAGCTCTCTAAATTGATAGTTCATCTCTCTTGTATGACTTCAAAGGATCATAACTTGGTAATTCCTCGTCTCCTTGAGATCATTCTTTTTTCACAATGAACCTAATAATTTCTAATACAACTTAGCTCAATTGGTAAGAATAAAAAATGCTTGGAAATTTGCCTAAGAGGTCAAAATATTATAAGTCATTGATGGGTTTCTCAATTCTTGATCAATCAACTTCAAGAGATCATATCTTTGATCATTATTTATCACCTTGAGGTCATTATTTTTGCACAACAATATTGAAGATGTGAACTTTATCTCCATTTATTTTTCAAAGATTGAAATTGTTTGGAAGTTGCTTGAAGATGTCAAAAGATTATAGGTCATTTCATGATTTTTCATCAACTTCACAAGGCCATAACTCTCTTAGGTTTTGGATTTTTTGGTTGGTTCTTTTTGAAAAATTCTCTTTGAAAGGTCTACTTCATGTCATCTTTGAAAGTCAAGAGTAAATTTTGAATGGAAGGCCATGTTTGGATGGAAAAGCTTATAAGTCATTTTTGTGAAAGACTTAGAATATTTTCTAAGTGTAGAAAATCAGATGATTTCTCACGATTTCAAGAGGATAAACTTATAGCTCAAGATTCCAAATGATACCTTTCCAAGCACATTGCAAAGTTTGTAACCTCGGCTTTCCAAGAGTCCAAGATTGTATCTTAAAGGTCCTTGAGTGATGAGAACCATGGTGCAAAGTGGGTACCTTAAGCGAAGTTTTCCTCAAAGTCGAATTTGTTTTCAATAATGTGGCTTCTAATGATCAAATTGATGCACTTTTTACTTAAACATGATTAACAAAGTTCCCAATCGTGTTTAGAAGATTAAAATGCACGATTTTGGCTGAGTTTTGATCATGTGCAAGTCACACATTTTTCACTACACGGGCTGACTTGGTTTTCACGATTTCACCACAATTCCTTCTCATTTTCATTACCATTCACTCTCCTATATATAGAGGATCATTCCTCACTCATTTCCTCAAGCTTTGAGAGCCAGAAAATCGTTGTCAAACTCACACCAAACTCCACATTTCTGCAAATTTGTCTTCACTCTTAAAGCCCTTCCAGTTTGAAATTGACCATTATTTCTTCTTCCTTGAACTTTAGTGAAGCTAACAGAACAAGAATCATGCCTTGAAACTCCCTTAATCGTGCTATCCAAGTCAAGTTTCAGAGCTCTGAAAGTGAAATTTGTTCAGGTAGGATTCGTGACCAAATCGTTTCAAATCAAGCACTATATTATTCTCCTCATCCCCCTGATCCTTGTGATCTTCACCATTTGTATTTTCATTGAGAATTGATTGTGAATTTCTGAAAATAAGTACTCGTTATTTTTCTACATTTTCTCAAACCATTCTTTGTACGAGTGAAATAATTTTTTTGCGAGGGCACCATTAGAATCGTCTTGAAGAGACGAATCCAATGGTACTGGTCCGAAGAATTTATTTCACAATTTGTGGAACGAGCATTTGAGGATGGCTGGAGGTTGAAGACGACCTACGTGTCTGTCTTCAACCAATGATAGCACGCCATGTAATTTTTTTGAAATAGATCTAGTGATGATGTTTTACCGTGCACGCGTTATAGGAGCCCTTGGATCTGATTACTTTAGTGAGTCAGACTCGATCTAACACGTGATATATTTTCTTGTTTTGTTTTTTTAATTTGTAATCAGGTGTGAAAACAAAGGAGGTCCATATCAAGCACAACGCGTCTGATCTATTGGATTAGTTTACTAACGCGTTTTGACTGTGATATAATGGTCCATATTTTTTTACTTTTATTTTATTTTCTAGTTTTATTTTTAATGTTTTAAACTTCAAAAAATCATAGAAAATTCAATTTTGACTTAAAAATTATGAAAAAAATTCACAAAAATATTTTCAAATATTCTTTTTTTTATTTTTATTTTTTTCATAATTTTATTTTTAAATTTGATATTTTTTATGATTTTTCTCTTTTATTGGGTGTTTTTAAATGTTTTAAAATACTTTTTGACATTTAAAATTCTGAAAAAATTATGGAAGGATCCAATGATCATTTGACAAATATTGGTGACCTCATTTTATTTTTAATTCTGATTTTTGTATTTTTGGCAATTTTTGGTTTGTTTCACCATTTATTTTATTTTAAAAAAAATAGTTTCTGACTTTTAAAATTTCTGGAAATTTTTGTCAACACTTGTTTACCTTTGTTTGACTTTAGATAATTTTCTTCAAATTTTATTTTGATGTATGAATACTATTTATGCATTTCGTCAATAAAATCCAATTAAATAATCTAATTTCAAGTTATATTTTATTTGGTATTTTTTTTTTTTACTTTGCTAATTGTTGGGCTTATTTGAAGTTATAGACTTTCTCAACATCAATGGAACTTGGGTGTTGATAGGCCTCTTGGCCAAATCTACCAAGATAGTTGGTTGATTTTGACGAAGTTAGACCAGATAAATTCATCTGATGCATTGTTGACTTTGAGACTTGCTCCTTCTTCCCCATTCTTTTTTTTGTCCCGAATCGAAAAGTGATCAATTGGTGGCATGAGCTTTAATGTTCAAGAAAACCCCAAAAGATGACTTGAGCTTTGATTTTGGTTCAACACTCGTGCTACTTGTCGTGTGGTCGCTATGATTTTTTATTCAAGCTTCTGGCAAGTTTTCACCAACTTTGTCCAATTGAAATTCTCAATCATCTTTGTTCAAGTGATCTGATAGTTCCAAGACCGGTGATATAATTGACAAGTTTCAAGATGGTCACCTTGCTAACCTTACTAACAATTAACTTTTCGGTGATATACTTGACAAAAAGCAATTGAAACTTGTCGTGTGGTCGCTATGATTCTATCAAGCTTCTGGCAAGTCTTCATGCGCAAGCTTCAAGATCATCACTTTGCTAACGACTAATTACTAACAATTAACTTTACTTTATGCTTTTATTTTATGCCTTTATCTTTCCATTTTTATTTTTTTCGCTCTTTACTTTATGTACTTTACTTTAAGCATTTACATTTCATGTCATTTTTTTTCTTTTGCTCACTTGAGAATTTTATTTTTTTTTCATTTTGGATTTGCTCACTTGAGCTTTATTTTTCCTTTTATAAAATACCTAATAATTCAACTTAAACATAAAAGACTTTTGATTGGACTTGGTTATTATCCCTATGCTCGGAGTTTGACCTTTGGACTTAGGATTAGGGCATCTACCTCAATTCGTAGATTTCTGTGATCTTGGTGTTATTCTGTTTTGTCTGATTTATTATCTTGTATGCAGGTAATTTCGATTATACTCAATGATGAGTGGATTTCCTCCAAATACATTTGTTACTCTGTCCGTTTTTCTTGAGACATGAATTTATCTGAGGCACTGATTTATCCGAAGCTTAATTTTTGTCCGATTATTTGTTGCTTGTGTGGTAATCCAAAGGATGAGAATGTGGTATTGGCTTCTTGATGTCAAGTTCTACCCGGTTAGATCTTTCTTTACCCATACCTTTTATTTTTTTGTACATAGGTTAGCATCTTCCTCTCCTCCATATTCTTTAATTTTCAAAATCTTCCCTCTTTTTCAAGGGATTCTTGTTTTCAAACTCGAATCGCTCTCATAAAAAACTTGGACTTAGATCCATGCATTTTCAAACTTCTTTCCTTAATAAACTTTCAATCTATTTAATAATACTTTGACCATTTTTTGTTAAGATTAAAAATAATATAACCTCATTCAAACTTTTTGAGCCCTTTGTGGCTCTTTTTAAAAAAAAAAAACATTTTTTTTTAAAATCAACTAACACACCAACTTTAGCCTTTTTTACTCGAACTACATTGGATTTTGATTTCAACATTGCACATTGTTGGTATGTAGGTCTGCAACTTATTGGAAGATCCATCAAATCAAAAAATAAGGTGATAAATTGAAATAAGAGTATCAGAGATGATGGTTCACGTAAGAGACTCAATTCTTGTATGAAAATGGTTAATAAAATAACCTTTATGATTAATTAAATGATAAAATTGATATGATATAATTTTATATTTATATTATAAAATAATTTATATGTTTTTACTATAAGTCATTTTTATTTCTTTTAAATTAAAAAAATAAACACTAATATAAATATGGTGAATAGTATATTGAAGTAGGTAGTTGTTGTAAAAATGATATAAACATAGTCACGTGAGCTCTGTTGGTAGTTGTATAAATTGATAGTTATATAAAGACATTAAGTTGCGAATTCGAATCTCATTTGTTCATTTTTAAAAGGTAAATTCATTTGTTCATTTTTATGCTAACATAACATTGTTATTTTAATTAAATGCATAGAAAACAAAGGGGGAAAGACTTCTTAAATAAATTCTTTAATCCTTAGCCAATCATGTTTAAAAAAATTATAAAATATTAAGTTCAATTTTTACTAGAAACAATGATTGACAGTGCTATGAACTCTCAGCACAAGCTCTAGATTAGCATGGTGTGTTCCCCTGAAATTAGAACACAAAACCTGTAGAATATTCTTTTTAAAAGTTTCAATATAAAATATGTTTTTAAACAAGTCGATTAGTAAAAAAAATGATAAGATAAAATTTAATAAATAACTCGATCCAGATATTTAGAAGGTAAAGCTTGGCCTTAAAATGAAGTATTTAAGCATATAATAGATCGTATTCAAATTTCCAAAATAAATTAAAAGTAGATCCAACCTATTTAAAAATAATTAGTGTAACTTGGACTAACCTATTTTCACGCCCTTACTCCTCTCCTCAAAACAATAGTACTGTCCAAGAAACATCCTAAAGTTGAGCTATATATTACAAGTTACAACTACAACAACATATATCCGAGGCAATGGCAAATAAGACCGTTCCCTAAACGGAGTGACAACAGCACCACCAGTTATGATAATCCACTAATTAGATTATTAGAGCTTAGATATATCCAATTAATGCAAATTTCAAAATCAAGTCATTTTCTTTTTGTATTCATAACTAATGTGTAATATATTTATTTGTCATTAATGATTTGAAATTCAAACGACATCTGAAATGAATGAGGGTTGAATACAACAACTATAACACAGCAACATCAGGGACAAAACAGATATGCCATTATCCAACAAAAAATACATACATATCCAACCTTAAGGAAATAATCAATGACTCATGAGAGCTGATATCAAATCCTCTCCAGCAACCAATCTGAGATCCACATTATCTTAACATACAAAAAGCTACATTTGTTCATAAACTTATTCGCCTTCACTTAGTATAGGTACTATGAGTGGTTTCATTTGTGCCAGATATACAATCGCCCACCTGATACAGAAAAGGGAAAATGAAGGTCAGTATGACAAAAACAAGGCAGAATCAAATGCCTTCGAGAGCATTCCATCTAAGGTAAGTTCATCTACAACTCCCCTCCCAAAAACAATCACCTGGACATACGGTCAGGTATCATTTTACACATAATGAAGCGCACATATCTATACACATGTTCATCAGATTGTATCACTCTCCTTGAAGGTATGATGAAATGGGCATAACGATGAACAGAAACTCAAAAAACTACGCCTTTTCCATTTTAAATGGTCGATTAGTAAGAACACATTTAAAATATAAGTACAACATATATTAAAATGAAAATGGGTAGTTTAATCAGAGAAAAGCATAATCTTCAAACTACCTAGTGATTCACAGAATATTGATAACATGTCATCATATACAACCATCAAAACAGACTATTGATAACAGGTCATGTCATCACATACAACCATCAAAACAGACTATTGATAACATGTGAGCATGGCGGGGCATGGAATCCAACCCACAATACCCCTCTTTTCCACACGAGTGTGTTTGAGTTTTTCTGTTAAGATATTTGACACCCTTTTCCACACGAGTGTGTTTGAGTTTTTCTGTTAAGATATTTGACACCCCCAAAAAAATCAGTGAACATGGTTGGTGGTGATGATGGATGACCTGCACAATTCCCAATAAAACATAATGCCCTTCTTTGAATGAAAGTAATAACAAAGCTCGAGGATGATCAACGAAACTGCACGACTTAAACATGGCTAGTCTATCTAAGATTGCTCCAATTACAATTCTATAGTGAGGGCAGCTATGTGGTATCTTTAATATGACTCAAAACACACATCATATGTCGGACATAAAAGAAAGGCTAAGCACTTGAAAAACAAACAGCTGCAATAGTACCTATCCGGGGAAAATAAATAACTGTGTACATGTCAACCTGTGAGTGTGAACTGTCAAGTTATTTCATAGCCAATAATGAGGTGTCATTTGTTATTATTATTCTTCCAATAAATAAATTCCCTATCCGGGGAAAATAAACTTAGGTGCACAATTTCTTTTTGCTGTAATTCCATTATTGACTTCATACAAACGAAAAGAAGACTTAAATCTGAACTTACATCATCCAGCAGCATATTGTTGCAGTAGTAACCAGAGTTAAGTGAAATCTGCATCAAAATAAGAGATTAGAAACAAGGAACATTATACATGTATTGAACAGATACAAATAATCAAGAAAATATACAAAATGAATGTTCAAGGGAATCGTGGATAATATCAGTATGTCAATAAATTTTTTTAGAGCCCATTGGCATCACTAAATGAATTTGAATACTAAGTTTTACAACAATAAGTTGGCATTAAGAGTCAATGACATGCATTCCTAAATAAGACAATAACAGATGTGTGAAATGAATCTTATACATTCTCAGAAGCTTCATACTTGAAAAACACAAGAATGATTTAGAGTTAAAAAATTGTTGAGTATGATTCGTTAACACAAAGAGAAACACATTAGGTGAAAATTCTAAACGGATCATTGTTGTTGGAGGGTGACTCTGCCCCTGCGGTACGGTTTTGGGGTATTATTGTAAATTGAGCCCAAGTATTATACAGTATATTGCTTGTAACACTGTAAGCCCAGTTATTAGACAGAAATCAAATATGAGATAACACTAGCGCAATTCAGCATTTTCAGAATCCAGAAGCTCAAATCGAAACAATTCATAAACGCCGTATTATACTTCTATCATATGTAGTGCAGATTACACTAACTCATTAAATTCAAAGCTCTCTAAAATTGAATCGGAATCCGAAATCGATAAAATTGAGAATAAACAACAGAGAACATAAATTGAAAAATAACCAGACGCATAAAAATCGAAAATCGGAAAGAAAGAAAAAATATTACAGATTAGCAGAAGGTCCTCTGTTGCAGCAAATTCTGGTGCAGATACACGCGATGAACCCAACCACCACGAAGATTAGCGTCGTTATCAAGAAACCCATTCCGATTCGTCGATTCCAGATTCCGATCGGTCAGAGAAAATGGATTCCTGATTTGAAGAAGAAATCGAAAACGATGCAATTTGAATAAATAAATAATTTTCGATCAAAACATTGTTACGGAGATGAACAAAAAGGGAAATGTGAAGAGAAAATTATGATTGTGAAAAGGGAACAAAATTGAGAAATTTGTTACCTGTGAAGTCTTGAAGCAGAGATCTCACGGCTCTATCGGTTGATCACCTTCGTGCATATAGAGACGCGTTGTCGATTTTCTGATGACGAATAATTGGGCTTTGGTGAAAATACTTTGAAATATTAATGGGCTTTTTTGCATGGAAAAAAAAAGACTATTTACACCTTCATACAATGCGATTTTCTTTTCAATGCAAGTAAAAAATTAGTAACAAGTGAAAAATTAATGGTTGATATTGTTACTTATATTAGTATAATTGAAGCGCATGTTATTGTAGATTATAAATTTATAAATAATAATAGATTTGTAATTTGACATGACCGATTGAATCATTCTAATTATATAATGATATGAAAAATAATTGGAAACTCGTGTAGTCATTAATTGAAGAGTTGAGAGATTTATTAGATTTAATAAGTTCTCATGCAGTTAAAATAATTGAAGGAGGTTGGGAATATAAGTTGGTTATGAATCTCTATCTATTATAAAATACCTTGAAACAATTACATGAGATTTATTCACTAATTGTCATTTTGATGGAGAGAGAGAGATGGAAATAAATTATCATTGCCTCATTTTGATCTCCAAGCTAAACAATGTGAATTAAAAGTTCAAAAGATAATTCACTTACAAAGATTAGCAAATCAGTTACCAAAGGCACTCATTGATCCAAAAAGGGTGACTAAGTCATATATATACCACCAAATAATGTTCTAATGAAAATGGATGACCATGTTGAATAATCTAACAAATATCAACTGTGCATGAAATATGACAGACCAATCAACTCTAAGATAAAAATCCTCGAACAAGAAAGAGAGCTAAGAGTAAAAGTGGTTTGAATCGGGATATAGAAAATCTAAAAGAGTCTCGTCTATAATAAACATTTTTATCTCCAGAAGAGACTCAATAGATACTTGATATTCGGAAAAATAAATAGATATCGACAAATTATGTTCATAATGGAATATAATATAACCGACACTTATTGACAATATGTTTACATATAATATAATGCTAAGGGTGATAAATGACAACGGGTATAATGAACCAGCGTTTATTAAAGATTGTAGACAAAGTTAGAATTTTCCAAAATTGAAAGATGAAATTGAATAAGAATTAAACTCACCTTATAAGAGACAAGTTCTTAGACTTGTATTTTGAACACCTTAAGGTGTGAAACTAGATGAAAATAATAAAAGTGTGAGATACAAAACTCGACTTACTACGCGAGAAGTTTGGCTAGGATCTGAGATTGATTTTCATGAGACATATTCACCTTTAGTAGATGCAAGTACTTTTAGATGTTTAATTAGTCTTGTAGAACATGAAAGACTTAATATGCACATAATGAATGTTGTAACCGTTTATTTGTGTCGATTATCTGATAGCAAAATTTACATGACGCTCCCTGAAAGTGTTTAATGTGCCTAAGGCACATAATTTTGGATCACAAAAACACGACTCCATCAAATAAACAAGTCTCTCTATAGGCTAAAACAAGTGGTATAATCATCGCAGTTATTATTTTCTAAGAGATGGATATACAAATAAATTTTATTTATCCTTGTATTTTTCTATGGAAAGATCTAGAAAAGAATTTGCAAGAGTTTTCAAAAGTTATAAATTACTTAAAGAAAGAGTTTGAGACGAAAGAGTTAGGAAAGACAGTTATGTATAGGTTTACAAACCGAGCATTTGATCAATAGAATATTTATACATCAAGAATCTTAAATAATGAGTTTCAAAATGCTTATACATATAAATATCATCCATTGTCCATCTCAATGGTTATTAGATCATTGAATATGGAGAAAGATCCTTTCAGACCTTGAGAAAACAATTAAAAAAACCACTTGATTGTGAAGTACCATATGTTAGTGTGATTGCAACACTTATGTACCTTTCTAATTATACATGTCTTGATATATCATTTAACATCGATCTATTAAAATATATGTAGTTCTTCACCTACAATATGACATTAGAACAATGTCAAACATATACTTCGTTATCTTACAGGTACAATAGACATAAGTTATCTATTAGAAATATATGTAGTTCTTCACCTACTAGAATACATTGGAACAAAATCAGACATATACTTCGTTATCTTAGAGGTACACTAGACACGAGTTATCTATTAGAAATATTTGTAGGTCTTCATCTACAAGAAGATATTGGAACGAAGTCAAACATTTACTTTATTATCTTAAAAGTACAATAGGCATCGGTTGTTTATTCTAGAGTATTTAAATTATAATTAACAGACTATGTGGATGCAACTTACTTGTCGAATCCTCATAATAGTATATCACAAATAAATTATGTCTAGTTATTGTAGTACAACTATTTCATAAAAATTTATGAAAAAGGATTATGTAGATGCAACTTACTTATCAGATCTTCATAATAGTATATCACAAATAAATTATATTTTTAGTTATGCTAGTACAACTATTTCATGAAAATTTATGAAAACAAACCAAGCTAATAACTCCACCAAATCATACGGAGCTTTTACACTTCAAGAAACAGAGGCCTAATTCAACCCAAACAACATATTTGTAGTTTTTCTTTTGGAAAAATAACTTTTAATTTTATGATATATTTACTTTAGTATTAATTATATTTTAAAGGCTAAATTATTCTGAGGGTCGTTTAAGCCATTTAATCGTAATAGATTGGTCTTTTATATTATTTTTATTACATGTGGGTCCTTTGTGTTAACTAACGCTTGCATCGCTGACTTTTATGCTGCTTTATTTTGTTATATTAATTTTATTTTAACTTTTAAAATTCATATTAAATCCGTTTTTGGTACAAAAAAATCCTACAAATATTTCTTCTTGTTTTACACATTGTGTAATTTTCTGAGAATTTTAATTTCTGTTTTACTATTTTTCTTTAATTATTTTCTTTTTGTGCATTTTAATTAGTTTAAAAATACTTTTATGCACTAAATAAATTTGAAAATTTTATTATATGATCAAATGATGGTCTCTGACCTATGTTAAATGACATATTCGTACTATTAGTGTCACTTTAACTTTTTAGAAAGGAGTTTGAGAAAAAGATCAATGATACAAACGATAGTTAACATAAAGGACCTATATGAAGCGAAAACAACATAAAAGATCAATTTGTTATAGTTAAATAACTTAAAGAAATTTAGCCTATTTTAAATTATTTAATTAAAAAACCTAATGACCTGAATATTGAATTAAAATATCAATTTCAATAATGACACCTCACTGCCACCACGTAATTAAAAAGAATAGGGGCCTGGAAAACTTTGAGAAATGGTAAATAGAAGGACTAAAAAATTGAATTTTAAAATAGAGGACTAATAGATTATTTTTTATTAAAATAGAGACCAAAATGAAAGAGAAGAAAAATTTCGGGGCAGTGAATTTTTGTTTTGGTAGCAATGAAGTTTGAATGTATGATAATGTACATGCAAATTAGTAAAACTCCTCACAATTAACCTAATCTGAGTGGCTTTAACTTTTTCATATATGCTAGTATTCAATAACCTGGTACATTTGAATTCCACATGCAGATGTAACATATTGGCCGTAGACATTAAAATTGAAAATTCTTTGTCAGCATACATTTTAAGTAACTTATATACACACTCATTCCTTCAGCATACAGTCAAGGACAATTTCTTGAAGAGTTAGTAAAAGCGTTCTCCACAATCAAAGAATGAGACCATAACCAGAATCAAGTTTTTAAATATTTTTACAAAAAGGTTAAAAGAATGAAGAAGCTAAAAGAAGAGCTTTCGCGGGGATGCTTTAGATGCCACTGTTGAGGAAAACTCTGAGCCTTTGAGTGGAGGGGACGTTTGGTTGCTTTCTTTTCCCACTGGTAATCTGTCTAGAAGCTTGGCAGCCCTTGGATCTGTTAGTAGTACCTTTTGGAAGGATTGTGAGAAGCCTGTTGCAATGATGGTCACATGAATCTCGCCATTGTAACGATCGTCAACAACAGCTCCAAATATTATATTGGCAGAAGGATCAGCTAAACTTGTCACAACCTATAAAATTATCGGTTTTTAGAAAAAGGGATACATAAAATAAACTAATACAAATAGATCATTAGTACAAAAGAAATAAAAGGACGCTCTTTCAACAAGTGCTGATAAAATTAAGTACCTGAGACACTCTATTCACTTCCTGCAGAGTTATGTCTTTTCCTCCGGTAATATTATACACTATTCCGGTAGCTGATTGAATAGATGAACCAATTAAAGGTGCCAAAGTAGCCTGTTCTGCAGCTTCTTCTGCACGGTTTTTACCAGAGGAAACACCTACTCCAAGCATTGCAGTTCCAGAGTCTTTCATCACAGCTTTTACATCAGCGAAATCCACATTCACAAGACCAGGTATCTGTAAAAACACGGATAGTTTGTATAGTCACAATAGGAGAAGTGGAGAACATCAAAATGTACTTGACGGGATAATTCATATCATCACTCAAATGAAAAAAGGAGGTAGAGAACTTATTCAACTTTTTAATAACCTAATTCTTTTTGCAATCTACAAATCTACTGTGATAAACCAAACTTTCTCACATTACAGTGACAGGATAGGAAATATAAATAAATTGTTGATCAACTCACTGTTATGATATCTGATATTCCTTGTACTCCCTGTCGTAGAACATCATCGGCTAGCTGGAAAGCATCCTGAAGAGGTGTCTGCTCATCAGCTAAGTCAAGAAGCCGGTCGTTTGGAATAACTATAAGTGTGTCCACATTTTTCTGCAGCTTTTCTATGGCTTCTAGTGCCTGAAATGATGACATTGGAATTTTTTTTTAACCACTTAGAAGCATCTTAAAAGCACTATAATATATTCGAAGATAGAAAATACACATCAAGCCATTTATACCAACAGATTCAAGCATAAGATAACTCATGATTACTGAAACTGTGTATGATAGAAAATTTACGACGAAAATCAATATTTTGTTTAGCATACTAGAACAGTGTTACTGTTAAGTAACTTTTGAAGTGCCTAAGTTTACAAAGTGCTTTTCAACTAAGGAAAGAATTAACCCATGCCTGCAAGGATCTTTTGCGTCCTTCAAAACTGAATGGATAGGTAACAACACCTACGGTTAAGTAACCAGCCTCTTTCGCAATCTGGGCCACAACAGGGGCAGCACCAGATCCTGTACCACCACCCATACCAGCAGTTACAAACACTAAATCTGATCCTTGAAGAGCATTAAAAATAGTTTCTTTTGATTCCTCAGCAGCCTGTTCCCCCAAAAGTGGATTACCACCAGTACCTGCATCTCTATCAAGAAATTTGAATCAGATGCCATATAATGTAAGATTTAAAGCCACACACGCCTACGTGCAAATCACTAAGGCATAGAAGGAGAGTTTCCGATTTAAAGGACACCATATAAGCAAGTTCAAATCGAGTATAATGCACGAAGGAAACTAAGGCAAAGAAGGCGAGTTTCCGACCTAATCCACGGGTCAAGAGTTCTCCAATTTGGATAGGATTTTCAGCAGCAGAATGCAACAGTGCTTGAGCATCAGTATTTATAGCATAAAAGTCCACACCCTGATTAAATGAAAATAATAATAAAACAAAATGTTTCAGAATTAAACATCAGCAAAAACGTAGTTGCAATTCAGTAGCAAAACATCAATGATAACTTATTGAAAAGCTACACTGTCTTCAACATAACAATGTCGTGATTCCTAAAATGCAACCATGATATAAACATCTCCCAAAAACAGAAACAAAAGAATTGCCAGTGCAAACCATTCGTTGAAATCCAAATGAAATTTGTTATGAGCTGGCCAGAGGCTCAATAAGAGAAAGACTCAATCATCAGTTCAAGATGATTCCGCCAAAAAGAGGAATGTATAGTCCCACACATGATCTAGGCCATGGATCTCTGATCACCATTGGATAACATCCAACGGTCTCCCGCTATCCAGCCTTGAAGAATGGGACACCTTAAACAACTTTCATATGTAAAGGTGCTTCCCGTGAATAGGGGTGTGCAAATAAACCGGTTCAATAGAACCATATTAAAAAATTCGGTGGCCCAATTCTAAAAATCCAGATTATTTTACATAAAAACTGGCCTAGATCCATTTCGTAAAACATCAAAAATTTAGAATCCACTAAAAAAATCTGGTACCCACTTTAAAACCAATTTTCAAACTTAACATATTTTGTTTGGAGTTTACAGTAGCCATCACCATTTTAATTTCCTTCTTCTCTCACTTCATGTTCAAATTTTTTCTCTCTAAAATCAAAATCTTCTTTTAGAAACATTTAGAAATCGGAGTTATGCTTCCTCTACTCCATGCTCTGATTCTTTCTTCATTTATTTTCTCTGGTATGTTTTTCCCCTGTTTTTCTTGAATTTGTTCTCATCATCATTTATCTCTGAAATTAAATAACCTTGTCCCTTATCACACGAATTTTACTTCAAAGAGATCCCGATTAATTGATTTAGTAGCTGAGTGTAGTGTGAATGTATGAGCAAAAATGAAGATGAATCTGAGTTGGATGCAGTGAAAATGTATGAGTAAAATTGTTGGATGAATAACCATGAATTAATCAAAACCAGTACTGAACCTGTTTTTTGTTTTTCTCTTTTCAATTAGATTTTAAACCAAACTGAAACCATATCATAAATAAAACCGGTTTCATAATAAAATGGTTTGGTTTATGAACCTTAACCAAATAAATGGTTTGGTTCTTGTAGTATGGATAACCATGCAGAGCGCTACCCGTGAAGAAAAGGTATGATCCAAATTCACTCTCACTCTCACTCTCACATTATTCATTGTTCTCTCACTAACTTAAGCGTTTGAAGTATTAACCTTGCAGGTAAGCCTCCTCTCCCTCGCACCAGCTCCACTACCTATACAAGATCTCATCTCACCACCTCACCAGCCATTTCTGATTCCCGAATGGAACAATATGCACTAAATAACTTTCATTCCACATAAATTTAGTGAAAACCATTTCAATTTCAACAAAATGAATGAAGAATTTCTCAGCATTACTTACATAACTAAACCCACCAAAATTATCACAATTGCACATAATTCATAAATAAAAAACAAAGCTTTATCAATTATCAGCAATTCAAAAGAGAAACAGACCTGTAATCCGCAACCAATCATACGATTTACGGCATTGTTCCCACCGCCACCGACACCGACAACCTTAATCTTAGCATTATCAACAGATGAAAACGAGCATGTAACACGTCTAAAACGACGTCGCAGTGGTTCGGTGTTACTGGTTCTTAATCTAGGGCTCACCGAAAAACAGTTTCTGAGAGTGAGTGAAGAATGTGAAGAAGAGAATGCAGTGTGAGAAAATGGAGTGGGAATGGAAGAGGGTGAGAGTAGCTTATTGGGGGTTTTTAGAGAAAGCATTGTCATTTTAGCTTCTTTTGTGAGATTTTAGGGTTGATTTGTGAAAGGGGAATGGGATGATATTTGGGGATTTAGGGTTTGAAGAGAAATTGAAAATTGAGTTGAGTTTCCATGTCAAAGTTTAGTTGAGATGAGGATCCTTCACATAGAGGCGGCACACTGAGCAGTGAGCACAGCAAGCAAAGGAGTTCTTTTTTCCTTTTTTTCTTTTTTTTTTTAATGTTTAATTATTGAGTTTTTCTTTTCTCAATCCTTAAAATTTTTTAGAAATTTTAAAAATTCAAAATAGAATCTTGACATGTTTTTAAGATTTTTTTTAAAATTTGAAATTATCGAATTTATAAGTAAGCGGATAAGCATATTCAAACTCTCATTTTTATATCTGATATCTATGCACAATTATAAATTAAATTGGTTGATAAGATAAATTATATAAAATTTAACAATGTTATATATTGAACATTAACCATAACTGTGAATAATTAAAAACATTAATTAAATAAAAATTAATTATTTTTTTAATCGTGTTAAACCAAGAACGACACGGTCTCATTAAATATTTTAGGATGAATCTATCTAACTAGCATCAACCCATCCAATCAAAATAGTGTTTAAATTGATTTACTCCAAGGAACACTACTAATCAAATATTGAGAACATGACTCTCACATCATCAACATTTTGAATTCTCATGTTGTGAAACTAATATATCCATTATCGTTGACAGAGGGACAACAATACTCAACACTGATTTTGTTTCATGTGTTGTTGTGGTTTAGACTGAGATTTAGTTAGTCCAATTCATAATTCAAACTAGAGAGTTTAATATTAACATTGATCCATAATAAATGGAGACAATATTTTCTTTGGTCACAATTATAAATCAAAATAATCACTTTCATATATTTTAAGAAAGTGAGTGTAATTAATTTTCTTGATTTCATATACAATTAAAGTGAAATTTACTGTAATATCCTTAATTATATTTGATAAATCAACTACAAATATTAAATGTTTTTGAATTAAATTATGGGTATAATAGTAATACAAACATTAATTAATTTAAAAGTTAATGGCTTTTATTTATAATAATGACCAAGATTTAAGATATTTTTTTGCATATAATTGTTGGAAATCCACCTCAACCTATGATGAATTTTTACCAATTTTAATGAACAGGATTGATCACCACACAATGACAATGAGAAATATAGAGAAAGAATGAATAAGAAGAAACAAAGAATTATTTTCTGCAGAGTTTCTTTCTGCCCACAAACAGTGAAAAAACTTTATTATTCACTTTGCAACTGCAAAATACTATGAATGAGTTGAATTACAAAAATAGGGGTTACTCTCTCTATTTATAGATTTAGGTTAGCTTACTCCATAAGCTAAAGCCCAAAATTATAAAAGCCCAAAATATCTATTTGAAACTAAATCAAATCTATTATATTCTAGACTTAAATCAAATATATTTTATTCTAAACTTAAATCAAATCTATTTAAATCTAAAACAATTCTAATCTGTCAAATCTATGTGGCATGTTCGACTCACACGCTCTTCGACTGGGTCGACTTCCTTCGACACACATTTTTGACACACATGAATTACTTTCAACACACCACCTAATTCATGGTGTCTAAATTGTCTACATTCATCATTGCTCTTAGTCTTCGAAATACTTCGACTTGCACACCCTTCGTCATAAAGTCTGCAATCTGATTCTTAGTTTTGCAGTGTTCCAAATTCATTTTACCATCTTCTACCTTCTCTAGAAGATAGTAGAACCTCATTTCGATATGCTTGCTTCGACCATGCGTTATCGGATTCTTCGCCAGGTTGATAGTTGACATGCTGTCGATCTTCATGGTAATTGCTCCATGATCTTTACCTGTAATTTCTTCGACCAAGTTCATCATCCAAGTTGCTTGACATGCACAAAGAGAAGCAGTTATGTATTCTGCTTTGCATGATGATAATGCCACAACTGGATCCTTTTTCGAACTCCAAGCAACTGGCGTACCACCTAACATAAACACATATCCTGTTGTAGATTTTCGATCTTCAGCATCACTACACCAGCTCGAATCTGTGTACCCCAGCAACTTGCATTCTCTTCCTTTATTAGCTGCAGGAAACAAAATGCCATAGTCGAGAGTTCCTTTCAAATACCTCAATATTCTCTTCGTTGCTGCTAGGTGAGATACCTCCAGCTTCTGCATGAATCTACTTACTATACCAACACTGTATGCTAAGTTAGGCCTAGTATGAAAAAGGTATCTTAAGGACCCAATACGTCTTCTATATTGGGTTAGGTCGACATCATCCTTTTCAGGGTCTTTCGACAATTGCAGTCTTGGTTCTGCAGGTGTCGAAGTCGAATTTCATTCTTCCATCTCAAATCTCATGCATATCTTCTTTGATGCATCATCAAACCTCTACTAGTCTTGTAGAATTCGATGCCAAGGAAATATGAAAAATGTCACCTAGATCAGACATTTCGAAATCCTTGCTGAGATCTCCTTTGAAGTCTTCAATCTCCTTCTTACAGCTACCTGTGATTAACAAGTCATCGACATAGAGACATAGTATAAGCAATTTACTATTGCTTCTTCTTACATATATTCCATGCTCAGTTGTGCACTTCACAAATTCCTTCTCCCTTAGAAATCTATAAATCTTCTTATTCCAAGCTCTTGGAGCTTACTTCAATCCATACAGGGCTTTATGAAGCCTGTACACCTTCCTCTCTTCGCTATGTTTCACAAACCCAATTGGTTGTTTGACATGTACTTCTTCGTTTAAGGGTCCATTTAGGAATGCATACTTCACGACCATCTGACATATGTCCCAACTATTTATTTCTGCTAAACTAACAACCAATTTGATTGCTTCGATCCTAGCCACAAGTGCAAAAACCTCATCGAAGTCAATTCCTTCTTTTTGGAGAAATCCTTTCGCCACTAGTCTTGCTTTATGTCGAGTTATTTCCCCTTTAGGATTCATCTTCACTTTGTATATCCACTTGACATTAATTTCCTTCTTTTCTTGAGGCAATTCGACAAGTGACCGGGTGTTGTTGTCTTCCATGGATTTCACTTCTTCGTTTATTGCTTTCACCCACTTCGAATCTTTCAATGCTTCAGCTGAATTGACAAGTTCGACATCTGCATAGAAAGCATAATGTACCAGCTCACCTTTGTTATCAACCACATCATCTGATGTAACCTCACAATCTTGAAGTCTTGCAGGCATGCGTCTTGTTCTTTGAGGTCTGCTTGTACTTGTACTTGGTTGATCTATAATTGTTGGTTCCTCTTGTCGAACTTCTCTTTCGACTTGAGTTTCTGGTTCTTTAAGTAAAATTCTCACTGAATATTTCTTGACATTTTGAGTCTAATCCAATTCTTTCAGCTCATCTATGATCACGTCCCTACTGATCACAATCTTCTTGTTCACTGGGTCGAACAACTTGTAACCTCTTATCGAATGATATCCTACTAGAATCATTTGACTCGACTTGTCATCAAGTTTTCTTCTCAATTGATTTGGCACATGTCTATGTGCGATAGATCCAAATACCTTCAGATGACTCAAACTAGGTTTTACACCAGACCAACATTCTTCTGGAGTAATCCCTTCTAGCTTCTTTGTTGGGCATCTTTTCAAAATATAAGTTGTAGTAGACACAGCTTCACCCCAAAATTCTTTAGGTAAATTCTTGTCTTTCAACATACTTCGAACCATATTCATGATGGTTCAATTTTTCCTTTCTATTGTCCCATTCTTCTATGGAGTGTAGTGTGATACCACCTCATGCACAATCCCTTCTTTTTCACATAACTTGTCGAAGTCTTTCGACACATACTCTTCACCACCATCAGTTCTCAAAACTTTGAGCTTTCGACCACTTTGTCTTTCGACCATAGACTTAAACTTGGCAAATACCTCGATCACTTCACTTTTCTTCTTGATCAATTAAGTCCACAGTTTTTGACTGAAATCATCTATGAATGTGACAAAGTATTTGTTACCTCCGAACGAATCCACCTAGATTGGTCCACATACATCAGAGTACATGACTTCGAGAATAACCTTCGACTTGCTTCCTGCATCCTTGTTGAAGCTATTCTTGTGTTGCTTCGCTTGCACACATTCTTCACACACTTCATTTGGAATATCGATTTCTGGCAATCCTGAAACCATATTCTTCCTTTTTAAATCTCTGATGTCTCTAAAGTTGAGATGACCTAGTTGATAGTGCCATACCCATCCATCCCTGCTTGTTGCAGTCGAAAGGCACTTGTGCTCTATCACATTGAGCTCGATCTTGAAGGTTCTATTCTGGGACATAGGAACCTTCAAGATTAACCTTTCATTCGTGTCGACGACTCTCATAATCTTGTCTTCAACAGTCACCGTGTAATTCTTTTTGACCAACTGCCCTATACTAAGCAAGTTGCTCTTCATGCCTGGAATGTATAGTACGTTTGAATTTACTGCTCTTTTGGCATCTTTCCTCATGATCATAACATCGCCAATATCTTCAGTTGCTAGAGTATTGTCATTTGCAAATTTCACCATGTTCTTCATTGAGGGCTTTAGATTAACAAACCACTATTTCCTTCCAGACATATGTGATGAGCATCTTGAATCCAAGTATCATTGATTCTTGAATTTTTCTTCATCTCTTATTGTGACCATCAACATCATCTCTCTGTTAGGGGAAAATCCAAGGCAGGAGCATTTACTTGAGACACACCTTTTGTGAGAGACACACGACAAATTCATCTAAAACCTTAAGGTGATAGGTGTGTGGGTTTTCTCACTTACTTCTTCCTTACACTGTCACAATACTCCCCCTCATGTGAAAGCTCTCTCTTCCACATTAACTTGTACCACCGTTGGCACTCTCCAACGGAACACCTTCTACCCACCACCTGCGGGAAGTGTTTCGATACAAGTTAGTTGGTCCCTATCTCGAAACCATAGGCTTTGACGCCACTGTTAGGGGCAAATCCAAGGAGGTAGAATTTACTTGAGACACTTAATGACTATGAAAACTCGTGCAATGGTTGGTCCGGGGAAGGATTCTGATGATCCACTAGTGATCCAAGAAGACGAAGACTTTAAAGTTGACAATGCTGTTGGAAAGACCTCTTGGAAGAACATCAAGAAGAACTTGACTCAGTGAATCATGCCAAACTTGTACCCCTGTTTTGAAGTTGTGCTTTATGCACTGTTTTAAATTTTGTGTACACTTGCTAGTGCTTTATGAACACTTTTGTTGTCAGTGTAATCTTGTTTTCAAGTTGTGCAGTGTGCCCACTTTTTAATCCTATGTAATGTTGTTGTGAACTAGTGCTTTATGCACTCTTTTGGAATTTATGTAACATAAGCTTTATTGACTCCTTTAAATTAACATGTGTAGACCATTTTTATATGCTTTCAATTTACAATGATTCAATGTGTCATCAACTTTTACAACTAACAATACTCATATTTAACACCACCTGTTACAATTAACAATACTCATATTTAACAATTGAACCATATTTGAATCACAATATTCATCCTTGTTTCAATTAACAATACTCATATTTAACACCAACTATTACAATTGAACCACAATACTCATCTTGTTTCAATTAACAATACTAATATTTAACACAAACTGGTACAATTGAACCACAATACTCATTTTGTTTCAATTAACAATACTCATATTTAACACAAACTGTTACAATTGAACCACATTATAGAAGCAACCACAGAAGCAACCACATTACAATTGAAACACTCAACAAAACATAACTTTTAACATAACATGATTAGGTACATAAACCTTTGATTAATACATAAATTTCACTATCAAATAAACATTGAAAGGATGGAAACTACAAGACAAATCTTTATCATTTTTCCTAAATTTTCTTCTTCTTTGAGTTTCTTCTTTAGAATTTTGTTCTTCTTCTTCATATCCTCGTACAACTCTTTCAAATAGACCCTTGCTTCCACTTCTTCATACTAAGACTTCAACTTTGGCATTTGATCAACTCCAACATCTCCCATCTCATCTGCCTAGATAAACAAATCACAACTCTCTGCACTATTCCAGAACGGACATCTCCAGAATAATCTCCCTTTGTTGGATCCCTTCTTGCACTGGTAAGACACCATTGGTCTATTACATCCACCAAATGTTGAACTTGCCTTCGAATTCTCCATGTTTTTTTTTTTTCCAAATTGACATAGGCTACAGGTTCAGGGACGAAATAACAGAGGTAGATGGACGAAGATGAAGGATGGAGAGGGACGAAGCTAATAGATGGAGAGGGATGAACAACAAATTAGGGCAACAACATTTGGGAACAACAAAGGAAATTTAGGGTTTTTTTAGGAATGTGTTTCTAAAATTTGGGAAGGAAAGAGGTGAATCCACGCATATTTGTTAATGAATTACCTGGTCAACAAAAAAAATCCAAAACTAAATGAAATTACATGTGTCCTGCCATGTTATCTGCCGTTAGCAGCAATTGACGTTAGGGACTATTATTGTGGATGAAAAATATTAGGGAGACAAAATATTAAAAGAAATGTTTTAGAATCGTTACTTTTATTTATTTTTAAGCTTTTTGTTAATCATTTCCCACCACTATACGCTATGCAGGTTATAAAATATTACATTAAAGTGCATTCCAATTTATTGAAAACACAAACAGTAAGTCCCCCTAGCAGTAGCATTACAAACATGATTACATGAATAGAAAAATAAAATTTGAAGGGCCAAGGCACTGGTCTCAGTCGCTTACCCCTTGGGTCGGGTGTGTCTTGGATTGATTTTCGAAAGCCCGATATATTTTTGTATAGAGATTTTTTAACCCACCTCATGTTTTTTTTCGGCATCACACGGAATTTTAAAAATATTTTTAAAAATTAGAAATATATTTCCGGTGCACACAAGCACACATATAATTTATTCATTTTTTTGAGATTCACCTTATTTTACAACAAATTTTTTCTGGAAATACATTTTCGGTATAAATCGGAAATGCACTTCCGGTTTTGTCTAAAGCTACTTAGACAATGAAAGTCTCTATACACGTGTGTTTACTTCTACCTTAGTAAAATACAAATCGAAAGTGCATTTTTAATTTATACCGGAAGTGAATTTTCGGTATCGTTTTTTACGTTTTAAATGGTGAAACCACAATTGATTTGTTTTATATAAATAGGAATGCGAACCGAAAATACATTTCCGATTTTCCAAAAGGTATTTTTGAATTTTCATAAGGTGTCCCACTTCACTATGGGGTGGGTTAAAAAATTGCCTTTCTGTATTTGCTCCGTAGAAGTTTTGGATTAATTTGTAAAGAGAGACCAGAGGGTTCTTGCATTTGTTTTCTATGGAAGTTTTGGTTAATTTGCAAACAGAGTCTAGTGGATTCTTGCGTTTATTCCATGTGAAAATAGGTTAATTTCCAAGGAGAGACCGATGGCAGTGGGTTCCTCCTGCATTTGCTCCATGTGGAAGTCTTGGATTAATTTGTAAGGAGAGCCCGTGGATTCTTTCGTTTGCTTCTTGTGGTAGCCTTGGGTTAATATTCAAGGAGAGTCTGATGGATTTCTCGTGTTTGCTCTCTAAAGAAGTCTTGGATTAATTTGAAACAAGAGTCTGATGAATTCTTATGTTTACTCCATGTGGAAGTCTCGCGTTAATTTGCAAGAACCCTATGAATTCCGGCCTTGAGCACCAAAGTGCCGTAGGGCATTGAAGATATCGTCTTGTCCAGTAACTGATTCCAATACATAATTGCACATGATACACATAACACAACTTTTACTAGATCACCATATATCATATGACAACAATATGCTTCATATAAACTACTATTTTAACATACATGATTGCATTAAGCTCATACTCCATTACACGTCTTATCAAATAACACATACTTATGTAGACCACACATCATGCACAATAAACAAGTAAAAAACATTATACAAATATCAAATATGACATATGTGTCTGTTAAACATCATTTTGACATGGTACTCTTATAATTAAACTGGAATTTATATTTGCATACTGATGTTGTTGCAGAGGCAACCACATTATTTGAGCCAGATACTAACCATGCATCAAACTTAGTTAGATAATAAATAACACAGAATATACTTTTCTAGTTACACAATCGAAACCTAAGTAAGCAGCAATATGTATTCACAACGAATACAATTTCTTTGGGAGTGCTTCTGAAGATTTTAAATTAACTCTATTAGCATTTTTCAAGCGTCCGAACAAGCAACTAAACCATTGTAATGGTATGACCATGCATAGTCATTGAGATACAATACAATGCAACCTATACATAATGTCTCTTGATGATCCTGTAAAAACAGTAGTAAAATCCCAAATGCATTTTACTGCCAAACTCCAATCAGCGAGCACATGACAGATTTGGACTCTTCATTGTCAAGCTTTCGCAAGATTGCCTCTCACTTCTTAAGACAACATTAAAACTCGACTCGTCGACTCCGATTACCGCAATCTCATCTCCTATTTGAAATTGTTCGTGCAGATGTACTCATTCGACTCATGGAGTTGGGGTAGCTTGAGGTATCATTGAATATGTGGCCAGAAAAACAAAGCATGTTTTGCAATATCTTTTACTTGTGTGAATAATCAGAAACGTATGCCTGACTCCTTTACTTGGACCCTTATAGTAAACCAAACGAGAAAACAAGAGGAATCATCGCTCGATATTCCAATGAGGGTGGAGTAAAATTCTATGTGTTTCAATTAGTGAGAAAAAACGATAGAGACTTCGTGAACCCGACCATTAGAAACCAATTTTTCATTTTGATTTTATCATTTTCCCTACGTCATCATTTTCTATTTGTTGATAAGGGTTGGTTCGATATCATTGTTGCAAGTATGTCGCCATCAGGATCTTGAGATCTTGATTTTGGAAGAAATATTGTTCATTGAATTGTTTCTTAAAGCTTGTAAGACTTGTTATAGTGATACATCGCACAGTCATGAAAATAACATAACGAAAGATTTTGGTCGGACAAGGTATCCGAGTTTAGTAATTAATCCCGGCCCAGTTAAATTGACCCGAACAATATTATAATAAATGAGTTTAAATGCATTTTTGATCCCCCTATATTAATTTTCTAAACATTTTTTATGAGGTGACATTTTTTAATTGTTCACGTCATTAAAAATAGACAAAAATATATATATTTTAGAATTAAAATTTATAATATATAATTTCTAAATAAATATTTATAAACAAAAATAACTAAATAATTAAAAATGTTTAATTATTATAAAGAAAACTTAAAAAAAAATTTGAATATTTATAATGACATGACATCAATTAAAAAAATGTCACTTCATAATTTCAATGTCACTTAAGCAAATTAAACTATTTTATCATGGAAGACCACTAAAAAAACATGAAATATGATATTGAGGATCTAATAGTTGGTTTTTTTATAGAGAGACTAAAATGTTAAAAAAATTAGTATAGAGGGACCAAAAGTGCATTTAAGCCTAATAGATGAATTGAAAAGCTCTATTTTGAATTATTTTAAATTAAAATCAAGGCTTTTGAATTTACAGTAAAATAATCAACAGACATGAGAATCTTTGTTAAATAAACCATCTCTAAGACAACTCAATGCTTATAAATTTTATGAGAATAAAATACAGGTTAATTTCTATACTAGCTTCCAATGTTACATGCACTTTTCACATGCAAAACAAATCTATTAGTACTACAAAAATATAGATGCTTCAGGTTTTGGTATAAATGATAACAAACTTTCACCAAATAATTCAAATACTGGTGGCAGCAATTGTCCAGCATCTATGTCATCTTTCCAAGCCTGAGCTAGAATGGAAGAGTTTTCTTTGGATGATTGACGACCCGTTGATGATGGCATGCCGATCATGGGGGGAAACCCACTTGTTGACCCCTGCATGTTGTCAACTGACATGGAATTCATAGGTACCACAACCCCAGTAACACCTGTTGCAAATTAAGATTGCTAAATTATCAGTATCAAGTTAACTCTTAAACTTTTAGGAGATAACGATTCTTATCACAAAAACGAGTTAATTTTCATGTAAACTCTCTTATGCATCAAACTAAAGTCATACCTGGCATTGCAATCATGGCTTTTCCATTGCCACTTGATGTTGCGCGAGTTGGAGGGGAAAGCAAACTGCTGATTCCTTTGACCTTTTCTTGCATATTTTGGCCTACTGCACACTGAAAGCTCTATGACTTCAGTAATAGATTTAAGTAAAAGATGTTCAGAAAAAACAAATAGATTGATGCATAACTAAAAATAGGTTTGTTGCCACATCATTCAACGAGAATTTACAAAAGTTACAGCTCACCAGCAAGGCACCATAGACTTGCCATGCTTCTTGCCTTTTTATTTCATTCTTCTGCTTCTCAAGTTGCATTTCTGGCACAAGAAGATGCAAATATGGCTCGAGATTTGGAATTATAAGCAAGCGAACCTACTCAAATGAAGGAACATTAGGAATTAGTTGACACACACAATTAGATGTTCTAAATCACACAGCATAAAAGCCATCCAAGTAACAGTTCTGCTGCTAATATTAAAACAGAGGCTAGAAAATGTATACCATTCTTGATCCAAGAGCTGCTATTCCTTTAATTGCACCATAGTGTTGAGGCAGAGCTTTTGTAGGGTCCAAGAATGTATGAAGAAATGTCCTCGTTACACGGGGCTGAAGATTGTGATACATATGCCCAAATCTGTAAAACTCAGACTAGGAACATAAGAAAACAAAAAATGTAATCAATTGAAGCATACAGGCTTAGAATTTCCTATTCTTCTATAGTTTTAATTTTGATAAATTTCATAGTGCCCACAACATTCACACACATAAGCTTCTGAAGCATGGAGTCTGACATTGACAACAGGACACGGCAACACCGCGAAATTATCAAGTTAAACTATAATTGAATGAGCTCTGCATTAATTTATACTGTTATCATCTATTGAAAGAAGGTCCGCACCTTTTGCATATCAAAGCAACAAGATTTGCACTGAAATCCCTAAGCTCCCAGTGATTATCAGACAGCCTGTTTCCAAGCCTTTTTGCAACAATGCAAGTAATGATAGGCGGCATCAATTGGTGCAACTGATGGAATTTAACAAAAAAATAGATAGAAACTAAAATTCAGAAGACATGTATTAAAAATCAAGTTTCAGTAAACTACAACTGCCCTTCCGTCTTTGCTTCAGAAATCAAGATATATCCCAATTTTGATGGAGTCATTATGTTTATTTACAATATAATAGACCAATGATCAACCTTACAACCTCATAAGCTTTGTTATAGAAAGAAACATGAAAAGACGTTATAATTAACCGTACTTACATAAAGTTCTATGTGTATGTGAGGATTTTGCAAAAGGCTCCGCACAAGGCGCCAACAAATTATTTAAATTATGTAGATTTCGTGCCACCTGATAGGAGAAGGAAAAAGATAAAAATGAGTACTAATAAAGTCTATCTCGCAGTATATTAAAATTTGGGTTAAAGGTGTTTTTGCTCCTTGCCATTAGGGCGAGTTCTGGTTTTCCCCTTGTAAACGATAGGGGACAATGTTATTACTTTATACATTCTTTGTACATTCAGATGCCAATAGGGGGTAAAACTAAAAAAGTCTTATATTACAAGGGCGGAATCGCAAAATACAGTTACAGGGAGGAAAACTAGGCCGAATGGCAAGGGGTAAACGCACCATTGAGCCTGGAAACTTTAACCGAAATCATACTAGACAAAAACATGCCAATACCTCATCAGCAACGTGTGAAATAAGGAACTAAAGGATGGAGTCCTGAGTCAGTTGCCAAGGTGACCAATGCTCTTCTGAAAGGAATGGACCCGGGCTTATTCAAAATCAGCTCTATTATTTTTTCGTAGTAAAGCTGTAGAGGAAACAAGGTGGCTCATTAATGTTGATCAGTAAACAAGAAACTACTTCAGAATAATACATCCCACATGATGTGTATACCTGAAGCTCTGTCGTTATTATATGTTTAACAGGTAATTTAACATCGGCAGGAAGCCCGTCTTCTTTATATTCAGTTTTTCTTATCTCAGGGGTAGCTGCAAGTAACATATGGAAACAAAGTTGTCAATAGTTGGAAAATCAAACTTCCCATTCCTGTGGGACACAATATAAAGGAGTTAAATCATACAGATACAACAACAACCAAGCCTTACCCCACTAAGTGGGATCGGCTACATGAATCAACTTCTGCCATAATATTCTATCGAGGACTATGCTTCTATCCAAATCGTCAATCTCGAGATCTTTCTTAATTTTATTTTTTTGATAAGCAAAAGGGACTTCAATAAGTAGCACAAGGGTGTCAAACCCATGAATACAACAAGAAAAACGAAAAAGATCCCAACACAATAAAAAACCCACCTACCAAAAACCCAAGTCCTCTAAAAGACATCAATACACAAGCCGGGATCAACAAACCATCCGACCAAACAAGCCTACTATCGCTCTTAAAGCAAGAAATGAACCACAATTTCTCTTAGTTTTTCTAGGTCTTTCTCTATCCTTAGTTGTTTGAATCCTCTCCATCTGATCTACTCTCCTTACCACATAATCTATAGGTCTTTTCTCTACATGTCAAAACCACCTAAGTCTATTTTTCACCATCTTTTCTACTATAGATGTTATCCTAACACTCTCTAATCTCGAGATCTTTTATTCATATGACAAAATAAAATCCACGCTAGCTAGATACAATCTTCAATACTATAGCTTCACATGTAGTAGGCTAATAGGCAAAAATCAACAATGGTATTATAAACTATGCAATGACGTTTCATGAACCCAATAAACTAAGTCGCACTTAAATCTAAATAAAATCACCTTCAGTTGGAGCATTTTCAGGTATTGCAGGTTGCACACCTTCAATAGCCAACCAATGACTGGTAATCGATGTATCAAGAGGTGCTTTTGGTAAAGCTTCTTCAACCAGCTATTAACATCAACAAAAACGGTGGAAAAAAAAATTAAATCAAGCAATTCTTCAACTACCTCAATCAACACGAAAAAAAAAAAAAAAAGTCCACAACTATAAGTACCTACAAAATTCTTACATCTTTAATATCCACATCCTTGTCGTCAATATAGAACAAATCATTATGCCCAGAAGCTCTTTTGAACCGCACATTATCATTAGACGCGAAACCATATATCGGCTGATACATACATAATAAACACAAATGGAAACTGAAATAATACAACCAATGATAAATATTATACATAAATAAACAGGAAATCAGACAACAAGTTGTGTCATAAAAACTATACAACTTTACTATACAAGAGCTTTTACACTCAATGCATCTGATGCTAGAAAACCAAAAGTGTCAAACTGCAACGACTGCGACGTATTTAAAAACCCTAAAGTAAAATAAATTCACCTCTAAATTTCTCAATGCGAGTGCACTATCAACATCCTCAGCAGTGAGAAAAGTTCTCATGGAATGGCGCATACATTTAATAGATTCCTGCAAGTAAAATTTTCAATCATTGATGAAAAAATGAAAATTGGGGAAAAGGGATTAAGAAGAAGAATAGCTGCTACCTGCATGATTTCGCGGATGCGGTATTCGAGATCGGGAGCGACGGCGAGGGCAACATCGGGAGATAAATTGGTGATGCCAACGGTTTGTGCAATTACTTCAATTGTTTCCTTTGGAATCACGCTCATGGTGCATTCAATTTTTAACGAGATGAATCGAAGTGGTGTTGAATTAAAGTGTTGTAATAAAAGAGTTACTAGGTTTTTTCAGGCTTATGTTTGTTCAGATGATGTTGGATTAATTTTTTTTTTTTAGGGAAAAAATTAATTCTTTTCATTAATAATAATGTTATGTGTATATGTTGAGACTGGGACATCATCAAGCACATGAAAATTAGTAAAGTCTGGAGTCACCCTCGTCAAAGCATGAGAAATTTCATTAACTTGTCTTCTAACGAACTTAACATGAGAGTTTTTGAAAAAGAGAGTTAGGAGTTAGGTGCATTCGCTAACAATAGCTTCGAAATCTGAGTCATTGGGTTTAGGATTTGTGATATTGTCTACCACACGTTTGGCATCTAATTCAAAGTCCATATCATCTAAACCCAATTCATTAACCCATTTTAAAGCAAAGAGGGGACTAAGGGCTTCCCCGATAGCAACATCAATAATAGGAGTAAACCAATTTGTCCGCGCTGCAATAAAAGAACCTGCATCATCTCTAATACACGCCCAAAGCCTACCTTATTGTTTGAGAATGATGCATCAATATTACATTTAAAGCGACCCCTTGAAGGTTTGCTCCATCTGACATTATCTGGTGAGGAATTGATCGGCGAGTTAGGGGATAAGAAATGTTGAGCCTCTATCCATCTTGTCAAAACTTGAGTCGCTCACTGACAAATAGAAACTGGACTATCTTCCTATTGGTTCCAAACAAGGTTGTTCCTTACTTTCCAAATGCTCCATAAAGTGGCTGAAAACATTGCTTGTTGATCTTTAGTGGCTACCTGCAAAAACAAAAAAATCATCGAAGCAAACAATTCTCCATGCTCACTAATACGCTGCAGCAGGGCCCAAAGGCCTTGAATTTTCAAGCATTCAATACTTTTAGGACACTGGATGAAAAGGTGATAATTGTTCTCTTCCCCAACACCACAACCAACACAACCAGATGGGCAATCAACACCTTTGTCCAACAATCTTCTTCTAAAAGGCACGCAATCTCTACACAGACGCCACAAAAAATTCTTTATCCTGTGTGGGGTCTTAATATTCCATAACATATTCCACCCTGTCTTTGATTCGAAGATGAGAAGTGTCAATGATATTATTAATACAGACTTTATAAGCACTACGAACCGAGAATTTTCCGTCATTTTCATACTTCCATATCAACTTATCTCTATGAACCGCACTGAGCAAAGGAGTATTATAAATCTTTTGAGCAGTTTCATCCTCCACAATAGAAGAAACCAGATCATGATTCCACAATTTGCCATTTGGGCTTATTAAATCTGAAACTCGAAGATTACTCACAGCTAGCTGCTGAGGCCAATGATTCATCAAAGCGGTACCATCCGAAATCCAATTTGGGTCCCATAACGATATATTCGCACCCGAACCAATACTCCATTTCAGACCTCCTTTAACCACAATTTTAGAATTCCAAATGCTACGCCAGACATAACTGGGATTATGTCCAAGGACAAAATCAAAAAAGTCGCAGTTTGGAAAGTACCTGGCCTTATAGAGACGTGATACGAGGGAATCTGGATTAGAAATAAATCTCCAAGCTTGCTTACTTAACATAGCCAGATTAAACGCATTGATACTTTTGAAACCCATGCCACCGTCACATTTTGGCATAGATAGACGGTCCCAAGAGAGCCAGTGGATACCTTTAGACATACCCCGCTTATTCCCCCACCAAAAGGAGTTTAGCATATTCTCAATCTCATCAGTCAACGAAGAAGGAAGAAGAAAAAGACTCATAATGTAAGTCGGAATAGATTGCAACATAAATTTTATCATGGTTTCTCTGCCAGCTTGAGATAAATTTTTGATTTTATCTCAGATGATTTGTCTCTCTTATATTCAATGCTTTTCTGAATATGCCTGATTCTTTTTCCAAATATCATTCAATGCTCTTATGAATGTCTTTGATGTTTTCCCCAGCGGAGTTCATTCAATGCTTTTCTGAATATCTCCAATGTCTTTCTTCATAATCCCCAGTAGAGTTCAATGCCATTCTTGAACATCCTTTGGGCACACCGTTATCTTGGTTTTAGTTTCCATCTGATTCATTCTTGGATGTTACTACTTTCCTTCCCAGGGTTTTATCCCTCTTTTTCCAAGTATTATTGGTTACTCTTTGTCGCCCTGACAGATATCTAGAAATATCTTGTTGTTTTTCAGCGTGTCTTTCCGTGTCTTCCTTTCCACAATTATTTTATTTCAAGTTTCTCCATTCATATCATATATCATATCATGAATAAAAAATGTGTGCATTCATTCATAACATCGCATAAAGGGACAAAAATTCACTACTTTGGCATTTAACTATCTCCCACTACGATTGTAAGAAGATTAATCATCTTCATACCATCTGGTTGAAGATATTTAAATAGGGGAAGCTGCTGTACCCCAAATTGTTCCCTATGGCTTTCCATTGTAAGTATGAAGTGCGCCTAAGAGATGGGGGTGAATTAGGTGTTTAAATTTTTTTATCGGTTTTATGAATCTTGTTATAATGTTTTCTGGTTTGGTGTATGAAAGTATATGAGTGCTTCTTTCTTTTCTGGTTAAGGTTTTGATAAAAGCGATAAATGTGGAAAAGTAAAGAACACAAGGATGTATCTTAGTTCCCTTCACGGTCCGATAGTACTCCAGTCCCCTAACAACATGCAAGAGATTTCACTATAGTTAGAATGATTGTACAGCCTATTCACGCCAATGGTGATGCTTACTATCAAACCTATAGAGAGATCAAAGGCTCTTAAAACCTTTAAGATCTAAAACACTAAGTGCAAGAAGAACAATTTTCTTCAATGCACAACTTGCTTCCAACAATCCTAGACAAAAAGAATACAATGAGTATATTTTGATTTTTACAAGAATATGGATGAAGTTGAATAATGAATCAATCACTTGATTGATCTTATCTATTAAATATGAAAATCATAAAAAAATTACTCTCTTATGTGCTCAAGATATTTTATGAATATGCTATGAAACTTGTTATTAAAAAATGTCACTGTTTGAAAATTCTGTGTTAGAAGATATGCAGAGAGTTTTTGTTAATAAAATTTGAATAGAGGTAATTTGACTTTGAAAAATCAAAAACTATTTATAGTGAAATAATACCTTTTCAAATATCATGGCAAAGGTTGGAGAAAATCTGAATAAATGAAAGTGAAAAGATACAAGTGTTGCCATGAAAAGATGTTTCTCAAAAGGTGCATGAAAGTACTAATTTTTCAAATTCTGGAGGCATGCAATCGATTGCACTAAGGCTACAATCGATTTCATCTTTGCAACGATTAAAAAATTTGAAAATTTGAACTATGTCAATCAATTGACATAAGGATGCAGTCGATTGCATTAGTTCTAAAATAGTTTTCTGCATATTTTTCAAAGGACGCAATCGATTGGTGAAAAGGTGCAATTGATTGCATCAATGCAAATTTTGAAATTTTTATTATTATAGATTTTTTTGAGAAATATATGTATCAAATTTCACTAGTATCTTTGTCGAAGGGTAATAAAAGATTTTCTTGAATATTTATGCATGAGAAAATATTTTTGAGCACTGAGATTATAAAAGATTAGATTTTCATATACCAATGTAAAAGTCTTGAAATCATGAGCTTGAATCTTGCTATGAAATATCTTTATCTTCAAGCTATTAATAATTTTTTCGTCATCAAAACATAAGTGGATTATTTGAGGAGCTTGACATCACATTCTCCCCCTTTTTGATGATGACAAAACATTCTCCATTTGATGCTTTGTTATTTCCAAAAGAATTCCTCAAGTTACATAACTCTCTTTAAATGTGAGAAGTTCATGACTTGATTATTTGAAACTTGATTTTATGAAGGAGTATTTGTTTGTACCTTACAATTTGAAACACATGGAAATATACACAAGCATAAAACCTTTCTCCCCCTTTTGACATTATCAAAAAGAAGAAAAGATGGAGAAAATAAAAGTAGACATATAATATTTTGAAACATAATACGTAGGAACATTAAACATACAACTTAGAAACATAAAATTTAAGGACATGAAACTGAAAATAGAAAAGTAGTCAACATGGAAATCCAAAACAGAAACAATACTAGAAAGACATAGTAAAGGAAACAAACTAAAATTGTGAAATCCCTAGTCCTCGTTCATGTCATCAGCAAAAACATCATCAGATTGACCTTCATCATTTTTAAAAGCAGTTCCAACTTGGCCTTCATCATGAGGTTGGATAAACGAGTAATAATAAGGTTGAACTTGATACGGTGGAACATTTGTATGAGAATAAAGATGAGCAAACTAGTTGTTCATGATGTGGTTCATATATTGAAGATAGTCAAAAATTTGATTGTATGAGCCTTCTTGAGGAGGAACTTGTTGTGGAGGAACTTGTTCTAGAGAAGCTTGCTCTGAAGGATTATTGATGTAGGAAATTGTCCTCTTGATAGGATCATATTTGACATTTGTTTTAGCATTGTAAATCTTTTTCAGAGTGATGTCAAATTTGTCAAAATCGAGCTCCAACATTGTTTCTCCAGACAAAGGCACATTATATTTTTCAAAAATAAGTGTTAGCAAAATACCATATGGAAGAGCAGAGGCAGCCTCATCATGAATCACCATGTGATACAAAATTACAAAAGCCCAATTTATGGGAATGTTATGTTTTATAACATATAAAACCTGCATTTCACAGTCAGTAATTTGAGAAAAATTGGAGTATTTAGGAATAATAACACGAGCCAAAAAGTAGTGGAGTAGCCTATCATCAATAGTGAAAATTCCAACAGACCATGAATTTCGATCAGGGGTATCACCAATAAGTTTTTGTCTTTTCTGTAGAAATTCATGTTCCGGAATTCTTGCAATCCCGTAATAAAATTCTCGTTTGTTATATCCTGGCAGATTTGCATTAACATTCATTCGAATTTGAGCACCCTCACAAGGAATACCCAATGCCTCACCAACATCCTTCAATGTAAGATTAATGGGAACACCTTTGACATTAGATGTCATAGCACCTTTATGAATCACTAAGTTGCTGTAGAAAACTCTAACCAAGGTAGGATAAATAATTCCTTTATACCCAATCAATTTATCTATCTTTTGAAATCTAAACAATTCCGGAAAGGAAAAACATTCAGAATAAAAGTTATCAAGATTACCAAACCTTGTTGGAAGAAGAGCTTTTTTTTGAGAAAGGTTCAAAAATCTTTCCCTTTGAACTTTGGATGGAATGAGTCTAGAAACATCTTCTTCTTTAGAGGCTCCTTGAGAGGAAGAGGGAGCTTTTCCATTGCTCTTTGATATTGAGGAGGACATGGTTGAGTTATTAGGGTTTGAAGAAGGTTGAGATATGAGTGTTTGAAGAAGGAAATTGGGGCTGCTATGAAGAAGAGATGTGAAGAGGGTTTATGAGGAATATTTGTGTAGAGGGATAATTGTTTGGTCAAAAGAAATAAAGAGAGTAATGGCAATAGTAGTAACTAGTCTTTCAAGGAAATAAAGTTGGTCAATTATGCAGAGAATCTTGCACTTTGAGTGTGTGTGTGTGAAAGAGTGATGTTAAAAAACAATGAATGAGTTAAAGAGATCACATGGGTAGAGACATAGGAAGAATATTTTTGTTGTCAACAATAACTAGGAGTAATTGAAAAGTAATTGCACAAGAAAGAAATAATAAAATAAAAACTGAAGAAATAAATAACATATAAAAAATTAACGTAAAAGAAATCTGGACGGAAAAAATAAGTGATGACAATCGATTTTACATATGGTGCAATCGGTTGTTTATAGTGAGAAAGCGAAAAAAATTAGGGTACAATCAATTGAGATTATAGCCCAATCGATTGCATGCAAAACAGAAGCGAAACATGTAAAAATAATTTTAGATTCAATCGATTGTAGAGATGGTGCAATCGATTGTATGCAGTTCAAAAGTGAAAAATAAGAAAAAATAGAGCAGATACAACCAATTATACACACACTGCAATCGATTATTATAGAGTAAAATTGCATATTTTATTAAAATTTCATTATGAATTCAGTTTGAAATGAAAGAAAACATGTACCTTGAATGATGAAACTTTATATCATATTATTCAAACATCATTCTCATCTAAAATTTCGAGTTCTCTTCGAATTTTATAAAATGGTTCTCTTGCCAAAGGTTTTGTAAAAATATCCGCAAGCTGATTATGAGTATCTATGAATGTTAATTCGACATCACCTTGAAGCACATGATCACGCAAAAAATGATGTCGTATATCAATGTGTTTGGTTCTTGAGTGCATGACAGGATTCTTTGTAGTGTTTATCGCACTTGTGTTGTCACATCAAAGAGGAATGCATCTGAGATCGAGTTCGTAGTCACAGAGTTGTTGCTTAAGCCAAAGAATTTGTGCATAACAACTACCCGGTGCTATGTATTCTGCTTCAACCATGATAAGAGCAACGCATGCTTGTTTTTTACAAGCCCATGATACCAATGCATTTCCAAGGATGTGACAAGTACCACTTGTGCTTTTTCTATCAGTTTTACAACCTGCACAATCCGCGTTAGAATAACCAAATAAATTGCAAATACTACCTTTAGGATACCATAAGCCGGCATTGGTTGTTCCTTTGAGATACTTCATGATTCGCTTGACTGCCATTAGATGAGATTTCCTTGGATTTGCTTGAAAGCGAGCACAAAGACAAACACAAAAGCTAAACATTATGTCAGGACGACTTGCCGTCAAATATAGTAAAGAACCAATCATACCTTGATACTTTGTAATATCAATTAGAATACCAGATTCATCTTGATCAACATATATACAAGAGCCCATTGGAGTATTCATCACTTTCCAACTATCCATATCAAACTTTTTCAATAACTTTTTGCAATATTTGGATAGGTTGATGAAGATTCCATCTTTTAGTTGCTTAATTTTTAGTCCAAGAAAATAGTTCATCTTACCCATCATGGACATCTTGAATTCTCCTTGCATCATCAATGATAATTCTTCACACATTTCTTTGTTAGTTGATCCAAAAATGATATCATCAACATAGACTTGAACCAATAAAGTGTTACTTCTGATTTTCTTAATGATCAAAGTTTATCAACTTTACCCTTTTCAAAAACTCTTTCATACAAAAAATTTCTAAGTCTATCATACCATGCTCTTGGTGCTTGCTTCAAGCCATAAAGAGTCTTTCTCAACTTAAAGACATGTGAAGAATTTTTGAAGTCTTCAAATCCTAGGGGTTGTTTGACATATACTTCTTCATTGATGTAGCCATTCAAGAATGCGCTTTTGACATCCATTTGAAAAATCTGAAAATTTAATGAACAAGCATAAGCAAGTAAAAGACGAATAACTTTTAACCTTGCAACAGGAGCAAATGTGTCTTCAAATTTGATTCCTTCTTCTTGATTATAACTTTGGGCCACCAACCTTGCTTTGTTTCAAACAATTGTACCATTCTCATCAATTTTGTTTTTAAACACCCATCGGATACCTATGATGTGTTTACCACTTAGCCTAGGAACAAGTTCTCAAACTTGATTTCTCTCAAATTGATTTAATTCTTCTCGCATAGAAATTATCCATCGATCTTCTCCTAAGGCTTCATCAACTTTAGAAGGTTTAATTTGAGAAACAAACACCATGTTTAAGCAAACATCTTTGAGATTTAATCTTGTTGTAACTCCTTGACAAATATCACCAATGATTTTATCAATAGGATGGTCTCTATGAGTTCTCCATTCTTTGGATAGACCATTGAAATTTGTATCTTGTTGTAAAACTTCTTGTTGATGTTCTGGTGGACTCACAATTTGATCATTTGAAATTTCTTCTGAGGGTAAAGCTATAATATCATCATCATCATCACAAACAACTATTTCCTTCTTAGAGGTGTTAGTTTCATCAAAGGAAACATGCATAGATTCTTCAATAGTTAAAGTTCTTTTATTATAAATTCTATAAGCTTTACTAGAAAGAGAATAATCAAGAAATATACCTTTGTCGGATCATCGAACTTACCGAGATTGTCTTTGTCATTGTTAAAGACAAAGCACTTGCAACCAAAGATATGAAAATGAGCAATGTTTGGCTTTATTCCTTTGGAGAGTTCATATGGTGTCTTTTTCAAGATAGGTCTAATGATAACTCGATTTCCAAAATAACATGCCATACTAACCGCATCAGCCCAAAAATGTTTTGGTAGATTTGCATCACTAAGCATTGTTCTTGCAAGTTTCACTAGAAACCTATTCTTTCTTTCAACTTCTCCATTTTATTGTGGAGTTCTTGGTTCTGAAAAATCATGAGAGATACCATGTTCTTCACAAAATTCTTCAAATGATGCATTTTGGAATTCTCCACCGTGGTCACTTCTTATGGGTACAATCTTTAGTGATTTTTCATTTTGGATTTGCTTTGCATACTTCTTAAAGGCTTTGAAAGCATCACTTTTCTTTCTTTGAGTTTTACCTTATTGGTGACTTCATCAATAATCAAGCATTCATCTTTAGTAAACTTGATCTTGAAGCCTTTGTCACAAAGTTGGCTAATGCTAAGAAGATTGTACTTTAGTCCTTCAACATAAATAACATCTTCAATAGATATGAAAGGTGGTGCACCAACTTTGCCTTTGCCAAGAATTCTTCCCTTATTGTTATCTCCATAAGTGACATAACCCTTGGCCTTTAAGACTAGATTTGAAAATTAGTTTATGTCTCTCGTCATATGCTTTGAACAACCACTATCAAGATACCATAAGTTTGAAGTGGTTTTCAAGCAAACCTACACAACAAATTAAGTTTTGTTAGGTACCCAAATTGATTTGAGTCCTTCATAATTAGTATCTTTATTTACCCACACATAATTCCCACTTTCCACACTAAAGTTACTTACATAGCAAGCATTAGGTGTATGGCCTTTAATACCAAAATAAAAACAAGTAGGTTCAATATTACTTCTATATCTAGGAGGATAAGATTTATTCTTAACAAATCTTTTCTTTTTAGGATAATGATGAACTACTTTAGGCTTGTTCACTTTCTCTTGGATTGGTTGGTTATTAGCCTTAACAAAGATAGTTTTGTTGGGACTTGGTTGAGTCACTTTTATCTTTAGGTTACCTTTGTGTGCTAAGAACATTTTACAATCCAACTTGTCCTTTTTCATATCTTTCTAGGACTCTTTTTAATTGAACAATTTAGAAAGAAAGTGATTCACAATTATTGCATACAAAATTTTGTTTTTGATCACTAATCATCTTTTCCTTTTCATCTTTATATTCTTTTTAAATTGTTTCAACTTTTTCTTCTAAAGATGAAATTATTTTCTTTTGAGATGAATTGGTTCTATATAGAATTTTGCATTCATTTAATAGTTCGTCTATTTCCCCTTGTGTACCATTATCATAAAGAGAATTATCATAACTAACCTCGCCATCTTCATCATCGGAATGGTGTGAAGCCATCATTGCTAGATTTTCACTTTCGTCACTATCCGAATCGGATGAAGAACTTATCTTATTATCTTTCCATGCAACATAGTCCTTTTTATTTTTGAACTCCTTTTTTCCTTTGAATCCATTTTCTTGGAGAGTTTCAGACAATTCGTATTTATATGACCTTTCTTGCCACATTCATAACATGTGACATATTGTGTTGATGTGGAGGTTTCTTTATCTTTATGCTTTGAGAATTTCTTCCTTTTGACAAAGTTAGCTTACCGAGATTATTTTTATGACCAAAATGTTTTCCTAACCTTTTTACAAGAAGCAAGAAGTTTTCCTCTTCCTCAGATGCATCTTTATCTTGACTTTCTTTTGAATCTACTTTCAACGCGATGCCTTTGGATTTATTCTCTAAGTTCTCATGCTTTTCTAATCTTCCAAGTTTTGTCTCATATTCTTGAAGTTTTCCAAATAATTTTGCGGAAGTCAAGGTTGACAGATTTTTATTTTCGGATATCGTCGTCACTTTTGTTTGCCATTCCCTTGTTAAAGATCTAAGCAATTTAAGATTAAGTTCTTTGGTAGTAATAGTCTTACCAAGTTCCTTCAAATGATTTGTCAAGTGAACGAATCTTTTTTGCAATTCAAGAATGGTTTCTCCAGGCTTCATTCTAAATAATTCGTACTCTTGACTTAGGGTATTCAATCTTGATCTTTTAACTTCAGTGGTTCCTTCATGAGTTTCTACTAAAGTATCCCATATCTCCTTTGCCGTTGTGCATGCCGATACTAGAAATAATTCATCCATACTAAGAGCACCTTGGAGGAGATTGATTTCCTTTTTGTCATAGAGAACTTTTTTCTTGTCATCTTCATTCTATGATGCTTTAGGCTTTGATGATCCAACACCATTGACAACACACACCGGAGCAAAATGATCATTCTCAACAGCATCCCATATTTCTTCTTCTTGCGCTTCAAGATGAGCCTTCATGCGAATTTTCCAAAATTTAAAGTATTCACCACAAAATAATGGAGGCTTGTTGTTACTACCACCATCTTTGAAAATCGGTTTTTGATTTGCGGAATCCATTCTAGATCTTTAGGAATAGGTTACAAATAACTTGCTATGATGCCAATTGTAAGTATGAAGTGCGCCTAAGAGGGGGGGGGGTGAATTAGGTGTTTACAATTTTTTATCGGTTTTATGAATACTTGTTATAATGTTTTCTGGTTTGGTGTATGGAAGTGTATGAGTGATTCTTTCTTTTCTGGTTAAGGTTTTGATAAAAGCGATAAATGAGAAAAAGTAAAGAACACAAGGATGTATCCTGGTTCCCCTTACAGTCTGAGAGTACTCTAGTCCCCTTACAACATGCAAGAGATTTCACTATAGTTAGAATGATTGTACAGCCTATTCACACCAATGGTGATGCTTACTATCTAACCTATAGGGAGATCAAAGGATCTTAAAACTTTTAAGATCTAAAACACTAAGTGCAAGAAGAACAATCCTCTTTAATGCGTAACTTGCTTCCAACAATCCTGGACAACAAGAATACAATGAGTATATTTCGATTTTTACAAGAATTTGGATGGAGTTGAATAATGAATCAATCACTTGATTGATCTTCTCTATTAAATATGAAAATAAAAAACAATTACTCTCTTATGTGCTCAAGATATTTTATGAATATTCTATGAAACTTGTTATTCAAAAAAAATATCACTGTATGAAAATTCTGTGTTTGAAGATATGCAAAGAGTTTTTGTTAATAAAATTTTAATAGAGGTAATTTGACTTTGAAAAATCAAAAACTATTTATAGTGAAATAATACCTTTTCAAATATCATGGAAAAGGTTGGAGAAAATATGAATAAATGAAAGTGAAAAGATACAAGTGTTGCCATGAAAAGATGTTTCTCAAAAGGTGCACGAAAGTACTAATTTTTCAAATTCTGGAGGCATGCAATCGATTGCACTAAGGCTACAATCGATTGCATCTTTGCAAAAATTAAAAAATTTGAAATTTGAACTATGTCAATCGATTGACATAAGGATGCAATCGATTGCATCATTTCTAAAATAGTTTTCTGCATATTTTTCAAAGGATGCAATCGATTGGTGAAAAGGTGCAATTGATTGCATCAATGCAAATTCTGAAATTTTTATTATTTTAATTTTTGTTTTGAGAAATATATGTATCAAATTTCACTAGTATCTTTGTCAAAGGGTGATAAAATATTTTCTTGAATATTTATGCATGAGAAAATATTTTTGAGCACTAAGATTATAAAAGATTAGATTTTCATTTACCAATGTAAAAGTCTTGAAATCATGAGCTTGAATCTTGCTATGAAATATCTTTATCTTCAAGCTATTAAGAATTTTTTCTTCATCAAAACATAAGTGGATTATTTGAGGAGCTTGACTCCACATCCATCATTTCATTATCACAATGTATCAAGATCACAAACGAGGGTTGGTTCTCCCGTTTCTCCTATTCTTAAGTTTGCCCTCAAGGGATCTCCAAGCACCTTAACTGTGTATTTTGAATATTTGTGGTTTATATTTTTCTAACCTTTGATTAAAATACCAAAAAATATTTGTTTTTGTCTTTGTATATTTATATTTTGTAGGTATCAAGCCAAAGGATCTAACAAGTGTAAGTTTTTCGGTGTTTTGCCCACACACTTGTTTTAGACCAATTTTTTAAATTTTTTTGCAGTGCAATCGATTTTCACTAAGGAGCAACCGATTGCTCACTATTATTTTCAACAAAATTTCAAAAAAAACTCAGTGCAATCGATTTGCACTAGAATGCAATCGATTTGCACTATAGTGCAATCGATTGCACTGTGCGAAAATTTGAAGAAAAATTTTCAAGTTTGCGGGTTTTGGCTTCAATTTTCTTTTTTCTTTTTCTTTTAATTTCGAATTTATTTCAAATTTGGCTCCAAATTTAATTTCTAAGCCTAATTCCATACCCAAGCCTAATTCCAAACTACCACCAATTCCCAAACCAAAACCTTATAAATAGAGGCCTCCTCTCATTCAAATTTCAAGATTTTGATAGCCAAACTCACTTTGCCAAAATATTTCCCTACTCTTCATTTTCCCCAATTCTCCAAATTCACTCAAAGCTCTTTCTTCTTCATAAAGATTAGTGAATTTTTCATTGAAATTCTCTAATTCTTTGAGCTAATCCTCCATCCACACTCTTTTCTTCTTCAATTCTTTAGATCTAGGCTTGTGATTCTGATTTTTGAAGTTAAAGTGAAGCAATTTGAAGTGTTACTCTTGCAAATTTTTCTCAAGATCGACAAGTGGTGAGTGTTGATCTTCATATTTTACAATGTGATCTCTTGATAATTTTTGTGGTTTGATTTATTAAGCAAACTTGTTTTTAGTTCCATTGATGTTAATTTCTCAAAAACTTGGTGGAATTTTCGTGCTCAATTGAATCAAGACACACAATGTGTTTGTGGAAAAGTTTGAACAAGAATTTGGCCTTTAGAAATGTGATTCTTCTATTTTTTACAGTAAGCAATCGATTTGCACTATAGTGTAATCGATTGCACGGGATTCGTTTTGAAAAAATTGAAAAAACTGTCTTGATGCAATCGATTGCACAAAGTGCAAAATTCTGTTTTTGACTTGTTTTTTTTACTTGTTTTGAATGATTACTATTCTTCTACTCCATTATTTTGATGATTGCCTAGGATTGTAGTCTTGAACATCTAATTCCTCTTTAATATCAATGGATTTTGGGTGTTGACGAGGTTGGAAAAATGTATTGGTGATTCAAATCTACCAAAGGATTAATTATACAAATTCATTTTATCCCATTCTTTTTTATTTATTTTACATGTGTTGATAAACATTAGAAGATGATATACATATCATTCTTCTCGTTTGCTTTTTCAACACATACATCACCAATGATCGACCTCGTTGTAGGGCGGCTTCTACATAAGTCAATTGGCGATTGCTTAACATAGCGCTACATTGCTTCTTCTTCATCTTATTTTTTTTGTCCCGAATCGGAAAATGATCAATTGGTGGCATGAACTTTAATGTTCAAAAAGCCCCAAAAGATGACTTGAGCTTTGATTTTGGTTCAACACTTGTTGTAGTAGTCGCTATGATTTTTTAATCAAGCTTCTAACAAGTTTTCACTAACCTTGTCCAATTGAGCTTTATTTTTCCTTTTCCAAAATACCTAATAATTCAACTTAAACATAAAAGACTTTTAATTGGACTTGGTTACATCCCTATGCTTAGAGTTTGACTTTCGGACCTAGGATTAGTACTTCTACTTCATCTCGGAGATTTTTGTGCCCTTGGTGTTATTCTGTCTTGTTTGGTTATTATCATTGTATGCAAGTTATTTCGATTATACTCGATTAATAGTGAATTTCCTCAAAATACAACCGTTACTCTGCCCGTTTTTTTTAGACATGAATTCATCCGAGGCATTGATTTATCCGAAGCTTGGTTTTTTGTCTGGTTATTTGTTACTTGTGTGGTAATCCAAAGAATGAGATACAATATTGGCTCTTGATGTCAAGTACTAGCTTTCTCACCCGGTTAGATCTTCCTTTACCCTTACCTTTTACTTTTTTTGTACATAGGTTAGCCTCTTCATCTCCTCCCATATTCTTTAAAATTTTCAAAATCTTCCCTCTTTTTAAAATGATTCTTGTTTTCAAAACTCGAACCGCTTTCAAAAAAAAATTGGACTTTGGTTCATACATTTTCAAACTTCTTTTCTTAATAAACTTCCAATTCATTTAATACTTCTTTGACCACTTTTTGTTAAGACTACAAAATACCTAACCTCACCAAACTTTTTGAGCCCTTTGTGACTTTTTCTTAAAAAACCATTTTCTTAAAACCAACTAACACACAAAATTTTAGTCTTTTTTACCCAAACTACATTGGATTTTGATTTCAACATTGCACATTGTTGGTATGTAGGCCTGGAACTCATTGAAAGTTCAATCAAACCAAAAATTCTAAAAAAATACTTCTTTTCTCCCCCACCATCCATTTTGTACATATACCTTTTAAGCACACATACAAATTTTCAAAAAAAAGGTTCCTACGGAGTACCGTAGATGCTTTGGGTGCCTAACACCTTCCCTTTGCATAACTAACCCCCGGTCCCAGATCTCTGATATTTTTTTAGGATTTTATTCGCTCTTTTTCCTAGTCCTTTGGATGAAATAAAAGTGCAATGACAACTCTTTTGTTATTTGTTTGAGTTAAGTCAATTCAATGACTTACACTCACAGTTTTTGTGCTACAAAGTGATGGCAATACATCATGCAAAGATGGTGAAACATCAAGCATACATGCTCTAAGATGTAGGGATAATAAAACATCAAAGGAAGGGGTAACAAAACATCTCCAAAATGAAAATACATCTAGATAAAAGATGACAAAACATCACACACACACACACCAATTTCCAAAGATAAAACACAAACAAGAGATGAAACTCTTAAACACACTTGAAGAAGTGAAGGGGAAGAAGGAGAAAGTGATGATTGATGATCAAATAATAATGGCATGAAAGAACATTAAAGTTAAGTATTGGTTCTGGTCTTAATGTGTTACATACCTTAAACTACTTTGAGCATGGAAACATAGGTCAAGAAAGTGTAGAAAATGTCTAACTAGACAAGTAGAAGTGCAAACAGGAATTTAGAAGACAAAACTTCAAATCATGGTAAAATATGTAAGTAAAGATAAAACAAGAGAATAGCATCAAGATTACATGAGGAATAATTAGAAACATTCCTAAGGGTCATGTACAAAGGTTTAAAGATCTAAAAGTCTCCTGAGAAAAAAGAATAAGCACATTATCATAAAAGCATTTAGGTGTCAATTGTCTAACCAATCATGGAATGAAAGAGTGAGATGAGATAGAGGTGATAAAATGACATACAAGTAATTAGTGAACATATAGAGATCCCATGGTTATCATATGAACATATTTGTTAAATATTCACAACCAAATCATGTAAGAAAAGTTGGTTGAAGATCCCTAATTGGACATAAGCCTTCATGTAATGCTAAAGGGTAATCATGTGAGATGTAAGATGTAATCTATGGAGGAGAAGCAAAAAATGAAATTTTATATACTTATAACATACTACAAAATCAAGGAAAGACTCAATTAATTATTAAAGTCGTGGTACAAACACCTATGCACACAAACTAGGTCAAAACAAAGGTATGAGGTGAAGTGGAAGTTAGTGTGTGGTTGAATAATCATAGAATGTGGTGTCCAAAGAGGGAAGTCAGAAGTAAACACATAATAATATTATACTAAAAAGGTCTATGGACTCCTAAGGTAAACTTACTAAAGCATACTCAAAAGTTAGCACAAGACTAAGTCAATGCCACATCCTAAATCAAACCTAAAGCAAAAGAAGGATCAAAATGAGGATAAATGGATAACGGATATGCTTAGAAGGAGATAAATCCTACAAGTAAATATCATACATATTCTAACATCTTATTTAAATTCGAAAAGTCATGGAAAAAGGTCACACACAAAGCACACAAAGAGCATGACAAAACTAGCAAGTTGTAGCTCTCATTGTGTCACCATGTTAGTTGGAAAATAAGTGTCAAATAAAAGGATAATAAGAGAATGAAAAATGATATGAGAATAGAGGTTAAGAATCAAATTCAAACATGAAAATTGTTGGGCTTAAAAGTCTTTATACACAAAACATCAATCAACTCACAATATTAGGTCAAGACAAGAGGTTTATGTGAGGTAGAGGTAAGTGTGTGAATGATTGATCATGGAATTAAGTGTCAAATAAGAGTGAATTCAGAAAAAAAATACATCATGTTAGAGCACTCTAATACCCCTAATTATCCCTAAGTTACCAACATTTTGACATACATACAAAGCAATGCAGCAATTAGGCCAAAACACCTCCTATCATGTTCTTAAGTGCAAATAAAGTTCAAGAAAGGGCATGGATGAGGAGAGAACATCATTAAATGATATATTGACATGCAAGTCAGTAGCAAAAAGCATATAAAAGTAAATAATCAAGCTTCAATACAAAATATAAGAAGATCATGAACAAAGCACATAAGAGAGGGGCCCTAAGAAGCACACAATTATTGATCAAAGAAAAAAGGGGTTAGAGACGTGAGAAAAAATTGGGAGAAATGGATAATTACAATATAAAGTCATTATAATACCCTATATAATAGGTTAGACTAAAATTATGCACACAAGTTTTCAAATACAAGCATTTTAGTCAAGACAAAATCCTACGCATACCTCTAAATCCAAATTAGGTTAAAAATAGGAAAAAGACTTGTAAAATCATTCCAATTAAATAATAGCTTCCTATAGATTTATAAAAGTCAGAAACATCATTTTAAGTTCTTAAGTTAACTTGAAAAAGTGAAAATGAATTGAAATCATCAAGACTAATTGGCAATGGGCTCAAACTAGAGAGACTTAACAAAATTATTTGTAAAAAAAATATAAAGTTTAAAAAAATGATTTTGTGACCCTAATACATCCAAGAACTTCAACCTTATTTTTCGTGATTTTTATAAGTGAGGGATATTAGAGGTTTATGTGTTTGTTTTTCCTCAAACAAGAAGAAAGACAACAAAAAATAATTTAATTTGCATAATTTCTAAAAATAAGCAAACGACATGATAAACTCAATTATCATTGAAAATTATCCTAATGTCTGAAGATCACCAAACATGTTTTTCTAGAATTTTACTATGAGAAGAAAAATTAAAACATAAATTAATATAAAATGTGACAAAAATAGAAGAAAAGGATGATATAACCAAACAAAATGATTTAACTTGAATGCCACGAGTTTTATATAATAAAAAAAAAAATTTACATATAGTAGACTCAAAAGGAAGGTTAATGTAAATTAGAAAATAAAATTCAAAATCCTAAAAGATGATTAAAAACCTAATTAAACTAAATGAATTGTTTAATCATGCAAAAATGATGAAAATATGAAATCAAATGCATAATATTTTTGTGGTGATTTTTGAATTAAAGAAAGTGTTAAAACAAAATTAAAGAAAACAATTAAAAATGAATTAAAATTCAAATAGAACAAACTCTATTACACCTGATCCAAACAGAAAGCGCTGTAAAAGCTTTAAACCATGTTCAATCAAAATCCAACACGTCATCGTCCATTCGTCCCTACCAAATGCTCATGCCCTAACTTGTTTTACACAGTCCAACATACAATGTTCAGGCTATGATTTTTCTCTCGTTTCTCCATGAAAACACAAAATGTAAACATCACACATAAAGATCTAAACGAGTAGAACACGATGGAATCAAGAATTTCATCAAAAGATGCATGGATCATAGAGAAAATGTAACGCAAAAGTCACTGCATGAACACGAATCTGAAATTCAAATCTAACCACCAGACTTCATATCAAATTATCTTACTCGATACTCAATCATTTTGCTCGATTCAAACATCAAAATTCATCACAAGATAACAAGGAACATCAAAATACTCATGAATTACTTAATTGATGCAAGATTAAAGAAGAAAATGAGCATGAAGGCATTGATCTAAGAAAACTTCAAACAACTTGCAGAGCACGGATTGAGCATCAAATCACACATGGATATACATTTGATCTAAGATCCGGCTAGCTAAACCATAATGAACATGATCTATAACGAGAATGCAAGTTGAAATTGCAAATTAGAGTTAAATGGAACTTACTGCAAGTTGTGAAAAATAAATTCACAAGGTGCCTCTAATCCAAGCAAGAGACTCGATGGTCTTGATCCTCAAGCTTCAATGATGATGAAATGAAGGAGAATTGAGAACTGGAGCAAGGGAGTGAAGAGCTTCGAAGCAAGAAAATTGAAGGAAGAATGAAGTTTCAGATCTGATTCTTGAGAAATGGAGTGTGCGTGTCAAGTTTGGAGTGACTGAGCTTATTTTATAGGAGTTTGGAAGAGGGTAGAATGGGCAATGCAAGCTTGAAGCCGTTGGAGGAGAAATTGGAAAGTTGTGGCAGAAATGAGGTGTACCATGTTGAGCTGCATTTTGTGTTGATTTGGTGATATAATGCTTAAGTTTTGAATGATAAAAAGAGAGCATGAGGCAAGTGTGAGGGTGTGGCACATGAGACTTAGGTGAGAGAGTGTAAGAAGGAAGTTTGTACAGCCTGTCATCTTTCCAAATTTGGCTAATTTTGCAAATACCATGCATGAATGAGTAAAGGAATGTTTAGGTATTTGTGGTAAAGGAAAAGAGAGTGAAAATGCACGTGAAGGATGAGCCTACTGCAAGCAACTTAAGATATGCACAATTTGGTTCCATGCATTTTCATGCAGCCCACTTTCTTTCTTTGAAGCTTGATGAAAACGTGATCATTTGTAATGAGGTTGAGCTTATTGGAAAGAGGACAACAAAATGAACAACTTTCATGTTGATCACCAATTGAAATGAAACTTGTAACATCAAGAAAAACCACCACAAATTCATGCCCTCAAGTGTTTGCTAAATATCCAGACCTGACTGGATAAACTATGCGCGTGACATGTCCACAATGCTCAAACAGAAACACTCCTTGAAACAAAAATGAAGAGGATACTTCCTACTTCAACTTTGATGTTCAACAATTTTTGAAATTGTGATTAATTCAACAAGAAAAGGGTGGTGAAGGTATGCCCACCACGTGTTTGCTAAACATATGCGCGCGAGGCTCCCTTTGTTGGGCAAACTTGGCCTTCCATGCCCTCGAATCCTAAGCTTAATATCTTTCTCTACACTGAACCAACTTTCATGTTTGGGACTTTTCAAATTGAATCCAAATTAAACCTCAAAAAATGCCATGAAGATGATGGACTTTTAACCCAAAACCTCAAATTTCTAAGTGTTCAAAAACTTCTAAGCTTAATATCTCTTAAAATAATCTCTTTTTGAACTTTTTATGACAAGGACAAAGTTGGAGAACTTTTTTTCCTCTCTCCAACCATATAAAGTTTGCATATTTTCAATAAAAATTGAGAAATTTATGACCATTCCAAATTCACTACTTAACACTTGGAAAAATTCAAAACTTCAAGTAGCTTTTTTGTTAAGTTTCAACCTTTCCTCTTGATTTTATGCCATCATTGATCATGAAATATGAAAATAGGGATATTGAATTGATGGTTGACAAAAAGTCCCCTTGGTCAACTTTGACTTAGGTTGACTTTTGCCCAAATGACTATTTTACCCCCAATTGACCAATTGAATCTCTTTCACCACAAAATTGATGATCAATCCGTCAATCGCAGGTGCTTAGAAACATTTTTAGAAACATGAAATCAAGTCTTGCCCAAAAGTCAAAGAAATCCTGATTAAATCCAAAACGCTAGTTTTGGCCCCTTGTGCTAGGAGATAGAGATCTAGTCTCAAAATCCTAATAGCTCTGGACACATGTTGCACCTCAAAATTTTCCCTTTTAATGGCTTATTCATACATTGTGATAGGATCAAATTATTTTGGTTAAAGTTCTACTACAAGCTACAAAAGATGATTATATCGTTAATTAGTGGAAGAAGGGTCTCATGCCCTCATTCTTTGTTATTTCAAGCTACCAAGGCTTCTCACACCTCAAGACATATCATTTGTCGTATTGGTTCAGCAGAGAATTGAAGATTGAGCCAATTTGTTGAATTATTTCCCTCTTATCATCATATGAGACACCTGAGGTCAACGTTCATAACTTCTTCATTATTCAGTATTTTAGATTGATTCTTTGAGCATAAGAATCTCTTGGTGTCATCTCCAACTTCTCTTAACAATCCGAGACCTGATTATCTGAAGAAGGCTATCAAAGGTTTGAGTATATTAGAGGTCGTTTTGTGATTTCTGACTTATCTTCAAGTAGCTTCTGCCCCGAACTTTTTTCAATCACATCAGCATACCATATTTTTCTATTTGATCACAATATTTAAGAAACATCTTCATTCATCACATTTGAATCGTTTTGTTGTATTTAAGTGGATCAAAAGTCAGTTTAATTTGACATTTGCATCATTTTATAGTGGTAAAGTACTTGATGTTTTACTTCTTTCATTTTTACCTCTTTACCTGCTTCATGCACTAAAATTCCTGTATCAGATATGAGATGTCAAAGGTGATGTCACGACACTAATATCTGTTGGATGAACAATTAACAACACAAAAATTAAATGCAAAAAAAACTAAATAATATAGTGAATCATTTACCCAGTTCGGTGCTACACACCTACGTCTAGAGGCTACCAAGCCAGGGATGAAGTCCACTATTAGCAGTATTAATTTGGAGTTAAACTTCCCCGTTTACACCCCTCACTTAATCACTACCCAATGTCCCTTCTACCTAACACCTTATTAGATATGAGAAACCCCTCTCACTCCCCTCAGTCACGCACGGTGACAATTAACAATAACACAAAACTTGAAGACACACTTCAAAGACTCATAGTCATCGTTTCTTCAAAGCTTATTGATGATTGACAATATACAAATCAACTAATGTCTACCTCAAGTATTAAAAAATACTAGAGTGGCTCACAATTAACAAACAACAAAGACTAACAACCTAAATTTTAAAATAGGACGTTCAATCTTCTTCTGGAATGGCCAACTCTGTAAACAGGGTTAGCAACCTTTTTATATGTTGACAACAGCTAGGGTTGCTTCACATTAAGTCTTCACCGAGTCCTATAATTTCTCCATGAAAGTAGGATACAAGTTCTCCAAGAATGTTGTAGAAGAACGTTACAAGGGTTACTTAATCCAAGCATACAATTTAAAACAAACAGACTCTTAATGTTTCTGAAGTAAAAAAATAGTTCTGGTTTGTAGCATATGTCAGTACATCTACAATGACATCTTCATAAAACCTACTGATACATTATTCTTCATGGCATTTTCTCGAAAGGTGATATTTTACCAAAATTGCCCAATCTACAAAACTAACAACCCCCCCATTGGAAAATTTTGGCTAAAACATTATTTGAGGATATAAGCCATACAATTAACAGTTAAGCACATACAACATAAATATGGATGTCAACTTCACACAATTTATCATACATATCAGAGCAGCACAATATAATCATCATCATAGTTCATCAGAGGTACAATGGAAAAATTAAATGTTCAAACATTAGTTAGAACATCACATCACATATGCGCAAGCATAGTCACATAGTTAGTATCAGTTGCTCCCCTAGATACAACATCAATATATTTTAGATGCACACACAATTAACACACAGTTAGCTGATCCCCCTCAACATCAACATTATCAGCATTTCAACACTTCATTGATCCACCCCAATCATTAGGTTCATAAGTCACATCACAGTCATCACAGTCACATCACTACTCTCCCCCTTTTAGCCACAATATGCCAAAGCTAGAATTAACCCATAAACGATAACAATATGAAATTCTAGATTAAACTATCATTCACTGTTACCTAGAGTTAATAGTTATGAATATTACAAACCAAATCATTTGTCAAGCACATTAGTGCCAATATTTCACAAGAGATAATTAAAAATTCAAACTAGGAGCCATTTGAAACACAATTGACATATCTTCAAGCATATTCAGTTTTTTGCAGAACCAACAGACCTATCACTTCCACCACTTCCTAATCCATCTTCAGAAGAGCTTTGACTTTCACTTGCAGAGCTACTTTCTTCTTTCTGCATCTCATGAGCAGCACTTGCAATAGTAGCCCTACTTAGAGCTCGAATGGTTTCTTCAAATTTCAACTTTCTTGCTGAGCTGATGCGTATAACCTCATCCAGTTCTTTGTAGGCTTCTATTAACTCAGTAATCATACCCCCTTACTTGTGGTCTTGTTCTTAGCACCTACAGATGTTGAAACAATGTCTGGGACACGTTCCCCTGCAAACAATTTCTGGTGGAGTGATAAGGGAGCTCCTCTTTTGGTGCTAGTGTCAAGGGTGGATAGAGTTCCAAGGTGTTATTGGAGAATGATACCACATGTCAGAGTGGTAAAGTAAATGTGTAATTTTATAGCACACATGTCAGCTTGTTTGATTGTTTGATCAAATATGTAGGAACCATAGTCAAATGACTTCTTTATACCAGCAACATAAATAAATCTTCTCAGCCCCACTAAAATTGTTGAGATGTGATTTGTGGGAACCCAGTTGGCAGCTCCAATCCTATGCAAGATTGCATACTTAACACTCAACTTCCCAACATATAATTTCCCTTAACAGGCCATGCACTCACTTGGTTGGCAGTGATGGTCTTGCACACTTGATTGTCAGTTACTTCAAATTCACTTTCCTCATTTTCACTTCTTCCAAGGTACTTGTTGATAACAGCAGGTGAGAACTAAACATACTTTCCTCTCACAAAGACTTTCTGAAAGTCCTTGCTCCTTTTATCAGCACAATCCTCAGGGATGTTAACAATAAATTCCTTGACCAAAATCTCATAACATTTACGAAGCTTGGTTACAGTCTTCATCAATCCAGCATCAGAGATTAACTTCATGATTTCCTTATACTCTAAGGAATATCTTCCCAATTCCATTTCCAAGGCAATTTTACTCTAATAAATATACTTCCATCTTGAGACATAGTTGGTGGAGTGGAAGAATATGTTGTATGTAGGGGCATCAGGTATATCATCAGATGGCCTCTTAATAATTGACTTCTTCATAGAAGTGATGTCTTAGACATCATCCTCAACATCATAGTCTGAATCTGATTCATACCTGATCTTTCTCTTGCTTGATTAGGGAACAACTTTGCTCCAGGCTTTTGGAGGTCCATACATGACCTTCTTCTTGACACTCTTGGAGGGAGTACTTGAAACTGCAACTTTACCTTTTCTAGTCTTCAATCTCTTAGCTATTCCAGGGTTCACATTAACAATCAACTCATTGTTAGACAATTCATCTACATCTACAACTTCTTCACCCATCTTGTTCTTAGTTCTTGTTGGACTTACATCAGTTTTCTTGTTAGAAGGATCTTCTTTAACAAGTGACGTTTCAACATCAGGTGTGGTTTTTCCAATATTAGACTTAGTTTCATCTCCAAGACTCCCTTCAGTATTTTCTTCTTCCCTTACAGATGATTCAACAAGCCCTCTTGAGGCAACCTCAACAAGTATATGGGAAAGAGGAATGGTAATTCCTTCAACAAGGATTCCCATATTCAAAACCCTAGTGACTAATTTCCTTATAGTCTTACCAAAATATACATCGTATTGGTCTGGTTCATTATTGGTAGGATTAGAAGTATTACCTACATTAGGGGCATAACTTCCTCCTGGACGTCTTGCATGGAAGGTGCATAGCTTTTTAGGTCTTGTCTCCTGACATGGAATCATGGCCAGGGGAGCCATATCTAGGGCTTCATCAATGGAGATGTTCTCATTGTGGGCTTCATAGTTGGACGAGCATAAATTGATCTTGCTTGGAGCGGATTTGTCATGTTGAGACATCTTTGAGTTTCTGAGAATGGAAGGTTGGAACTTGTCTTTCTGGAGGTAGGAGATGAAAACACTATAGGTCACAGATTTTGTGTAGCGTGTGGGGGAAATTTGAAATGATTGCACTTGGTATGGGCTCTTTATATATTGAATGTCATGTTTCAACAGTGTTAAGTGATATTTTGAAAATTCAAGCCCTTTAATGACATTCCCACACACTTTTAATTGATATAATCTCTCTAACATACAGACCCTTGTACACTTCTTTAAATTCCAATTACATTCCATCTCTATGAATAATAGTTGATCAATTCCATCTCAGTAAATTTATGGTTCAGGTCCACATTCTTGCTTTCAACAGACTGATCATTAATGATTTTTGCAGAGTTATATAATGTCATGACATCCTGTGGATCATTGAGTTCAGTTACCATATGCTTTGTCTTATTCTCTTGTGAGTAGGAGTCTTCATCCAGTTTGAGTTCAACATATGTGGAGTAACTTGTGTCTTAGGGAACCCATAGATAGTAGTTGCCCTTGCTCCTCATACCTTGCATAACAACTTCACCTTTCTTATTAATAATAATAATACATTCAGACTTTGTGAAGTTTACTTTGAATCCTTGATCACACAATTAGCTTATGCTAATCAGATTGGATGTTGATCCTTTGACAAGCAACACATCTTCAGTGTTAGGAATTCCAGAGCAGTTTGTCTTTCCTACTCCCTTGATTTTTCCTTTCATTCCGTCTCCAAAATTGACATATCCACTTGGATGTACTTGAATATTCTTGGTGATGTGTGCTAAGAAACATGAAATGTCAGCTTTGGGAATCCATTGTTTCTTTTCTTTTGTACTAGCCTGAGTCACATTTGGTTAAGGGTGTAGAGTTAGGGTAACTATACAACTTGAAACAAAAGGGCTTTATGTGACCATATCTTCCACAATAGTGATATCTCCAGTGTTGAAATCTTCTTTTGGGTTTCCTGTAATTACTTCTTCCATGATGATGAAACATTTGATTCGACATTTTTGGTTTAGCATGGATTTGAGTAGGTTCTATAAAAGGTTCCTTTGTTTCCTTGTATCCCAGACCACTCATATCTCCTGCTACTCTTCCTGATTGAAGGATTTTATCCAGTGTGTCAGATTCATTGTTTAACATCTTGACAGATTTGGACATTTTGTTAAGATCGATTTCATAGTTATTTCACTTTCCATCTTAGAGATAGTCTCCTGATGTTCCTTCTTTTTATCTTGCAGTTGAACTATGAGCTTCTTCTGTTTCTCACTCTCCAAGCATACTTCAGCACTTCTAATACATAACTCCTTGTATATAACATCCAACTCTTCAAATGTTAACTCCTCGTCACTTGAATCTCCATCAGAGATGTATGTACCAGTCAGAGCTGTTACATATTTAGCAGATTCTTCTTCCACCTCATTTTTAGAGTCTTCATCAGACTAGGATACATTCAGTCCTTTGTTTTGTCTCTTAAGGAATGTTGGACACTCAACTTTAATGTGACCAAATCCTTCACATTCATAACACCTTACTCCTCTGCCTTGAGTAGACCTTTCCTCAGCTTGTGCTTTCTTCCCAAAATTATTTGTTCTACTGATGTCATATGGGATGTTCCTGACATTAGGTCTTGAATTTCCCTCCATCTTCTTCATAAATTTATTAAATTGTCTTCCAAGAAAGACTATAGTATTAGATAGCCCTTCCTCAATGTCCATATCACATTCCTTGTCTCTTTCTTCTGTGTTTGACTTAAAGGCTATACTTTTATTCTTCTTTTCAAACCTATCGTTAATTCCTAGCTCAAATGTTTGGAGAGATCCAACAAGTTCATTTACTTTCATGTTGTTGATTTCTTGATCTTCCTCCATGGCAATCAGTTTCATGTCAAATATCTTGGGGAGAGATATAAGAATCTTCCTCATTAGCTTCTCTTCTAGTATCTTCTCTCCTAAGGCACTGCACGCGTTGGCTATCTCAAGGATGTTCATGTGAAATTCTTGAATGCTTTCGTCTTCCTTCATCCTTAAGCTCTCAAACTTAGTGGTTAATAGTTGCAGTCTTGATATCTTTACCTTGGAAGTGCCTTCATGAGTAGTTTTGAGAATTTCTCAAGCATCTTTGGCTACTTCACAGGTATTTACTAATCTGAAGATGTTTCTATCAAATCCACTGAATATAGCATTCAAGGCTTTTGAATTTCCAAGATCTAGTTCATCTTCTGCCTTAGACCAGTTTTCTTCAGGCTTTAACTTACCAATGGATTGATTGTCTTCTCCAATAATAACAGGATGTGACCATCCTTTCAAAACAGCTTTCAAGCCTTGCTGTCCAAGGACTTTAAAAATGCTACCATACGAGGTTTCCATAGATCGTAGTTAGTACCATCTAGAATGGGTGGTCTACTCACAAATCCTCCTTCCTTGTCCATAGTACCAGAAAGTATCTTCCTTAGATCTCATCCATAGACAGAGAAAGATGCCTGCTCTGATACCAATTGAAATTCTGGTATCAGATATGAGATGTCGAAGGTGATACTAATATCTGTTGGATGAACAATTAACAACACAAAAATTAAATGTAAAAAAATATTAAATAACATAGTGAATTGTTTACCCAGTTTGGTGCTACACACCTACTCTGGAGGCTACCAAGTCAGGGATGAAGTCCACTATTAGCAGTATTAATTTGGAGTTAAACTTCCCCATTTACACTCCTCACTTAATCACTATCCAATGACCCTTATACCTAAGACCTTATTAGATATGAGAAACCCCTCTCACTCTCCTCAGTCACACACGGTGACAATTAACAATAACACAAAACTTGAAGACACACTTTAAAGACACATAATCATCGTTGCTTCAAAGCTTATTGGTTATTTTCTTTCTTTTGTTTTTTAAAATGCCATGTTTTTGACATCTGATTTTTCTCTTTCTTTTTCTTTTTATTTGACAAATTATCTAACACCCACAACTCCAAACTTATATGTTTCTAACTTCAAAGAGAAACCCCAAACTTAGTGATTAGCTTATACAAGAAATAAAATCTAACTACCTAACTACAAGGAGGGTGGAAAGATTTTATATTTCAAGTTAAAGGGTTAAAATAGGCTAAATCACCAAAGGGAAGGCTAAGGTTAAAATTAGTTACCAAGGGATATCAATCATAATACAAGGGAAATTTACAACGCTGCATAGTTTTCACAAACAACTGCTTTTATGTGTATTTATCAGACCAACTTAATTTAAACCGATAAAGAGCAAAATCTAGATATTACAATTGCATGTATACACTAATAAAAAGAATAAGTAAACAATGGAAATGTTTGATCTCAAACCTCGCTTTCTTAGATATCTGGAGGTTGATTACCAAAGGGTGCCCTTTCTTCATCAATTATCGCCCATAAAGTTATTTCCTCCTTGATGACTTTCTCTTTTCTTCTCGTGGTTACTTTTTAATCAAAGGTAAGGTAGTAATTAAACTAAAATGAACAGACAAACATAATTCATTACTCTCTCTCTCTCTCTCTCTCTCTCTCTCTCACAAGGTTGGTTCATATGGGACACATAACGAGATATAAATAAATACAACTAAAACATATGAATTAGAAACTTATGTCCGGGTGGCAGAAGTCACGAAGTCAATTGATGCTTCCACTTCCTTTTAGATTTTCTACACATTTAACACACACATAAAAAAAACAGTAAAACTCAAAACACACTAAAGTTTAAAATTGACTAAAATTAAATTAACTCGTCTGGAAATAAAAGATATTACCAAATCCTGGGTTACCAACCACGCAACGCTTATTTAAGTTCTTCATTTATTTTTCTTCCATGTTAGGGAGACATATATGATATAAATAACACATTATCCTCCTTATTCCTCTTGTCTAGTAGGATTACCATGAACTTGAGGAATTGATGATGCGGTTCCTAAATCTTCTTCGCCTCAGTCATAGCAAAAAAATCATAAGTGTAGTTCAGTACTTCATCAATTTCTTCATTTCCCTCTACTTTGTTTCTAATATATCTCTTTGGAACATGCGGTTCTTAAAGATGTTCAAGTTGGATATCTATTGTAAGCAAATTATTTCCTTTGAAATTTCATACACAACCATAACGTCTTCTTTTAATCTTCTTTCTCTTTTCCTAAGGTTGTACTTTACCTCGATTTTTGACTCATGACTGTAATTTCATCCGTAGTGTGCATGTATCTTCTTTTTCTCACCACTAGTCTTTTAGAACTCATCACTCCTCAACTTGACTCAATGGATCTATGATTCTCATTCTTTGGATTATCCACCAGACACGATAAATACCCCACTTTCCATTTATTGCGAAAACTGGCCAATTTGTGCAAAACTTTCTTGAGTGGCTTGCATAAAATTCACCAATTTGAGCAAAAAAGTTCTTGAGTGGCTTGCATAAAACTAACCAATTTATGCAAAACCTTCTATACCATGTGCATTGGCTTTACTTGGCTCAATTTTGGCTTCAAAATGTCTTGAAACTATGTCTTAGAAGTTTGAAAAAAAAAAAGACATGGAAAGTGGCCTAAAAGGCTTGGAAATGGCTCAAGAAAAAAAATGGCTCACACATGAACTTGAATTTGGTTAGAAAAATAAATTTGTAACTTGGCTTGAAAGTATCTTCTTATATATGATTTTGAAAATGAATTGAAATTAAATCAAACAACAAATCAACTTGAAATTGAACATTTAATGAAAACGAATCAAATAATTGGAATAAAAAACAAATTGACCATGAGTTGGAAATGAGGTTTGACTTTTTACTTTTTTAAAAAATGAATTGGAATAAATGGAATGTTGCATAATAAATTTTACTTTTACCTTGCATTGACTTTATTTGAAGTGAAATTGATAAAATGCATAGATAAATGAAAATTGATTAAAAACATGATGAAGATCAAAATGACATGGTTGACTTTTCTTTGATTTTTCAAAAATATAAAACCATGTATGAGATGAATATATGAAATGGACAAGGAGAAAAACGGGATATGACACATGTGTTTGATGCTAGAAGAAATAAGTTAGATGACATACGTGAAGTTATTATACTTGTTGGTTATCACAAAAGTGTAACTTATATATTATTTAATCCAATAACTAGAAAGCTAATGATTAGTAGAGAAATCATTATTGATAAAAATGAAGCATGAAATTGGGCATCTAATAGAACAACTCACAAGCTTTTATTGAACTGGATTGGGAGGAATCAGATGGTGAGGCGGATGAAATCCACCAGAAGAAGTATCTAAGAATGTTCATGATATGGAAGATAATATGATTCAAAGGCCTCAAAGAACAAGAGTATCTCCAGCAAGACTGCAAGACTCTGAATTGATTATTGATAATAAAGTCAAAGAAGATGGAGACTTGGTTTATTTTTCTCTACTAGTATATTTTAAACCTATCAGCCATAACGAAGCCTTGAAGAATGAAGTTTGGAAAGCTACAATGACTAATGAATTGGCAGCGAGAGGAACAATACATGGAAATTTGTCAAATTACCAACTAACACTAAAGCAATTGAAGTCAAATGGATGTACACGATTAAACATAACCCTGATGGCTCAATTGCTAAACGTAAGGCCAGGCTAGTAGCAAGAGGAAGTCTTAACTATTATGGATTTGACGCCCCAATTGAAAGGTTGGAAACATTTAGGTTAGTAGTAGCTCTAACCTACAAAAGAAATTGGTCAACATTTCATCTTTATGTGAAATATGCTTAGTTAAATGAACCATTAGGTGAATAGATTTATGTAACGCATGTTGCACCCCAAAATTCGCCCTCTTCATTTTTTAATAAATAATTGGTTGCACTTAATGAATAAGTGCATTGCATGCGTATCATTTGTGCATTAATCATGGGATCAAATTTTTCTAATTGAGCGAGAGTGCACAACTCTAAAGAAAAGGTTTGATTCTTAAAAGCTGGATATTTGAGGTTCTGTTATTTCAAGCGTCATCTCAATACGCAAGATATGTGTATCAAAAAGCTTCTGATTATTTCGCGAGAATTGGAGTTTTGAAGTTCTGATCTCCTATCATGAGGATATTAATTGAGGTTATCGAGTAAGAGCTGGTTGTGGTCACAAATTTGAGCCCGAAATGATTCTATGGCCTTCTGTGAGTCTTGAAGTATCTGCATATGGGTTATCGATCAATATGATTCATCAGAAAATCAAGAACAGACGGATAAGAAAGAGATTTGAGTGCGCGTACTGAAAAGTCAAAGTTTTCCCGCGGAATTTTTGGTCAAAATTATTGTTGAAAGTCGAGATTTAAAGAAATGTGATCATTTGTTGAGAAAAGTCGAAAGAATCGGCTAAAAATGAGATTCCTTGAATTGTAAGTAATTTTAAACTTAGAAAAATTCTAAGTCTTGAGAACTTTATGTTCCCGAAGTCATATTGTCGACTCTCTATCTCACTCATCTGTGGTCGAAATTTCGTGAATTTGTAACCGTTGAAAAGAGCGCATTTCGTACTTCAAATTTTTTCTTATGAGGCTTTCTCTGAAAATGCCTGGATTTCGAGTTATGAGGTTCCGAAGTTTAAAGTTTATTTGAAATTTATTCTTAGTGAAATTTTGAGTGTTTTGTAACATGTTCAAGTGCTCGACTTCAGAGGTTTTTTACACGTGTTTACAAGCGTTGTTTTGACCTGAGCTCAAGTACAAATTTGTTCATTTTGTGGCAATGTACAACTTTGCTGAAGGAATTGAATCCATTCGGGATTCGTATCGGAAGTTATGAAGCTTGGAATTTATGAGTTTGTCATGTTTACTATATTCAGCACTTAGAAATTTTTGGAGTGTTTGTCTATATGGTCAGACTGACGACTTCGGGTTTGATTTTATCTTAGTTATCGGCTCCGAATTAAAAAATGTTCAACTGAAAAGTTGTTCGTCTCGCGGAAGTTTATAACTTTGTTGAAGGAATCAAATTCATTCGGGACTCGGATAGAAAGTTACAAAGCCTAGAAAATAAGAATTCATCATGTTCGTAATATAAGAACAGTTGTTGTGCGCATGTTCGAGGCTGTTTTTATCATCGATTCGATCGCCGCACGAAAAAAACTCTGAACATGAAAGTTAGAGTTTGTCATGTCCTTTATAAATTTCATTCAGAAATTGTTTCGTTTCGGATGTCGTAGCAAAAGATATGAAGCCTCGAAGTTGTTAGGTTGAAGTTGCCAAAATGCGAGATGGCACATGCACTTTTGCCATGCATACGAGAGCATTTTCTCAAATAGTTGTTGTGCGCATGTTCGAGGTTGTTTTTATCATCGATTCGATCACCGTATGGAAAAATACTGAGCATGAAAGTTGGAGTTTGTCATGTCTTCTAAAAGTCTCGTTCATGAATTATTTCGTTTCGGATGTCGCAGCGGAAAAATGGAGCCTCAAAGCTAGTGGTTTGAAGTTGATGAATAGTGAGGTGGTACGTTTGGAACCTGCCCAGCCAAGCCAAGACTTTCATTGAACAGTCGCGTGACAAAGTTTGAGACGATTTTTCTCCATGATTTAGGCTCCGTTTAAATGGGCAACGAGATTCAAATTTGTTCTATTATACGTTCTCTTTTTAATGACACCAAGTTTGCCTTGTTTGGACGAGTATTGTAAAATTTAGAGGGTCGTAAAGTGGTGTATGTGGATTGATTTAATAAACATGACACTTAGAGAAATTCTCAAGCAGTCGAACCAACTTATGATGTCATGACTTCGAAGCTAAATTCGGCGAGCTTGCGATCGACTTTTCATCGGGCGTTCAACATTAATATTGTTTTATGAAATGTATTCTTCGAGTCGACGCTCTCGTTGTATCGCTCGGACTACTAAACACCAAGATAGAAGCATCCAAAGTAGCTGACATGGGTTTATTTACTGAGGCAAAAATGATGGTGCAGTAGATGATAATACTCGTGTTTCTACAATTGGCCATACAGTAACAAGATGCAAGAATTATGGAGAGAGCATACTGAAAAAGTGAAAAGCTGGGTAGTTATAATGGTCCGATGCTCACTTTCTTTGAAGGGGATCTTGAAACAACGAATCTTTTTCAACTCTCACACTCTGGAACTCCAGGAAGAACGATAACCATCTCTCCCGATAGCTCTCTCTCCTTGTCCATTCATTCTCTCATCTACACCACCCTTCCCTTTCTTCTTCACTCTCCGACTTCACCTTCACTCTCGCTCTCTCTTCCTCCATTTATCATTCTCTTAACCTCCATAATAAACTTTTCCGGCTACCATAACAACTATTCAACCAACACACTCTCTCAATCTTCCTCCACACACTCCGTAACCACCATAACAACCTTCTTCTTCCTCTCTCTCGACTGTAACCTTCACCCTCATCTTTCTTCACGATAAATCATCTCACCATCTCTTTCCCCTTCATCACCTTCACCACCAAAGCCAAAAAACTTAACAGAAATGGTTACAATAAACACCGACGCGCTTTCTATTAGATCAACATCATCTCCGACGAGTGTTCTCTTTCACCTTCAACTTTGTAATCTGAAGACTCATCTCTCTCATCATTGAAGTTTGGTCTTCTTCCTTGATCTTGTTACGTCTGCCATGGTCTGGAGTTCAGGTTCTTCTTCTCTACACGAGGAAATTCTAGTTCGCATCTATCTTGCAGCAAGAGTATCTTCCAGTTGGTAATAATCTCGTTATCTTCATGAAGATTGGAGAATCACAATAGCATGGTTATCTGCAGAAATACGGCAGTTTCGAAATGTGGCAAGGTAAGTGTTTCTCGAAAACCTCTCAACTTGATAGCATCATGTAGATATATTTCACCTGGAGATCTAAGAATCTGTTAGGTAATGACGTTAGAGGTGATAGGTGTCGATTTTTTAGTTTCCATTTTCAGATCTTGAATTCGCGTAGCAATTTCGCCATGATTTAGTGAGTTTTTGGAGAAAATAAGGCCAGATTCTGAATCTACGTAAAAATCCGAGTTGAATTATGCTCGTTTCATTCATTTCCGATCAGGTTCGAATTTTCCGGCGGCTAGCAAGACGGAGAAGACGACCGAAGATGAATTTCGGCGTCTCTGTTCATAAGGAGTTGCGTTGTGCCCTAAGCGTGGCTTGTTCCTTGTGGTTCATGTTATTTCCCCATGAGCCTATCCAACTACACCACATGTTATTTCCTTTTTATTTCAAAAAAATAAAAAAAAATCTGGATACCTTAGGCTATGTTGGCCGATTGACATAAGTGCACCACATGAACAAATAAAATAAGCGTGTCACTTAAAAAAATCTGGTAATAAGATTGTTTTTTTGCACAAATCCGGGCTTAGGCAATAAATGGACTGGGCTTAGCAAGACTCTAATTCACACTCTCACTTATTGGGCCTTAACGCCATATATTAGTTTGAGTCTATCCTGAAATTTCATTTTCGCCCCCCCCCCCTTTTGTTTCGACTTGTAAAAAATATCAAAAAATAAGTTTCTGACTTTTTAGTATCTAAGGATTTTTTTTTTTTGTTGCAAATTTTAATAATCAATTTGCATTAGTTTTTAATGAATTTTTGATAATGTGTTTAGAAACGATTTATTTCGTGATACCGTACACGTTTCGATGTGGTTTTCGATCGTTTCTCGATAATAAAATCTGAATAAATAGGTTCCTGATACTTTAGGACTTTTAGAGTTTTATCACACTTTTTTGAGATTTTTTTGTAATTAAATTTCGATCCCGTTTTAATTGTTTTCAATAACATGTTTAGAGGCGATTTTTCCCATAATACTTCGTATTTAGATGCGATGTTTGATCATTTCTTGACAACAAAAATTCCTAAAAATAATATGTTGGTTCTATTAGGTACTAGGAGTTCTTACGTATTTTTCTCATTATTTTTTATATCTTTTTAGGTCTCTATTCGATTTTTCTTTTGTGCGAACACAAAGATAGATAATTGTTTGCTAGTCCACCTAGTTAGGAGTTGATTTCTTTGCATATAATGCCTAACTTTCTTTTTAACATTCAACTAACCTCTTAATTAACATATGGACATGTTTAGGTAGTTGATACCTTGTTTTAGAATCGATAATTGAGTCATATGATTAGGATACCATGATAGTTGACCCTTAGAGCGACGATTGATCGTTCTGGTTTAGTTTTGTGCATAGATTTGTTTCAATCATGATTTTTCTTGTACATTTAGTTTGATATCATTGAATAGGATTTAGCTACTGACTTGTAGAATTACGTACCCAATTTAATTTAATACTTACTCAATTTCTAAGTTTCGATTATGTTGCGATGTTTAGAAGCATGTTTCTCCTTTGTCATTTGAATCGACTAACTATAGGAGTGTAATACCATACGTTTCTTAGAAAGTTTAGGACATTTGTTCCCATTTAATTGTAGCTTAATGAAAACCTTATCTTAGGGTTGTAGATAGAACTTCGAAGTTAATTCTTAGCGGTTTAGCTCTTAGGAGTTAATTTGATACTCGTATAGTTCCTCTAGGTCCCTCGCATGATCAGTTTGCAATTCTTCCGCCATCTTAGGAAGATGTCTAGGTAAGCTTTAGAATGCATGCTCGCTGCCATTTATTGGAAGTTAGGTTTAAGGTACGTCCTAGTTTTTGGTTTATTGATACTTAGGCTTGTTTTGGCACTTGACTATCGTAGACCTTGAGCTTTGTCGATTGAGATATGGATTTTTATATTTTGTATTGTGCGATCATCTGGTATCTTGTATGAATTGTATTTCTTGCAGGTACCTTAATTATGATATGGACTTGTATGTGTAATATTACTTTGATCATGTATGTGTATGAATTATATTTCATGCAGGTACTATTTGTAACACGGATTGGTATATCTGATGTTACATCGTGAACTATTTTCTGCACGAATTGTATTTCTTGTAGGTGGTTTTGATTGTGATATGGACTTGTATGTTACATATTACTTTGATACATGTATTTGTACGAATTGTATTTCATGCAGGTATTGTTTGTAACATGGATTGGTATATCTGATGTTACATAGTGAACTAGTTTCTGCTCGAATTGTATTTCTTGCAGGTGGTTCCATTAGTGATATGGACTTGTATATTCCATATTACTTTGATACATCTTTGTGTGAATTGTATTACATGCAGGTGTTTATGGTGATGCGGATTTGTATATCCGACATTACATTCATTCTAGTTTTCTGCTAAATTGTATTTCTTGAAGAGATTCAGTTTGTGACTGGACTTGTATGTTCCATATCACGTTGCTACACTTCTTTGTGTGAATTGTATTTCATGCAGGTGTTTGTTGTGATGCGGATTTGTATATCCGACATTACATCCATTCTGGTTTTCTTCCTGAATTGTATTTCTTGCAGAGATTCAGTTTGTGATTGGACTTGCATGTTCCATATCACGTGGTTACACTTCTTTATATGAATTGTATTTCATGCAAGTGTATTTGTTGATATTCAGACGTGTACAACACACGCTCCAACCCTGATTATTGATACCTCGATGCATTTCTGATCAGTTTTATTTTTTGATAGAAGCAGTACTCGAAGTTTTCCAGAGTATTCTTACCTCGCAGTGCTCTTCAGATTATTATCCGTTTGGTATTTTCTATACCTTTTTATCGTATTCTTTTACCGCTTTTCTAGAGAGCATGAGAACTAGGGTTTTACCGCTTTCCTTGCCATGAGAAGTAGGAATAGAGATGCATGATAGGGCTTCCGTATTTGGAGCATATTCAAGAACCCCTCTGGTTTATTTAAAGACCCGTTTAGGGCAATTCTATGTGCTAATTGTGTTTGGTTTGTTTAAAATCCTCCATCGTGCATAGGGAGGTAATTCTCAGTAAGTGTTTATATTTGTGCTTGCATAGGTCAGAGTGGTTAGGAAACCCGAAGTGGCACCACCAAGCAAAGTCTCGCTTTTTATATTTCCTGCCATCGAGTCACGATGATATGATGGGCAAGCGAAAGGGGTCCACAATCGACTCCTGCAAAGTTCTAGTCTGTGTCAGTCCGCACACGTGAATCGTGTTGCTTCCTTTGTCGAGTCAATAATAAAAAGTGGCAAAAGTTCCCTATTCTGACTCTCCACGCTTTCCTGGGGTTCGCATTTATTGCAAAGCTCACATCATTTACTCTTCACACTTGACAATTCATGTCATGCGGTGATACCATTCACGGGAATCAGAATGTGTTGGCTCCTGGTTGCTTCCAGCCCTCGGCTTGTTGTTGTAGGCTATGAGACTTCCTCTTTTTCCTGCGCTTGTGTGAAATTTATTTTTTGCATTGCATTGTTTTTGTGCTTCTGCCAAAGCACTTGTTTGCTTCATCCCTTTTGCCGTCTTCGACTCTACCTTAGGTAGCGATTTGAGATAGACATAAACTTAGGTTGTAAACAGTTTTCATTCCTTTTTGTCGTCTTCGACTCGACCTTAGGTGGAAATTCGAGATAAACATAGATTTAGGTAGTAAACCTTTGCCATATTCCCTTAGGATTCTCTCGACTCTATCTTAGGTAGCGATTCGAGTTAGACCTTAGATTGCAATCCATGTATGATAACATTAGGGATAGAATTAAATAGTTTCCCTTGATTGTTTTCTAGTTTCTTTTGCATCATTGCATGCAATAAAACTAAAACTTATTTTATTTTCTTTTAAAAAATCAAAATACTTAATAATGGTTCAAACTCCTTTTTCAAGGTAAAAGCAACCAACCAATTCAAACATTTTGCCTATGGGTTTTCTTTTTGTGTTTAAAACTCTTTTGCATAAGTAAAACACACAAACCCACCAAAACATACGAGCCGAACTACGGCGCTCTAACTTTCTTATTGCGCGAGGGAATACGTAGGCATCTTGTCACGGGGCTCGGTCGAGCAAGCTTTGTAAATACTTCCTTCTTTTCCTCATGTTTTCCTTATTTTCCTTTCTTTCACATGCATACTCTTTTAGCATACATATATAGCGATTAAGCTATCTCTCGGTCGCAAGATCGTGTCTTATCCCTTTCAGGTTTTCTCGATATGTTTACCTTTCTCCTTTTGCGAGATAAAAAATATTCGATGGCGACTTCATTGATATAGTTATCGGATGATGTTCAGCCGGTTGTTTCAACACAGCCTCCAGGATTTTTGATAAAAGAGAAGGAATTTTATATATATATATATATATATATATATATATATATATATATATATATATATATATATATATATATATATATATATATGCATAAAGATCTATATGGACCTAATCATGCACTAAGAACTTGGAATAAGAAAATTGATTCTTATTTGGTGGAATTGGGCTACACAAAGAGAAGGTCGAATATGGTATATATATATATATATATATATATATATATATATATATATATATATATATATATATATATATATATGACTTGTTAGTCACAAGCAACAATATCAACAACTTGAAAAAGTTCAAAGTAATTAATTATGTAATAATTTGAGATGTCAGATTTAGGCAATCTATCATATTTCTTAGGTATGGAATTTCTAAAGACTGAGAAAGGCATGGTATTGCAAAAGAGCAAATATGTTAGAGAAGTCTTCAAGAGGTTAAAAATGGTTAAGTCTAATCATGCAGCATTTCCTATTAAAAAAATTGAAACTTGAGAAGAATGGTATTAAATATAAGGTTGATGCAGCCCTACACAAAACAATTGTAGGTTCATTAAGATACCTAAATAACAACAGATCAAGCATAGTTTCGCAGCTCGCCTAGTAAGAAGACATATAGATGATCCTAGAATCTCTTACATGAAAGCTATAAGGAGGATTCTTTGATATCTGAACGAAATAGTCAACTATAGTATTCTATTCCCTAGAATTTAGATGATAATCATGTTGTGATCAATTTTTATTCAAATTTAGACTGGTATGGAGACAAATCTGATAGAAGAAGTACAAGTGGTTACTTCTTCAAGGACTTTGGTGAGGCAATCTCATGGACCTTTAGGAAACAACCAGTTGTGGCATTGTCCTCAAGTGAGGCAAAATATATTGGAGGATCTTATGCAGCATGTCAAGTAATTTAAATTGATTCAGTGTTGAATGAGTCAAAGGTTCAAGTCAGTAAACCATTTATCTTATAAAAGGACAACAAGCCAGTCATCAACTTGGAAAAGAATCTAGTTCTAAATGGAAGAAACAAACATATAAAAATCTAGATTTTATTTCTTAAGGGAGCAAGTGAATCAATAAAATTTAGAGGTGAAGCATTGTTTAAGTGAATCACACCTTGCTGACATTTGTAACAAAGGGATTGAAGATTGATAAGTCTATGTCTCTTAGTAAGAAATTAAGAGTCATTAAATTTGAGTAGTTTGTATGTTTAGGTGTTTCATAAGTTGGATTATAGGGAGCATGTTGTCAATAAGTTCAATGTATGATTGTTATGACAGTTAGAAGGTTGTTATAATATGTAGTTCATTAGTTATTTGTAAAACAAGTAATCTCACATATAGTCGGTAAATACTTGTGTTCATAATAGTTTTGAACTCACTAAATTTACAATATTACTTCACTAATCTATACTCTTACTTTGCAGTAACAATTTTATGATGTTGAAATGCTCTTTTATTAGGATATGTGTTTCGTGGAGACACAACTCTACAACTATTTTTAGATTGCTTAATCAAAATTTGTCCGTCCTGATTTGAACTTAGAATTTTAGATTTAATAATAAAAGCAAAATTACATTGAAACTTGAATTGCCCAATATTAATTGGGCAATCCAAATACGGTTGATTCCACAAACTCACACTACACACAATTCAAATCCATTTTATTTGCCTTAATCCTCATAGAACAAAAGAAAGCGATGCAACAATGTGAAAGAACTGAAGTTTCTCTAACAACTCTTTGCCTTGATTAGCAGCTCTTTTCTCCACTCTAAGAAAAAGTTCCTCACTAAGCTTATCACCAATATGTGCATCAACAAGAACACCAGCAACACTTCTACAACTGTTTGCAAGAGCCCTTCCCACTTCACTTTCATCATCAGGTTGATTCACTACAAGAGGACTCCCTCCTTTGAAAACTTCAAGTTTATTAATGGAAAATGAACCATCAGCTTCAACCACTTCCTTGAAGTCTTGTAAACTTGGTGCATAAACAGGAATGTTGAAATCATCCCTTTTCTCATTGCTAATTAACCCCTGAGAAGTGATTAAGCACATGATTAAAATCATAATCCATGTATTAAACCACATGTGATATGAAAATGTCATTATCATCATGATTCATACTTCATAGCATTCAATTATTATTTCTATTGTGATGATGTAAATGGCCAACAAACATATAACATCAACTTTTTAAATCATGGTAAGTTATAGAACGTATATGTTTTTGTCCCAAGTTCTTTTGGTCTGCCAATAAAAACATGCACAGTGTTTGGATTTACTTTTAGATAAAATTTTGATGATTACCTCTTGGACAAGATCATCCCAAGCATCCTGAAAATGGGTCCCAAAGAGGAGACCAGCCCCACCTTGGTCTGTGGGGTCCACCGAAGTCCTGCCTAAACAAACCAAAAACATGGTCCCTTTACTTTTCATCTCTATTGACCTTGAGTTGAGGAAACTTGCCAAATCTGTTTGGAATTGTTTCTTGTATGCATTTGTTGTTATCTCACTAGCACCATGGATAAAAACCCTTCCTTTGTTGTATGCATCTGATCTCTTGTCTTCAACAGATTCTGGTACCTACATGCATGCATGCATGGGACCATAAAATGAGTTAATGGATTAGTTACATATGTTTTGATTATATACTTAATGACCTATGCTTCTAACTAATGCATTAAAAATAGAATTTTATAATAATATTATTATCTTCTAACTAATGGATTAGTTATTTTGTCATGGAATTTAGTACTGCATAGTGACTACATAGATTCTTTGATGGGTTGGGTAGGGATTAAGGGTGTTGGCGGTTCGGTTTGAATCGGTTTTAAGACAAAAATTCAATCCGATTTAAAGTTAAATTTAGTTGTGATTCGATTCGGTTTTGGATGATATATTAAAAAAATTAAATTCAATCCGATTCAATTTTATGCGGTTTAATTTAGATCAGTTTTTAGATATCTAAACTACATATTATATCTAAATATTATAAAGTTACTAATAAATCATAATTTTGATATAATATATAACCTATAGTATATTAAAAATTAATATTACAAAATGAGAAAGATCAATTATGGTTGAAATAATAAAAATAAATAGATTATACCAAGTTAATAGATGATATTAAAAAAATTATTATCATCTAATAACAAATTCATGTAACATATCATACTAATAAAAAGTAAATAAGTATAAAAATATATGTATGCGGTTCGGTTTGGTTTGGATCGGTTTTAAAAAATTAATTCGAAATCCGATCCAAATCGATCGGTTTTCTCAAAATGACATCCAAACACATCTAATAAATTTTAGTTTTTTTTCGGTTTTCGATTTTTTGAATCGATTTTTAATTTTTTATTTGGATTAATTTAGATTTAAACACCCCTAATAAGAGTGTAAAAACAATAACGACCATTAAGAAAGTCATCACTTAACCGTTATTAACAAAAAGCTTTCAAGAAACATATATTACCTTGGACTTGAAATTCAATCAAAAGGTTTTTAAAAGATAGAAAGTCATAGCATGACTTGAAAAATTGATTCTTCAAAAGTATTTACAGCCATAACTATATTATGTCGACTATAATATCGTTGGTACTATCTGAATCATAATTGCGGTGTGATTTTAAATGCATATTTTAAACGTATGTCACAATAATTTTAATAATTCGTCCTTGACTATAATCACGGTTTAAAATCATATAACACGTAAATCGATACGGATATTGTTATTGATACATGTAGTAAAAAAAATTTCAATTTTTTAATTTTAAAATTTTAAAATTTATTATCATTATCTACTTATCACATTATTATCTACATGTTTTTCAAATAAAAAATATATAAAAGACAAAGACAGAGAAAAACAGAGAGTGGATAATATATTACCTGAGATAACCAATGCAAAGAAAATGCAGAGTGGAAAACATCAACAGACCTAGCCGGAAAAAGTCTCCGGTAGAAAGATCCGGGGACACCGGCAGCAAAGTAGCAACGGTGGTTGTTAGCAGCAAGGCACTCTTCCATACTATTACCATAGTTGGCCATTGGAGGAAGGAGTTGAAAGAGGGTATTGAAGTCATTACTTGGAAGGTCAGTGAAAAAAGCAGAGAATTCCGGTGGATTGCATCCTAATGCTTCATAGCGTTTGGTGATGTGTTCTACCATCACATCCATAACATTGATTGTGTTACTTCCACATGAACATCCCAAATCCACCACCACAAATGGAATGTCTGGCGCATGAAGCTCAACTCCATCTAGTGCTTCTTTTAGAAGATGAAGCATTGACTTTGCATGTATGGCCTACATAAATTTAACATTAAAAAATATATGATTAGATTGATTGTGACTGAGCAGAGCCTAAACAACACGCTCTGCTTAGTCACTAGTAAAAGTGATCAGAGCATGGAGTAACTAATTAACTGCATGCTCTGCCTAATCGCTAGTTAATTAACAATGGAGTTAGTTACCTGAGCTTGGGAATTGTTGGCATAGCTAGCTTCACCTTTACCACCTTTCATGCTAAGAAACCTCTCTAGCTCCATATTGGACACTACAACATTATCTCCCATGAGAAATTTGATGTGAAACTTAAGTAGAAACTAAATGGATAAAAATATGGTTGTGATGTTTTTCAAGGAATTTATGATATGGTTGAAATGAGAGCCAAGAAAGTTGTATTTATAGACAAAGGATGAGATTGAGAAGACTATATAATCAATTATTTTGGCTAGGGCCCTTTTATTGATACAAAGGGAAATTAATTAAGTACCAAGAAGCAAAAGAAGCAATTATCATGCATTAATATTAATTCAAAAGGGTAAAAACTAAGTATAAGAAAATTAAAAAGACAAGAAGTTGAAGAAATAAAATAATAATTAAGTAAAAGTAAGTATTTTTATGCATTGACAATAATGCAAGAAAGAAAAAAAAAAGACATAGAAAAAGTTGAAAACATTAAATATGGGCCACACTCTCCCACACTTGTAAAAGTGAAGGCCCAAAACAGGCGACATATTTTGTTTTTTATAGACAACAAAATAATTTACTGTGACTTGTGTGTGCATTGCTGAATTGCTGAATAGTTGGTCCTATAAATTTTCATTTTAAATTTATAAATTGTTTATTTATTATTCATATTCATTACATAAAAGTTCTTATAAACTAAAGGTGAGCGGTTGTAATTTATAATGGCTAAAAGAATATCTAACCTTTCACTTTGCATGGAGGTTGCTAACACTTTGGTACTGTCTATGGGCAGTGAGCATGTCAATATTTAAAGTAAAGTTCTTTTTCTTTCATTTTCAAAACTTGTTAAAAAATTTCCAAATATAAATTTTGTGTTGAAAACAAAAATTCTAATTTTTTTAATAAAGTCAAAACAAAATTTGTATATTTAGTTTTAACTTGTATTCTTAACCTCTTCTTTCCTACTCGGTTCTATTATTTTTAGTAATAAAAACACTCTAAAGCCCTAAAATTTTAAGTAGGCTACATTGTGTCATTTTTTATTTAAATTTATTTTAATATAGTACTTTTCTTAAGCTCCCAAAACAAGAGGTTAGTATACATTTGTTAAAATCTTACTTTTATTTATTTAACTTTTTCTTAACTACTAGTTTCCTTCTAATTATAGAATTTAAGCATGAAAAGATTGGTATCCCTTTGGATTCTAAATATTGTTCGGTGCATGTAAGTGTTTATTTCTCTATTTTTAGAATTTATCATTACTTGTTTTTTTTCTTCTTTCTTTTCTATCAAGTGTGATGATTGTTTTTAAGATTAAATTACCGTTTTATATTTCTATTTTGTTTGATTCACGAAATTAGCCAATTTTTTTTTTTAAATTCAAACAGTTTTGATCATTCTATTTTAAATTCAAACAATTTTAGTCTCCTTCTTATATTTTTTCACAAAAAATCGATGAGATTTTTTTAAATTACACTTTTATCTACAAAGTTCAATAATAGTTTTATATACGATGACTTGTCATATTTTACAAGTAATTTGTCATTTAAAAAGTGAAAATATAATTAATTTTAAGTGCAAAAGTATGAGAGGGAGACCAAAACAGTTTAAATCTAAAATAGAGGGACCAAAATTGTTTAAATTTAAAATATGAGAATCAATTTCGTAAATTGGGGAAAAAAAGGGGACCAAAACTGTAAGTAAGTCTTCTATTTAAGTTTTTGTCAATGTTTCAAAAATGAAGAGACTTCGACACATTAGGAGAGCCAAGTTTCAGACATTTCCTCTTCTAGATAAGAGCATCAATAGAGAAATAAGGACATTACAGTGAGATCCTTTAAACCACATCTTAGACCTAAGTTACAACTAGATGAGTCCAATATGAAAGAGGATCCAGAACAAGTTCACCAGCCATATCTTAGAGGATCCTACAAAACATTTGTATTTCCACTTTACGAGGAGCGTATAGTCAAATATATCTCAAAGGGAGAAGCGTGAATCTCAGTCCAGTTAATAATTTTTATAGGCAAAATATATATTTTTGGTCCCGTATCTTTAGGGTGTGGTTCATTTTGACCCCTCAACTTTAAAAATGACTATTTTGGTCCCTTAAAATTATTAAATTCCAGGTTTATCCTTTCCAATCATTTTCTATAAATGCTGCTAAATACTCTAACGTTTGTGTCAATGTCCGCTCTATGTGAGATCTTCTTCGTTATAAACCCAAAAAGCACGAAATTCTTCATCTTTTCCCAGTTAGTGTTCGTCATTTTCCCATCTTCTTCTTGGAAATAGGGTTATCCATTTAGATAGAGTAAAATCTAATTCAATCAATATAGTATTTTCCCAAAACATAGAAAAAGAATGGCTACATGTTTGTATCCCTCTCAAAATATATTTGGTAATGGTGGAGAAGTAAATAATAGTTTTGAATCTAGGCTTTATTATGCTTCTTCAAAGAATCAATGGAGACCTAAGTGTTAGTGTAGTGCTTTGGTTGTTCTCAGAAGGGGAAAGCCAAAGCATTATATCATACCTAAATTCTTCCACTTGGTGATGGATGAGAAATGGTAGATTTAGTTAGGGATTGGGTTGATGTGCAGAGGGGATAAATAAAGGAATTATATCAAATTATGGTAGAACATATGCTTCTCTAGTTGGTGAAGGGTGATGGACAAATGGTGAATGTTAAGGGTAGTTAGGTACAAATTTGTCTAGTATGGCTTCTGGTGGAGGTTGGTTATGAGTGACTTGTTCAAGGTCGGTTTGGGTTGCAATTTTTGGTTGAGGGTGAACAAGGAGGTTTTCATAAATAATTTGATTTATGATGTCCTGCTCAATTCTAGTTCGAAGTTCAAATTCAGGTTGAGCTTCATATTAGACATGATGAGGTTCAGGTTCAGATAAGATTTGAGGTTCTGGAATGGATTGATCTTGGATCACCTGTTCAATTTCAAATTGTATTGGAATTGCAGCACTCTGAAAAAATTCAATTAGGTCTGGTTTGACAAACCTAGTTTGGACATTTTAGGCTTTAAATGAAGCTTGATCTTGGTTATTAAAGGTTGAGGGTTTGGGGGAACAACTTGAAGAGATTTAACCACTAGAGGTCTAAATTCAGAAGCATCAAATTCATTATGAGCTTGAGCTTAATTTAGAGCTAGAGATCTTTCTTGGTGATTCAAGCATATTGTTCAAGGGTTTTAGGTATTTTGGGTTCGAAATACATGTTAGATGGTTCTGCTCATTAGGCAGTTCACCAGTTAGGTGACTTGAAAGTTCCTCCAAGACATATGCTTTGGAATTATTTTGGGAGTTTGAAGAAAATTATTCCGATTTTGAGGATAGTTTAGATAAGGGTGTGATAAAATTGATATGTAGGTTCTGATCATGTTTGGGTGAGGGTGTGTGTTCTATTGAATTTGTAGGTGAATGAGGTAGGGTGGGTGTTGGATACATTCTCATCAGAACTGATTAGAAGAATCTAAGACCTTATCAAAGAAAAGGTTCATAGGTATACATGAGTCATTAGCTTTTGCAACTTCTGGTAACTCATGTTCTTCTTGCATAATGGTTTCTACGGCATGAGAAGCAACTTCTTATGGCATAAAAACAACTCTAGCACCTGAAATTCCCTCAACATCCTTCAACACTCAAATTCTGGTATCAAATATGATATGTCGAAGGTGATGTCACGACACTAATATCTGTTTGATGAACAAGTAACAACAGAAAACTTGAATGATTAAAAACTTATAGATGATTAAAAACTTACAACTCAACTAACGTCCACCTCAAGTATTAAACAATACTAGAGTGGCTCACAAGGAACAATTAACAAAGACTTAAAACCTAAAACTTAAACACGGTACATTCAATATTCTCTGGTGTGGCTAACACTGCAAAAAGGGTTATCATGCCTTTTTATATGATCACATCAGCTAGGGTTGGCCCATACGCGCTTCACATTAAGTCTTCACAGTTTCCTATACTTTCTCCATGAAAGTAGGATAAAAGCTCTCATATAATGTTGTAGAATAATGTTACAAACCTTGATTACTTCGAGCATACAATTTAAAACAAACTGACTTCAAATGTTTCTGAACTGAAAAAACCAGTTCAGGTTTGTAACACATGTCAGGACATCTGCTTTGACATCTTCATAAAACCCGCTGATACATTTTTCTACACAATTTAAATTATTCTTCATGGCATTTTCTGAGCAGAATGTTTTACCAAAATTGCTGTCAATCTTCAGAACTAACAAACTCCCCATTTGGAAAATTTTGGCTAAAACATTATTTGAGATATAAGCCATATAATTAACATCAGCATCACAATTAACATCTAAGCAAAATACAACAAAATCATAGATGACAGCTTCACACACATACACCTCAGAGTAGAGAGCAGAAAATCCAAGCAGCAACATAATCACAATCACGGTTCATCAGAGATATAGCGAAAAAATCAAATGTCTAAACATTAGTCAGAGTATCACAGTCACACATCCAAATTATGCACATAATTAACACACATTTAGCTGCTCCCCCTCAACATCACTTGCACTCCATTAGTCAGCATCACACATTTAGAGTTAATCAGTCAGGCTCACATCTTACATATTACTCATGAAAGATAACAATATGGAATACTAGATTAAACTATCATTAATTGTTATCTAGAGTTAATTTTTAGGGATATTACGGACCATATCATTTGTTAAGCACATCAGTGCCAAAATTACACAAAAGATAATTAAAAATCAAAATAAGAGCCATAGGAAACACAATTAACAGAGCTTCAAGCATACTTATTTATCTATAAAACCAACAGACCCACCACTTCCGTCACTTCCTTATTCATCCTCAGAAGGGCTCTGTCTTTCACTTTCAGAGTTGCTCTCTTCTTCCCGCACCTCCTCAGCAGCATTTGCAGCAGCAACCTTCCTTAGAGCTCAGATGGTTTCTTCAAATTTTAGCTTTCTTGCTGAGCTGATACGTATAACCTCATCCAGTTCTTTATATGCTTCTGTTAACTCAAAAATCACATCACCCTTACTTGAAGTCTTGCTCTTAGTACTTGCATATGTTGAAACAATGTCTGAGACATGTTCCCCTACAAACAATTTTTGGTGAAATGATAGAGTTGCTCCTCTTGTGCTGGCAGCATCAAGAGTGGATAGAATTCTAGGATGTTGTTGGATAATGATACCATATATCAGATAAGGAAAGGCAATTGGCATCTTTACATCACATGTGTCAACATGTTTGATTGTTTGGTCAAATATGTAGGAACCATAGTCAAATGGCTTCTTTATACCAACATCATAAATAAATTTTCCCAATCCCACTGAAATGGTTGAGGTGTGGTTTGTGGGAACCCATTTGGCAGCTCCAATCCTATGCAAAATGGCATACTTCACACTTAACTTCCCAGAAGATAATTTTCCCTTAACAGGCCATACACTCACTTGGTTTGCAGTGATGGTCTTGCACACTTGATTGTAAGTTACTTCAAATTCACATTTCTCATCTTCACTTCTTCCAAGAAACTTGTTGATAATAGTATGTGAGAACTCAACACACTTTCCTCTCACAAAAACTTTTCTAAAATCCTTGCTCTTCTTATCTGCACAGTCTTCAGGAATGTTGACAATAAACTCCTTGACCAGCACCTCATAGCATTTAGCCAGTTTATTCACAGTGTTCATCAATTCAGCATCATAGATTAACTTCATGATTTCCTTGTATTCTAAGGAATCTTTTCCCAATTCTCTCTCCAAAGAAACTCTTCTCTGGTAAATGTACTTCCATCTTGTGACATAACTGGTGGAGTGGAAGGATATGTTGTCTGTAGGGGCATCAGGCACATTATTAGATGACATCTCAATTACAACTTTCCTCATAGGAGTGATGTACTGGACATCATCCTCAACATCATAGTCTGAGTCTGATTCAGACGTAATCTTCCTCTTGCTTGATGAGGGAACAACTTTTCTCCAAGATTTTGGAGGTCCATACATGACCTTCTTCATGACACTCTTGGTGGTAGTATTTGGAACTGCAGCCTTACCCTTTCTTGTCTTTAACCTTTTAGAAATCACATAGTTCACATTTACAATCAATTCATTGTCAGATAGTTCATCCACATCCAATATCTCTTTAACCACTTTACCTCTTGTCTCTTTTGGGCTCGTGGTATCTTTCTTGGTAGGCGAGGTTTCCCTAGAAGATGATGTCTCAACATTAGTAGTGACTTTTCCAAGATTAGGTTCTGTATCCTTTCCAAGATTTTCCTCAGTATTCTCTCCATCATTTACAGATGGTTCAATATGACCTTTAGAGGCAACCTTAGCAGGCATGTGAGAAAGAGAGAGAGAGGAATTGTAACACCACGTACAAGCAAGCCTTCATTCAAAACCCTAGTGATTATTCTCCTAATAGTCCTATAAACATATATAACATCTTCTTCTGGCTCATTATTAGTAGGATTAGAGATATTACCTACAACAGCGACTGAAGTTCCTCTTGGACGTCTTGAATGGAAGGTGCAGAGCTTTTTAGTTTTTGCCTCTAGACATGGAATCATGGCCAGGGGAGCCACATCTAGGGTGTCATCAGTGGATATGTTCTCATTGTGGCCTTCAAATTTGGGCGAGAATAAATTGATCTTGCTTGGAGCGGATTCATCATGTTGAGACATCTTGGAGTTTCTGAAAGTGGAAGGTTGAAACCTGTCTTTCCGGAGGTAGAAGATGAAAGCATTGTAGGGAACATATTTTGTGTAGCGTGTGGGGGAAATTTGAAATAATTGCACTTGGTATGGGCTCTTTATATGTTGAATGACATGTTCAAATAGTGTTAAGTGATATTTTTAAAACATAATCCCTTTAATGACATTCCCACACGCTTTTAATTGCTATAATCCTTCTAGCATGCAGACCCCTTATTCTCCTCTTGAATTTTCATTTACATTCCATCTCTTTGAATGATTGTCGGCTAATTTCATTTCAGTAAAGTTATGTTTCATGTCCATATTCTTGCTTTCAAAAAACTGAACATTAATGGTTTTTGCACTGTTATATGATGTCATGAAATTCTGTGGAACATTGAGTTCAGTTACCATATGCTTCAACTTATTCTCCTGGGAACAATTACCTTCATCCTTTTTGTGTTCAACACATGTGGAGTAGCTTATGTCTTGAGGTACCTATAGATAGCAGTTGTCCTTAGTCCTCATAACTTGCATAATAGCTTCACCTTTCTTATTTGTAATAATACATTCAGATTTTGTGAAGTTTACTTTGAACCCTTGATCACACAGTTGGATTATACTAATTAGATTGGTTATCAGCCCTTCAACAAGTAGCACATCTTCGATATTATAAGGTATCATAACATGGTCCTGTCGGACTATGAAGGAAGAACTAAAACTATCATGGGGGTAATCCAGGTAGATATTACCGTCGACTCCGTTACTGGGCCGACAATATTCATGGTCATCAAAGGTTGACCAAGTTATAATCTGCTAGTGGGAAAGGAATGGTTGCATGGAGTCGGGGTTGTTCCATCATCCATGCATCAACGCTTAATCATATGGCGAGAATATGGCATCATAGAGAACATTGAGGCTGATCAAGGTTACTTTATGGCAGATGTCAATGTTGTCGGCCAAAAACAGTTCGATAGGAAATTGGCCAATATCGCTCCCTGCCATCCAGCAGAAGAAGTGTACGCCAACTTAAATGAGGCATTCGTCTCTTTGAAACTACATGAAACCCACAGATTTATGTGGAATATTGAACCTCTGGAGGATCCCTATGCAGAGGAACCCGTGCCAACAGGCTGGGGAAACCATCACGACAGTGATGTCTGAGCTAGAATTTCTGAGAAGGATTTCGGCGTACATTGCCGAAAATAAGATAAATCGGCTCTAGAAGTTGAAGAAGAAAAAATGGCCACAGAAGCTGCTAAATTTCCCGTTCTAGAGGAAGTAATTTTGGCTGTAGAGCCAGAACCACCAGATAAAAGCACGCTGGTCAACAGAAGCGTCGATGAGCAACGCCTAGATTGCATATACGACGATGAACCTCTAGGTTTCAAAAAGGATCCTATGGCACCAGAAAAAATGTAGCCACAAGATCCTTTGGAAGAAATCAACCTTGGCGCAGAGGGTGATAAAAAACCAACCTACATTAGCGCCAACATCGACCAAAAACTCAGATCTGAGGTAATATCTTTATTAAAAGAGTTTAAAGATTGTTTTGCTTGGGACTATAATGAAATGCTAGGTCTGAGCAGGGAATTGGTCGAGTTAAAGTTACCAATAAAAGCTGGAAAAAAGCCAGTAAAACAAACTCCTCGACGATTTGCGCCTGCAGTTATGTCGAAGATCAAGGAGGAAATAGAAAGACTCCTCCAAAGCAAGTTCATTAGAACTGCAAGGTATGTCTAATGGTTGGATAATAGTATGCCAGTTATTAAGAAAAATGGAAAGCTAAGAGTGTGTATTGATTTTAGAGATTTAAATGTTGTCATTCCTAAAGATGAATATGCTATGCCAGTGGCTGAAATGCTATTCGATTCGGCTGCTGGTTTTGAATATTTAAGTATGCTTGATGGTTATGCTGGTTATAACCAAATCTTTATTGCATATGATGATGTGCCGAAGATGGCGTTTCGTTGCCCAGGGGAATTAGGCACCTATGAATGGGTAGTCATGCCATTCGGCTTGAAGAACACTGAAGCAATATACCAAAGGGTAATGAATACTATGTTCCATGATTTCATTGAAAATTTCATGCAGGTTTACATCGACGATATTGTAATCAAGTCAAACAGTAAATCGACACATTTAGAACACCTTCGGAGATCTTTCAAAAGAATGCGAAAATATGGATTGAAAATGAATCCATTAAAATGTGCTTTTTGTGTGCAGGCAGGAGATTTCCTTGGTTTTGTTGTGCATAAGAAAGGCATTGAAGTTAATCAAAGCAAGACCAAATCTATCATGGACGTCAAACTGCCGTCGACCAAAAAAGAGCTTCAGTCTTTGTTGGGCAAAATAAATTTCTTAAGGAGATTCATTTCCATCTTAAGTGGCAAAACAAAGGTATTTTCAACATTACTTCAACTGAAAAACGAGGAGTTTATCTGGCAAGAGGAGCATCAAGAGGCTTCCGACAGAATAAAAGAGTACCTGGTGAAGCCTCCTATATTCGCACCTCCACTTAGAAATAGGCCTATGAGGTTGTATATAGCAGCTTCAGAATCGACCATAGGTAGTATGTTAGTTCAAGAGGACGAAAATCATGTCGAATGACCTGTGTATTACATTAGTCGTATGTTAAATGGTCCTGAAACTAGGTATAATGACATAGAAAAGCTATATCCGTGTTTGTATTTCTCTTGTATCAAACTGAAGCAATATATAAAGCTAGTTCATGTTTATGTTTCCTCTCATTTCGACATTATTAAGCATATGTTGTCTAAACCAATTTTGCACAGTCGAATTGGTAAATGGGCTTTAGCATTAACTGAATATTCCCTAACGTACTTGCCTTTAAAAGCAATGAAATGGAAAATAGTGGCAGATTTCTTAGTCGACCATTCTATGGTGGATATGCTAAAAAAAATTGTCGATCTAGTGCCTTGGAAATTATATTTCGATGGTTCTAGTCACAAAAACAGTGCAGGGATAGGACGAGTCATAATTTCTCCCAGTGGAATTCTAGCAGAGTTCAAATACACCATCGACGGTATTTGCACTAATAATGAGGCATAATATGAATTCCTTATTACTGGACTTAAACTGCTGCTAGAATTGGGGGCAAGATATGTCGAAATTATGGGAGACTCTGAATTGGTAATCAAACAAGTATCAAAAGAATATAGATGCGTTAAAGAGAATTTAATCATGTATTTCGTGATTTCCATAAGGTTGCTATAATGGTTCGAACAAGCAAGCCTTCGACACATACCTCGACGGGAATACCAAGAAGCTAATGACCTGGAGCAAGAAGCCTCATGATACAAGAAGAATGAAGACGAAGAGCCTATTCAAGTAAAGAAAAAGGTTAGAGCTACTTTGTTGTCCCCTTCGGACTTATCAATTAAAAAGTTAGGTGCAATAGATACCGAAAATTTTGAAATTTTAGCAATTGATAATGGGCAAGACAATGACTGGCGCAAATCCCTGGTTGACTACTTACGTTTGCCCACGGGTTCGACAGATCATAGAATAAAATATCATGCCCTGAATTTTTTTTTGATTGAAAATGAATTATTTAAGAAAATTGTCGAAGGGGTATTACTTAAGTGCCTAGGAGAAACTGAGGCATATGTAGCAGTGTAGAGTGTGCATAGTGGAGCATGTGGTGCACACCAAGCTGAACACAAGATGAGATGGTTATTGATGCGAACAAGTGTTTATTGGCCCTCGATGTTGAAGGATTATATCGAATTTGCTAGAGGATGCCAATAATGCCAAATGCATGGGGGCATCCAGCATGTGCCAGCAAGCGAATTGCATGCCATTATAGAACCTTGGCCATTTAGAGGATGGGCCTTAGATGTGATTAGGGAAATAAAACCAGCATCATCTAAACACCAGAGGTACATTCTAGTCGGTATTGATTATTTCACAAAGTGGGTCGAAGCCGTAGCTTTAAAAAATGTCGACCAAGAGGTTGTGATTGATTTTATACAAAATCATATTATGTGTCGGTTTGGAATCCCTGAGAGAATTACAACCGACCAAGGTACAGTGTTCACGGGGAAAAATGCAAGAATTCACGAAGGAAGTTGGAATAAAACTATTAACTTCTACCCCTTATTACGCTCAAGGAAATGGCCAAGTCGAAGCTGCCAATAAAGTGATCATTGGTTTGATCAAGAAGCATGTGGGCAAAAAGCCAAGAAATTGGCACCAAAGCTTGGTCTAGAGTTTGGTGCCAATTTCTTGTATACGGTATGGAAGCGGTCCTACCCATTGAGGTTCAGATACCCTCAACCAGAGTCCTCCAGGACGCAGAGTTAGGCGAAGATGATTGGATCCAGACTCGCCTTGGCCAGATTAACTTGATTGATGAGAAACGACTCGCATCCATCTGCCATGGACAGATCTATCAGAAACGAATGATCAGAGCATTCAACAAGAAGGTCAAGCACCGAGTCTACCAAGTTGGTGATCTAGTAGTCAAGCGCATCATTCTTCCACAAGGTGATCCCAGGGGAAAATGGACTCCCACCTATGAAGGACCATGGATGGTGAAGACTTCCCACACCCTGTGAACACAGACATAGTCAAAAAACACTACGCATAAAAGAGACCTGCTAGGTCGACTGACCTAGGCAAAAATAAGGGCATCCTGGCGAACCAAAAGGGTTCGGGCAAAAATTAAGGATATATACAAAACATGTACACCCGGCAAGTCGAAAACCTAAAAAGGCGGCTTGGGCAAAAAAGGGTATCCCGGTAGACTGAAAACCCGAAAGGACGGTCTAGGAAAAAGTTAGGGATTTAAGCGTACGGCTATGTCTCGTCCAGATCATCTTCCAGACTACTATCAGCATTCAAGATTCAAATGGCGAAGATCGGTTCACTCACTTTCTACTGACAGCAAGGAGATGAGATAGTTGAAATATATGAGTACTAGCATAGTTGGAACTTAAGGAGATTGTTTCCGCATAGCTTCTTTTTCCTTTCTCTTGTATACAGACTACTTGGCCATACGCCACCTTTCAAATAAATACAAGCTTCCTTCTCTTTACAATTCTTGCTGTTGTCGTTTGCATAAAGTCCAACGTTTGCTTTGAATGATTATATGCATCTGACAATAAATATCCATTTACAAACATGCGAAAAGTGAACATACAAAAGTAATTACTACAGGCTCTAGGAATTGAGATGACGACGAAGGTCACCAATGCATTCCCCCGCAGAGCATGATCCCCACAGAGGTGTCACTCACTACAAACCTTCCCCAGCGGAGTAGAGGCGAATCCCCGAGCAGCGATTCCACTCAACTAAAGTTGTGTTACACCAGTTTCCAAGCAATAACACTTCATCCTCGGCCGAAGTATTCATCCCCAATAAGATATCTCTCAACAACTCCCCTTTTCTCCAAAGTATCGGACACGAAACTTGGTCGATAGTGCATCGGAGAAAACCTACATCTTTATTCCTCGGCCGGAGATGTCAAAGGCTCCGGATCCTTATAACCGGTCTCAAGCAACTATCAAATACTCTCAGCAGGATTTACGTAAGATCCCCAACAGTACCTCCAGACTCCCCCTGTGGTCATGTATGAGATCCTCAACAACGTGTTTCTCGATCTCTACCATCCTCAACAATATCTAGGCCCAAGACTTGGTCAGATAGTGCATCGGAGGAATCAAAGTTTTCTTTCTTCTCAGGGTCTCCATTCGTTCCATCCCCAAACAGAAGTCAGAAATCCTCAAGCAGAACATCTGCATCTTCTTCAAGATGGATATGTTTTGAAATACCACCACATCTATCATTCATGCATTTCTCATAAAGTCATAATATATGCATATGTCATTCATACACATTGTCATGCATCATACTTTGCATAAGACTAACAGTATTCTATCAAAGTTTCTCTTGTTTTCTCCAAAACAGGTGAAAATCACTTCTGACGCAAACAGGTCCAGGATTAATACCCGAAGCCAGACGGGAGAACTATCTGAAAGACCGCCCTAGTTGTCCTCCGACAACTGGTCCAGGATTAATGCCCGAAGCCAGATGGGAAAACTATCTGAACGACCACCCTAGTTGTCCTCCGACAACAGATCCAAGATTAATACCCGAAGCTAGACGGGAAAACTATCTGAACGATCGCAAGTTATCCTCCGATAACAGGCATTGGATCAGCACCCGAAGTGTAACAGGGAAGCTGTCCACATTTTGCCAACTACTATCCCCTCAGAGTAATTAGCACGAAGATGTATTCTGACTCTCTCTTATTATCAACAGCAACTACAGAGTCTAGCGTACGACTCAGTTGCCTTAGATGGCATCTTAAGCCTATCTCCGATTACTTGTCAGCATTTCTCCATTTTCAGAATGCTGCATATTTGGTTAAAAAACCAATACAAACCAATAACTTCATTCAAAGACAAGCGCAGGGTCTAACGTACGACTCCCTCCGGATGGCATCTTAAGCCCATCTCCATGCTCCTTTCACTTCCAGAAACGTCTACAGAGCCTAGCGTACGACTCACTCCCCAGCATTGATCATTCCAGATGGCATCTTAAGCCCATCTCCGACGACTTTCCTATCCAGGCGACGTCTCGAGTCTAGCATACGACTCATTCCCCAGCGAAATCTCCAGCTTCTCCAAATGGCATCTGTAAGCCCATTCCCGCATCATCAGCCAACAGCGAGTGCAAATTTTCAAGTGTACTCGAGTGTTCAATCATCTTGTACCTCCAGGTCACGAAAGGCAAGCATGCCAATCTAATCCTTCTAGTACAAGAAGATTGAACAGGGGCAGCTGTCATACCCCAAAATTTGCCCTCATACTTCTCAAGATATTTCATACATCCATACTCAAGGATTCCTCAAGGGTTGATCAGACAAACCCTCTCCTAAACAATCAACCCAAACTAGGGTTTGGCAATTCTCAGATCCAGATGGACTTCTAACATCTCCAATGGTCATCATGCCTCCTGATCGGAAAAATAGCAAGTGTACTATTTTGCCTCTTGTAATAATAGGGAGATTCCCCGAATGTCGATCTCAAGGACTGCGTGGTAAATACCTATTTGTGCTCTTAATTTAATTGAACAAAAACAATGGTTAGGTTGATTTTAAGACGTTCAATTACGCTTGTAACAAGTAGTGACTGATGAAATATAATGAGAATGATGCTAGGGTGAGTGGTTGATTTAACAAAACTATGATCCGAACTCAGATTTCCTCATTGCAAATGAATACTATCAATTACTTATCTCTAGATTGTTCTTCCTTAAGTCCTTAATGAAGACATTAAAACCCTAATCCTTGTTCAAATGTCCATTCAAACAAATCTTAGTTTTAACCATGAAAATATCAAGATTCAAAGTGATTAAAAGAGTTCCTAGTCCTAGGTGAGACTCCTAATAACCTAATTGTGTAAACCCTAACAATCACAGTCCTGCCGTTAGTCATAGATATACATGTATTTGTCGATACATAACCATAAGAACACCACACAATTAAATAGAAATAGGTAAACATGCATTAAGGAAATCGATCGAATTCACAACATCATCAAACCGGACCACCCCTAGCATTGGGGGTTTAGCCTCTCATAGTAATAGAAAACAACAAATAAAAGTTAAACATTACAAAGAAGAATGATGACGTTGATCTTCAATGGTGGCCTTGAATCTCGCGTCTCCCATTCCTCTCGTAGCTTTCTTTTCTCGATATTTCTTCCCTAATTTCAAAATCGCTTCTCTTTGCCCAAAACCTCCTTCTAATAGTCTCAACATCCCAATATTAGCCATCGTCCAAAATACCCTTCATGACAAAGAAAAGATCCAAAACTCAAAAATAAAGTTTCCTCGCGTCCATCAACACGGGCGTGTTGATTAACACGGTGCCGTGTTGGTCCCTAAATGAAAAACGACTCCGGACCATTCAACACGGGCGTGTTGATTAACACGGTGCCCGTGTTGATCCAGCGACTTGTGCGGTTTTGCGATTTCCACTTGCTTTTCAACACGGGCGTGTTGATGAACACGGTGCCGTGTTGATCCCTCTGTAGCCTCTAATATTCGGGTTTTTGCACTTCTTTTGTCGATTTGTTCTTTCATTCTTGACCACGAAAACACTTAAACACATAACCAAAGCGTAAAATGCGATAAAAGACATATAACACTAGAAAATGAAAAAAGCGATAACGAAACTCAATGCTAAATAACGTGTAAAACCAGATCAAATTCCCCCAAACTTAAACTGTTGCTTGACCTCAAGCGACGATTAACAGAGCTAATGAAAATTAAAGCAGATCGGTAGTCATATGCGCGAGTTCAGTTCTTATTGCTCAGAAAGTAGTGCGCTCAGCATTCACATGACACTAAAACACCTTCCAACTATGCTTCGCACTTAAATACTCTCTTTCCGCTTTTCCTCCTCTTTCATTCGCACAATCAGATTAAGGCACTGGGAATTATGATAATCATCACATGCATATGACTAGCCAAGAACTTCACTTATTTAGGCACCAAACGAACAGCATTTGCCATTTTTATTTATACCGATGAAATTTTCAAACCTTATGGTTATTTATTGTCCTTTTCTGACGACGTTTGAGGATCAACCCCTTTGGGTGAATAACTTTGGTGAGGTTACCCAACTTAGCGGGCTGGTTGCCTTTTACCGTCTTTCATCATCCTTGCCATTTTTATTTGATTTTCAACCAATCATACCGCATGTGAATCAAAATTATGCGGTGTATAGATAAACTATTCAAGGAGTACTTGCACCTTAAGCACTTTGGTACGAATCGACACGTTGGATTTGTATCAATGTCACATTATTCGACTTTCCTACCTTCAAAAAATCATCCTTGCATCTCACACAATATCACCCCCGACCTTTGTTGAAATACAAGCTCTTGTGTAAAATAAAACAAAATTTTTGGTCAAGAACTCAGAAGATTTGGGAGAATTTCTACTAGTGTTATTACACAACATTTATCATCAACTTCACAAAATCAAACAAAGCAATAAAACAAACCAAAGCAAAATAAAACCTCCCCAAACTTGAACTAAACATTGACCTCAATGTTTCGACCAAACTCGAGAGAAGTGACTCACAAAGGATGATGTAGCACCAATTGCCACCTCCTAGCTTTCACAAGATAGGGATCCCTTTTTATTACCTGCGAACAAAACAAAAAGAAAAGCTAAGTTATGAAAAACATGGGTTGCCTCCCACGTAGCGCTTCGTTTAACGTCGCATGGCTCGACGGGTCATCCCTTTACGGGGGATACTTTCTCCTCCACACCTTGTTGCTTGAACTTTCCGCAACCCAAAATTTGACCTTATCAACAGCATTAGCCACTATGTGATTAACGTTACTTCAACTTTCATTTTCTCACCTTGGTCAACCTTCTTCTTTCCTGCTTGCTTCTTGGTGAACTTGGGAAGTTTAATTGATGCCACTTTAGAGATTCGCGAGATTTCTTGGAAGTGAATTTGAAATTTTGCTCTCTCCTCAACTTTGACCATACCAATTGAAAATTTATTATTTTCACCGCACCTTGTTCCTTAGCCTCAAACACCTTTATGGTTATCTCTTCTTCAAAATATTTTAGAGTAAGATGACATGTCTCAATATCAAAATTGCACCTGCTAGTCAATAAAAAAGGTCGACCAAGAATGATCGGGGTCTCTTCATCTTCAGGTATGTCCATGATCTGGAAATCCACTAGAAAAGCAAATTTTTCAATCTCTACCAACACATCTTCAGCTATCCCATAAGACTTCTTGATAGTGTGATCAGCAAATTTTAATTTTGTTCCACTCCCGCTTATCTTTTCAATGCCAAGCCTCTTGAAGATTGACAATGGCATTAAACTCACACTAGAGCCAGAATCAATTAGAACCCTTTTGAAAGTTCTACCTTTTATGGTGCATGGTATTGCCACTGATCCAGGATCCCTCTGCTTGACAGGTACTTTTCTAACGGGCGCGATTGCGCACAACTTCTCCTCAATGAGTACCTGTTCATCATCTATTCGCCTCTTTTTTGATAGGATCTCCTTCATGAATTTTTGGTACAAAGGCATCTTCTCGAGTGCTTCAAATAACGGTATGCTGATCTCTAGCTTCTTGAACAATTTGGCAAATTTATCGAACTCTTTCTCTTTTGTATCCTTCTTTGCCACTCGCGAGGGATATGGAAGCCTAATCACAGGTTTACTCTTTTCTTCAGCTGGCTTCACAGGTAGCACCACTTCCTCCTTTTTCCTCTTGTTCTCTCTCACTTCTAAATCCACTTCTATAAGTTCATCGTCAACTTTTACCTCATCTTCTCTTTCTTTGGAGGCATTTGCACCCCTTGTTGTCACAGCATTCACATTCTCATGGTTCTTTTGATTGCCTTGTGCTTGCATCGCTACTTGTTGTACAATTTGTCCCATTTGAACCTCCAAGTTTTTAATTGCAGCTGTAGTGTTCCTGTGATTGCTTCGTGTTTCTTCTTGGAATTGGGAATTATGGGCAGCCATCTTTTCAATGGCCACTTCCCATTCTGCCTTCTGAGGAGCTTGTTGTTGTTGATCCTTCCAAGCAAAATTCGAATGATTCTTCCACCCAGGATTATAGGTGTTAGAATAAGGATTATTCTGCCTCAAGAATTTTATCTCCTCAATTTGTTTTGGAGTTGCAAGACATTGTGCAGTCATGTGTGGTCCACTACAAATGTCACACACCACATTTTTCACCTGTGCTACCTGTTGAGTTCCCACATTCATAGCTTTAAGCTTTTCTCCATACGCACCTATAGCCTCTTCGATTTTGAGTTGTTTATTCACTTCCACTTTAGATCAACCACTCCCTCTGGTTTGCTCGCAGACCTGTCATATAATTCAGATGCTCATTTGCAGCTATAGCTTCAATAATCTTCTTGATACCAGTGGCTGTTGAGAAGTTGGATGAGCCACCAGCTGCTGTGTCAATGAGTTGTTTTGTTTTGATTCTCAAACCATTCACAAACATCTGCATCTGCTCAGTCTGATCCAGGTTATGGGTAGGGCATGCCACCAAGAGTCTTTTAAATCTCTTAAAAGAGTCTCCTAATGATTCACCCTCCTTTTGCTTGAAATTCAAGATCTCATATCTTTTCCTCATGAACACGGATGCTGGAAAATACTCATTGAGGAATCTTTGTTTCCATATCTTCCCAAGATGTAATACTTCGGAAGAATAGAACCACTCCTCTGCTTCATCTGCCAAGGTGAACGGAAACATTCGTAACTTTTTCTATTCTTCAGTATGTCCATCTATCTTTAGAGTGGTGCTCATAGTCAGAAATCTTTGCAAATGCTTGTTGGCATCTTCATTAACCCTTCCAGAAAAGGATCTCTTCTCCAACTGCGTGATGGTGCTCGGGTGAAGCTGGAAGTTAGGAACATTAACGGGTTGGTTGACGATGGTCATCCTTCCCCCTGGTGCATTTGTCCCTCCATAATCCCCTAGCAATCTCTCTTGAGGTGGATCCATGGGTTCGTCTTACCTCTGAGCTGGAGTGTGTCGAATTCCTATCTTCTTCCTCAGCCAGTCTTGCTTGCTTCGCTACTCTTCGCCGAGCGCGAAGAGTTCTCTCTATTTCTGCGTCAAAAAGATATTCTGCTGAGGTCTGTCCTCGCATACAAATATTAGACACGATATTAGTTCTAATACAATATAAAAGAAAATAAATAAACAAATGAAAAGAAAATTTTTAATTGCAGAGCAATAAAATTTCAAGCAAATTAAGAGTAAATTGGTATTTTGGCAGTCCCCGGCAACGGCGCCAAAAACTTGATCGGAAAAATAGCAAGTGTACTATTTTGCCTCTTGTAATAATAGGGAGATTCCCCGAATGTCGATCTCAAGGACTGCGTGGTAAATACCTATTTGTGCTCTTAATTTAATTGAACAAAAACAATGGTTAGGTTGATTTTAAGACGTTCAATTACGCTTGTAACAAGTAGTGACTGATGAAATATAATGAGAATGATGCTAGGGTGAGTGGTTGATTTAACAAAACTATGATCCGAACTCAGATTTCCTCATTGCAAATGAATACTATCAATTACTTATCTCTAGATTGTTCTTCCTTAAGTCCTTAATGAAGACACTGTTAAAACCCTAATCCTTGTTCAAATGTCCATTCAAACAAATCTTAGTTTTAACCATGAAAATATCAAGATTCAAAGTGATTAAAAAGAGTTCCTAGTCCTAGGTGAGACTCCTAATAACCTAATTGTGTAGAAACCCTAACAATCACATCCACCAAGCTGTTAGTCATAGATATACATGTATTTGTCTGATACATAACCATAAGAACACCACACAATTAAATAGAAATAGGTAAACATGCATTAAGGAAATCGATCATCAGAATTCACAACATCATCAAACCAGGACCACCCCCTAGCATTGGGGGGTTTAGCCTCTCATAGTAATAGAAGAAAACAACAAATAAAAGTTAAACATTACAAAGAAGAATGATGACGTTGATCTTCAATGGTGGCCGCCCTTGAATCTCGCCGTCTCCCAATTCCTCTCCGTAGCTTTCTTTTCTCCTGATATTTCTTCCCTAATTTCAAAAATCGCTTCTCTTTTGCCCAAAACCTCCTTCTAATAGTCTCAGCCACATCCCAATATTAGCCATCGTCCAAAATACCCTTCATGACAAAGAAAAGATCCAAAACTCAAAAAATAAAGTTTCCTCACGCGTCCATCAACACGGGCCGTGTTGATTAACACGGGTGCCCGTGTTGGTCCCTAAATGAGAAAAACAGCTCCAGACCATTCAACACGGGCCGTGTTGATTAACACGGGTGCCCGTGTTGATCCATTGACTTGTGCAGTTTTGCGCTTTCCACTTGCTTTTCAACACGGGCCGTGTTGATGAACACGGGTGCCCGTGTTGATCCCTCTGTAGCCTCTAATATTCAGGTTTTTTGCACTTCTTTTGTCCCGATTTGTTCTTTCATTCTTGACCACGAAAACACTTAAACACATAACCAAAGCGTAAAATGCGATAAAAAGACATATAACACTAGAAAAATGAAAAAAACGATAACGAAACTCAATGCTAAATAACTGTGTAAAAACCACTGATCACCTCCTCATATGCTTCAAAGATTCTCCATGTCAAGTTTCAAGCCTCACAAGTCAAGTTTCCTCAGACAATTGCTCAGATGGTTGAAAATCAGTTGTATTGGACAAAAGTCAACGTGGTCAACATACATCAAACTTCATGATTTTTGGTCAACATCCTCATTTTGAAGTTACATTCATCATTTGATCAAGGGTTGATCATGATTCATCAAGAAAACTCAAGATTTGCTCAAAAGTCAAACTTTCTTAATTAGGGTTTCTTAGTGAAAAGTCAACCAAACTTTGACTGAGCATAACTTCTTCATACTTTCTCAGAAATTTTTCCACCACCTCTTGTTTTGAAGGAAATTGAATTCTCTACAACTTCATGTCTCACAAGAATGTTCAAAAAATGCTTCATTTGGAAGGTATGGATCAAAACATTACAGGTCCTTTTCAAAGTCAACAAAAAGTCAACTTTTTGTTTTGAAGATATATTGAGCATGGAAACTCCAATTGAGATGAAACCAAAGAGGTTGGTTAGAGGAATCTTAGAGCTTTCCAAAAAGTCCAAGAACACTAAAAAATGTGGAAAATTGAGCAAAATACACCTTGTGCAAGTTGGGTAATTTTGAAGAAATGCACAAAGAGAGATACTTGTAAAAATCAAAATTTTTGCAAATGGGCCTAGTTTTTCTTCACTCAAACTTGTTCCTTATACAATTAGGAACATCCAAGCCCAATGCCACGAATTTTAACTTTATTTTTCTATTTAATTTGGATTTTATTCATTTAAATACAAATTAAATTCAAAAATAAAGTATAAAATCAAAATTAATTGCAAATTGATTTTTTCTCTCATTCTTGGGATCCAAGTAACCCATAAAGGCTGGCAAATTTCGAAGTTAACATGGATTTGGCAAGAATTTGATTGAAATTGATCAAAAAAGATAAGATTTGATTTTGTACAAAATCAAATAATCTTTGCATTGATTAACCATTATTTGTTCCTCAAATCAGCTCAATTTCCATCCATTATAAATATACAATGCATATCACATGAATTGAAACAGAAAAATTGCCTCAAGAACCCTAACCTAAAAGTCAAAAATTCGTGCTTCACAAGCTACTTGCAGCCACAATTCTAGCTCGATTCAGTTGATTCCAAGCATCCCATTGCATTCCTTGAGGTCTTTAGAATCGATCCAGACCTTTACAACATTCAAACCATCAAGAATCGAGAAATCCAGAATTCGGTTTGTTCTTATTTTTCCAAAATCGATTTCCAATTTTCATGCATTATTAACGTGTTTTGTTGTTTGTTTTGTGATTAGAACGAAGTTTGGAAGCTTTCTAGGTAGTTTGATTGAATTTCCATGGCCTAAAACACGAATCACCATTGTTAGGGTTTTCGGTTTCGAATTAGGGTTTCCTTAAAAATGGAAAAATTGGACCAAAAGACCACCACCATCGTGTTCAGAACGATGTTTCCAATCGAACCATGCCTTTGAATGTCATTTATATTGCCTGTGTTTGATTTTGAGATTTGCAGGGACTATAGCGTCGCACTGAGGCCGACGCTATCTTTTCAAAAATTCAAAACGAAGAAGACGAAGCTTGGCACGTGATCTGGGGCAATCAGGGGGTGACACTCGTTTACAAGCCATTCGCTCCGTTTTCCAAACACGTGTGCACGCTGGTTCGGTTGGTAAAGGCAGCGCGTTGTGAAGGGAATGTACTGAGTTCGAATCCCAGCCATGGCAAAGCATTTTTCACATGTTTGCAATTCTTTTCTTTCTATTTTCATATTTTCCATTTAATATTTTTCATACAATTTAATTTATCTTTCATAATTTTTATCATGCATTTAAAAAATACCAAAAATATTTATTTTTTGCATACACATCAGAAAAATGTTTATTTAATTTATAAAGTTAAAAATATTATTTTTGCATGCATATTTAATTTAATTTCTATTTTATCATTTAAATCACTTTTAATTGATTTTTAATTATTAAATTAACTCCAAAAAATCCCAAAAAATTATTTTAGCATATTAATGTTATTTCCAGCATGAAAACATTTTTTTCATTCAAAAATTATTATTTTTACTAACATTTTCCTCTTATTCAATTTCCTCGTATTTCCCGATTTTTCATTTGTTCACAGGTTATCCCGTTTCGGACAATTTTTATCGCTTTCTTTTCATATTATGTAATTGCCTATGGGATGTAATAGTTTAATTAGGACTTTTATTTTCCGCACTTTTCAGTTATGTATCTTCCCCAAAGCCATGTAATAGCGTAGAATTTATCTTTCCGCATTTTACTTTCCGCAATTTACTTTCCGCATCTTACAAACTGTTAGTAATTAGGCGTGTATGGCAAGATAAATTTGAATGTAGCTCACTCTAATTTTCAAGATAAAATACCTGAAATCAACACACTTTTCACACATGCACCCCTTAGGGTAATTCTCTCTCGTTGCCTTTACGAATTCAAATGGTCATGTCCCTCGAACGTAGAAGTATTCTAGCACCGTTGCCTTCAAAACAAATCATCATAGTCCCTTCGATACAAAGATCATAGACCCACGATGTCGCCTACAAATACATGATCTTGACCCTCGATTGTCGCCTACGAAAAATGATGATAGTCCCTTCGAATGTGCTAGGATATTTCCTACAAGTTGCTTTCTATGACCATCCGATGTCCCTTCGAATGTCCCGCTTACATCCAACGAATAGGGCTACCTATCAACTAATGGGATGGATAGCACTATTCTAAAGGAAAGTAAAACAACACGAAAACGACCAATTCTGAGTAGGTAATAAGACTTTTAGTTGCTTGCTCAAATCAAAATACTTTTTCCACACCACACACTTTTTTTCAAAGTTCAAAACTCTTTTCAAAAAAACGAAACATTTCCGAACACTTTGTATACATTCCTACATGAATCATTACAAAGTCAAAGCGAAATGCCTTTTCAAAACATTTTTGTCAAACACACGGCACAATTTTAAAAAGTGATCTAAGAGCAACTAAGAGCCGTAGATAACTACGGATGGAAAGGGTGCTAAAACCTTCCCTTTCATAACCTTCTCCTTACTCGTAATCTAACGAAGGTCTTTTCCTGTTCTTTTCACCTTCCCTTAATTGGATAAAAGAAAAGTCGGTGGCGACTCTTGCTATCCGCACATTTGCGATACAAAAACCTACAAAGTCAGTTCACCATATTACAGCCTCCATCCATGAACAAGGGGTGGGACGTGTGTCCCACATTGCAGGGGAAAGACACAATTTTCTTGCTGTTATGCGTTTCTGTATTTTATGTTTCTATTTTTTTGCAGAATAGTTTTCTGCATAATTTCTTGATAAGCTTCTATTTCTTTATTTTTTTTTCAATTTCACCTAGTAATACTTTATATCAATAAAATATAATTAGGACATAAGTTAGCCGATTAAATTTAGAACCCGATTATGTTCCAATTTTCTGATTTCGGTAATTTTGGTGACGGAGCAAGTTGCTCCGAATTCAACAAAAAATGACGTGCTAGCTAAGTTTGACGTGTAGAACGTAGTGGTGAGGTTATTTTTTTTTGGAAATTATGAGTTTTTACGAAAAGACCCGAAATAGGCCAAATTACGGTTAAATTGAATCGGATTGCGTTTTAGTCGATTTAAGACACGTATGGACAATCCGATTGCGATGTTGACGATTATGATTAATGCTGGTTATTAAGAATGGCTTTCGCGACGATTATAGGTGTTTGACTATTTTTCCATTTTTGGATTTTGGTGAATTAATTGATAATGACGTGGTGTGAATAAACATGATGTTTGCGACGGTGTATTTATTAATGAATACTTGTTGATATGCAATGCGATGATATGTTTATCTTGATGTGGATAAATATGGCGATGTGGACTTTATGTCAATTTTTATGAGCGATGATGATGTGTTGTTGTGTTGTCTTTATTCTCGAGTCACATACATTGCATTGGCGACGAGGGCTTTTAGGCCAAGCGACGATGGGCTTTATGCCAAGTGTTCCTAATTATGGACAAAGCGACGGGTACCACATGCATAACATAGTCGTGTCTCATGGAGTCGGTTATGTTTATATTTGAGTTGTTTGGCGTTGGGTTTTAATTGATGAATTATGTTGAATTGCGATGATAGATGATACTTTGTGTTGATGCAAGTATAATGATTATGTGACGAAGTTAAAGTGTTAATTTATACACTGAATGTTAATTTAAAGTATGTAAGCTTTTAATATATGTTGACATACTCTATTTAACTTATATCATTTATAATTCCAAAACTATATATATATATATATATATATTTTATCATGCCTTTAATTATATGTTTTGGAGTATCTCACTCTTTACTTGTTTCGTCGTTGCCTTTATATTGGTAACGTGCAGGTGATCCACGAGGATGATGAGGATTAACTCGAGTCTCTTTATTTTGAGTCGCTCTGCTCTGGTCGTAGTAACACTCGGGATTTGGGCGACGTTATTATTTTGATAGGATAGTTTATATATACTATCTTATGATGTTATAACTTTATGTATTGATGATAACATGATGATATGTATATTTTGTGAACACATCCGTTGTGCTGTGAATAGTCATATGTGTATATGATGAATTATGATATGAATCAGTATATCCGACTTTTGATGTTTGTGATGTGCATTATAATGCAAAGTGATGAAAATGCGAATATGTGATGCCTCAATTTTTGTTGGATGAAATTTTGAAACTCTGATTTTATTATTAATTACGAGGGGTAGAATTGGGGTGTTACAATAGTGGTATCAGAGCAGGTCGGTCTGTCCAGCCAAGTTGTTGAGTTTCTTGTTGTCTAATAATCAAGTATTGTTATTTGTTGATTCTAATCCTTGTTTTGTTGTGAGCAGAAGTTGTTATGGCTGGAAGGAATGCTGGTAGGAATGATGAGGCTCTTACTGCTGCTAAAGAGAGAACCCCCTACTTTCCAAGGAAAGTATGATCCTGAAGGTGCTTTAACTTGGTTGAAGGAGATTGAAAGAATCTTTCGTGTGATGGATTGCACTCCTGTGCAGAAGATCCGCTATGGTAGTCATAAGTTATGTGAAGAGGCTAATGATTGGTGGGTTGACACCCGTCAGAGGCTTGAAGTTGCTGGTGAGGAAGTGACGTGGGGAGTTTTCCTTAGGGAATTCATGAGGAAGTATTACCCGGAGGATGTTCGGGGAAAGAAGGAGATAGAGTTCCTTGAGCTGAAATAAGGGAATATGTCTATCACTGATTATGCTGCAAAGTTTACCGAGCTGGCTAAGTTCTATCCTCACTATGATGGAGAGAATGTTGAGTTTTCTAAGTGCATTAAATTTGAGAATGGCTTGCGTCCTAAGATTAAGAAAGCGATTGGATATCAGAAAATCCGTGTCTTTGCGGATTTGATTGATAGTTGTAGAATCTTCGAGGAAGATAGTAATGCACACTATAAGGTTATGTCTGATAAGAGGAACAAGGGTCAACAGAGCCGTGGGAAACCATATGATATTCCAGCTGGTAAAGGGAAACAAAAAGCGTTTCAAGGGCGAAGGACTAGTGGGGGAGATGCTCCTGCTAGTATTGTTTGTTACAAGTGTGGGAAACCTGGCCACAAAAGTAATGTTTGTCGAAGTGATGTAAGGGCTAAGGAGAATGAGGTGAGATGTTTCCGATGTAGTGAAGTGGGTCATGTGACTCGTGATTGCAAGCATAAGGATGTGGTCTGTTTTAATTGTGGAGAGGGAGGTCACATTAGTTCTCAATGTAAGAAGCCTAAGAGAACTTAAGGAGCGAGGAAGGTGTTTGCTTTGTCGGTTGCTCCGACGGCAAACGAAGATGGTCTTGTTCGAGGTACTAGTTTCATTAATAGCATTCCTCTTATTACTATTATTGATCTGTGCTACGCTTTATTGTCACGATTGTTTAAAGAGATTGGGTCTCACTTTGTCATCTCTAGATAGAGATATGGTGGTTGAAGTTCCGGCTAAGGGAACGGTTACTACTTCTTTTGTGTGTGCAAATTTCCCTTTATCAATCTTTGATAGAGAATTTGTGGTGGATCTTGTTTGTTTACCGCTTGTTGGGTTGGACGTGGTTCTGGGTATGGATTGGTTGAAAGCTAATTATGTCCATATCAATTGCTATGACAACACTGTGAGGTTTTCTTCCTTAGTGGAAGAAGATCAAACTATGTTGATGTCGACGAAACAATTGAATGAGTTCAAAAAAGATGAAGCATTGGTTTTCTTGTTGATGGTGACTCTTTCTGTGGAGAGCCAATCTGTGATTGCAAACTTTCCGGTGGTGTGCGAATTTCCCGAAGTATTTCCTGATGAGATTCCTAGTGCACCTCCAGAAAGAGAAGTTGAATTTTCTGTGGATCTTGTCCCTGGTACTAGACCTATCTCTATGGCACCATACAAGATGTCCGCATCTGAGTTAGCTGAATTGAAGAGACAATTAGAAGATTTGCTCGAGAAGAAGTTTGTTAGACCAAGTGTGTCGCCATGGGGAGCTCCTGTGTTATTGGTGAAGAAGAAAGACGGTAGCATGAGACTTTGTATTGATTACCGTCAGTTGAATAAAGTGACTATCAAGAATAGGTATCCACTTCCTAGAATTGATGATTTGATGGACCGATTGGTTGGCGCTCGCATGTTTAGCAAGATTGATTTGTGATCGGGTTACCATCAAATAAGGGTGAAAGAAGAAGATGTTCAGAAAACTGCTTTCAGGATGAGGTATGGACATTACGAGTATTCAGTGATGCCTTTCGGTGTCACTAATGCACCGAGAGTATTCATGGAGTACATGAACCGTATTTTCCATCCTTACATGGCTCGTTTCGTGGTTGTTTTCATTGATGATATTATGGTTTATTCTAAATCAGAAGAAGAGCACGCAGAACATTTGTGCATTGTGTTAGAAGTTCTGAAGGAGAAGAAGCTTTATGCTAAGTTGTCAAAGTGCAAGTTCCGGTTAAGTGAAGTGAGCTTTTTGGGGCATGTCATTTCTGGTGATGGCATTGCGGTTGATCCTTCTAAGGTTGATGTTGTGTTAAGATGGGAAACTCCTAAGTCTATTACTGAGATTAGAAGTTTCTTAGGTTTGGCTGGTTACTACAGGAGGTTCATTGAAGGTTTTTCTAAGTTGGCACTTCCTTTGACAACGTTAACTTGTAAAGGATCTGCTTTTGTGTGGGATGTCAAGTGTGAAGAAAATTTTGTTGAATTGAAGAAAAGGTTAACAATGGCTCCGATCTTGATTCTACCTAATCCTGAAGAACCGTTTGTTGTTTATTGTGATGCTTCTAAGATGGGTTTAGGTGGTGTGCTTATGCAAAATGGCAAGGTGGTTGCTTATGCTTCTAGGCAATTGAAGATTCATGAGAAGAACTATCCTACTCACGATTTGGAACTTGCAGCGGTTGTTTTTGTGCTTAAGATTTGGAGGCATTATCTTTATGGTTCTAGATTTGAAGTATTTAGTGACCATAAAAGCTTGAAATACTTGTTCGATCAAAAAGAGCTTAATATGAGAAAAAGGCGGTGGCTTGAATTGTTGAAAGATTATGATTTCAGATTGAATTACCATCCTGGTAAAGCGAATGTGGTGGCCGATGCTTTAAGTCGAAAGACTTTTCATATGTCACTTTTGATGGTGAAAGATTAGAAATGATTGAACAATTTAGAGATATGAGTGTTGTGATAGAAGTGACGCCGAAGAGTGTTATCTTGGGAACGTTGAAGATCAATAATGATTTCCTTGATAGCATTAGGGAAGCTCAGAAGCTTGATGTGAAACTTGTTGATTTGTTGGTGGGTATTGGACAAACTGAAAGTGAAGATTTCAAGTTGGATGCTCAGGGTGTTTTGAGGTTCCGAGATAGGATTTGTATTCCCAATGATGTGGATTTAAAGAGATTGATCTTGGAAGAAAGTCATAGAAGCAATTTGAGTATTCATCCCGGAGCGACCAAAATGTATCAAGATTTAAGGAAACTATTTTGGTGGTCGGGCATGAAAAGAGAGGTGGCCCAGTTTGTTTATGCTTGTTTGACCTGTCAGAAGTCTAAAGTGGAGCATCAGAAACCTGCAGGGTTGATGCAACCGTTGGAGATCCCGGAGTGGAAATGGGATAACATTTCTATGGATTTCGTAACGGGGTTACCAAATACAACAAGAGGGCACGATGCGATTTGGGTGATTGTTGATAGGCTTACGAAGTCGACTCACTTTATTCCTATTAACATCACTGATCCCGTATCGATGTTGGCGGAGATTTATACGCATGTGATTGTGAGATTACATGGTATTCCTTTGTGTATTGTTTCGGATAGAGATCCGAGGTTCACTTCTGAATTCTGGAAAAGCTTGCAAGAGGCTTTGGGCTCTAAGTTGAGGTTGAGTTCGGCTTATCATCCTCAAACTGATGGTCAGACGGAAAGGACGATTCAATCATTGGAAGACTTGTTGCGAGCTTGTATTCTTGAACATGGTGGTTCATGGGATACATACCTTCCTTTGATTGAGTTTACTTATAACAACAGTTTCATGCTAGTATTGGAATGGCACCGTTTGAGGCGTTGTATGGTTGGAGGTGTAGAACTCCTTTGTGTTAGCATGAGTCGGGTGAAAGTGTGGTGCTTGGACCCGAATTTGTTAGAGAGACTACTGAGGCGGTGAAGATGATTAGAGAAAATATGAGAATTTCTTAAAGTCGACAAAAGAGTTATCATGATAAAAGGAGGAAAGACTTGGAATTTCAAGGTGGTGATCATGTATTTTTGAGAGTTACTCCTACAACCGGTGTTGGTCGAGCATTGAAGTCGAAGAAGTTAACTCCTCGATTTATTGGTCCTTACCAAATTACTAGTAAAGTGGGAAAAGTGGCTTATAATGTGGCGTTACCGCCAAATCTTTCGAATTTGCACGATGTATTCTATGTGTCGCAACTTCGGAAGTATGTTCCGGATTCTTCGCATGTGATTGAGATGGATGATATTCAAGTTCGAGAAAATCTTACGGTGGAAACGATGCCTTTGAGGATTGACGATCGTGAGATAAAGTCTCTTCGTGGCAAAGAGATTTCATTGGTCAGAGTTGTTTGATAGAGCCGGTGAAAGCGCCGGGGAGTTAGAAAGTAAGATGCGGGATTCCTAACCCGAGCTTTTCGAGTCAGGTAATTTCGAGGACGAAACTTTTTAAGTGGGGGAGAGTTGTAACGCCCGTTTTATTTAATATTATATTATATTAATATTTTTGAATTACCGTTTGACGATTGTTTTGGCGATGAGAATATTTATATTAATCGATATATCTATTAATATATTTGGCGACGTTTCGTTCGGTAAAATATTATTCGGATCGATATTTAATTCCCCAGAATTATTTTAATTAATTGAGTTAATAATATTATTAGATATTATTAGTGTGTTAATTAATAAATTAAGTTAGGGGTGTGAGGACAAATTTTGTAGGATTGGGTTTTTCACCCTTGGCTAGTAAGAACACACCTTATAAAACACTTTCCTCATTTTCTTTCCAACATAACACCATAAAAACCAACATAGAAGCATAGGGAGAGTTAGAGGGTTTGGAATAAGAAGAGAAGAGCAAGAGCAAGAGCTTGAGGTTTGGAGTTGTTGAATCTTCAAGAATCATCCAATCACTAGAGGTAAGGGGTTTGATTCTCCATCTCATATAGTTAGGGTTTGATAGTTATATTTTAGATTTGGGGAAAAATTGATAGGTTGATTGTTGAAATAGCTTATAAAGATTGAGTTAGGAGTATAGATTATTGGGTGTTTCATTGCTAGTTGTAGAAAATTGAAATTATAAAATGGAAATTAAAAAGAAAGAAAATTGTAACTGTTAAAAACATAAAAAAATAGAAAACAAATGTCACAGGGAAGGAGAAGGATTGGAGGAGGTAGCATGGGGGAGGCGCCCACCTCAAGCTGAGGGGGGGCCGTCCCCCTCCTTGAGGCCCTCGCCTCCATCCATGAACAAGGGGTGGGACGTGCGTCCCACATTGCAGGGGAAAGACACAATTTTCTTGCTGTTATGTGTTTCTGTATGTTATGTTTCTGTTTTTCTACAGAATAGTTTTCTGCATAATTTCTTGATAAGCTTCTGTTTCTTTATTTTTTTCCCAATTTCACCTATTAATAATTTATATCAATAAAATATAATTAGGACATAAGTTAGCCGATTAAATTTGGAACCCGATTATGTTCCGATTTCGGTAATTTCGGTGATGGAGCAAGTTGCTCCGAATTCAACAAAAATTGACGTGCTAGCTAAGTTCGACGTGTAGAACGTAGTGGTGAGGTTAGTTTTTCAAAATTATGAGTTTTTACGAAAAGACCCGAAATAGGCCAAATTACGGTTAAATTGAATCGGATTGCGTTTGTCGATTTAAGACACGTATGGACAATCCGATTGCGATGTTGACGATTATGATTAATGCTGGTTATTAAGAATGGCTTTCGCGACGATTATAGGTGTTTGACTATTTTTCCGTTTTTGGATTTTGGTGAATTAATTGATAATGACGTGGTGTGAATAAACATGATGTTTGCGACGGTGTATTTATTAATGAATACTTGTTGATATGCAATGCGATGATATGTTTATCTTGATGTGGATAAATATGGAGATGTGGACTTTATGTCAATTTTTATGAGCGTTGATGATGTGTTGTTGTGTTGTCTTTATTGTCGAGTCACATACATTGCATTGGCGACGAGGGCTTTTATGTCAAGCGATGATGGGCTTTATGCCAAGTGTTCCTAATTATGGACAAAGCGACGGGTACCACATGCATAACATAGTCGTGTCTCATGGAGTCTTATCCTTGAGTTGTTTGGCGTTGGGTTTTAATTGATGAATGATGTTGAATTGCGATGATAGATGATACTTTGTGTTGATGCGAGTATAATGATTATGTGACGAAGTTAAAGTGTTAATTTATACACCAAATGCTAATTTAAAGTATGTGTGCTTTTAATATATGTTGACATACTCTATTTAACTTATATCATTTATAATTCCAAAACTATATATATATATATATATATATATATATATATATATATATATATATATATATATATATATATATATATATATTTTATCATGCCTTTAATTATATGTTTTGGAGTATCTCACCCTTTACTTGTTTCACCGTTGCCTTTATATTGGTAACGTGGAGGTGATCCACGAGGATGATGAGGATTAGCTCGAGTCTCTTTATTTTGAGTCGCTCTGCTCTGGTCGTAGTAACATTCGGGATTTGGGCGACGTTATTATTTTGATAGGATAGTTTATATATACTATCTTATGATGTTATAACTTTATGTATTGATGATAACATGATGATATGTATATTTTTTGAACACATCCGTTGTGTTGTGAATAGTCATATGTGTATATGATGAATTATGATATGAATCGGTATATCTGACTATTGATGTTTGTGATGTGCATTATAATGCAAAGTGATGAAAATGCGAATTTGTGATGCCTCAATTTTTGTTGGATGAAATTTTGAAACTCTGATTTTATTATTAATTACGAGGGGTAGAATTGGGGTGTTACAAGGCACATCAAAGCCTTCACTGAAGCAATGTTTTAGTTAAATGATAAGGATTTAATGCACATATTTCCAATGCCACCAACTCCCACTTAGTTTCTCAATGTAACTCTTCCTCTCTAAGGAATATATATTACCAATAAATCGCATTCCCTTGATGGAGTTAAAACATGGATCGGTCTCAAACCCATCAATAATCCTCGCTTTATGGATGATAACAAGGACTAGGGGTAAGTATTTTGAGCTGGACAAAGACCCAATTAAGACCGACACAGTCTAGAGGCTCAATCAAATCACAAACATTAATTCAATCGATGAATAAGTAGACACCCACATCGAAGCATTGTAAGAACAAGAAGTGTTTCTACATCTGGCCTAGAGAATAATTATATACACTAATGGTTTCGTTCTAGTGTGTAGTTGTTGCTATAATGTTCTAACTCTGATATCAAGGCGTGTGATGTCATTAGGTTCTGAACATACACTCTGAAAGAAAATATATAGTAATGTGGTTCGTTAAAGTCGAGGTTATGAATATATCTTCTACAACGTGTCTAAGGAACGTTATTATAAGAGGTTTTGATCATGACTTAGTGGTTTATGTTAGAACAAGATTTGGTTCTGCAATTATGTCTCTGATTTTTTTATGATAACAAAGAGTATGTTTGAGTGTACAAATTTTGTTACTCTAATGTTTGTTGTATTTTTAAGATAAACAAACAGGTTGTGCATTTGATGAATGGTGTGGCCAAGACATTAGAAGAGAATATGTTCCGCTTCTAAACTACAAAGGTTCTGCTGAACGAGTAGCAAGGAAAAGCTTTAGAAGGCTCTGAAGTTACTTGGATACGTTCGTCTAAAGAAACCAGTCAGAAGATCTAAAGATATAAGTGTGACTTATGCCAACATGTTGAAGACTCAAGTTTCAGAAGGCAAAGGGTTCTGAAGACCAAGTGCTTAAAGACTCTGAAGACGTGGCTCTGAAGATTCGAAAGACTTGAAGTTCTTCTGAACTTTAGTTATGACACAAAGGGTTTTGTAGACCAAGTGCTGAAGACTCTGAAGAATGTGATTCTGAATATTCCAAGACTTTAAGTTCTTCTGAACTTAGGTTACGATACAAGGTTACAAAACCAAGTGCTGAAGACTCTAAAGAACGTGGTTCTGAAGATTCCAAGAATTGAAGTTCTTTCAACCTTTTGGTTACGATACAACGTTCTTCAAAACCAAGTGCTGAAGCTTCTGAAGAGGAAGATGTGAAGAATCTGAAGATTTGATTTTTGATCAACCAAATGTTAGATCTCCACTTCCGAACTCATGCTCACAGAGGCCTCTGAAGTGCAAAAGGAAAGAAGATAACTTTAACATGGTACAAATAGTACATAGTGCGAAAACACTTTATTACACTACAACATAAAGTTTGGAATACAAAAAGGACGTAAAGTACTATTTTGTAACGGCTCTCTTTTTCAAATACCAACGGATATATTTTTAAATGGCTATAACAAGAGGAGTATCATTGTTTAAGTAGTTGTTGCTATATACCACATTGCAGCAATAATGAAAGTTATTGTTGATAAACACAAGCAACAAGATTATCAATCAAGTATCAACAGCAAGAGGAACATGAAGAAAATGTTATCTTGAATCATGTTAATTGATAACTCAAATAAGAAATCTTTGATTCACACTGTGCTCAAATCTACATGCTTCAAGGAAGTCTTTTAAAGATGTATAAGAAAATGAAGAAGATCATGGAAGCGTCAATTTGTAAATCCACACAGATGATGTGTTACTTCTTGATAGTTGAGAACAAGGGCTGTTGTCCAGAATATTCCTTCTAGAGGACCAGTTAGGTTAGAAGCTCTATGAAGGCTTTGAACAATTCTTCTAAAGGACCAATTGGGTCTGAAGCTTTAGAAGGTATTGTGTCCCTCATAGGACCAGTTAGGTCAGAAGCTCTGAGAAGACTAAGAAGGACTCTTAGGAGGTGTTAGTCACTTGCAGGTAGCTTGTGCATTGAACGTTATATCAGAAATGGATCCCTAAATGGTTTATCAGATGTTAGCCACCAGCGGTTTCCTGTGTAAATGTAATCAGTTTGATTATATTGGATAAAGAATTTGAGTTCAAGGAGAAATCACCTCGGAATAGTGGACTATGGTAGCTTGAGTTTAACAAGTGAACTAGGATAAAATCATGTGTTCTTTACTGTTTGCTTATGCCTCTTTGTTTATGTTCCGACAATTTGTTAGAAGCAATTGTTAGACACAATCATAAGAAGAAATCCTTGATAAGCAAAAGGTTAGAAGCAAGAATCAGCGTGAAGCTGTCTAATAAATGAAAAGTTTATTAAGAAGTGTAAACCCAATTCAACCCCCCTATATTGTGTTTTCTTCACACCTTCAATTGGTTTCAAAGCTCCGGTTCTGTTATTGATCAAGATCAAACACCTAACAGTGTCAGAAAAAGATTCAGACAATATGTGAAGAAATACTTCAAGGTGATAGTTACTCAATTTTCAATTATTGTCTCTTTCGAAAATTAAAGAACAAAATGGGAAGAATAGATTCATCAGATAAAGAGTTACATTTGCTAAATTTTATCAAGTATATGAGAAAATAAACAATGTACTTGCTCAAGGATCAAATCATCAGAAGACAAAGATCTTATGTTTGCTGAAGATTAAGTTCTTGAAGATTATGAGATGTTTTCAAGAAACAGATTAGTCCACCCTTGACTTTCTCATAAGATCTTAGTGATAATTTCTTCAAGCAGAAAAGAAAGAATGTTGTTCTTGTGATAGAACCATAAGAACCTCATGATAAGATCTGTAGAAAAACTATCAGAAAACATGAAATGATGGATTTCGTTGCTTTCCAAAAGACTTGAGGTAGCTGATAAAAAGAAGGTTGCTGATCATCTGTAATATGATTAATATTAACTTGGAACAAGTCAACTCAAAACTACAAATGTCACTCAAACTCATCAGAGGTTAATGATACGAGTATTGGAGAAAATTTTGGAATCTAAAATCCAGAAGGTGCGAGGTAATATTGTTCTTTTGAAACCATAGTGCAAAAGAAGGAAGTTTTTGTCAAGTTCATAAGAAGCAAGAAAATATCTACTGCAAGAAGTAAGAGGAACTTATATATTACATGTTCAGAACATCGTTAAAGACCACTCTGAAGAAAATATCATAGAATGAAGTTAATCAGAAATTTTATCTCGGAAAATATGAGTTGAGATCGGAAGAAGATATTAAGATATTTGATGCGAAATCATAAAAAGTAAGTCTCAAAGAATTAGACTCTGTGAGTCATGATTCTAGAAGTAGAGTCACTCAAGCATTATGAGAACACGATTATCTGGCATAAAGTGTCAAAACATATGTCTTGATGATGAGGCACTCTGAATAAGTATGGTCTGATAGTTACATTTGGGAAAAATGGTACAATTTCAAGAGCTTGCTGAAGTCGGATGTCTAGATGAAGAATATCAATAAAGATCTTAGAATCTCTAAAGGTATATTCTCGTTCATTATCTTTTGTAGTATCTCTTATAAAATTGCATCTGATCAAAACTCTTGATAGAATTTAAGATTGTCCAGTTGAATTGAGTCAAATTCGGTCATCACTTGTTATGATCAAATATGTTATAGTTGATTCTCTCTAGACCTATAGGATCTATGTCTAGTACTCTGCTCCCTTTGGAGACTGGCTCACTCTATTCCTTTTTCTTGTTAGTCTTGTCCTCTTTATGTCTGTAATCAACATCATTCACACAATCTAGTACTATCTTCATCTCTCTTAAATGCATCATCTATATGTTTGGTGTTTATCACACTCTACCTAGGCTATTCACGAGCAGTCATTGTTCTTAGAATTGATTATTCGCGACTAGTTGTTATCTATTTGTTATCTTGGAAACAATTGTTTCATATTATACTCATTTAAGTTAGGAAAATCATTTCTCTTGTCAGTCACGTCTTCTCGCTTCCTTATATACATCGTGTTAATCTAATTTCTACTCAACATTTCATTTCTCATTCATCATGACTTCAAGAACTTCTTATGAAGATGATAATCCTTTGGAAGTCATTATTGAAAGTCATCCAAAACACTTTGGTGTCGGTCCGTATTTCCATAGTATTATTCATTTTCAAAATTGGAATCTGATAAGTGCCAAAATATAGTTATTTTGTATATACATTTTGTGGCACTTATTTGTTCTTTTGTTGATATTTGGTTGAATAATTCCGACTTTTGTTGTAAATAAGTTTTATTGCGTTTTTTGTACATATTGTACCGTTTGATTAGTTTTGTATATATTATGTAGGTATTTGATGCATTATTGAAGCATTGAGAATAAAGTCCAAATTGAGCTCCTAGATGAATTTTTGATCGAATAAAGGAATAAGGCTTGAAGGTGGAAGCCACAAGAAAAACAACAAAAGTTGCTGCCTTGGCAATTTTGCCAGGCGAGAGCCTTGTGTCGCCAGGCGACGGTCCTGTTAGAGGAAGATGATCTTCGTTCTGACTTGTTTCGCTTCAAGGGCGAGGAATTTCATGAAGCTAAATTTCGCCGGGAGAAGGTAGATATTTGTACAAGATGAGAACGTGGCTGAATTTGTGCCAAGTTAAATGAAGATTCTCCAGGCGATGCTTTTAGTTCGTCGGGCGACTGTGCGGAACCATATTTTATTTATACTTTCATTTCATTTCATTTTTTGAGTATGGTTTTGGAGTGTGAGATTATTGCTCCCAATTCCATCACCCATATAGTTCTTGATAGATTATCTAAGAAAACAACACTAGGGTCTTGCTCACAAATGATTGGAGGTGGATTGCTCTTCGATAGGTGTTGACAAACCGGTATAAATGGGTAGTTTTTCTCCTCTCTTCTCTTGGTATTTCTCTATTTTGTTGGTTATATATGTATATTTACTCTGAACACATGTATATTTATCGCCCTTGGCGTTGTATAAAGTTTGCTTTATGAATCTGTGTTGGTAATTTTCTTAGGTTTTTACTCTATGTTTGGGATTTGAGCTTGCTAGAGATAGATTGCTTAGATTCTTACCTAGGATGATTATCTGTTAGTTTCTGAATGCTAGAAATAGGTTTAGAGCTGACATTCACCATAGAGTATCTGATATTAATGCCTCTGCGTCAATGAAGTATGCCAGAGATGGGTATGGAGGTGAAGCAGTTGACTTCTGGTTGTTGATATAGGCCAGACATGGCTATCGAGGTGATTCGGGAGGATTCTTAATTTGGTTTCGAAATAGCTTAGGTTGTGAGAGGTATGTGATGACACGGATGAGTGTCATAGGCTGAGTATAACTGGATGGTAGATTTAAGTCTGTGATGGGTAGTGTGCATTCGTTTCAGACAAGTTGTTTATCCTTTATACTTTTTGTTCATTTACTTTTTGTATTTTATTTTTAACTCATTTAATCCCAAACTCATTAACGGTATAATTGTCGAACGATGAATTAATAACCAATCTCTATGGACACGATACCATATAACCTAACCAGTATATATCACCCTGTAAAAATAATACCAACTCTTTGCTTGTCGCTTTACCGCTTCAACAAAATGGTGCCGTTGTCGGGGATTGGTTTTATTGTTTCTGTATTGCGATAATTCCGTTGTTTTTGAGTTTTGTAATTATTGTATATGTTTTATAGACTTTTTATATGAACTTATATATTATTACTTGTACATGTTATATGTTTACTTTCCATACTTGTGCATATTTGGAATTTTCTTCATTTTCATGTGATGTTGTGAATTGTCTCGTACTCGTAACGTTTGTTGTGTGGTTGTTAGGACACTTTCTTTAAGTTTGCGTGGTATGGAAATACCATGGCATGACGAGAGGAGGTTACTAGTGCTCGCACGATAAAGGTGTTGAGTTACAACGTAAAACAAGCATGTTGCTTATGTTTGTCTATGTGTGTGGTGGCTTGTGTTTTAACAAGTTGAAATAGGACTTGTTCTTAATTTTAAATCTTTACTTTTCAACTTGTTAATTCATTTTCACCACATTTTCGTATCGTAATTTGCTTTTGTTTTGTTACGTAAATGTTGTATTTCTGCAAACTTGTTGTGTTTAGCTTGAGGAGTTTTGTTGGTCGTAAATATTGTAAATATTTTATTTTTCTAATTTTTTTTTTGTTGTTTGGACTCAAATTTTGGTTCGGTAACTTGAATACTTTTGAGGTGATTTTCTGAGTTTGATCGTTTCAACTTGCGGATGTATGGTAATGATAGTTTCAAAGTTGTTACACGTCAGGTACTCGTTTATTGCTTTCTATAACATAACATGTTTAGGAAATTTATCATTTGTATAATTACCATGCCATTCATTCTTTTTGAATTAATTGATCATGAATTGAATCACTTTAGTTCCCTTTTTACCCATAAATGTGAGGAAGCTTTCCATTGTTCACATATGTTAGAGGCCACATTCCTGTTTTAACTAGATTTTATTATGTTTAATCTTTTGTTTTGTGTTGATTGTATGATTGCATGAAAATGATCAAGGAATTTTGTTGATTTTGAGTGTAACTACCTTGGCCAAATTTCAATTCACCTTGTGAGTGTGTGAACCTTTGTTACCCCCTTTGAAATTTTATCAACATACATGTTTATTTGAATTTGATACTTGTCTATGAGTGTCAATTCACCTTTTTTATGGATGTTTATTCCTTTGTTTCTTGAACCCTCAACTATATGTTGTTGTATGGATTTTTACCTTGCCATAGAAAATAGGGAGTATTCACACATTAATGTTGGTTGTATTCAAGTTGGGGAGAGAAATGTTTATATACTTATATTGTGGTTGGTATGAGGTTAAGAGAAAAGAAAAAAAAAGTGAAAAAGAAAGATTAGAAAAAGAAAGAAAGAAAAAAGAGAAAAGCTTTGAAAAAGAAAAACAAAAAGAGTAGGAATACTGTTATGTTAATAAGTGAGGTGTGTTTGGTGTGAAATTTGTGATGAAGAATAAGTTTGATTGAAATTATATTGTTCGGAACTTTGTGAGTTGATCACTCCCTTAGGTATAGGCAAGTTTTTGTTTCGATTAGCTTTAGGACTTATCACTTGTTTGTTAACCAAGCCACATTACAACCTTGAAAAGCCCTTGTGATTCTTTCATTTGTATTTTCAATATGTTTTTGGATGAATGCATAATTTAGTCTATTGTTTGCAAGATTGTGGAGGAGTGTTTTTTATCCCTCACCTTTGTGTGTTCTTCATCTACCTATGAATTTTCGATAGGTGTTATTCATGATTGAGCTTGTTTTGTTTTAGAATGTTTTGCATGATTTTTGTACTTAGGATTTGTTTTGTTTATATGTTGTCGTTGTAGGATTGTGGTAAGTTTGTATTTTGTCGTGTACATTTTTATCTGAACCATACATTTGTTTTCCGTTTTAAAAACTTGTTGATTCGTGATTCTTTGATTATCGTATTTTGTTTCTTTAGGTTTACTTGACTTTGTTTGAGGACAACCAATGTGTCAAGTTGGGGAGAGTTGATAAGTGCTAAAATGTAGTTATTCTATATATACATTTTGTGGCACTTATTTGTTCTTTTGTTGATATTTGGTTGAATAATCCCGACTTTTTGTTGTAAATACGTGTTATTGCATTTTGTGTACATATTGTACCGTTTGATTAATTTTGTATATATTTTGTAGGTATTTGATGCATTATTGAAGAATTGAGAATAAAGTCCAAATGGAGCTCCAAGATGCATTTTTGATCGAATAAAGGAATAAGGCTTGAAGGTGGAAGCCACAAGAATAGCAACTAAAGTTGCTGCCTGGGCAATTTCTCCAGGTGAGAGTCTTGCATTGTCGGGCGATGGTCCTATTAGAGGAAGATGAGCTTCGTTCTGACTTGTTTCGCTGCCTGAGCGCTGGGTGAGGAAAAGAGAATTTCGTCGGGTGAAGCGAAATTTCACCGGACGAAGGTAGATATTCGTACAGGTTGAGAACGTGGCTTAATTTGGGCCAAGTTAAATGAAGATTTGCTAGGCGATGCTTTTAGTTCGTCAGGCGACTGTGCGGAACCAGATTTTCTTTATACTTTCATTTCATTTCATTTTTTGATTATGGTTTTGGGGTGTGAGATTCTTGCTCCCAATTCCATCACCCATATAGTTTTTGATATATTAGCTTAGAAAACAACACTAGGGTCTTGCTCACGGATGATTGGAGGTGGATTGTTCTTCGATAGGTGTTGACAAACCGGTGTAAATGGGTAGTTTGTCTCCTCTCTTCTCTTTGTATTTCTCTATTTTGTTGGTTATGTATGTATATTTACTTTGAACACATGTATATTTATCGCCTTTGGCATTGTATAAAGTTTTCTTTATGAATCTGTGTGTGTAATTGTCTTAGTTTTTACTCTATGTTTGGGATTTGAGCTTGCTAGAGATAAACTGCTTAGATTCTTGCCTAGGATGATTATCTGTTAGTTTCTGAATGCTAGAAATAGGTTTAGAGCTGACATTCACCATAGAGTATCTGATCTTAATGCCTTTGCGTCGGTGAAGTATGCCAGAGATAGGTATGGAGGTGACACAATTGGCTTCTGGTTGTTGAGATAGGCCAGACATGGCTATCGAGGTGATTCGGGAGGATTCTCAACTTGGGTTAGAAATAGCTTAGGTTGTGAGAGGTATGTGATGACACGGACGAGTGTCGTAGGCTGAGTATAACTGGATGGTAGATTTAAGTCTGTGACGGGTAGTGTGCATTCGTTTCAGATAAGATGTCTATCCTTTATACTTTTTGTTCATTTACTTTTTGTCTTTTATTTTCAGCTCATTTAATCCCAAACTCATTAACGGTAGAATTGTCGAATGACGAATCAATAACCAATCTCTGTGGACACGATACGATATAACCTAACTGATATATATATCACCCGGTAAAAATAATACCAACTCTTTGCTTGTCGCTTTACCGCTTCAACAAAATCATTATCTCTCCTTACTAAAAGGACCCATCTATCCAACTCTCGTAAAGAGTTTTTGGAAAAATGCCTCTGTCAGTATACATGGTACCTCAATCTCCTCAAACATTTATGTCTGGGATGTTTTCTTCACTCCTGAATGCATTTCTGAAATAATAGGTTGTCCACGCATGGGAATCATTACTGGTCGTGTCTCTCTCGATAGCATCTCTGATTCTAAAATTATTTCCATCTTTGACGAAACTTCTAGATTTGACTATACTAACCCTTAAAATCTTATGCCTAGTGTAGAAGACTAGTATCGCTTTATCTTAACAAATCTTTGTCCTCGTGGTACTAACACAAATCTCCTAACAAATGATGACAAGATTCTAATTTTTGTCTGCTCAAATGTATTCCAATTAATCTACCTCAAGTTATCTTCAATCATCTTAAAAGGTCTATTGCTTCTTCTAAAAAAATTTGAACAAAGCATTTATTCCTTATGGAAGAATCCTGTCAGAGGTATTCATTCAAAATGAGATTGTAAGAATTCTTCGAAGGGTTCATAATGATCCCAATGGTGTGTTACAACAAGGGAATGTAAAACCTTTGATGATCAGTGGTTCAACTAAGTTTTTATTTCTGTCATTATTCTAGTTATGTTTGTAATGATTTTAAAGAGCAATTGCCTTTGGTCCAGTGATAAGCAATAAATCCAGGATGTATGAGAATATACTTATGTAATGATTGCTTATTAATGAATAAATTCACTTCCTTGCCATGACTCTGATATGACGTCTAACTTTTTGATTATGTATAAATGATTTTGATATATATATGGAGTTACCACTAACGTGTGCTTATCTTTTGATAATCAACGAAGGAACTCTAAACAATTTCACTAGGCATCCTAAACAGGTTAAGAAGTAAAAATGCAAGCTATTTGAGAGATAGAGCTTAACAAATATAAAATATGAAGTTGAGAGAATATTCAACTTCTTTTCCACTTCCAGAATCACTGTTGTGGGGGTTTCAAAGTAGAAGGAAGACAAACTTGAAAGAATTCGTGCCTTCCAACTTATTGTTAAGAAGCTGAAGGAAGCAGAAGTCAAGGCTCTTCGATCTTCGAGTGGAGGAAAGGCTAAAAGAAGATGCAAGAGTCCAGGCTGAAAAGGACAAATTGGCTACTGAGGTAGAAAAGGCAAATGAAGCCTCTCAAGTTACTCTGGTTGAGCCCACAACTCAATAATAAATCAACATCATCATTTCCACTCTAGGCGAGATGAATGATGAACAAAGAGATGTGAAGAAAAGTCTAGCATACAGAAGACTATTAATGAGAATGTTCAGAACATGTTGGCTTTGATTCTTCATAGATGACTGGACTAAATCCCTCTCCTTTTTCTTAAACCTGATGTTTTCAAATTGTTCTCGTGTTTTCCTTTCAATAAGAACCATTTGATGTTCTTCTGAAAGTCATTTATTTTATTTATGTGTTTTTAAATTATCACTTTTTGATTATGAATAAAAGGGGGGGGGGAGTTAAAGAAGTAATTTTGATTCTCAATGATCAAATTCTCTGAAAACTTCTCAATGATCAAATTCTTTGAAAAATGTTGCTTACATTTCTAACCAAATATTAATTGTTGTTTCTTGGTAGAACTGTCTTGCTTTTCTTTTTCAGTATTTTTCAAGAATCTGAAGAAAGTCTGTGCATATGACTCCTTACACTAGACTCTGAAAGAGTTAGTCCAAAGTCAAATTCTAACTGGAGAATGTGGAACTTGTCTGAGTGACAATAAAGTTAAAGCTCTCAGTTGAGAAGTTGTGTCTTCGAGAATCAAGATTCTCAAGATCTTTTATCTAATCTGTTGGAACCAGGGGGAGTTGTTGCTCGGATGGTCCTTAGTCAGAATTTTTGATCTTTCACCAAGTTTATAATTCAGGGGGAGTTTTCATATAAAGGTTAAGTAGTCCTTACCTTTTTATTATTTAACTTTATTATGATATTATGCAAAATTATGTCATCAAAATACATAGTTTTGTCATCATTAAAAAGGGGGAGATTGTTAGAACCAGATTTGGTTCTGCAATTATGTCTCTGAGTTTTGATGATAGCAAAGAGTATGTTTGAGTGAACAATTTTTGCTACTCTAATGTTTGTTGTATTTTTACGATACACAAATAGATTATGCTTTTGATGAATGGCGTGACCAAGACATTAGAAGAGAATATGTTCTACTTCTAAGCTACAAAGGTTCTGCAGAATGAGTAGCAAGGAAAAGCTTCAGAAGGCTCTGAAGTAACTCTGATACGTTCGTCTGAAGAAACCAGTCAGAAGATCTAAACACATAAGTGTGACTTATGTCAAGATGCTGAAGACTCAAGTTTCAGAAGACAATGGGTTATGAAGACCAAGTGCTTAAAGAATCTGAAAATGTGGCTCGGAAGATTCGAAAGACTTGAAGTGCTTCTGAATTATAGTTTCGACACACAGGGATCTGAAGACCGAGTGCTGAAGACTCTGAAGAATGTGATTCTAAAGATTCCAAGAATTGAAGTTCTTCTGAACTTAGGTTACGATACAAGGTTACAAGAACAAGTGCTGAAGACTATGAAGAATGTGGTTCTTAAGATTCCAAGACTTGAAGGTCTTTCAACCGTTTGGTTACGATACAAGGTTCATCAAAACCAAGTGCTGAAGCTTATGAAGAGGAAGATCTGAAGACTCTAAAAACTTGAAGTTTTGATCAACCAAAAGTTAGATTCTCCACTTCCAAATTCATGCTCGCAGAGGCCGCTGAAGTGCAGAAGGAAAGAAGATAACTTTAACATGGTACAAATAGTACATAGTACGAAAAAGCTTTATTCCACTACAGCGTAAAGTGTGGAATACAAAAAGGACGTAAAAGTACTATTTTGTAACAGCTCTCTTTTTCAAATAGCCAACGAATATATTTTTAACTGGCTATAAAAAGAGAAACATGAAGAAAATATTATCTTGAATCATGTTAATTGATAACTCAAATAAGAAGTCTTCGATTCACACTGTGCTCAAATATACATGCTTCAAGGAAGTCTTTTGAAGATGCGGAAGAAAATGAAGAAGATCATGGAAGCGTCAATTTGTAAATCCACCGAGATGATGTGTTACTTTATGATAGTTGAGAATAAGGGTTGTTGTCCAGAATGTTCCAAAGTGAATCAATATGAAGAAGCTCTTCTCTATACTACATCAAGATCAATAAGTTGTCAAAAGCTTTCGAAGAAGAAGACTTCAGTCATTCATGTGCTCTGGGTTGTTGTCTGTAAAGAAGCAACTTGAAGAACAGAAGACCACATATCTGAAGATAAAACACAATGTAATATTCCTAGTGTGTATTAGAATCTTCTGATGTACTTAATAGAGTTTATAACTGCTTGTGTAGAAGCATTTTATTGTAAGAAAACTCTGTAAAAATAAACAGTTGTTTGTTCCTTCTAGAGGACCAGTTAGGTCAGAATCTCTATGAAGGATTTGAACAATTCCTCTAAAGGACCAGTTGGGTCTGAAGCTTTAGAAGGTATTGTGTTCCTTAGAGGACCAGTTAGGTCAAAAGTTATGAGAAGACTAAGAAGGACTCTTATTAGGTGTTAGTCACTTGTAGGTAGCTTGTGCATTGAATGTTATATCCGAAATGGATCCCTGAATGGTTCATCAGATGTTAGTCATTGGCGGTTGCCTGTGCAAATGTAATCGGTTTGATTATATTAGATTAAGACCTTGAGTTCAAGGCGAAATCACCTCGGAAGGGTGGACTGGAGTAGCTTGAGGTTATTAAGTGAACCAGGATAAAATCATGTGTTCTTTATTGTTTGCCTATGCCTTTTTGTTTATGTTGCGACAGTTTGTTAGAAGAAATAGTTAGACACAATCATAAAAGCAATCCTTGAGAAGCAAAATTTTAGAAGCAAGAATCAGCATGAAGCTGTCTAACAAACGAAAAGTTTATTAGGAAGTGTAAACCCAATTTAAACCCCTATTTCTTGTGTTTTATTCACACCTTCGATTTATCTTTGGAGGCCTTCTAAAGATTTACTTATGTGTGTTACAAGTTCTGAAGATTTTGAAGACAAGGTTCTGATGAACAAGTTCTGATGATCTGAAGAAAAACAAGTTCTTACAACCAAGTGCTGAAGACTCTGAAGACGAGTTATGTGTGACAACTTCTGAAGACTCCAAGACTTAGGTTCTAAGGTTTAGAAATATTCTTATACAACAAGCTTCAACATTCCATTCAAATATATGAAGACTCTGATCATAAGAATAAAAGTTCAAACGGTTAACGTGTGGTGTTGTACAAAAGGTACATAAAGTGTCTGTGACCTCTACCCTCTAGGGAGGCGTAAGGAAAATTCTTTTTACTGTATTATCAACTGCTCTCATTGTGATTGTTGGGAACAAATAGTTGGATTTACAACTATCTTTCTTTACTTAACGGATCTCTGTTTACAAGCTTAATAAAAAAACATTATTCAGAGAAAAGGTGGAAAGCTATCATTGAACAGTGACAAGATACATAAATATTATTTTATATTGTCTAAACTCTTACACCTTATTCTATCTGTTGGGATCTAATTGTTGGTGCAGGAAATGTCCTTTCTATCCTCACAACGCTTATCTCTGTCAAAGACTATAAATGAAGATTAAAGATACAAAGAAACATGTCGGTTGTTTTTCCATTGGCCAACAAGCTTTATTTTGTGAAAGGAGAGTAGTGGGTGCTGAAGATGTTTAAGCTGTAATGCTACACATTCTGAAGACCACTAAAAGAATAGAGAAAAGAAAGAAATAAGATTTCATTAAGATGTGAATCAACTACCACCTTATATGTTTTGATTGAAGCAGAAGAAGCAAGGAGTTGCTGCTCGTAGCTTGCTCAAGAAAGAAGAAGACTACAAGATGGTATTCAACTTCCAATCAAATACATCTTAGTAGATATTAGAAGAATCAAGGAGTTGTTGCTTAGAACTTAATCAACAAGAAGATGAAGAAGAATACTACGAGATACTACTGAAACTTCTGATCATAAACATATTTGTAGAACATTATAATGAACACTAGAGTTGTTGCTCGTAGAGTGTTTTTGTTCAAATCTCTTCATGTAAATTGTTTTAACACTTGAGTTGTTGCTTGAAGAAGTGTTAAACAATATGTGATTAAAATACTTCTGTAATATGCTTAGAAGAAGCATTCATGTAAGCATACGATCACCATTAACTGTTGTTGATTGATTCCTTGGTGAAAGTCGGATCTCAAGAATATAATGGTTGTGCTTAATATGGGAAATCCTGATAGGAGATCTTGTGAGGTCGGATTTTATTGGGTCAATGGTAGTCATATCTCAAAGGGACTGATTGAAGGTTAGTCTTGTGAGATCACTGATGGATATCATTGTAAGGAAATCATGGTAGGAGATCCTGAGGGATTGAGTTCTATTGGGTCAATTAACGTTATATCCGGTTGGATCATTGAAATTTTCATTGTGTGTTAGTCACCAGCAGTTTCCCGTGAAAGTGTAATGAGTTTGGTTATAGTGGATTCAGTCCTTGGATAAGGAGAAATCATCCTTGCAAGGGTGGACAGGAGCATCCTAGTTTATGGCGAACCTGAATAAGTTTAAGAATATCCCATCATAATACCCTATCAATGACTACTAGAAATATTTACCCATCATACTAAAAATGTTTGGGAATTTCTTAACCCACCCCATACATTTCTTAGGTACCACGTGAAATTCCATAAATGCTCCTTAAAACTAGAAGTATACTTTCGATTCGCCTCCCGTCTTATATAAAATACGTTGAAAGGGTTGGGTGCAAACTGTAACACCCCATTTCCCAATACTAATAAATATAGTAAAATACACAGCGATTATCAGAGTGGTCCACAAAATAGGATGTCACATGGTTTTTCAAAATAATCATAAAGTTCCAAAATATACTTTACTTCATCATTTATTCAAAATAATTATTCATGTAGCAGAAAAACAACATAATTCGGTTTTCATGGCTTTCTAGCCTCAACATCAAATCAAATTCCACCAAAGCACGTTGTTGCACCCCAAAATTTGTCCTCCTATATCAATTTTTCCTGGTTTAGGCTTTGTATTCATTCGCTCGTCACATCTGCATCATTACTTGCATCTAAGGTGATCGGATTTCAAACTCACATCATTTTGTGTTTGGAAAGTACCCACTGTTGCACGTACGTGCATTGATGTCTTTGATTCTAGGGTTTTTAGGTTTAGACTGGCTTGAGGTAATTATGTTACAAGATTTGGAAGATGTTTGTTGTTTTCAATCAACCCGGGAAAATTGAGAATGACAAGGTGGTTTTGCTCATCAAAAGATTTAGAAGGTGAAGTCGAAGAATTATGCTCACAACGGGTTACATTTTTTTTTTAAAAAAAAAACTTTCTTGAAGGATTGAGTTTTAATTTAGGATGGCGTCCATTATTCAAACGGAATTATTCTAATTACAAGGCAGTTTGGATGTTTGGGATTTTCTTTAGATCACAAGTTCAAAGCTATCCTAAATGTATATTCGATGCATTGTTGAGTTTGAAGGAGGATTTAAAAGTTGAACGTGTTCAGAAGGTCATTATTTTCAGATGTTCAAATTTCACTCGTGGTTTTCTCAAGGCCTCTTTTCTTTTAGAGCACGGATCAAGAACATACATGACAATTTTGTATAGCAACCATGTTATTGCTCATTTGTTTCAAGGTTGTGTACTGGAATTACGGTTTGGCTTGAAATTGGAATTGAATACGCATTTTAGTCGATACTTCACCATGATGTGTCTTAACCGCTAATGTTAGTCACGGTAAAATTGGTTTCCAACTAACGGTTATAAGTATTATGGCAAATAGATTGCATTGGTTATATGCTAAGATTCAAAATCAAGAACCCAAAATTAGTTATTTTGTTCAAAACTCATTCATGTACATGGTGCAAATTTTTAAGCCAATGCATTTCAAGGAAGCTTTTCAAGTTTCAAACTCTTTTTCAAATTACAAGCATTGTAACATAACTTCTAAATCTTGTGTGTCATTTCTTTCAACCCAACAAATTTGTACAAATGCCACAAGAGCCATCAAAATTCACAATGTTAACTTGAATATGTGATATTACAAAATTCCAAAACTTTTAACACAAGAATTCCAAGGTTACTAGTACAAGCTATGGTCATAAGTTCAAACATACAAGCAAATACTACATATGTTATGTCCTAATCCTATTTTCTATTGGAAATCTTTGTTGCTTTCCTTTCCTCCAAGCCTTCTTGCTCCATCTTCAAATCTTGCCTTCTTGTCCAAAGTTCTTCCTCTATCATCCATCCCATTGCTCATATTCATGAAAATAAGAAAAGAAATTGGTTAGCAAGTAAGCGGGCAACATGAGCAAAAATACAAGACAATGCAACATTTTTTTTCTCATCATTAGGGATTATGTTTGGGATCAGATTACATTAAGGGTGTATGTTTCTCAATCATGTTCAAGAATACCATACCCTTTTGCAAATCACAACAACTATGTGTTGTTGGTTCACAAAAGGGGGGTGTGGTTCAGACACCATCATCACCACTAAAGCAACTGCAGCAAGTACAGTACAGCCTGTTCAGAAATCAGAAAAAATACAATAACAGCCCAATAGTTTTAGATTGGTTTCAGCCCATCATGTCAATTGCTAAGTCCAGTACACAGAAACACAAGGCTGGCACATTTGTTTTCTAACCAACAGATCAAAAAACATAACACCTAAAGCCCAATTTTTCGGTTTTTCCTCAGGCCCTGTTCCCAAAACCTGACATCAGAGTAAACCCTAAATGTAGGACATTATAAAAGAAAAAGGCACAGAAATCAATAGGGGGCAGCAACTGTTCATCTAAAACCCTAACCGAAACACATAGCAAAACCCAATACCAAGAACGATGGCCAAAACCCGAATACCAAACACGATGGCAAAAACCCGAACATAGCAACCAACGACATACGAAATCCCAGAAACAACACAACTTCATCATTTCCCAAACATTATCCTTCAAAAATCGAAATGACCATAGAAAGGCGGTGTTTGAAAGGTATTACCGTTTGAATGAGGAAGGGAGGTTCGAACTACGTGTCGCCATCCTTTTCCTTCACTCCATGTTTTTATTTCATTTTCGCATAGCATCATGTCGCCGTCACCGAGCAGAAACTAGGGTTCCTTTTTTCCCTTTTCAGTTTCAACAATCTGTGATGAGAAACCAAAAATCAAAACAGTTTTTGAGAAATCAACGATAATAGTAACAGAGACAACGAATCGAGTGAGAGAGATAGGGACACCGAGTTTCTGGGTCACCGAGATATGAGAGAGGGACACCGAGTTCCTGAATCGGAGCGCATCGCAAGTGGGACAGACGAGGTTCGATGAGGAACTGCGGCGAGATCGAGAGGGCAACGGTGAGAGACGATGAGAGATGATCGGCGGCGATAAGGTTTTCGTGAGGAAACGAGAGTGAGAGAGATCGTGACAACGAGAGTGAGACCATGAGAGATTGTGAGGTTGAGTTTTCTTTTTTTAAATTTTTTTTGTTTTTATGTTAATTTTGTTTTATAAAATAGATTTAAGTTAGTTTTAGTTTAGATTAATTAGGATTAGTTTGTTTTTATATTATTTAAGTTTTAATAAAAATAAGTTTAATTAGGATTAGTTTTTCTGATTATTTAATTTATAATAAAATGAGTTAGATTAATATTTTAAATATAATTAGGAGTGGTGTTGTCTAGTCCAGGCGGTGACACTTGTCACCGTCTGTGTGGTTTGTCTAAAATCTGGTCTGGTACAGGTGCACCCATGATAACAATTTTGTACCCTCCTCCAAAGCCATCAGATCTGTCAAGATCCAGATCTAACGCTCCAGAATGGTGGACCACACTATGCTTCATGGAGTATCCCGTACAAGATCCAGCAATGCTTTTGGGCTTGGGCTCAGTTTGCTATTCACACCCTCAGATTAAACCTTCAAATCAGGCCCATTTCTAACTCACTCTTTAAATTAATTATTATGCAAGTATTTTTTTTATATTGATGTATTAAATAATAATTAGTATAAGATATTTTTTATTTGCTAAATTATCGATTAAATTATTAGTTGATTTTTTATCAAATAGAAAAAATTCATCCTAATAATTATTTAAATTCCGGTTGTATTGTGTGTTAATTTTCGTTTTTTTATTATTATCCGCTCGTATGTTTATTACGCGATCGTACACTCCACTCACGAATTAATATAAAAGAAACGACGCCTCCTATCTCTCATTTTTTTGGTTACCCACACCAAATTCTCTAAGGGTCTCATGGTTGGGGATGGGCTTGGCCATCCTCACGAGGTTAATCAAGGCCCTCGTTGCCTTGATTAATCATAACCCAAAAAAAAAAACAATTGGTCCACATACCAATATCCATGCACCAGAGTCTCATGGTTGGGGATAGGAGCACCTATCCTCACGAGGTTAATCAAGTCCACATACTTGGTTAATCATAACCCGAAACATCACTTCTCTACGTCCAATGCCGAAATTTTCAAAACACTTTCAAATCAAAATAATTAATTGAATTTGTTTTCTTTAAATCAATTTTTCTACAAAAAAAGAACACTTAGATAAGATTTGTTTCAATTGTTAGATGTTAGCCTAACGATTAAAACGAATCGAAGTTTTTTAGTTTATAAGATGATAGCCTAATAAATTAAAAACTTCTATCCATGTTCTAAAACAAAAAAAATAGTGTTATGGTATTTAATTAAATTGTTGGATGATAGCCCGACAATTTAATTAAATTTAAAGTATTTGGGCCATTAGATGATAGCCTAATGACTTAAATACTTTTATTCCATACACTTAATAAATGTGAACTTTGCTTCACCTCACCCTTTTCATAATAAAGATTTTGGATGAGAGATGATTGGTCGAGCTCACTCACCAATTTCGAGTATTCGAATGGTTAGATGATAGCCTAACGTTTTGGTACTTGTCATCCGTAACTTAAAATCAATTCAACCCACTCAAATTCTTTTTCGCTCATATGCGATCATCAAAAACATTTCTACTAAAATCAACAAAACCAATTCAAACATTTTCACCAAGAACTACGGAGTTTTGACTTTCCCATTTCACCAAGAATACGTAGGCATGCGGTTTCAAAACCGTGTAAAATCAAAATAATAATAAACAAACCCCTTTTCTTTTTTATTCATAACTTAGAAATTAGCGAATATACACACAAACATGCGTGAGCTAGATGGGTCCCATCGCGTACGATGGACGTAAGGGGTGCTAATACCTTCCCCTTGCGTAACCGACTCCCGATCCCATGTTTTTTGGCCGTAGACCGCCTTATCCGCATTTGTGGGGTTTTATCTATATTTTCCCGTTCTTTTTTAGAACAAATAAAATTAGGTGGCGATTTCATTGTTTTGAAAATTATTAAAATGATTTTTGAAAAACGAGTTTCTTCAGTAGGCGACTTCCCTGGGGAAAAAAATTTTAAAATGATTTTTGACTAAGCGAATCAACCCTAGTTTAGTTCTTCGCATGTTTGTGTGTTTGTTTATCGCTTTCTTCTTTATGCTTATCTATTGTTTATTTGCTTATTTTTCTATTTATGCTTTATATATTAATCTGTTGATATATTATTGTGTTGGGAATTCATGGGTGTCGATACATAGATAAGCCCACTACCCAGGCTTCTAGGTCACCTTTTTAGGAATAGAGGGGTTGCGTAGCCTAGGTCCCCCTGACTCCAATGTCCTATGGACCGAAGCAAATACTCCGACTTAGAGTTGGTTATTTTAAGGAGGTTGTTGACCCGCATGATAGTGCAGGACATCAATCTTTGGACAAATGACCTATAACTCTAAGTTTGTTCATGTTGTCCTAACCGAGACCAATTGCTCAGATTTTGGATTTCGAGCATCCTGTTAAGAGCCGTTTCTTGGAGTATACTTTTGCGAATATTATCACTACGTAGGTCGTACACGTGTTGATAATGTTTGTAAAAGGGGATCTGAGACCCCAAGAAACATTTAGCCAAAAAAACCATAGGATTAGCCTTACCCGGAGAATTGTTGGGTAGATGTCAAAACCATGACCGACCAATCCTATGAACCAGCTTTATTTAATTTGCAACATACATTGCATACATTTGCACAAAACAATTTAGCATATAACTTTTATTTTCAGGGAACCTTATAGACTTTGTTGGTGCAGTAAGCATAAAGGAAGAATGAATCCAACTGTGAAGAACGTACCACATCTCAAATTCAAAGAGCTGAAGATGGGGAATCTGATAACTCAAAGTGAGAGAATTCCGCCTGTCAGTAGAGCTTATTTTGGGAAAAGGTTCGGGAACATCCTGGATCTTTTGACTACCAATGTGGACATGGAAGCTTTGGTTGCTTTGGCAAAATACTATGATCCTCCTCTTCGGTGCTTCACATTCCAAGACTTTTAGCTTGTTCCTACAATTGAGGAGTTCGAGAGAATTCTTAATTGGCCTTTGAAGAACGACATTCCCTTCCTCAACATAGGAGAAGACTTGGATAAGGCTGATATAGTTGCTGCTTTGTTTCTTCCTGTAAGGGAAGTGGCACCTTGGGTTACAGACAAAGGTATTCTTAGGCAAAACTTGGAAGATAAGTTATCAAGTTTGAGTGTTCGAGATGATTGGCTAACCTTCAGCTCCATTCTGGATTTGCTCATCTTTGGGGTGGTCATGTTTCCGACTAATGAAATTGGTTACTTGAGCCCGTCTGCTATTGGTATATTCATGTCAAAGAACCCTATTCCTGCATTGTTGGCTGATGTTCTTTACCATCTCCATGAGAGACATCTGAAAAGGCGAGGGGTGGTTTTGTGTTGTTCTCCACTGTTGTATTTGTGGTTGACATCTCATATCCCTCAGAGCGGACCATGGGAGAAGATCCTGAGAAACTTAACTTGGTCTCAAAAATTGGCTTCGCTTACGGCTGATGGTGTGTTGTGGCATTCTCCAGGTTGGGGATTCGTTGATGTTATCACTCACTGTGGTGGGTATTCTAATGTTCCTTTGATTGGATCTGTGGGATATATCAACTATAACCCAAGGCTTGCAACAAGGCAGTTGGGATATCCAATGGAAAATGAACCAAGACCTGAACACTTGGAGAGCTTCATTATACATAAGCTTGGCCAAAAGGATCGCAATGAAGTAAGAAAGATCCGAAGAGCTTAGGCTCAAATTCATAGGGAAAGCAGAGAGATGATCAAGAGAGGTGGAATTGATGGAAGATCTTATCGCCAGTGGGTGATAGAAAGAGTACAAGAAGTCAAGCTACCTTATTTTGTGGAAGTTCCTTTTGATCATCCAGAACCTGTGATCACTCATGTTCCGATAGAAGAAAATATGAGGCTTCAGGAAATCATTAGGAAGATGGAAGAAGAAAGATTGGAGCTACAAAGCTCGAATTCTCGCATTTCTCTCAAAGCAGAAGATCTGGAAGCTAATCTCATGGAGGTAAAAGAAGATTTAGCAAGAAGGAGAAGACAAAATGAGGAAGATGAAGAACTCCTAATAAGATATTCTGAAGACTTGAAAAGTGCTGCTAGTGGGGCAAGAGATCTTTGTCGACAGTTGAGAGCTGCTCAGCAACAAAGAGGGAGAGCTTATCAAGATGAAGAAAGGGCTGTTGAAGAGAAAAGAGCATTGAAAGCACATGTTGAAGCCAAGATTTCAGAGTTAGAAGCTTCTCTAGCACGGACCAATAAAATGCTAAAAAATGAGATAGCTGCAAAGGAAGAAGTCTACATTGCCCGAGAATTGGAAGCGGTTGAACTAGCTGAGAGAGTTCAAGAGCTGAACATTACAAGAGAAGAAAGAGACAGTAACAGAGCTGCTGATGAAGGCCTTAGAGAGCAGTGTCAAGGTTGGATAGATGAAATTCATAACTTGAACCGTTTGTTGGATGAGAAAGATGAAATTGTGTCCTTTCTAGAAGAGCAGAATGCACATTTCTATGGGAAGTATAATGGTATGGTTGACATGTGTAACCGCTTGATTATTAATGTGCCCTGGAGACTTAGGTCGGCCTTAATAGACCTTGAAGGCAATCAGATACCTCCTGTTGTGAGCGAGTTCCTCTTTCTTTGTCAAGATGTGGTGAACCGAGTCAAGGCAGAGACCAGAAATTTGAAGCCTCGTCGCGGACAACATTTCTAGTTTTTTAGCAATTTATCTTAGTTGAACATTTGAATTTAATGGTTAATGTAATGATTTAAATTTTAGTATGAATCTTATTGCTCTGAATTTGATCAGCAATGTAGTAACACCTAACATTTTGGTTTATATGAGATTTCAGTGATTTGCAGTTTAATCAGTCTTTCCTCTAATGCTTATTATTAACTAATGAGTCTTTAAAGAGTCCCTGAAAATAAAATGTACAAAAACATATCATGGGCATGCATACATACCCCATAACATATCATACATAACAGGATGTTGAGATCAGTCATCTTACTTCTACCGTTGATTTTCTTCTACACAGAAGAGAGATTGCAGATTTCTACATTCACCGATACTAGACAAGAAGCAACCTAAAGAGACTAATGGAGAAGATTGAAGCTGACGTAGCCACCCTGGTGTAATACGGTGAACTGACTTTGAGAATTTGTTTTGCTTTTTATCGCAAAAATGTTGCGGATAGCAAGAGTCGCCACCGACTTTTCTTTTATCCAATTAAGGGAAGGTGAAAAGAACAGGAAAAAACCTTCGTTAGATTCTGAGTAAGGGAGAAGGTTATGAAAAGGGAAGGTATTAGCACCCCTTTCCATCCGTAGTTATTTACAGGCTCTTAGTTGCTCTTAGATCATTTCAAAAAGTGCTTTCTGTGTGTTTGACAAAAATGTTTTGAAAAGGCATTTCGCTTTGACTTTGTAATGATTCATGTAGGAATGTATACAAAGTGTTTGGAAATGTTTCGTTTTGAAAAGAGTTTGAACTTTGATAAAAGTGTGAGGTGTGAAAAGTATTTGATTTGAGCAAGCAACTAAAAGTCTTATTACCTACTCAGAATGGTCATTTTCGTGTTGTTTTACGTTCCTTTAGGATAGCGCTATCCATACCATTAGTTGGTAGGTAACCCTATTCGTTGGATGTAGAGGGACATTCGAAGGGACATCGGATGGTCATAGAAGGCAACTTGTAGGAAGTATCCTAGCATATTCGAAGGGACGATCATCACTTTTCGTAGGCAACAATCGAGGGACGAGATCATGTATTCGTAGGCGACATCGTGGGTCTATGATCTTTGTATCGAAGGGACTATGATGATTTGTTTTGAAGGCAGTGGTGCTAGAATACCTCTACGTTCGAGGGACTTGACCATTTGTATTCGTAAGGCAACGAGAGAGAATTACCCTAAGGGGGTGCATGTGTGAAAAGAGTGTGTCAAATTCAGATATGTGTTATCTTGAAATTATAAGTGATCTATGTCCAATTTTATCTTGCCATACACGCCTAATTACTAGCAGTTTATAGGGTGCGGAAAGTAAATTGCGGAAGTGTAAAGTGCGGAAAGTAAATGTCCTACGCTATTACATGGCTTTGGGGCAGTTACATAATAAGAGTGCGGAAAATAAAAGTCCTAATTAAACTATTACATCCCATGGGCAATTACATAATTGGAAAAGAAAAGCAAGAAAAATCGTCCGAAACGTTACAACCTGTGAACAGATACATTATCGGAAAACAAGAGAAATTGCATAAGAGGAAAATTTTAGCAAAAAGAAATACTTTTGTATGAGGAAAAAGGTTTTTGATTAGTGATGACATTAATATGATAAGATAAAGTTTTGGTAATTTTCTGAATCGATTTGGAAATTTCAAAACAATTAAAAGTCATTTAAATGATTAATTAGTAATTAAATTAAATATGCATGCAAAAATAATAATTTTAATTTTAAAAATTAAATAAGTATTTTTCTGATGATAATGCAAAAAAGAAATATTTTTGCTGTGTTTTAGATGCATGATAAAAATATTTGAAGCTAAATTAAAATAACATGAAAATATTAAAGAAAATGGAAAAATATAAGTTAGTTTGCAAACTTGTAAAAATATTTGGTCCTGACCAGGCTCGAACCAGTGACCTTTGAGAGAATCTTCCAATCTTCTTGCCTTTACCACTGAACCAAAGCGCTTTTGGTGTTTGGAAATTGCAAAGAGTGGTTTATAAAGGAATACGTGTCCTGATTATAACCCAAAGCCCAGTCAACACGCTGGAACGCTGGATCGCGCCACGCATCCTCAAGCCGGAGTATCCCAGTCAACGACGTCGGAGCCCTAGCTCCGGTCGTCTTCTCCGACCAAGCAAATTTCAAACCTGCAAAAATAAGCAAAATAAAAAGTCAAAAGGTACCCTACCCCCCTAAATCGATGGCTGCGAGTTCAATGGTGGTATTAGTTTTGATTGAAAACGCCTGTAGCATCCAGTTCGAAGCTCAACAGTTTTCAAACCCCAAACATGGCAAATCGAGTTCTATGCGTGCAAGCTTACATGTAATGCATCATTCATGATCTAAAGAGTATCCTGAGTTCAAATATGCAAGCAAAGACAGTTAGTAACACATGAATAATGAAAATCGAAATTCAAAGAAATACCAAATTGGAGCAAGCTAGGGAACACGATCTGGGCAGTCTTGGCTTTAAGCAAGGATTGGTATCGATCCCTAGGAACCTCAGGAACACGTTTGGATGGCTAGAACACCTTGAAACCTGCTGGAAATTGAAAATCAAATTTTGACAACTTTGAAGAATTTTGAGAAAAATAAGGGTTGTTGCAAGGGCTAGGGTTTTCCTCCTTGGCTTTGTGCAATATGATCAGTATTTATAGAGTGAGGAATGAGAGCAAAAAGAATGAAAAAAGATCTCCTCTTGAATGCAAAAAAATTTCTCTTTCAAATCAAATCAAATCTTTTGAAAATTTGATTTTATCTTCCATATGAGAGCTAGCACGAATTTGGCAAGTTGTGTGGGCTATCTTGGACCTCAAGTTTGATAAAAATCCAATCCATTTGAAAATATACCTTGTTTTCATATTTTATATAATTTGAATTTGAATTAAATGCTTTTAAATTCAAAAATAAATCAAAAAATAGAATGTGGTCGTGGATAGGTCACAAATAATATTATGAACAAGTTTGGATCATAAAATTATAGGCCCATTTGGAAAAAATTAGATTTTGACAAATATCTCTCTTTGTGCAATTGTCCAAAAATGCCCAACTTGTACAAGGTGTATTTTGCTCAATTTTCCATATTTTTGAATGTTCTTGGACTTTTTAGAAAGCTCTAAGTGTCCTTTAAACAAAATCTTTGGTTTCATCTCAATTGGAGTTTCCATGCTCAATAAAACTTCAAAACAAAAAGTTAACTTTTTGTTGACTTTGAAAAGGACCTGTAATGTTTTGACCCATACCTTCCAAATGAAGCATTTTGTGAACATTCTTGTGAGACATGAAGTTGTAGAGAATTGAATTTCCTTCAAAATGAGAGGTGTTGGAAAAATTTCTGAGAAAGTATGAAGAAGTTATGCTCAGTCAAAGTTCAGTTGACTTTTCATTGAAAAACCCTAATTTGGAAAGTTTGACTTTTGTGCAAATCATGAGTTTTCTTGATGAATCATGATCAACCCTTGATCAAATGATGAATGTGACTTCAAAATGAGTAAGGGAGAAGGTTATGAAAAGGGAAGGTATTAGCACCCCTTTTTCATCCGTAGTTATCTATGGGCTCTTAGTTGTTCTTAGATCATTTTTAAAAGTGCTTTCTGTGTGTTTGAAAAATATTTTGAAAAGGCATTTCACTTTGACTTTGTAATGATTCATGTAGGAATGTATACAAAGTGTTCGGAAATGTTTCGTTTTGAAAAGAGTTTGAACTTTGACAAAATGTGTGAGGTGTGAAAATATTTTAATAGAGCAAGCAACTACAAGTCTTATTACCTACTCATAATTGGTCGTTTTCGTATTGTTTTACGTTCCTTTAGAATAGTGTTATCCATACCATTAGTTGGTAGGTAACCCTATTCGTTGGATGTAAGCGGGACATTCGAAGGGACATCGGATGGTCATAGAAGGCAACTTGTGGGAAGTATCCTATCACATTCAAAGGGACAATCATCATTTTTCGTAGGCGACAACCGAGGGTCAAGATCATGTATTCGTAGGCGACATCGTGGGTCTATGATCTTTGTATCGAAGGGACTATGATGATTTGTTTTGAAGGCAGTGGTGCTAGAATACCTCTACGTTCGAGGGACTTGACCATTTGTATTCGTAAGGCAACGAGAGAGAATTACCCTAAGGGGGTGCATGTGTGAAAAGAGTGTGTCAAATTCAGATATGTGTTATCTTGAAATTATAAGTGATCTATGTCCAATTTTATCTTGCCATACACGCCTAATTACTAGCAGTTTATAGGGTGCGGAAAGTAAATTGCGGAAGTGTAAAGTGCGGAAAGTAAATGTCCTACGCTATTACATGGCTTTGGGGCAGTTACATAATAAGAGTGCGGAAAATAAAAGTCCTAATTAAACTATTACATCCCATGGGCAATTACATAATTGGAAAAGAAAAGCAAGAAAAATCGTCCGAAACGTTACAACCTGTGAACAGATACATTATCGGAAAACAAGAGAAATTGCATAAGAGGAAAATTTTAGCAAAAAGAAATACTTTTGTATGAGGAAAAAGGTTTTTGATTAGTGATGACATTAATATGATAAGATAAAGTTTTGGTAATTTTCTGAATCGATTTGGAAATTTCAAAACAATTAAAAGTCATTTAAATGATTAATTAGTAATTAAATTAAATATGCATGCAAAAATAATAATTTTAATTTTAAAAATTAAATAAGTATTTTTCTGATGATAATGCAAAAAAGAAATATTTTTGGTGTTTTTTAGATGCATGATAAAAATATTTGAAGATAAATTAAAATAACATGAAAATATTAAAGAAAATAGAAAAGTATAAGTTAGTTTGCAAACTTGAAAAAATATTTGGTCCTGACCAGGCTCGAACCAGTGACCTTTGAGAGAATCTTCCAATCTGCTTGCCTTTACCACTGAACCAAAGCGCTTTTGGTGTTTGGAAATTGCAAAGAGTGGTTTATAAAGGAATACGTGTCCTGATTATAACCCAAAGCCCAGTCAACACGCTGGAACGCTGGATCGCGCCACGCATCCTCAAGCCGGAGTATCCCAGTCAACGACGTCGGAGCCCTAGCTCCGGTCGTCTTCTCCGACCAAGCAAATTTCAAACCTGCAAAAATAAGCAAAATAAAAAGTCAAAAGGTACCCTACCCCCCTAAATCGATGGCTGCGAGTTCAATGGTGGTATTAGTTTTGATTGAAAACGCCTGTAGCATCCAGTTCGAAGCTCAACAGTTTTCAAACCCCAAACATGGCAAATCGAGTTCTATGCGTGCAAGCTTACATGTAATGCATCATTCATGATCTAAAGAGTATCCTGAGTTCAAATATGCAAGCAAAGACAGTTAGTAACACATGAATAATGAAAATCGAAATTCAAAGAAATACCAAATTGGAGCAAGCTAGGGAACACGATCTGGGCAGTCTTGGCTTTAAGCAAGGATTGGTATCGATCCCTAGGAACCTCAGGAACACGTTTGGATGGCTAGAACACCTTGAAACCTGCTGGAAATTGAAAATCAAATTTTGACAACTTTGAAGAATTTTGAGAAAAATAAGGGTTGTTGCAAGGGCTAGGGTTTTCCTCCTTGGCTTTGTGCAATATGATCAGTATTTATAGAGTGAGGAATGAGAGCAAAAAGAATGAAAAAAGATCTCCTCTTGAATGCAAAAAAATTTCTCTTTCAAATCAAATCAAATCTTTTGAAAATTTGATTTTATCTTCCATATGAGAGCTAGCACGAATTTGGCAAGTTGTGTGGGCTATCTTGGACCTCAAGTTTGATAAAAATCCAATCCATTTGAAAATATACCTTGTTTTCATATTTTATATAATTTGAATTTGAATTAAATGCTTTTAAATTCAAAAATAAATCAAAAAATAGAATGTGGTCGTGGATAGGTCACAAATAATATTATGAACAAGTTTGGATCATAAAATTATAGGCCCATTTGGAAAAAATTAGATTTTGACAAATATCTCTCTTTGTGCAATTGTCCAAAAATGCCCAACTTGTACAAGGTGTATTTTGCTCAATTTTCCATATTTTTGAATGTTCTTGGACTTTTTTAGAAAGCTCTAAGTGTCCTTTAAACAAAATCTTTGGTTTCATCTCAATTGGAGTTTCCATGCTCAATAAAACTTCAAAACAAAAAGTTAACTTTTTGTTGACTTTGAAAAGGACCTGTAATGTTTTGACCCATACCTTCCAAATGAAGCATTTTGTGAACATTCTTGTGAGACATGAAGTTGTAGAGAATTGAATTTCCTTCAAAATGAGAGGTGTTGGAAAAATTTCTGAGAAAGTATGAAGAAGTTATGCTCAGTCAAAGTTCAGTTGACTTTTCATTGAAAAACCCTAATTTGGAAAGTTTGACTTTTGTGCAAATCATGAGTTTTCTTGATGAATCATGATCAACCCTTGATCAAATGATGAATGTGACTTCAAAATGAGTAAGGGAGAAGGTTATGAAAAGGGAAGGTATTAGCACCCCTTTCCATCCGTAGTTATTTACAGGCTCTTAGTTGCTCTTAGATCATTTCAAAAAGTGCTTTCTGTGTGTTTGACAAAAATGTTTTGAAAAGGCATTTCTCTTTGACTTTGTAATGATTCATGTAGGAATGTATACAAAGTGTTTGGAAATGTTTCGTTTTGAAAAGAGTTTGAACTTTGATAAAAGTGTGAGGTGTGAAAAGTATTTGATTTGAGCAAGCAACTAAAAGTCTTATTACCTACTCAGAATGGTCATTTTCGTGTTGTTTTACGTTCCTTTAGGATAGCGCTATCCATACCATTAGTTGGTAGGTAACCCTATTCGTTGGATGTAGAGGGACATTCGAAGGGACATCGGATGGTCATAGAAGGCAACTTGTAGGAAGTATCCTAGCATATTCGAAGGGACGATCATCACTTTTCGTAGGCAACAATCGAGGGACGAGATCATGTATTCGTAGGCGACATCGTGGGTCTATGATCTTTGTATCGAAGGGACTATGATGATTTGTTTTGAAGGCAGTGGTGCTAGAATACCTCTACGTTCGAGGGACTTGACCATTTGTATTCGTAAGGCAACGAGAGAGAATTACCCTAAGGGGGTGCATGTGTGAAAAGAGTGTGTCAAATTCAGATATGTGTTATCTTGAAATTATAAGTGATCTATGTCCAATTTTATCTTGCCATACACGCCTAATTACTAGCAGTTTATAGGGTGCGGAAAGTAAATTGCGGAAGTGTAAAGTGCGGAAAGTAAATGTCCTACGCTATTACATGGCTTTGGGGCAGTTACATAATAAGAGTGCGGAAAATAAAAGTCCTAATTAAACTATTACATCCCATGGGCAATTACATAATTGGAAAAGAAAAGCAAGAAAAATCGTCCGAAACGTTACAACCTGTGAACAGATACATTATCGGAAAACAAGAGAAATTGCATAAGAGGAAAATTTTAGCAAAAAGAAATACTTTTGTATGAGGAAAAAGGTTTTTGATTAGTGATGACATTAATATGATAAGATAAAGTTTTGGTAATTTTCTGAATCGATTTGGAAATTTCAAAACAATTAAAAGTCATTTAAATGATTAATTAGTAATTAAATTAAATATGCATGCAAAAATAATAATTTTAATTTTAAAAATTAAATAAGTATTTTTCTGATGATAATGCAAAAAAGAAATATTTTTGCTGTGTTTTAGATGCATGATAAAAATATTTGAAGCTAAATTAAAATAACATGAAAATATTAAAGAAAATGGAAAAATATAAGTTAGTTTGCAAACTTGTAAAAATATTTGGTCCTGACCAGGCTCGAACCAGTGACCTTTGAGAGAATCTTCCAATCTTCTTGCCTTTACCACTGAACCAAAGCGCTTTTGGTGTTTGGAAATTGCAAAGAGTGGTTTATAAAGGAATACGTGTCCTGATTATAACCCAAAGCCCAGTCAACACGCTGGAACGCTGGATCGCGCCACGCATCCTCAAGCCGGAGTATCCCAGTCAACGACGTCGGAGCCCTAGCTCCGGTCGTCTTCTCCGACCAAGCAAATTTCAAACCTGCAAAAATAAGCAAAATAAAAAGTCAAAAGGTACCCTACCCCCCTAAATCGATGGCTGCGAGTTCAATGGTGGTATTAGTTTTGATTGAAAACGCCTGTAGCATCCAGTTCGAAGCTCAACAGTTTTCAAACCCCAAACATGGCAAATCGAGTTCTATGCGTGCAAGCTTACATGTAATGCATCATTCATGATCTAAAGAGTATCCTGAGTTCAAATATGCAAGCAAAGACAGTTAGTAACACATGAATAATGAAAATCGAAATTCAAAGAAATACCAAATTGGAGCAAGCTAGGGAACACGATCTGGGCAGTCTTGGCTTTAAGCAAGGATTGGTATCGATCCCTAGGAACCTCAGGAACACGTTTGGATGGCTAGAACACCTTGAAACCTGCTGGAAATTGAAAATCAAATTTTGACAACTTTGAAGAATTTTGAGAAAAATAAGGGTTGTTGCAAGGGCTAGGGTTTTCCTCCTTGGCTTTGTGCAATATGATCAGTATTTATAGAGTGAGGAATGAGAGCAAAAAGAATGAAAAAAGATCTCCTCTTGAATGCAAAAAAATTTCTCTTTCAAATCAAATCAAATCTTTTGAAAATTTGATTTTATCTTCCATATGAGAGCTAGCACGAATTTGGCAAGTTGTGTGGGCTATCTTGGACCTCAAGTTTGATAAAAATCCAATCCATTTGAAAATATACCTTGTTTTCATATTTTATATAATTTGAATTTGAATTAAATGCTTTTAAATTCAAAAATAAATCAAAAAATAGAATGTGGTCGTGGATAGGTCACAAATAATATTATGAACAAGTTTGGATCATAAAATTATAGGCCCATTTGGAAAAAATTAGATTTTGACAAATATCTCTCTTTGTGCAATTGTCCAAAAATGCCCAACTTGTACAAGGTGTATTTTGCTCAATTTTCCATATTTTTGAATGTTCTTGGACTTTTTAGAAAGCTCTAAGTGTCCTTTAAACAAAATCTTTGGTTTCATCTCAATTGGAGTTTCCATGCTCAATAAAACTTCAAAACAAAAAGTTAACTTTTTGTTGACTTTGAAAAGGACCTGTAATGTTTTGACCCATACCTTCCAAATGAAGCATTTTGTGAACATTCTTGTGAGACATGAAGTTGTAGAGAATTGAATTTCCTTCAAAATGAGAGGTGTTGGAAAAATTTCTGAGAAAGTATGAAGAAGTTATGCTCAGTCAAAGTTCAGTTGACTTTTCATTGAAAAACCCTAATTTGGAAAGTTTGACTTTTGTGCAAATCATGAGTTTTCTTGATGAATCATGATCAACCCTTGATCAAATGATGAATGTGACTTCAAAATGAGTAAGGGAGAAGGTTATGAAAAGGGAAGGTATTAGCACCCCTTTTCATCCGTAGTTATCTATGGGCTCTTAGTTGTTCTTAGATCATTTTTAAAAGTGCTTTCTGTGTGTTTGAAAAATATTTTGAAAAGGCATTTCACTTTGACTTTGTAATGATTCATGTAGGAATGTATACAAAGTGTTCGGAAATGTTTCGTTTTGAAAAGAGTTTGAACTTTGACAAAATGTGTGAGGTGTGAAAATATTTTAATAGAGCAAGCAACTACAAGTCTTATTACCTACTCATAATTGGTCGTTTTCGTATTGTTTTACGTTCCTTTAGAATAGTGTTATCCATACCATTAGTTGGTAGGTAACCCTATTCGTTGGATGTAAGCGGGACATTCGAAGGGACATCGGATGGTCATAGAAGGCAACTTGTGGGAAGTATCCTATCACATTCAAAGGGACAATCATCATTTTTCGTAGGCGACAACCGAGGGTCAAGATCATGTATTCGTAGGCGACATCGTGGGTCTATGATCTTTGTATCGAAGGGACTATGATGATATGTTTCGTAGGCAACGGTGCTAGGATACCTCTACGTTCGAGGGACTTGACCATTTCTATTCGTAAAGGCAACGAGAGAGAATTACCCTAAGGGGTGCATGTGTGAAAAGAGTGTGTCAAATTCAGATATTTTATCTTGAAATTATGAGTGATCTACGTCCAATTTTATCTTGCCATACACGGCTAATTACTAGCAGTTTATAGGGTGTGGAAAGTAAATTGTGGAAAGTAAATTGTGGAAAGTAAAGTGCGGAAAGGTAAAGTCCTACGCTATTACATGGCTTTGGGGCAGTTACATAATAGGAGTGCGGAAAGTAAAAGTCCTAATTAAACTATTACATCCCATAGACAGTTACATAATTGAAAAGAAAACGAAAGAAAATTGTCCGAAACGTTACAACCTGTGAACAGATACATAATCGGAAAATACGAGAAAATTGCATAAGAGGAAAAATGTTAGTAAAAACATGATTTTTAAATGAGGAAAAATATGTTAAGTTAGTAATGACAATAAGATGATAAGATAATTTTTTTGGTAATTTTCAGAATCGATTTCGATAATTAAAAACAATTAAAAGTCAATTAAATGATTAATTAGCAATTAATTAAAATATGCATGCAAAAATATTATTTTTAATGTCAAAAATTAAATAAGTATTTTTCTGATTAAAATGCAAAAGGAAAATATTTTTGGTGATTTTTAAATGCATGAGAAAAATATTTGAAGATTAATTAAATTGCATGAAAATATTAAAAATAAGAAAATAGAAAAAACATGTTAGTTTTCAAAACTAAAAAAAGGAATGGACATGCCAGGAATTGAACCCATGTCCTCTGAGGAAATCCATACACGCGTTCCCATCTGAGCTAGCTTGCTTTTGTGTTTGGGAATTGGAAACAATTGATTATAAACGAAAATGTGTCCTGATTATAACTCGAAGCACAATCAACACGCGTGAACCCCAGCTGGAACGGATGGACGAATCAGATTGCTTCTTTTTGCCACGCATGCCTTCACCAGTCACAGATGAGTCAACGACGCCGGAGCCCTAGCTCCGGTCGTCTTCTCCGGCGATCCAAAACCTCAAACCTGCAAAATACAAAAAATAAATGGCAAAGGGATACCCTACCCCCCTAAATCGACCCTTGCGAATCCAATGGTGGCGTCCGTTTGGATTGAAAACGCCTGTACAAGCCGGTTCGAAGGAAACAGTTCCAAATGCCCTAACAATGGCAATTCGAAATTTCTGCGTGCAAGCTTACATGTAATGGTTCAAATGCACTCTAATGGATGTCCTGAGTTCAAATATGCAAACGAAAACAGTTAACAACGCATGAATTGTAAAAATCAAAATTGAGAAAAATACCAAATCGGAGCTCTGTGTATACCGTGTTCTGGGTAGTCTGGACTTTGTGTAAAGGCTGGGAATGCTTGCTGGGATATCAAGGAACACGTTTGAATGCTTGAAACTCCTTGAATCCGGCTGGAAAGTGGAATTCGAAAATCACAACTTTGGAAATTTTTTGAGAAAATAAGGTTTGCTTCCAAGGGCTAGGGTTTCGTTCTCTTGTCTTTGTGAATGCTTTTGTATTTGTAGAGAAAGAATTGGAAGTAAAAAGAATGAAAAAAGATCTCTTCTTCAATGTAAAAATATTTCTCTTTAAATTCAAATCAAATCTTTTCAAAAATTTGATTTTTCTTCCCTTGCAAGAGCTAGCACGAATTTGGCAAGTTGTGTGGGCTATCTTGGACCTCAAGCATGATAAAAAACCAACCCAATTCAAATTATACCTTGTTTCCATATTTTATTTAATTTAAATTTGAATTAAATGTTTTTAAATTCAAAAATAAATTTAAAAAAATAAAAGGAGGTCGTGGCAAGGCATCAAGAGGTCATGGATAATATTATGATCAAGTTTGGATCATAAAATTATAGGCCCATTTGGAAAAAATTGGATTTTGACAAATATCTCTCTTTGTGCAATTGTTCAAAAATACCCAACTTGTACAAGGTGTATCTTGCTCAATTTTCAACTTTTTTGAGTGTTCTTGGACTTTTTAGAAAGCTCTAGATGTCCTCTAAACAACATCTTTGTTTCATCTCAATTGGAGTTTCCATGCTCAGTAAAACTTCAATACAAAAAGTTGACTTTTTGTTGACTTTGAAAAGGACCTGTAATGTTTTGATCCATATCTTCAAAATGAAGCATTTTTTGACCATGCTTGTGAGACATGAAGTTGTAGAGAATTGAATTCTCTTCAAAATGAGAGGTGGTGGAAAAATTTCTGAGAAAGTATGAAGAAGTTATGCTCAATCAAAGTTCAGTTGACTTTTCTTTAGGAAACCCTAATTTGGAAAGTTTGACTTTAGAGCAAATCTTGAGTTTTCTTGATGAATCATGATTAACCCTTGATCAAATGATGAATGTGACTTCAAAATGAGGATGTTGACCAAAAATCATGAAGTTTGAATGTATGTTGACCACATTTGACTTTTTGTCCAATACAATTGATTTTCAACCATCTGAGCAATTGTCTGAGGAAACTTGACTTGTAGGGCTTTAAACTTGACATGGAGATTCTTTGAAGCATATGAGGAGGCATGATGACCACTGGAGATGTTGGAAGTCCATCTGGATCTGAGGATAGCCAAACCCTAGTATGGGTTGATTGTCTAGGAGAGGGTTTGTCTGATCAACCCTTGAGGAATCCTTAAGTATGGAGGTATGAAATGTCTTGAGGAATAGGAGGGAAAATTTTGGGGTATGACACCTGGGAACAAGAATGGACGCTCGCGTAGGGAAACTGATGGAGATAATACAAACCATGGCTCTGCAGCAAGAGGAGTTGAGAGCTTTGGTTGTGAGGCCCGCCGCAGCTACTGCCGAAGGAGCTGAAGTCGTTCCTCCCCCTTAGGGGAATGCTTTGTCTGGAATTAGCTTGGAAGTTAACACTGGTTTTTCTGACCTCACCGGAGAAAGTCAGGTTGCTCATATGAATCACGCTTCGATGGTTCCTCCTCCGCCTACCCCCACACATCGACAACATCCAAAGCCAGGGTTGATTCCTCCACCAGGCAGGAAGACTATTCAGATCCCAGTTCCTCAGTATGAGGAGGATAACTTTGAAGATTGGTTTTCCAATGTTGAGGAACCAACAAAAGCTGAACGAAAGTTGCGCATGCTTGAGGAGCGCATGCAAGCCTTTGAGAACCAAGGATTTTTGGGTTTCGACATGTCTAACTTGGGATTGGTACAAGGAGTGAAGATTCCTCCCAAATTCAAAATCCCTGAGCTTTCAAAGTACAAGGGCAACTCTTGTCCCAAAACTCACTTGAGATACTACTTTAGAAGGATGTCCGCTTATACGGAGGATGAGAAGCTCGATGCATTTCTTTCGTGGATAGTTTGGTGATGGACCGCTAGATTGGTATATGGGCCTTGATAGCTCGCAGGTGCGAACGTGGAGAGAATTGGTTGAAGCTTTCGTTCAACACTATGGCTTCAATACTGATATGGCGCCTACAAGAACCCAGTTGCAAAACTTAGCCCAGAAGAAAACTGAATCTTTCAAAGAGTACGCGTAAAGGTGGCGCGAGGTAGCTGCTAAGGTTTAACCCCCTATGGTAGAACGCGAGATGGTGGAAATGTTTACCGGCACACTAGATGGGCCTTACTATGCCTCTTGCAGTCTGACCAGTACCTTCGCTGACATGGTGATGTTTGGTGAAAGAGTTGAGATGGGGATCAAGTTAGGAAAGATTCAGGATGTTAGTACCGATAAGAATCAAGTTGGTGGTGCCAAAAAGTCTTCTGGTGGTTACCAGAAGAAGAAAGAAGGCGAGTCGAGCGCACTGTATGAGCGAAGAGGAAAAGAGAAGCGCCGGGAATTCAATCGCCAAGTTGCTGCCGTGACTATTCCCGCTAGTGTTCCAAAACAAGATGTCACTCCTAGACAACAATAACCGAGACCCGTGAAGAAGTTTGATCCCTTTCCAATGTCTTATGCAGATGTATTTGCTCACTTACAAAGTCTGAATATGATTGAGTTGCGCAGTTTGAAGATTGACCCTGATAACCTGCCGAAATATTTTAATGCGAATGCTCGTTGTCTTTACCACTCCAATGCGCAGGGGCATTCTATTGAGAACTGTATTGCCTTCAAATACAAGGTTCAAAACTTACTTGATACTGAGGCAATCAACTTCGGGCCACCTCCAACTCCTAGTGTCATTCAGCATCCCTTGCCTCCCAATGGTGGAAACGTTGTTAATGCAATTTGTGAAGAGGGAAGTTTGAATCTGATAATGGATGTTAATGTTTTGACCACCCTGTTGTGGTGGATAAAGAAGCAATTGTTGTTGAGGGAGACTTCCCTGGTTGTGATGATGGTTGTAAACAATGTTTGATCCAAGCTGAAGGTTGTGATGATTTGAGAAACGAGATTCAGCGTCTGATTACTGATGGGATTCTTCAATTCATCCAGAAAGAGTTTGATGTGCAGAATGGTGAAGTCGAGGTTGATGTGGTTACCATCCCTGTCACTTCTAGAAGGATTCCAGTTACGATCCCGGTGCCGACCAAGAAACCTCCTGTGATCATCACTTTGCCGGGTCCAGTATCCTACACTAGTGAAGAGGCCATCCCATGGAATTATGGATATGAATACTACCGTGACAGAAAGAAATTGAATGTGGATACCTCTGAAGAAGGAAAGTCTGATGAAAAGAAGATTGAAAGAATTGAGCCTGCAGTGCATGATATTGCGGAAGAAAGTCGGATTACCCGAAGTGGGCGAATCTTCTCCCCACCCAATCTAGCTGAGAAAAGTCCTAAAGCTTTGGCCAAGGATAAAGCAAAAGGGAAAGGAATTATGATTGGAGATGAGTCGATACCAAAAACTTCAACACCCGTTCTGAGCCCTGAGGTGACTAAAGATGTTGAAGAACTGATGAGGTATATAAGGAAGAGCGATTACAAGATAATCGACCAGCTCGGCCAGACGCCCGCCAAGATTTCTATTTTAGCTTTGTTGAGGATTCGAACCTCACATGATGCTTTGATCAGATTGTTGGGGCGTCTTTCATTCCCAAGAGATCTCTGTTAACGATTTGGAGGCATTGTGGCGTATTTGACAAGTAATGGTCTCGGTTTTACTGACTTTGATTTACCTCCCGAGGGAAGGAAGCATAACAAAGCACTGCACGTTTCCGTGGAAATAGCGAAAACTACTTTATCCCGTGTGCTGGTTGACACGGGATCATCTCTCAATGTTCTTCCGATGTCTACTCTCTTGAAATTGGACTATGAAGGGGTCGTGCTGAGACCTAGTGATTTGGTGGTTAAGGCGTTTGATGGGTCAAAGAGGTCTGTGTTTGGCGAGGTGGATCTGCCTATTAAGATAGGCCCACAGGTTTTTGATGCAACTTTTTTCGTCATGGATATCAATCCCTCCTACTGTTGCTTGCTTGGACGCCCTTGGATTCATGGGGCTGGCGCTGGCGCTGTGACATCTACTTTGCACCAAAAGCTGAAGTTCTTGATTAATGGGAAGGTGGTCACCATTTATGGTGAAGAGGATTATATCGTCAGTCATATGAGCAACTTTCGATATGTTGAAGTTGAAGGAGAGATCCATGAAACTCCATGCCAGGCTTTTGAAACAGTATCAGTCAATAACATTCCCTTGCAAAAGAATGAGAAGATGGAAGTTTCCATGGCATCCTATAAGTAAGCTCAGGCTATTATCGAGTCAGGACATCCGGAAGGGTGGGGAAGAGTGCTAGAGCTTCCTACTTAGACAGATAAGAGGGGTTTGGGTTTTGCTCCCGGAATGAAGGTCCCAGTTTCCGCCTCAATGAGCAAGGGGGTGTCTCCTCCTGTCAAGTTTGTCAAAGGTGGAGTCCAGATTGAAGATGTTGATGCAATTGATGGTGAAGTAGACAGTGGCTGTGATGTGGACAAGTGGATCTACCCAACTGTTCCAAGACGTGAGCTTTCAAATTGGTTCGTTGAAGACGTTGCTGTGGTCACTCATTTTGAAGAGTAATTTTCTGTTTTTATGTCATGTCATAATTCCTACGTTATGTCCAAGACGTAGTGATCATTTTGTAGGGCCACAATGTTTTTAACTTTCAAGTTTATCATTAATAAAGGACGTCCTTTTTGCATTCAAATATTTCGCTCTTTGTTTTTCTTCACTTATTCTTTAAAAGGTGGCAATATGAAATTTTATTTTATAATCATTACCTTCTTTTTATACAAACTTTTTGTTTTTCTTTTTTAATCTAAAAAAATAAAAAATAATAATAAAAATAAAATTACCAACCACGCAGATGCGATCCTTGGTTGATCCCGGATTTTGTCGATGACGATTCTGCCATGGCTCATTATGACTTTGACAAACCAATTTATCAAGCTGAAGAAGAAACCAGAAAGGACTGTGAATTACCTGAAGAACTAGCTAGGATGTTGAGGCAAGAAGAAAAGGTCATCCAGCCGCACCAAGAGACTTTAGAAGTGATCAATCTGGGAACCGAGGATGCTCGATAGGAGGTCAAGATCGGGGCAGCATTGAAAGATGGAGTTAAGCAAAAGCTTGTCGAAATGCTTCATGAATACGTGGACATCTTCGCTTGGTCTTATGAAGATATGCCCGGGTTAGATACTGACATCGTTGTGCACGAATTACCCCTCAAAGAAGGCTGCCCGCCGGTAAAACAGAAGCTTCGCAGAACACATCCAGAAATGTCAAGGAAAATTAAAGAAGAGGTTCAGAAGCAGATGGAGGTTGGTTTCCTAAAGGTTGTTTCTTATCCCCCATGGGTTGCGAACATTGTGCCAGTGCCGAAGAAAGACGGTAAGGTAAGAATGTGTGCTGATTATAGGGATTTGAATAGAGCTAGCCCTAAAGATGATTTCCCTCTCCCGCACATCGATATCTTGGTTGATAATACTGCTCAAGCAAAAGTGTTTTCCTTCATGGATGGTTTCTCTGGCTACAACCAGATTAAGATGGCGCCAAAGGATATGGAGAAAACTACTTTCATTACACCATGGGGAACATTTTGCTACAAAGTGATGCCTTTTGGTTTAAAGAACGCCGGGGAAACATATCAACGCGCTATGGTTACTCTCTTTCATGATATGATGCATAAAGAGATTGAAGTCTACGTTGATGACATGATTGCCAAGTCCCAAACGGAAGAAGAGCACTTGGTTCACTTGTTAAAGTTATTCGAAAGATTAAGAAAGTTCAGGCTGAGGTTAAACCCGAACAAGTGCACCTTCGGGGTAAGATCAGGGAAACTTTTAGGCTTTATTGTAAGCGAGAAAGGGATCGAGGTTGACCCAGCAAAGATAAAAGTGATACAAGAGATGCCAGAGCCGAGGACAGAAAAGGAAGTGCGAGGTTTCTTGGGAAGACTGAATTACATTGCTAGGTTCATTTCTCATCTTACAGCTACCTGTGAGCCCATTTTCAAGTTGTTAAGAAAGAATCTGACAACCAGGTGGAACGATAATTGTCAAACAGCATTCGACAGTATAAAGAGGTACCCACAAGAGCCTCCAATTCTCTCACCCCCGGTGGAAGGCAGACCGTTGATTATGTACTTGACGGTGTTGGAGAATTCCATGGGTTGCGTGCTTGGTCAGCATGATGAGACGGGCAGAAAAGAGCACGCCATATACTACTTAAGCAAGAAGTTCACGGAATGTGAATCGATATATTCATTATTGGAAAAGACTTGTTGCCCACTCGCATGGGCAGCAAAATGACTCAGACAGTATATGTTGACTCACACTACTCTCTTAATCTCCAAAATGGACCCGATCAAGTATATCTTTGAGAAACCGGCTCTCACAAGAAGGGTAGCCCGTTGGCAAATGGTCCTAACTGAATATGATATCCAATACACTACTCAAAAGGCTATCAAAGGTAGTGTGTTGACAGACTATCTCGCTCAACAACCATTGATGATTATCAGCCGATGAAGTTTGATTTCTCTGATGAGGACATTATGTATATTAGGGATTGTAATATTCCTGGCCCTGAAGAGGGACCCGAACCAGGCTCGCGGTGGACGATGGCATTCGATGGGGCCTCAAATGCATTAGGAAATGGTGTTGGTGCCATTATCACTTCTCCGACAGGTTTTCATATTCCATTCACTGCCAGGATTTGTTTTGACTGCACCAATAATATGGCGGTCTGAAGCTTGTATTTTGGGATTAGGCGGCTATTGATCGAGAATCAAAATCTTAGCGATATCTGGAGATCTTTGCTTTGGTAATTAGTCAAATCAACGGAGATTGGGAGACTCGCCACCCAAATTTGATTCCATACCGAGAGCATGTCTTGAAGTTGATCCTTTATTTCGACAAGATCACTTTTGACCACATCCCAAGGGAGGAGAACAACTTGCGGGCGCTGGCTACTCATCATCCATGTTTAAAGTCAGATGGGCGAATGATGCCCCGTCTATCACTATAATGAGGTTGGATGAGCCTGCGTTCTGCTGTGAAGTAGAAGGTGAGGCGGATGAAAAGCCTTGGTTCTACGACATCAAAAGGTATCTCGAGACGAAAGAATACCCTGAAGACGCTTCCATCACTGATAAGAAAGCTCTGCGCAAGTACTCGGCTATATTTTTCCTCAATGGGGGTGTCTTGTACATAAGGAACTATGACTCTGTTTTGCTCAGATGCGTGGATAGACACGAAGCAAATAAGATTATAGAATAAACTCATGAAGGTTCCTTCGGGACGCATTCTAGTGGACTCACCATGGCTAAGAAGATCCTTAGAGCAGGTTATTATTGGTCTACCATGGAGAATGATTGCTACAACCATGCCAGAACCTATTACAAATGTCAATTCTACGCAGATAAGATGCATGTGCCGCCTTCTTCATTAAAAGTTTTGACTTCTCCATGGCCTTTTGCGATGTGGGGCATTGATATGATCGGAGAAATCAAGCCTACCGCTTCTAATGGACATCGATTCATCCTCTTTGCCATTGATTACTTTACCAAATGGGTTGAGGCAGCATCTTATGCTCGTGTTACTAGACAAGTGGTCACACGTTTTATCAAGCATAATATCATTTGTCGTTATGGGGTTCCTGAGAGGATCATCACTGATAACGGCTCGAATCTCAACAACAAAATGATGAAAGAGTTGTGTGACAGTTTCAAGATAAAACATCATAATTCTTCTCCGTATCGTCCAAAAATGAATGGTGTTGTGGAGGCGGCAAATAAGAATATCAAAAAGATTGTACAGAAGATGGTTGTCACTTACAAAGATTGGCACGAGATGCTGCCATATGCTTTGCACGGCTATCGTACCTCGGTGCGTACTTCAATAGGGGCAACTCCCTTCTCTTTGGTATACGGTATGGAAGCAGTCCTGCCTATAGAAGTTGAAATTCCTTCTTTAAGGATTTTAACGGATGTGCAACTCGATGAAGCTGAATGGGTTCGGAACAGATTTGATCAGTTGAATATCATTGACGAGAAGAGATTGACAGCTATTTGTCATGGACAGTTATACCAGAAGCGTATGAAAAAAGCTTTCGACAAGAGAGTGTGTCCTCGGAGTTTTCAAGTGGTGACCTTGTCTTTGAAGAATTTTGCCTCCTAACGATCGGGCCTTTCGGGGCAAGTGGGCTCCAAATTATGAAGGACCATATGTCGTGAAGAAAGTTTTCTCTGGAGGAGCTATGTTGCTCATAACTATGGACGGAGAGGATTTCCCTCACCCTATCAATGCAGACATAGTCAAAAAATACTTCGCATAAAAGAGGCCCGTTAGGCCGACTGGCCTAAGCAAAATAAGGGCATCCCGATGAATCAAAAGGTTCGGGCAAAAGATAGGGATAAAGATAAAGGATTGTACACTCGGCAAGTCGAAAACCTGAAAGGGCGGCTTGGGCAAAAAAGGGTATCCTGGTGGATCGAAAACCCGAAAGGGCGGTCTAGGCAAAAATTAGGGATTCAAAGCAAACGACTACGATCTGCATGACACCCGTTTTGTCAATTTTCTACAACAACTTGATAATCCGGAAAGATGCAGAATCAGTCTAATCGGAGCATTTTGGATAGGTTGATATTAAGGAATGTTGAAGTTGTGAAGGGCACGACGGATTCGGGATTCGATGAAAATCCATGATTTTGTTGTCACCTTTGTTTTCTTTTAACTTTGATGTGTACGCGATTGCCTCTTTTCAGGAATTGCTTCTTGATGTAAAATGCTCATTTACGAGCTAATCAATCAATAAAATTACTTTTATCCAAACCGTGTTTCTTTTTTATTCTGTCTTATTTTCATGTTTTTAACTGTTTTGTTTGCAAAAATAACGTCCGGTATTTTTAATAAACTTAGCATATAAAACATCAGAGCCCTACAACACGTGACATAATTTTTTAGGTTACCCGGAATTTCAAGTACACGCGCTAACGGCTGAAACTTTTGATCTTTGTAGCAAAAATATTGTATTGTTTTGCAGAGTTTGTTATTCAAAGATTTTAGAATAAGGGCGTGATACGCCTAAGCTTTGGTCACCAACAAAGTTTATTTTCTCTCCAACAAGAGTTATCTATGACGTATGTATGCCCTTTAATGTTATCACTCTTTCCCCGACCCGGAAGATCGCAAAGAGCGGCTTACACCAGCAAGATCATTTTCTAAGACTCACTTGTGCCAGAAGATGTTGTCGACCCCTCTTATGCAAGAGCTCATAATCCAGAGTTATTGAAATCAGGAACTCTAAGCAACATGATTGTCATCCCAGATGAATGTTAATCCCTAAGAGTTACTTCCCCGTTGATGTTGATCACTGAAAGTTGATACTTCTATTCTCCAATCCCCTTGTCGGAGTCCAGACTATCATATCTTTGACCAAGACTAGATAATTTATATTTCAATTCATGGATGGTTGATGTTTCCTCGGCAGCTCACAATTGCCTTTAGTCCCGGACGAAATATTAAAACATGCATCATTGCATTACATTGCATCCTGAAAAACGCGTAGCATTTCCATTGATATGGAGCATTACGATAAAAAATAATAATTTCAAACATGCATCGAAGCATAAGCCAGATTAAAGTCTTTCTCGAGTACCCTTTTTGCGTCTCCGAAAAGAAGTTTATCCATAAAAATCCCCAAGTGGTATTCCTTGCCAGGTTTCCCTCAAGACATGTCTTCTTGTTGTTGCTATATGAACTTTTGACCCTATTTCGGTCTCTTACATCACTCAAGTCAATCCATTTACCAAGTGTCTTGCTTTCTGCAAATTGTTATTTTGGTATTCTTACCCGTGTTTGCCTCTGTCGTCAGAGTGCGAGTAAGAGTTGGTGTCTAACCTTTCTTGCTTCTCAATTGTTTGAGTATCCATACTTGGTGTGTGGTAATTCATATAATTGCTGCTCTTGAAGAATTGCACCCCGCCTTTGGCCTGAGCGACATTGTAGTTCTTGCACTTTTGCAACCTATTAAAGTCCAACATAGCCTGGCAATCCTTGCTAGAGTCCCTTTTGGTTGGCCTTTTTCCCCGTGAATTCGTCTTTGATCGACGATTTTACCATTCCATATATCTTTTCCCCAGTGAGTCTGCTCTAGTCGGTCTCATTCTGGCATATGTCTAATATCCTTACCTGATATATGCTCTCTATATGTGTTCAATATCCTTACCGAACATGTATATTCGATCTTTATGTGTCCAATATCCTTACCGGGCATGTATATTTCGAAACCTTTTGTTAGAGTCATCTTCGATCGGTCTCTTTTCGATGTATGTCTAATATCCTTACCTGACATATGCTCCCTATATGTGTTCAATATCCTTACCGAACATGTATATTCGATCTTTATGTGTCCAATATCCTTACCGGGCATGTATATTTGAAACCTTTGTCGAGTCGTCTTGATTGGTCTCTTTCGATTATGTCTAATATCCTTACTTGACATATGCTCCCTATATGTGTTCAATATCCTTACCGAACATGTATATTTGATCTTTATGTGTCCAATATCCTTACCGGGCATGTATATTTCGAAACCTTTGTTAGAGTCGTCTTCGGTCGGTCTCTTTCCGGTGTATGTCTGTGATACGGTGAACTGACTTTGTAGGATTTTTGTATCCAAATGTGCGGATAGCAAGAGTCGCCACCGACTTTTATTTTTATCCAATTAAGGGAAGGTAAAAGTACAAAAAAAGACCTTCGTTTAGATTCTGAGTTCGGGAGAATGGTTATGAAAAGGGAAGGTATTAGCACCCCTTTCCATCCGTAGTTATCTACGGGCTCTTAGTTGCTCTAGATTACCTTTTAAAATTGCTTTCTGTGTGTTTAAAAAATGTTTTGAAAAAGGCATTTCGCTTTGACTTTGTAATGACTCATGTAGGAGTGTATACAAAGTGTTCGGAAATGTTTTTTTGTTTTGAAAAGAATTTTGAACTTTGAAAAGAGTGTGTGGTGTGAAAAGCATTTGTTTTAGAGTAAGCAACTAAGAGACTTATTTACCCACTCATAATTGGTCGTTTTTCATACTTCTACGTTCCTTTAGAATAGCTAGCCTTACCATTAGTTAGTAGGTAGCTCCATTCGCTGGATGTAAGCGGACATTCGAAGGGACATCGGATGGTCATCGAAGGCAACTTGTAGGAAGTATCCTAGCACATTCAAGGGACTATCATCATTTTCGTAGGCGACAATCGAGGTCAAGATCATGTATTCGGAGGCGACATCGTGGGTCTTATGATCTTTGTATCGAAGGACTATGATGATTTATTTGGAAGGCAACGGTGCTAGAATACCCTACGTTCGAGGGACATGACCATTTTGAATTCGTAAGGCAACGAGAGAAAATTACCCTAAGGGGTGCGTGTGAGAGAAGTGTGTTGATTTGGAATATGTTATCTTGAAGTTAGTGGGCTATGTTCATTATTATCTTGCCATACACGCTAGTTACTAGCAATTGATAGGGTGCGGAAAGTAAAATGCGATGTAAAAATGCGAAAGGTAAATGTCCTACGCTATTACAAGGCTTTGGGGATACATAATTTAAAATCACGGAAAATAAAGACCTAATTTTAAACTATTACATCCCATATACAGTTACATTATTGGAAAAAAAATGAAAAGTAAAGAAACATCCAATTGGAAGAACACGTGAAACGAGCGAGAAATCGGAAAATATGATGAAATCAAGATAAGAGAAAATGTTAGAAAAATGCAAATTTTAATTGGAAAAATATGACATGCTGGAAATAATGTAAACATGCTAAAATAAATTTTGGGATTTTTAGATGCAATTTAATAATTTAAAATGAATTTACAATGATTTAAATGCAAAATTACAAATAAAATAAATATGCATGAAAAATATATTTTTAATTTATTAAATTAAATAAAGATTTTATGAGAATGATGTAAAAAGAAAATTAATTTTTGATGATTTTTAATGCGAAATAAAAATATGAAAAGAAATTAAAATGTATGGAAATATTAAAAATATGAAAATATGAAAATATGAAGAAATTGCAAACTTGTAAAAGAATGGTCCCGATGGTTCAAGCAGGGACGACCTCAAACCTTGAAAACCAACGCCTTGACCAACCGAGTGGCATGTTCCATCGTTTGGAAACGGAGGAGTGGAATACACGCGTTGCTCTCTGGCTTCCTCCCGCTCGCGCCATCCATCGTCTTCAACCTTTTGAATTTTTGAAAGATAGCGTCGGCTTTTGCTCGACGCTACAGGCCCTGGCAAAATCAAAAACACAACATACATAATACAAATGACATCTAAGGCTATGGTTCGATTCCTGGAAGCATTCCGAACACGATGGTATAGGTCCTATTGTCCAATTTTTCCGTTTAAGCAAAGCCCTAAATCGAGCTCAGAAACCCTAGCTATGGTGTAACATAATTCAGGCCATGGAAATTCAATTGGCTTGCCCAGAAAGCTTGCAAACACATTACTAAACACAAAAACAACAACAAAACATGTTAATAATGCATGAATAATGAAACACGATTTTGGAATTTTCAAGAACAAACCAAACACGGATTTTATGATTCTGGATGGATTTGAGCAATGTAAAGGTCCGATTGATTACGAGATGTCAAGGAATGTGTTAGACACCTCAAACTTGATTGAAAACGGCTGGAAGTATGATCTCCAATTGCTTGCTTGCCACGGTTTTTTGAGTTTCGGAATAGGGTTCTTGAGCCAAAATTTCTACCCTAATTCGTGTGGTATGCATCATGTATTTATCTTTGAAGGATTTGGCATTGTTTTTGGTAAGAATCAATCAACATTCAATGAAAATCAAATTTGATTTTGTACAAAATCAAATTTTCAAAATTTGATTAATTCTCAATCCAATCTTGCCAAATTGATCAATTTTCAAAATTGCTGGCATTTGTGGGTTACTTGAGTCTCAAGGAAAGAATAAAATCAATCTTCCAATTAATTTTGATTTTATACTATTTTAAATTTAATTTGCATTTAAATAAATAAATTACAAATTAAATAGAAAAATAAATCAAAAATTCGTGGCATTGGGCTTGGATATTCCTAATTGTATGAGGAATAAGTTTGGATGAAGAAAAAAGCCCATTTGCAAAAATTTGATTTTAGAAGTATCTCTTTGTGCATTCTTTCAAAATTGCCCAACTTGTGAATAGTGTATCTTGCTCAATTTTCCACATTTTTAGTGTTCTTGGACTTTTGGAAAGCTCTAAGAGTCCTCTAACCAACCTTTTGGTCTCATCTCAATTGGAGTTTCCATGCTCAATATATCTTCAAAACAAAAGTTGACTTTTGTTGACTTTGAAAATGACCAGTAATGTTTTGAGCTATACCTCTCAAATGAAGCATTTTTGGACATTCTTGTGAGACATGAAGTTGTAGAGAATTGAATTTCCTTCAAAAAAGAGGTGGAAAAATTTCGAGAAAGTATGAGAAAGTTATGATCAAAAGTTCATTGACTTTTCACCTAGAAACCCTAATTTAGAAAGTTTGACTTTTGAGCAAATCTTGAGTTTTCTTGATGAATCATGATCAACCCTTGATCAAATGATGAATGTAACTTCAAAATGAGGATGTTGACCAAAAATTATGAAGTTTGATGTATGTTGACCAGCTTGACTTTTGTCCAATACAACCGATTTTCAACCATCCGAGCAATTGTCGAGGAAACTTGACTTGTGAGGCTTGAAACTTGACATGGAGAATCTTTGAAGCATATGAGGAGGCATGAAGACCATTGGAGATGTTGGAAATCCATCTTGACTTGAGAGATACCAAACCCTAATTTGGGTTGATTGTCTAGGAGAGAGTTTGTCTGATCAACTCTTGAGGAATCCTTGAGTATGGATGTATGAAATCTCTTGAGTAGATGGAGGGCAAATTTTGGGGTATGACAGCTGCCCCTGTTCAATCTTCTTGTACTGGAGGGTTAGATTGACACACTTGTCTTTCGTGACCTGGAGGTAGAAGATGATTGAACACTCGAGTACACCTGAAAATTTGCACTCGCGGTTGGCTGATGATGTGGGAATGGGCTTACAGATGCCATTTGGAGAAGCTGGGAATGAGTCGTACGTTAGACTCGAGATTACCGATAGGAGGATGTTGAAAGTGAGCCGTACGCTAGGCTCGTATGCCTCGAAAGGAGAGGAGATGGGCTTAAGATGCCATCCGAGGAGTCGTATGTTAGACTTCGTTCATTTTGAATGAAGTTATTGGTTTGTATTGATTTTTAACCATATATGCAGATTCGAGTGAAGAAATGTTGACAAGTAGTCGGAGATGGGCTTAAGATGCCATCCAAGGCAATCGAGTCGACGCTAGACTCTGCAGTTCCTTGATAATAAGGAATCGTAATAAATCTTCGTCTTGATTACTCGAGGGAATAGTAGTTGGCAAAATGTGGATAGCTTCCGTTGTGCATCGGTGTTGATCCATTGCTCATATCGGAGGATAACCAGGCGGTCTTCGGATAGTTTTCCGTCGATTCGGGCTTAATCTCGACCACCGTCGGAGGACAACCAAGGGCGGTCTTTCGATAGTTTTCCGCCGATTCGGGCTTAATCTCGACTGTTTGCGTAAGTGATCACTGCTTTGGAGAAAACAAGAGAAACTTTGATAGAATATTTTAGTTTTATGCAAGTATGATGCATGAAAGGTATATGAATGATATATGCATGAATTATGACTTTATGAATAATGTATGAATGATAGATGTTGTGATATTTCAAAACATATCCATCTTGAAGAAGATGCGATGTTCTATTTTGAGGATTCGACTCGCTTGGGGAATTGTAGGTGAGAACTCCGCTTGAAAGAGAAGAAAGATATCCCGGATTCCTCCGATGCACTATCTCGACCAAGTCTTGGGCCTAGATTTGTTGAGGAGGGTAGAGATTGAAACTCGTTGTTGGAGATCTCATAGACCTGCCAAGAGAGTCCGGGAGGCGATTTGTTGGGGACCTTGTACGTAGACCTCCGAGGAGATTTAGGAAGCTCACCGGGATTCTGAGTGTAGATCTCACTGAGAGCAATTGATAGTTGCCGAGACCGAAGTTCGAGGGTCGGGATCTCGCGTGATCTTTGGGCGGGGATAAGGATGTAGTTTGCTTGAAGATCGATGTAACATTGCTTGGTCAAGTGGAATTGCAGCTCGTGGATTCCTTTTGCTCGCTGGGAAGTTGTGTTGGTGACTTTGTCGCCATCTCAATTCCGGAGCTCGTAGTAAGTACTTTTGTATGTTCACTTTTCATATGTTTGCGATTAGATTCTTATTGTCAAGTGCGATAATCATTCAAAGCAAACGTTGGACTTATTGCAAACAACAACAATGAAAATTGTAAAGAGAAAGAACTTGCATTTATTTGAAATGTATGTATGGCCAAGTAGTTTTGTACACAAGAAAGGTAAAAGCTATGCGGAAACAATCTCGTTAAGTTCCAACTATGCTAGTACTCATATATTTCAACTATCTCATCTCCTTGCTGTCAATAGAAAGTGAGTGAATTGATCTTCGCCATTTGAATCTTGAATGCTGATAGTAGTCCGAAGGTGTGATCCGAAGAGACATAGTCGACGCTTAAATCCCTAACTTTTGCCTAGACCGCCTTTTTCGGTTTTCGCCACCGGATACCCTTTTTGCCCAAGCCGCCTTTTCAGGTTTTCGACTTGCCGGGTGTACATGTTTTGTATATATCCTTAACTTTTGCCCGAACCTTTTGGTTCGCCAGGATGCCCTTATTTTTGCCTAGGCCAATCGACCTAGCGGGTCTTTTTATGCGTAGTATTTTTTGACTATGTCTGCGTTCACAGGGTGTGGAAAATCTTCACCATCCATGGTGCTAAGTATCATAGCTCACCGAAAATATCTTTGACTACAAATGGTCCCTCGTAGGTGGGAGTCCATTTGCCCTCGGATCACCTTGTGGAAGAATGATGCGCTTGACTACTAGATCACCGACTTGGTAGACTCGGTGCTTGACCTTCTTGTTAAATGCTCTGATCATTCGCCGATAAATCTGTCCATGGTAGATGGACGCGAGTCGTTCTCATCAATCAAGTTAATCTGGTCAAGGCGAGTCGGACCCAATCGCTTCGCCTAACTCGCCTCTGGAGGACTCGGTTGAGGGTATCCGAACTCGATGGGTAAGACGGCTTCCATACCGATACGAGAGAAGGGGTTGCCCGTGGATGTTCGTGCAGTGCGATAACCATGAAGAGCAAATGGTAACATCTCATGCCAATCTTTGTAAGTCAATGTCATCTTAGATAATCTTCTTAATGTTTTGTTGGCGGCTTCCACTGCGCCATTCATCTTAGGCCGATATGGAGAAGAATTGTGATGCTTGATCTTGAACTGCGTGCAGAGTTCGGTGATTATCTTGTTGTTGAGATTAGAACCATTATCTGTGATAATTCTTTCGGGAGTGCCATATCGACAGATAAGATTGTGCTTGACGAATCGAGCCACCACATTCTTGGTAACTGACGCGAACGAGGCTGCTTCTACCCACTTGGTAAAGTAATCAATTGCCACCAGGATGAAACGATGTCCATTGGAAGCTGTGGGCTTGATTTCTCCAATCATGTCAATGCCCCACATTGCGAAAGGCCAAGGAGAAGTTAAAACATTCGAGGTACCGAGGTACGCACTTTGTCGGCATAACCGGCACTTGTGACAAGATCGAGCATAGCGGTGACAATCGCCTTCCATGGTGGACCAATAGTAGCTGTTCTCAAAATCTTCTTAGCCATGGTGTGTCCACCGGAGTGGGTACCAAATGCCCCTTCGTAACTCTTCCATGATACGCATTCTTTGTTCGGTCTACACAATGAGTAAGCATGATCGTGGTTGCGCTTGTATAAGATGTCGTTCTCGAGGAAGAATTTAGATGCAAATCTTCTCATGAACTTCTTATCGTTATGATGCCCTGCTGGATATTCCCGAGTCTCAAGATACCTCTTCACGCCATAGTACCAAGGTTTCTCTTCTCGTCAAGCTCATAACAATCTGGTTCGTCGAACTTCTCAATGATGATCAGGGAGCCCGTTGTCCCATCGACCTTGAACATAGACGACATAGTAGCTAATGTTTGCCAACCGATTCTCTTCTCGTGGAATATGATTGAAAGTAATCTCTTCAAGTAAGGGATCAAACTCGAACATGCTCTCGATACGGAATGAGATTCGGATGCTTCGTATCCCACTCGCCTTAATCGACCGATCACTAAAGTCGAGTCTCCATACACTTGTAAGAACTTGATTCTTAAGTCAATAGCGCTTTGATACCCATGATGCACGCTCATATTCGCCATGTTGTTAGTGCAATCAAACATAATCTGGTGAAAGGCGTGTGTCCGCTTGTAGGGATGTAATGATGGCGCCAATGCCATTGCCAAGTGCGTTTGAGGCTCCATCAAGACCATGGTCCATCGGGATCCTTGTTCGGTCCTTCGTCTGGGCTGGTTCTTCACAATATGTAACTAGTAAAACATCTTCATCCGAAATTAACCGCATAGATCGATAGTCATCTACGGCTTGATGAGCCAAATGATCGGCTACCACACTTCCTTTGATCGCTTTCGAGAAGTGTACCGATGTCATATTCGGTCAAGATCATTTGCCATCTTGCTATTCTTCCGGAGAGAGTCTTTCTCAAATATGTATTTTATCGGATCCATCTTGAAATCAACAAGGTAGTGTAGTCAACATATCTCGCCTTAATCGGCGAGCACCAAGCCAAAGCGTTGCAAGTTTTCTCGAGTTGTGAGTATCTTGTTTCACATCGGTAAACTTTTGCTAAGGTAGTATATTGCATGCTCTTTTCGACTGACTCGTCATGTTGCCCCAACACACACCCCATTGAATTCTCTAACACCGTCAAGTACATGATAAGAGGTCTTCCTTCGAGGCGGCATCGGGATAGGAGGATTCGTAGGTACTCCTTGATTTTGTCAAAAGCGATCGGCAATCGTGCTCCATTCCACTACTTGATCTTTCTTAACTTGAAGATTGGCTCACAAGTAGCGCTTAGTGTGCAATGAATCGGCAATGTAGTTTTAATCGGCCCAAGAAACCTCTGACTTCCTTCTCTGTGCGGGGCGCTGTCATTTCTTGAATGACTTTAACCTTAGCGGGGTCAACTTCAATACCTTTACCACTGACAACAAACCCCAGGAGTTTTCCGGATCGACTCCAAAGGTGCACTTGTTGGGATTCGATCTCAACTGTACTTCTTCAACCTATCAAAGTTTTGTAGATGATCAAGATGTTCTTCTTCAGTCTGTGACCTAGCTATCATGTCGTCGACATAGACCCCTATCTCGTGATGAATCATGTCATGAAATAATGTCACCATGGCACGCTAATAGGTGGCGCCTGCGTTCTTTATCCCGAACGGCATAACCTTGTAGCAGAAAGTTCCCCACTGTGTAACGAAAGTTGTCTTCTCCATGTCTTCAGGAGCCATTTTGATATGATTGTAACCGGAGAAACCATCCATGAAGGAGAAAACCTTATGCTGAGCGGTGTTGTCAACCAGAACATCAATATGAGGAAGTGGGAAATCATCTTTCGGACTTGCCTTGTTCAGATCTCTGTAATCCACACACATTCGTACTTTGCCATCCTTCTTGGGTACGGGTACCACATTTGCAACCCAGGGATAAGAGGTGATACTAAGAAACCGCGTTGAATTGCTTCATAACTTCTTTGATTTTCTCGACATCTCGGGACGCACGACGAACTTTCGTTTTATCGAGAAAACCTTCTTGTTGGCAATCGTGTACCACAATATCAATGTCCAAACTCGCATGTTTCGTATGACCAAGCAAAAACCTCAATGTAGTCTCGTAGCATCCGAACCAACCTTTCTTTAACACTGCTCTCAAGACCCGCTCCTATCTTGATCTCTTTTCTATCTTCGTCAAGACCCAAATTCACAACCTCAACTTGCTCTTCGTGTGGTGTATAACTCGCTCTTCTTGTCAGACAAGTTCTCCGGCACTTCACAATCTTCCTCACTTTCATCTTCGGCTTGGTAGATCGGATTATCAAGTCATATTTAGCAATAGCATAGCATATTAATTAGATTCGAGTGATTCGTTGTATCACGTGGGTGTGTAAGAAACACATAGCTTTTGAAGGGGTGATAAAGTAAAAGAAAGAAAACAAACAATTGAATGCAAAAGTCCAACGATTTATTGAATGAAAATACATAAACGATGATAATAACCTCGCAACGAGCCATGATGCCCGGCAAGGCACTAGGCTTTCAAAGTTTATTGTTCAAAACATAAAGAAATACGAAAAGCAAAACAAAACAAGAGCAATTACTCGACTAAAGGAGATTGGTATGACGTCTTCGATCTTCCAATTGCTGAGCCCATGATCCGAGTTGGGAAGATCCACTTCGATGTCAAGTTGTCGTTGTCTATAGCATGGATTCCACTCGCCGTGCGGAAAGGAAGTTGGCGGCACGTTCGCGGCGTATCATCTTGACCCTTGATGGTGAAGCCTAAACCAGTCTTGTCAAATTTGAAAGGAAGATCGGAGTGACCCCAAATAGACTACCTTCTTCAATGGCTTGAGCATCCTTCAGAGGCCATCTTAGGCGGAGCTTGTGTAACTTCAGAGTGGTGGGAGAGTCAGCAGCATGACTGGACATTGTTTCAAAAGCTTGGGAGTCTCAAAGAATTCACCCTCCACCTCGAGATATCGGAATGATGCAGATGACTAACCATATACTCTTCACCACACTGTAACAACCTTCCTTTCACCGGTACTTCTTCGATGTGGTGGAAGTAATGCCTTGCCCATGTATCCAAGGGCCCAAGTAGGCAAGAGTAAGCGGACGAATGTCCATGACAAAGAATGTGGAGTCAAAAGTCGGGAACCGACTTTAGGCAGAGTGAGCTTTCAAGTACTGTTAGAACCATCAAAAGCTCTCACAATTATGTCACGGGTCTCGTAACCAACCCTCGACATCAAGTCGATCAAAAGCGCTTGGAAGGATATTCAGTAGAACCGTATCCACCAAAACATGAGATAAGGTAGTACCCTTGCATTCAACAGATGTGCAAGGCTTTGTTGTGTTTCTTTCCGAAGAGTCAAATCAAGATCGAGAAGCCTAGGCCGTTGTTGGCAGGCTAGCAATACAAACTTCAAATTGATCAGTAGTAGTGTCTTGCGGCGTGAGCATTCTTCGAAACTTTACCAAGGCGTTAGCATGAGCCTCGAGCACAAGAGCAAGAGCAAGCATGGAGATCTTGGACGGAGTCTGTCCAACTGCTCCACAACATTGTAGTTGCTCTTCTTGATAATCTAATTTCCTCCATTTCTTGTTTGGAGGTATCTTGATAACTTCCTTTGGTACTTTTGGTTGAGCAGATGAGTCACCGGTTCTTTCCTCTAGCTTGGGAATGGATTGAATAGCGGAATGCGAAATGAGTCGCAGTCTTTTGGAGGAGAGATTGAGAGAAACCCTTCCGGTTCGTCACCTTACTTGATCCGTGATGTTGTCAATGTTAGGAATGGTAGCTTCAGAAGGTCTTCAATAGTCGAGGGTCTTGCTTGACGCCATGATAGTAAACATCACCCATAATTCCAAGGGATAGCTTTGTCGAGGAATATGGAACCGGTCTTGGAGAAGTAATAATGAGAGGTGCCACTCTAGGCACGTAATCGCAGAGAAAATCCTTATGGCATTAACATCAAGATAGTCCTCGGAAATCGTCACCCCATCCGGTCGCCTTAACATCTTCAATAGGAATCTTGTAGCTCTCGAGCATGTATTTCACCATGTAATCATATTTTCCACTTGGCTGCCCCAAGGTATCCCACATGATGGTACAGTTTCATTCGCATTGTCAATCTTCAACTTAGACATTTCTTCACATAGCTTCGCACGTGTGGTTTCGTAAATAGTATCTCTCTTATTCATCATGCATTGAACACGCTTCTCAACCAAGCACAACCATCAGTGTGACGGGCACCAACGACAATCCTCTGGCATCCGGTTGACACCGCTTGCAACAAATTCTTCTTAACCATAAGAGGAATGGTCAAGTCATCTATGTTGAAAACATAAGTATCGCCAACAAAGATTGGAACTCTTGTCATGGTTAGGCATAGGCGCGTGATCACATTCGAGTCTCAACAGAGGATCAAATTCAATCGCTTAGCTTCAATCATATCTTGAATCTTGTTCTTCGAGCCCAACAATCATCAAGATTATGTCTGGCTATTGGAGTGGTAAGCACACTTAGCATTTGGATTGTACCGGAGAGGAAGTGTTGACATTCGAGGAGGATCCTCAAGGTTATCACTCTGCTCAACATGTGTTGTAAGGCTTGCGACAATGGCATGTTGATCTTCAGAACTGTCTTCGTGGCGCTCGCCACGCTGTCTCACCGAGGTTGCCGATGTAGGATTGAGATCACAACCGCCCCACAGATTGAGCGGTCGGTCTTGGCTCGGCTTTTCGACCATACAGTTTAGATTCCTTCTTACCACCAAAAGATCTCTTCGCAGATTTGAAGATGACTCTACCGAATCTTCCCACTCTTAATACCAAATACGCTCGCTTATCAAGATTCGGTGAATCCGGTCAAGAATTTCCAATCGATGATTGAAGAATGGGCTGTTAGTGTCCCCATAAACATATCAACCAACTCCCTATTGGACAAGGGTGGTTGAACTCACCGCTAAATCTCTCCACTTCTGAGCATACTCCTTGAACTTCTCATCACGACCCATAGATATGCTTTGTAGTTGCATGCGAGTGGTGTCAATTCAAAGATTGTACTCATATTTTCTATAGAAAGCATCGCCAAGTCACCCAGTGCGGATACGGTCATTCTCTAGTCGATAGTACCATTCCAATTGGGTTCGGACAAACTCTCTTGAAAATAGTGCATCCACAACTTTCATCATCGTGGGATTGATCTTCTAGACATAGGACTTCAAATGCAACTTAGGGCAAGACATGCCATCATACTTAGCAAAAGTAGGAACTTTGAACTTGGGAGGAATCACAACACCAGGGACAAGACTTAGATCATCAAAATTCAGCCCGGACATCTTCGTGTTTTCCACAAAGATTCAGACGGTCTTCAAGTTGCTTGTACTTGTCATCCTCATCGAGTATTGGCCATTATCATAGTCCTTCAAGCTCGGCCGATGCCTTCACCATTACCCTTGTTACTTTGTTCATCCTCCTTCTTGACACTTCCTTCTGAAAGCTCTATCCGACTGACTCTCTTAGGACCACCTTTGTAGCGTCTGCCCATGTTGAGGAGACCAACAACCTTCTTCTTTCTGTTGATGAGCTTCTTCAGATCCTCTTGGCCTTGGACCAAGCTGGTGAACATCTGCTGAAACTGAGCATTCTGGGCTTGAAGATCTTTGACAGACTGTTCAAGAGCCATTTCTACTAAAATAAATAGCGAGCAAATGAGAAAACCAATCTCCAATGTACCTGTGATGCAATGTTATGCTATGATATGCAATGTTTATGTGAATGCAATGCAATGTTTTCAAGGACCTTAGAGATTTAAATTTGTTAGACAAGCAATGAACAAACATTTATTAGTACTCTTTTTATTATTATTTTTTTCTTTTTAAGTACAAGAGATAGTTCAAAATCAATAAAAGCAAACATAAACATCCTAAAGCTCTAAGTCTTCCATGGGTGCTTCCTCTTGGTGCCGATGTAGGCATTGATGCTTCGCTCCTCATGAAGTAGCTTTGTCAACTCTAGCACTTTCTTTCGCTTAGCACCGAGCTTCAAAGGTATCCCTTCCTTAAGTTGAATCCAGATCTCTTCAAGTCTTCAAAATCGAGGCATGTCGATGGAGAATAGATAGGTACGCCACCTATAGCAACAGTTCCATAATTACCGTAGAACAGAGTGAATGGCATCATGAGGTTTTGAGCTCGAGCTCGCACCCATTTGAGGTAAGGTTCCCAAGGAATGGGATTTTGGTGCCCCAAAGTCTTGGTATCGCCTTCTTTACCATGCTCCAAGCGTATGAACCTTCGCTTAATCGAGATCGTGGTTGTAGTCGAACACAACATCTTGGAGAAGCATATCATGTGGACCATCTTTTCGAGCAAAACCAAACTGACGTAGAGCTAAAGAAGGGTTGTAAGTAATACCTCCCCTTATACCAAGTAGCGGTACATTAGGGAATTCTCCACAACGCTCGATGAAGGTGAAGTCCTTTTGAGAGAAAAGATTCCAACGGATATCTGAATGAGAGAGTGACATCAATCTTTGAGACCATCTCAACCTTTGTTCATTCTTCAAAACTGATGGAGGAAGGTGCGAAATAAACCACCTTGAAAGTAACGGTATACAACACATGAGAGTTCCTTGTCTCTTAGTAGTACGAGTGTGGAGAGAATGTAGGATGTCTCCAAGTAAGGTAGGCACAGGATTGCGGGTAAGAAATAATTTGATGGCATTGATATCTATGAATTGATCCGAGTTAGGAAATAGAACCAAACCATAAATTAGCAAGGCCACAATATTTTCAAATGCATGGAAACTCATAACTTTGAGGAATTCTCGGGCTTTCTTGATTAGAACTTGAAAGTAAACCCTTAACTCCGCTTCTGTTTCCCAATTGGCTTCAATATCTGAACGCTTAAGATGTAAAGCGGATGCGATGTCCTCATACTTAGGAACCTTTTCTAAGCCGGTGAATGGCATTTGGTCAAGAATAGGTATTCCAAGTAACTTAGAGAACTCTTCCAAGGTAGGAACCAACTGGTAATCTGGGAATGTAAAACAATGGTGTTTCGGATCGAAGAATTGGAATAGGACATGCATCATATCTTCTTCAAAACCGAGATAACCAAATCAAGTAGATAACCATGTCTTTTGATGAACCGAGCATGGTCGGAATTTCAAACCAATTCTTTGAGCTGAGAAGGTATACCCATGAAGTTGATTCGGATTGTCTTTCTAGAAGCCATAATACCCTACAAAACAGAGCAAAGATAAATCCCTAGGTCCTTGAAATAGTTAGAAATGATATGCAATGCGAATGATGTCATGATGTCATGTTTAGCACACACAAACAATTCACACAATGAGCCTAGGGTTAAGGCTTGCATGAGGTATAGGTGATTACCCCACCAAAAGTTTGAGTTGGTTCATCCTGTCCTATAATAGTAACCGGGTTCTAGGAATCTCACATCATCGATCTTTCTCGTAGGCGTTTATTTCAATACGACGGCCAAGTGGTCGATCGAAAATATCCCAAAAGTCTGATCTCAATGAGCATAGCATCGAGTATCAACCAACCTTAGTCTGTACCAAAGCCGGCCATCTCACTACCTTCTAATGGCTAAGGTGGGTCAATTAAGGTTCTAAAAGTTTAGTTAGCGCTGATGACACCACGCAAGCCAAATACTATCTTCAACTTGGGAATGAAGAGTATCGGACAACCAAAGTGTCACGCTAACGTAGCCATCATGTTGACCGTTTAGTTATACGTCTAACGGTCGCAATGATCTAATGCTACTTACCTAAAAGGAAACCCGGATCCGGGTGTAGGATCCCCCACAAATATAATACCCAAGCAACCCTTAAAGATAAAGCATACAAGTCAAACAAAAGCAAAAATGATCTAGAAATCCCTAAGGTAATTCTCTTTTTGGTGCTTCCTCACAGAGTCGCCAGCTCGGATACGGTGAACTGACTTTGTAGGATTTTGTATCCAAATGTGCGGATAGCAAGAGTCGCCACCGACTTTTATTTTTATCCAATTAAGGGAAGGTAAAAGTACAAAAAGACCTTCGCTTAGATTCGAGTTCGGAGAATGGTTATGAAAAGGGAAGGTATTAGCACTTTCCATCCGTAGATATCTACGGGCTCTTAGTTGCTCTAGATTACCTTTTAAAATTGCTTTCGTGTGTTTAAAAATGTTTTGAAAAAGGCATTTCGCTTTGACTTTGTAATGACTCATGTAGGAGTGTATACAAAGTGTTCGGAAATGTTTTTTTGTTTTGAAAAGAATTTTGAACTTTGAAAAGAGTGTGTGGTGTGAAAAGCATTTGTTTTAGAGTAAGCAACTAAGAGACTTATTTACCCACCTAATTGGTCGTTTTCATACTTCTTGCCTTTAGAATAGCGCTAGCCTTACCATTAGTTAGTAGGTAGCTCCATTCGTTGGATGTAAGCGGACATTCGGGACATCGGATGGTCATCGAAGGCAACTTATAGGAAGTATCCTAGCACATTCAAAGGGACGATCATCATTTTTCGTAGGCGACAATCGAGGGTCAAGATCATGTATTCGGAGGCGACATCGTGGGTCTTATGATCTTTGTATCGAAGGGACTATGATGATTTATTTGGAAGGCAACGGTGCTAGAATACCTCTACGCTCGAGGGACATGACCATTTTGAATTCGTAAGGCAACGAGAGAAAATTACCCTAAGGGGTGCGTGTGTGAGAGAAGTGTGTTGATTTCAGAATATGTTATCTTGAAGTTAGTGGGCTATGTTCATTATTATCTTGCCATACACGCCTAGTTACTAGCAATTGATAGGGTGCGGAAAGTAAAATGCAGGATGTAAAAATGCGAAAAGGTAAATGTCCTACGCTATTACAAGGCTTTGGGGCAGATACATAATTTGAAAATGCGGAAAATAAAGACCTAATTTTAAACTATTACATCCCATGTACAGTTACATTATTGGAAAATAAAATGAAAACGGTAAAGAAACGTCCGAATTGGAAGAACCTGTGAAACAAACGAGAAATCGGAAAATATGATGAAATCAAGATAAGAGAAAATGTTAGAAAAAATGCAAATTTTTAATTGGAAAAAATATGACATGCTGGAAATAATGTAAACATGCTAAAATAAATTTTTGGGATTTTTTAGATGCAATTTAATAATTTAAAATGAATTTACAATGATTTAAATGCAAAATTACAAATAAAAATAAATATGCATGCAAAAATATATTTTTTAATTTATTAAATTAAATAAAGATTTTATGAGAATGATGTAAAAAGAAAATTAATTTTTGATGATTTTTTAATGCAGAAATAAAAATATGAAAAGAAATTAAAATGTATGGAGAATATTAAAAATATGAAAATATGAAAAATATGAAGAAATTGCAAACTTGTAAAAGAATGGTCCCAAAGATGGTTCGAGCAGGGACCGACCTCAAACCTTGAAAACCAACGCCTTGACCAACTGAGCTGGCATGTTCTACTGTTTGGAAACGGAGTGAGTGGAATACACGCGTTGCTCTCTGGCTTCCTCCCGCTCGCGCCATCCATCGTCTTCAACCTTTTGAATTTTTGAAAGATAGCGTCGGCTTTTGCTCGACGCTACAGGCCCTGGCAAAATCTAAAACACAACATACATAATATAAATGACATCTAAGGCTATGGTTCGATTCCTGGAAGCATTCCGAACACGATGGTATAGGTCCTATTGTCCAATTTTTCCGTTTAAGCAAAGCCCTAAATTGAGCTCAGAAACCCTAGCTATGGTGTAACACGATTCAGGCCATGGAAATTCAATTGGCTTGCCCAGAAAGCTTGCAAACATGTTACTAAACACAAAAACAACAACAAAACATGTTAATAATGCATGAATAATGAAACACGATTTTGGAATTTTCAAGAACAAACCAAACACGGATTTTCTGATTCTGGATGGATTTGAGCAATGTAAAGGTCTGGATTGATTCTGGAGATGTCAAGGAATGTGTTAGACACCTCAAACTTGATTGAAAACGGCTGGAAGTGTGATCTCCAATTGCTTGCTTGCCACGGTTTTTTGAGTTTTGGAATAGGGTTCTTGAGCCAAAATTTCTACCCTAATTCGTGGTATGCATCATGTATTTATACTGGAAGGATTTGGCATTGTTTTTGGTAAGAATCAATCAACATTCAATGAAAATCAAATTTGATTTTTGTACAAAATCAAATTTTCAAAATTTGATTAATTCTCAATCCAATCTTGCCAAATTGATCAATTTTCGAAAATTGCTGGCATTTGTGGGTTACTTGAGTCTCAAGGAAAGAATAAAAATCAATCTTCCAATTAATTTTGATTTTATACTTCATTTTTAAATTTAATTTGCATTTAAATAAATAAATTACAAATTAAATAGAAAAATAAATCAAAAATTCGTGGCATTGGGCTTGGATATTCCTAATTGTATGAGGAATAAGTTTGGATGAAGAAAAAACAAGCCCATTTGTAAAAAATTTGATTTTTAGAAGTATCTCTCTTTGTGCATTCTTTCAAAATTGCCCAACTTGTGAATAGTGTATCTTGCTCAATTCTCCACATTTTTGAGTGTTCTTGGACTTTTTGGAAAGCCCTAAGAGTCCTCTAACCAAACTTTTTGGTCTCATATCAATTGGAGTTTCCATGCTCAATATATCTTCAAAACAAAAAGTTGACTTTTTGTTGACTTTGAAAATGACCTGTAATGTTTTGAGCTATACCTCTCAAATGAAGCATTTTTGGACATTCTTGTGAGACATGAAGTTGTAGAGAATTGAATTTCCTTCAAAAAAGAGGTGGTGGAAAAATTTCGAGAAAGTATGAGAAAGTTATGATCACCAAAGTTCATTGACTTTTCACCTAGAAACCCTAATTTAGAAAGTTTGACTTTTGAGCAAATCTTGAGTTTTCTTGATGAATCATGATCAACCCTTGATCAAATGATGAATGTAACTTCAAAATGAGGATGTTGACCAAAATTATGAAGTTTGATGTATGTTGACCACGTTGTGTTTTTGTCCAATACAACCGATTTTCAACCATCCGAGCAATTATCGAGGAAACTTGACTTGTGAGGCTTGAAACTTGACATGGAGAATATTTGAAGCATATGAGGAGGCATGAAGACCATTGGAGATGTTGGAAATCCATCTTGACTTGAGAGATACCAAACCCTAATTTGGGTTGATTGTCTAGGAGAGTTTGTCCGATCAACTCTTGAGGAATCCTTGAGTATGGATGTATGAAATCTCTTGAGTAGATGGAGGGCAAATTTTGGGGTATGACAGCTGCCCCTGTTCAATCTTCTTGTACTGGAGGGTTAGATTGACACACTTGTCTTTCGTGACCTGGAGGTAGAAGATGATTGAACACTCGAGTACACCTGAAAATTTGCACTCGCGGTTGGCTGATGATGTGGGAATGGGCTTACAGATGCCATTTGGAGAAGCTGGGGAATGATTCGTACGTTAGACTCGAGATTACTGATAGGAGGACTGCTGGAAAGTGAGCCGTACGCTAGGCTCTGTGGGCGTTCCTGGAAAGGAGAGGAGATGGGCTTAAGATGCCATCCGGAGGGAGTCGTATGTTAGACTTCGTGTTCATTTTGAATGAAGTTATTGGTTCGTATTGATTTTTAACCATATATGCAGCATTCTGAAAGTGAAGAAATGTTGACAAGTAGTCGGAGATGGGCTTAAGATGCCATCCAAGGCAACTGAGTCGTACGCTAGACTCTGCAGGCACTGTTGATAATAAGGAATCAGAATAAATCTTCGTGCTGATTACTCTGAGGGAAATAGTAGTAGATGGAGGGCAAATTTTGGGGTATGACAATGTCTAATATCCTTACCTGACATATGCTCCCTATATGTGTTCAATATCCTTACTGAACATGTATATTCGATCTTTATGTGTCCAATATCCTTACCGGGCATGTATATTTTTGAAACCTTTGTTAGAGTTGTCTTCGGTCAGTCTCTTTCCGGTGTATGTCTAATATCCTTACCTGACATATGCTCCCTATATGTGTTCAATATCCTTACCGAACATGTATATTCGATCTTTATGTGTCCAATATCCTTACCGGGCATGTATATTTTTGAAACCTTTGTTAGAGTCGTCTTCGGTCGGTCTCATTCCGGTGTATGTCTAATATCCTTACCTGACATATGCTCCCTATATGTGTCCAATATCCTTACCGGGCATGTATATTTCGAAACCTTTGTTAGAGTCGTTTTCGGTCGGTCTCTTTCTGGTGTATGTCTAATATCCTTACCTGACATACCAGAACTTTTTGTTCCGAATTCCACTGTTTACAAAAAAAAAATCAAAAAAACACACGAAAATCTGAAAATGAAAAACAACGATGATTGATGCTCTTCTCTTCAGAGCGCAAATTTTAGGGTTCTCTTAGTATTTAATCTCCTTCTACCTTGAAAGTTCAAAAGGCTATCGCCCATTTCACCATCAGGTTTAAGACGATTAAATAGGGGCAGCTGTTGCACCCCAAAATTTGCCCTCCTATATCAATTTTACCTAGTTTAGGCTTTGCATTCATTCGCTCGTCACATCTGCATCATTACTTGCATCTAAGGTGATCGGATTTCAAACTCACATCATTTTGTGTTTGTAAAGTACCCACTGTTGCACATATGTGCATTGATGTCTTTGATTCTAGGGTTTTTAGGTTTGGACTGGCTTGAGGTAATTATGTTACAAGATTTGGAAGATGTTTGTTGTTTTCAATCAACCCGGGAAAATTGAGAATGACAAGGTGGTTTTTGCTCATCAAAAGATTTAGAAGGTGAAGTCGAAGAATTATGCTCACAACGGGTTACATTTTTTTAAATAAAAAAAAAACTTTCTTGAAGGATTGAGTTTTAATTTAAGATGGCGTCCATTATTCAAACGGAATTATTCTAATTACAAGGCAGTTTGGATGTTTGGGATTTTCTTTAGATCACAAGTTCAAAGCTATCCTAAATGTATATTCGATGCATTGTTGAGTTTGAAGGAGGATTTAAAAGTTGAACGTGTTCAGAAGGTCATTATTTTCAGATGTTCAAATTTCACTCGTGGTTTTCTCAAGGCCTCTTTTCTTTTAGAGCACGGATCAAGAACATACATGACAATTTTGTATAGCAACCATGTTATTGCTCGTTTGTTTCAAGGTTGTGTACTGGAATTACGGTTTGGCTTGAAATTGGAATCGAATACGCATTTTAGTCGATACTTCACCATGATGTGTCTTAACCGCTAATGTTAGTCACGGTAAAATTGGTTTCCAACTAACGGTTACAAGTATTATGGCAAATAGATCACATTGGTTATATGCTAAGATTCAAAATCAAGAACCCAAAATTAGTGATTTTGTTCAAAACTCATTCATGTACATGGTGCAAATTTTTAAGCCAATGCATTTCAAGGAAGCTTTTCAAGTTTCAAACTCTTTTTCAAATTACAAGCATTGTTACATAACTTCTAAATCTTGTGTGTCATTTCTTTCAACTCAACAAATTTGTACAAATTCCACAAGAGCCATCAAAATTCACAATGTCAACTTGAATATGTGATATTACAAAATTCCAAAACTTTTAACACAAGAATTCCAAGGTTACTAGTACAAGCTATGGTCATAAGTTCAAACATACAAGCAAATACTACATATGCTATGTCCTAATCCTATTTTCTATTGGAAATCTTTGTTGCTTTCCTTTCCTCCAAGCCTTCTTGCTCCATCTTTAAACCTTGACTTCTTGTCCAAAGTTCTTCCTCTATCATCCATCCATACCATTGCTCATATTCATGAAACAAGAAAAGAAATTGGTTAGCAAGTAAGCGGGCAGCATGAGCAAAAATACAAGACAATGCAACATTTTTTCTCATCATTAGGGATTAATGTTTGGGATCAGATTACATTAAGGGTGTATGTTTCTCAATCATGTTCAAGAATACCATACCCTTTTGCAAATCACAACAACTATGTGTTGTTAGTTCACAAAAGGGGGGTGTGGTTCAGACACCATCATCACCACTAAAGCAACTGCAGCAAGTACAGTACAGCCTGTTCAGAAATCAGAAAAAATACAATAACAGCCCAACAGTTTCAGATTGGTTTCAGCCCATCATGTCAATTGCTAAGTCCAGTACACAGAAACACAAGGTTGGCACATTTGTTTTCTAACCAACAGATCAAAAAACATAACACCTAAAGCCCAGTTTTTCAGTTTTTTTTCTCAGGCCCTATTCCCAAAACCTGACATCAGAGTAAACCCTAAATGTAGGACATTATAAAAGAAAAAGGCACAGAAATCAATAGGGGGCAGCAACTGTTCATCTAAAACCCTAACCGAAACACATAGCAAAACCCAGAATACCAAGAACAGTAAGCCAAAAAAACCTAGAATACCAAACACAGTAAACCGAAAACCCAGAACATAGCAACCAAACAGCATATGAAATCCCAGAAACAACACAAGTTCATCATTTCCCAAACATTATCCCTTCAGAAAAATCGTAAACAGCCATAGAAAGAGCAGTGTTTCGAAAGGTATTACCCGTTTGAATGAGGAAGGGGGAGGTTGCGAACTCGTCGCCATCCTTCTCCTTCACTCCATGTTTTTATTTCATTTTCGCATAGCATCATGTCGCCGTCACCGAGCAGAAACTAGGGTTCCTTTTTTCCCTTTTCAGTTTCAACAATCTGTAATGAGAAACCAAAAATCAAAACAGTTTTTGAGAAATCAACGATAATAGTAACAGAGACAACGAATCGAGTGAAAGAGAGGGACAGCGAGTTTCTGGGTCACCGAGAGATGAGAGAGGGACACCGAGTTCTTGAATCGGAGCGCATCACGAGTGGGACAGACGAGGTTCGATGAGGAACCGCGGCGAGATCGAGAGGGCAACGGTGAGAGACGATGAGAGATGAGCGGCGATGAGGTTTTCGTGAGGAAACGAGAGAGAGAGATCGTGACAACGAGAGTGAGACCATGAGAGATTGTGAGGTTGAGTTTTCTATTTTTAAAATCTGTTTGTTTTTATGTTAATTTTGTTTTATAAAATAGATTTAAGTTAGTTTTAGTTTAGATTAATTAGGATTAGTTTGTTTTTATATTATTTAAGTTTTAATAAAAATAAGTTTAATTAGGATTAGTTTTTCTGATTATTTAATTTATAATAAAATGAGTTAGATTAATATTTTAAATATAATCAGGAGTGGTGTTGTCTAGTCCAGGCGGTGACACTTGTCACCGTCTGTGTGGTTTGTCTGAAATCTGGTACAAGTACACCCATGATAACAATCTTGTACCCTCCTCCAAAGCCATCGGATCTGTCATGATCCAGATCTAACGCTCCAGAATGGTGGACCACACTATGCTTCATGGAGTATCCCATACAAGATCCAACAATGCTTTTGGGCTTGGGCTCAGTTAGCTATTCACACCCTCAGATTAAAGCTTCAAATCAGGCCGATTTCTAACTCACTCTTTAAATTAATTATTATGCAAGTATTTTTTTTATATTGATGTATTAAATAATAATTAGTATAAGATATTTTTTATTTGCTAAATTTTCGATTAAATTATTAGTTGATTTTTTATCAAATAGAAAAAATCCATCCTAATAATTATTTAAATTCCAGTTGTATTGTGTGTTAATTTTCGTTTTTTTATTATTATCCGCTCGTATGTTTATTACGCGATCGTACACTCCACTCACAAATTAATATAAAAGAAACGACGCCTCCTATCTCTCATTTTTTTGGTTACCCACACCAAATTCTCTAAGGGTCTCATGGTTGGGGATGGGCATGGCCATCCTTACGAGGTTAATCAAGGCCCTCGTTGCCTTGATTAATCATAACCCGAAAAAAAAAAAAATTGGTCCACATACCAATATCCATGCACTAGGGTCTCATGGTTGGGGATAGGAGCACCTATCCTCACGAGGTTAATCAAGTCCACATACTTGATTAATCATAACCCGAAATATCACTTCTCTACGTCCAATGCCGAAATTTTCAAAACACTTTCAAATCAAAATAATTAATTGAATTTGTTTTCTTTAAATCAATTTTTCTACAAAAAAAAGAACACTTAGATAAGATTTGTTTCAATTGTTAGATGTTAGCCTAACGATTAAAACGAATCGAAGTGTTTTAGTTTATTAGATGATAGCCTAATAAATTAAAAACTTCTATCCATGTTCTAAAACAAAAAAATATAGTGTTATGGTATTCAATTAAATTGTTGGATGATAGCCCGACAATTTAATTAAATTTAAAGTATTTGGGACATTAGATGATAGCCTAATGACTTAAATACTTTTATTCCATACACTTAATAAATGTGAACTTTGCTTCACCTCACCCTTTTCATAATAAAGATTTTGGTTGAGAGATGATTGGTCGAGCTCACTCACCAATTTCGAGTATTCGAATGGTTAGATGATAGCCTAACGTTTTGGTACTTGTCATCCGTAACTTAAAATCAATTCAACCCACTCAAATTCTTTTTCGCTCATATGCGATCATCAAAAACATTTCTACTAAAATCAACAAAACCAATTCAAACATTTTCACCACGAACTACGGAGTTTTGACTTTCCCATTGCACAAGAGAATACGTAGGCACGCGGTTTCAAAACCGTGTCAAACTCAAAATAATAATAAACAAACCCCTTTTCTTTTTTATTCATAACTTAGAAATTAGCGAATACACACACAAACACGCGCGAGCTAAATGGATCCCATCGAGTACGATGGACATAAGGGGTGCTAATACCTTCCTCTTGCGTAACCGACTCCTGATCCCATGTTTTTTGGTCGTAGACCGCCTTATCCGCATTTGTGGGGTTTTATCTATATTTTCCCTTTTAGAACAAATAAAATTAGGTGGCGATTTCATTGTTTTGAAAATTATTAAAATGATTTTTGAAAAACGAGTTGCTTCACACGTGGCTCAACAAAATTCTTAAAATAATGTATGCAACGGTAAAACAAATGAAAACATAGCAATTTCCCAATCCCGTGTTACGTATCAGAGCAACATAATTTGTGTTAATTATCGACAGTTGAATAAAGTGACGATTTAGAAGAAGTATCCGCTTCCAAGAACTAATGACTTAATGGATCAATTGGTGGGTGCTAGTGTGTTTTCTAAGATTGATTTGAGATCCGGATATCACTAGATTAGAGTGAAGGAAGATGATATTCAGAAGACCCCGTTCAGGACTCGGTATGGACACTACGAGTATTCAATGATGCCTTTCGATGTTACCAATGCTCTGAGAGTATTCATGGAGTACATGAACCGTATTTCCCATACTTACTTAGATCGATTTATGGTGGTATTCATTGATGACATTTTGATTTACTCTAAATCAGAAGAGGAACATGCAGAAGACCTAATTGTCGTGTTGCAAGTTTTGAAGGAGAAGAAGTTGTATGCGAAGTTGTCCAAGTGTGAATTCTGGTTGAAAGAGGTTATTTTTATTGGCCATGTCATTTCTGGTAGTGGCATTGCCGTGGATCCTTCTAAAGTTGACGTTATGTTGCAATGAGAAGCTCTGAAGTCGGTTACTGAGATTAGAAGCTTCTTGGGATTATCCGGTTACTATAAACGGTTTATCAAAGGGTTTTCTAAGTTGGAACTTCCGTTGACTAAGTTGACTTGCAAAGGAAAAGCCTTTGTGTGGGATGTTCGATGTGAAGAAAGTTTCAATGAGTTGAAAAAGAGGTTGACGTCGGCTCCGGTTTTGACTTTACCTAATCCAGGAGTGCCTTTTGTTGTGTATTGTGATGCTTGTTTGATGGGGTTAGGTGGTGTGCTTATGTAGAAATGGTAAAGTGGTTGCTTATGTGTCTAGACAATTAAGGACTCATGAAAATAATTATCCTACGCATGATCTCGAATTGGCTGCAGTGGTCTTTGTGTTGAAAATTTGGAGGCATTATCTTTATGGTTCTAGATTTAAAGTGTTTAGTGACATGAGTTTGAAGTACCTTTTTGATAAAAAAGATTTGAAAATGAGGCAGCGAAGGTGGTTAGAGTTATTGAAGGATTATGATTTTGGTTTGAATTAACATCCCGGAAAAGCTAATGTTGTAGCTGATGCTTTAAGCCGAAAAACTTTGCATATGTCGGCCATGATGGTTAAGGAGTTGGAGTTGATTGAGCAATTCCGAGAGTTGAGTTTGGTTTGTGAAGTGACACCACATAGTGTTATGTTGGGAATGTTAAAGATTAACAATGACTTTCTCGACAAGAGGCTCAGAAGCTAGATGTGAAGTTGGTGGATTTGATGGTAGGAACCAATCGACCTGAGAATGATAATTTCAAGTTGGATGCGCAAGGTGTGTTGAGATTCCGAGATTGTATTTGTATTCCTGATGATGAAGCGGTTAAGAAAGTGATTCTTGAAGAGAGTCATAGAAGTAGTTTGAGTATTTATCTAGGAACTACGAAAATGTATCAAGACTTGAAGGGTTTGTTTTGGTGACCTGGCATGAAACGTGATGTGGCATAGTTTGTATATGCTTGTTTGACTTTCTAGAAGTCAAAGACCGAACACCAGAAGCCTACAGGGTTGATGCAACCGTTGGAAGTTCCGGAATGGAAATGGGATAGCATTTCAATGGACTTTGTAACGGGATTACCTAATACCTTGAGTGGACATGATTCGATTTGGGTGATTGTTGATAGGCATACAAAGTCGACACACTTTACACCTATTAACATTACTTATCCGATTGCGAAGTTGGCTGAGATATATGTTAGGGTGATTGTGAAGTTGCATGGTGTTCCTTTGTGTATTGTGTTAGATAGAGATCTGAGGTTTACTTCTGATTTCTGTAAGAGTTTGCAAGAAGCGTTGGGGTCTAAGTTGAGGTTGAGTTCGGCGTATCATCCTCAGACGGATGGTTAGACCGAGAGAACTATTCATTCGTTGGAAGATTTGTTGAGGGCATGTGTTCTTGAGCAAAGAGGCTCATGGGATACTTATTTTCCTTTGATCGAGTTCACTTATAATAACAGTTACCATTCTAGTATTGGGATGACACCTTTTAAAGCACTGTATGGTTGGAGGGGTAGGACTCCGTTATGTTGGCATGAATCTGGTGAAACTGTGGTAGTTGGACCTGAAATTGTTCGAGAGACTACTGAGAAAGTGAAGTTTATTCGGGAAAAGATGAAGGCTTCCCAGAGTAGGCAGAAACGTTACCCTGACAAGAGAAGAAAAGATTTTGAATTCCAAGCTAGCGATCATGTGTTTTTGAGAGTCACACCTGTGACTGGGGTTGGGCGAGCTCTAAAGTTTAAGAAGCTCACTCCTCGTTTTATTGGTCCGTATCAGATATCAGATAGAGTTGGAAAAGTGGCCTATCGAGTGGCGTTACCGTCAAATCTTGCTAATTTGCACGATGAGTTTCATGTATCGCAACTCTGAAAGTATAATCCTGATCTGTCTCATGTGATTCAAATAGACGATGTGCAAGTACAGGATAATCTCATGGTAGAGACGACACCTGTGAGAATTGCGGATCGTGAAATGAAGACTCTAAGAGGGAAAAAGATTGCGTTGGTGAAGATTGTCTGGTTGGGAGTTGCTGTAGAAAGCATGACGTGGGAATTGAAGAGCAAGATTCGAGACTCCTATCCCGAGTTGTTTGAACCAGGTAAATTTTCAAGGACGAAAATATTCTAAATGGGGGAGAGTTTTAACACCCGAATTATTTAATTATTTATTTAATTTAATATTTTCACATATTTTTTCGAATAATTGGAAATATTGTAGAATGCCAATTTAAGTCATTATATGATTATAGGGTGATTAATTAAAATAAGTTGTAGGAATAATATTAATAATACTAATAATATTAGAATTGTAGAAATTGCTATTAAGTGGGCTAAGGTATTATGTTGGACGTAGCAAAGTGGGAGTATAGTCTAGTAAGTCCAATAAGAGTAATAATAATAGTGTTATTATTTTAAGAGAAGTAGAACAGGAAAATAGAAAGTGTTGGTTTATGAGTAGAGGAGAAGGGGTTTGGGGAAAAAGAGATGAGTAGAAGTTGCAAGCTTGAGGCTTGGTCAAATCTCCATCTCTGAGCAAATCAACCTCCGATTCACAAGGTAAGGGTGGGGTTCTTGCTTTTTAATTGGGAACATGATGGATGATAGGTAGTTGGGGTTTATAATCTTGCTAGTTCTGTATCTTGTTGTTGTTGGAGGAATTTCAAATTGATGCTTGATAATCCATGAAATTTGTTGAATGAATTGGTAAATGTTGTCTTTGTTTGATTCCACATGTTGCTAGTACCTTAGGCTGATTCGTTTTGGTTTGTGGGTGTGTCAGATGCCAAAAGTTTGGAAAAATGGCATGTGGAAGATGTTGGCAGCGCTGAAAAAATCCAATATGTTACGTTCAATTTGCGGCACCAACGGGTTGACGCGGTGAAAACCGAGTCCCTGCTAAAGTCGCAGCGTGAAGATGGGTTCGCGACGCGTACTGTGTAGTTTTGGACATATTTTCTGATTTTTTAATTCTGCCCAATTTAAGCACTTGAACTATGGAACTTTGAGTAGGCTTTCATGAGTAAAATAATGCTAGTAATTAATAAGGAATGATATCATAATTGATTAGAAATAGTTCCGAATTAGTATGTTTGTAATTGTAAGCGGTATAGCCGATTAACCGGAATTTGGAGGAATTGAAGGAATGACTCGTATACACTAGTAAGCTATCGTAGCGTGTTTGTTTTGCCAAATTCATATTGAATTTAATGAATTGCAAGTATAAAGTTGGTTGTTGTCCTAAATATGGATAAATTTTGTTGGAGGCTTAAAAGCCAATATTGAAAGTTGTTCGTTGTTCTAAGTTTTTTGTTGTCCTAAGTTGTCTCGTTGTGTATGTTGTTGTTGTATCCTATACATGATAGTCGCATACATTACATTTTATTAAGTTGGAGCGATGCTCACCCATGTTGGCCTGGATTGGAAAAATGTTGAAAGTTGAAGGCTTGTGCCTTATTGATGCCTCAGTAAACTGACATATTTCTAAGTTGGGAGGTTTACTCTTATGGTACCACATGCATCTGCATTTGTCCAAGTTACATACTCTAGCACATAATGATGTTGTTGTATGGTTAAATTGTGTTTGTTATTGATTGGTTGTGAGATGACAAAATAGTGATTTTATATAATTCTAATTATATATTATTTATCATGATCTCAATTATATGGTTTGATATCTCACCCTTTCATTTGTGTCGCAATTGCCTTTATATTTGTAACGTGCAGGTAACGAGGAGTAGCCGTTACCGTTTTTAGTCCAAGTTCGGTGTCATTGCTCTGATACGTAGCACTCGGGGGAAAATGGACACTTGTCTTATTTTGTTGTTTTAATGTTGAATTTTATGTCGTTGATTGAGGAGTTTATTATGTTGATGTTGTTTATGACTCAAAAGATGCTATGTCTTATGTGAAAAACTATTATGATTCCTCTGCGTGATTAATGAAGTCATTTATGTTTGAAGACTAAAAATTATGTGCTGTGTTAGTTTTGGCTCTTTAAAGTGTTATGTATCTATTTTGAATAAAAATGGAAGGTTTATGTGTTTAAGTTGAAAAGTGTGACATCCTGATTATGTTGGAAAAAATTTATACTCTGATTTTATTGAATAATTACTTGGGGTAGAATTGGAGTGTTACAGTACACATGTGACACATGAGTGTTAGACATCCACATAGCCTCAGTTCCAACTTCCATCTGAGTTGAGACCCGAGGCTACACCCGATGCTACACCGACGACACCGGAGGCACCAGAGGCACTAGAGGTACAGGAGGCACCGGAGGTACCGGATGTCGGATCTATTCAGACTGCACCTTAGGCCCCTCAGGTCTTTGGAGGAGGACCTTCAGATTAATCATTGTTGCATCTTTATCCCAGCCATGTATCTAGATATATATGAATTTTTGTTATGAAGTTTATTATGAATTTTAACTATGAATTTTATTATGAATTTTAACTATGAATTTTATTTTTCAAGAGTGTGATACACTAAAGGTCATCAACCAAGGGCGAAAGATCAATAGACTTGTTACTCCTGTAAAGAAATGGTTTGATGAACTTCTATGTCTTACAGGGTTAAAAGATTTGACCCTCTGTGGATACATCGTGGTCAACTGGGGATGATAAACGCTTTTGTTGAGAGATGGCACCATGAGACGTTGTCATTTCATCTACCACATGGTGAAATGACGATCACAATCGATGATGTTGCGTGTCTACTTCATTTGCCGATTAGAGGGGATATCTTGGATAATGAGAAGATCGACAAATAGGAGGCCATAAATTTGTTGGTTGAGATGCTGGGAGTTATCATTGATAGTGCTCTGGGAAAGTTTGATAAGACACGTGTTTCCCACGTGAGGCATAGCTTCTTGGATACGGTGTTCGAGAATGAGATTGTGGGTGCACAAGAAGCTGATGGTGATGCCGAGTAGGTTATCATTCACAGAGGGTATGCCATGAGAGAACACCTCTTGTATCTTGTTGGCACGCAGATCTTTGTGGACACCAGTGCCACTTATACCGACATCATGTACCTGAGGTACTTTGTTAATGTTGAGGCGATCAGTGGGTGGAACTGGGGGATTGTGTGCTTGGTTTACTTGTATACTAAGTTGGATGAGGGGACTAAGTGGAATACGATGCCGATGACCGACAACATGTCACTCATGACGGTATAAATTCTTTCTCTTTGTGGACTTTGTTAATTATTCTGATTCTGAAACTAACTATTTAATTTTGTTATTTCAGAGATGGATCCTACAACACTTCCCCCGCATCCTAGGATGGTCACTTGCTACGGGTTATACTAAAGATAAGTTGCATGTCTGTGCATACGAGCCGCTTAGAGGGAACCAGGCGATAGAGTTGTTTCGGGTTTACCTGGACTGGCTAGTGCATGAGGACATTCACTTTAGTTCATACGTTGACCACCGTGCGACGATATTGTTTGATGACGTTTTGCTGTTTACATGTCAGTTGGTCTGCGGGACTTGCAAGACTGCTCCTTATATGCCTGAGTGGATGATACGTCAATTCGAGTTTACCCAGACCATTCCTCGGGATCCTGTTGTATGTGCTCCTCTGACAGTGTAGCGGAGGGACACATGTGTTCTATTTGATGATTTTGAGAATCATCTTGTACCCGATGAGGCCAGGAGTATCGTGGCTCCAGGCGATTGGAGTTACAAGTACGGTTACATGATATGGTTCTTCAAGGTGTCCCATCCATACATGGTAGAGCATGCTCCAGGGAATCCACTGATGCCAATTCATCAGGAGATCCTAAAGGAGGAGCAGGCTAGAAGGGATATCATGCTCATGACATGTTGCCTAAGTGTCGTCGTATCATGGAGCTTGCACAAGATGGTATTGATAGAGGGTTGTTTCCTAGAGAATCCGATGTTAGAGGTGTTTTGGAGGCCATCATAGCGGAGGCTCATAGTGCTATGTCATACAGGAGGCAGCGGAGGGATGCCTTGAGGGTGACAGGCCAACTCATAATCCGCCATATCTAGTAGTTTATACTGATGATGCACTTGTATTTTGGTTTTAGTTTTTCGGTCTTGTATTGTATCATATTTGTATTACTATTCGTATTACTTTGATAATATTTTGGATTACTTGGATTATATTGATAAGCTTGGAACATATTTGGATTACTTCCATTTTTTGCTCTTTTGTTCAATTTTTTATCTGTAAAATTTTTCTAATTATTGTTTTTGTTCAATTTTTGATCTTTTGTTCAATTTCTAATTTATATGTTTGGAACATATATGGATTACCGTCATGCTCAGAACCAAAAATATATTTTCGATTTAAAATCGACAATATACTTTCAATTTTAACACAAATATTTCAAAAAATAATATACATCAAAAATATATTTTCGACTTTAGAAAAACATTAAAAAAAAAATATAGGGTTTAATTATCTATCATGGCTTAAGAAATTTCCAAATGATTTCATTGTGATCATCGCCTACCTACTATTCATTTTTTGTTTTAGTATGGAATAGTTAGAAAAATAGATGATGAGTTATGTAAGAGTTCGCTAGTATTAGAAAAATGTTTTCACTGGGATGAATGATGATCGCCAACTTTATATTCTTTTTTCTTTAATTAAAAAATGTATGGATCTTTTAATATAAAAAACTTTATACATCTTTAAAAAGATTAGTAGCAGTTAGATTGTATTATCATGACTAGTTGGTAAAATTTTGCTTTGATGAGTTTTTTGTTAAAATAATAAGTTGATAACTATGATTATTTCACATCAGGGTAAAGTAAATATTAGTAATTTGGTTTTATCCAAAAAATTATAATTTGTGGGTCCTATATTTCTTATAAATGATTATTAGAGTGCTGGATCCAAATAATATCTGTAGTCTAATCTAGTTAAATAAAACCAAATAACTTTCCATCATTACAAAGTAACCATTTGGTAATTAGAATGTTTTTCATCTCTATGATGAAATCTACATCCACTTAATTAAAAATAGGGTAATGTATTAACAATTGGATTGGATCTAGCACAAAAAAAACAAGTCTATCCCAACTAGACAAATGAATATTTAATATTTAATACTACTTCATTCAAATTTTATTTTAAAAAATTAATTTTTAGTTTTATTAGATGATTAATCTATTTAAACTACTGTATAAATTAGATATATTAATTATTAAATAAATTTAAAAAAACTAATTTTTTGTGATAAAAATTAAAAGGAGTACTTCTATATCTAAATATAAAACTTTCATAAATTATTTATTTCTAATTTTTATAAAATTCTCAAATTTTAAGGGGAGTTAATAATGTTTTACCCATTTATATATGTCACATGTTTTTGTCATTTACATTAAATATTGTTATACAAAAACTGAATAATGATCTTTCTTAAATATAAATTTGTAAACTTATATAATTAAAAAAAAATTAATAAAGAAAATAGAAGATTCATCATTTATATAAAATACTAATATATAAATAATTTTATACTGACATTTAATAAACAACCTCTATTTTACTAAATCAAAATATTTTTTAAAATTACTTGATTAACATAACATAATAATAATTTTTATAAAACAACAATATAAAATTATTTTGCACTAGTGTATGACTATTAACACAATTTAATACTTCAACTAACTTTTTTAATTTTCACAACTTGCTCTAATAATCTTATATTTAAGGAAAATGTATTATTAACAAAGTTTTGAATAATAATAATTTTATTATATAAAATCAATGTAACAAATTTAACATTCGTTTTTCACAAATTAAAAACTTATTTATATGTATTAAAAAATTTTAAGTAAAATTTAAAATTAATAGCAACAAAATTTAAAATTTATAGGTTTAAAGTAAGATTTGAAATAATTTTTTTCAAAGTTACCACCAACAATGAATTTAAAAAAATGTAATCTTAATTTTTTTAAAATAATCAATAATTTATTCTAACAATTGGTTATTTTTTTGAATCAATATAATTCAAAGTCTAATTATAGATTTAAATCTTCTTTTCAAAAGTTGCCAAGAATAAAATTAAAGGTTTTTTAAACTTAATATTTTTACAATATTAAATGATCAATAATGTACTCTTAATTGGTTATTTTTCTCAATTAATTATTACAAATATTGTTGAATGAATTTTATATTATAATACAAATCAAAGCTTAAAAGTAAAATCTATGAAACCAATTTGAAGTCTAAAGCTGCAACATCTTTATTTGCAATCCTTTTGGACCAGTCTTGGCTGATCATCTGAAACATGCAGTACTCATCTCATCTCAACTTCTGAAAAGAGAAACTAAAGAAGACAGTGAATTATGTACTGAAATTAACAGAATAATTCAGTACAACAAAAATTATGATACAAAAAATAAAATATTTAACAGCGACCAAATACATCAACAAAATTCTGTCTAGCTGGTAATTTAATTGAAACATACAAGAGACAGAGGGACCGAGACCAACAAAATATACCTTAAAATGAATAAACGACAGACTTGAAGATATTCGGACAGGGCATTTAAACATAAACATATTCATCTAAATTTTTGAAGCAATGTTGGATTTATTGCACTTTGTTTCTGCTTTCGTATTCTTAGACATACGTCACATCATGTTAGCATCTTGTAGTACATAGAATCTTGATTTTGAATAAAAGGACACGACCGCGATTTATGCATGATGTAACAGCTTCTCTTTTTTTTTTATGCTGACAAATAGTCAACTACTTTACCCAATATTATATTGGAGAATGCATATATTCTACCCATTCTTCCTAAATTTATTTGCATTACAAAATATATTTTTTGGTCATTCAATATATCACACTCTATACCCAATCACATTGTTCCATTATGCCAAGTGTCACTCACAATTTTTAAATTTTCTTGGGTCTTTCCTTTATTAGGGTAAAGGAAAATTTTGTATTCATTTACACTCCATCACACACACCACTATCTACCATCCTTACCATTTCTATCATCATCATCCTCATCTCCAAAACCTCTCACGATAACTTTATAGATCAGAATTGACTAATTCGATATGGAGTCGAGGAGAAGGATATATGGTATATCATCATTGGTTTAGAGATGACGTTTGCCTCTAGAAAATTGTGAAAATGAAGATCTCTTATTTCCTGGTTCAATATTTGATGCTTTGAAGAAGAATTACATTCTTATCCAATTGTTTGTAAGTGTATCCTAGCCCACTTTCTTCCTCATTTTTATGTTTTAGCGTGTGTTTTTGGTTTCTAAACTATATCCATTTTCAACTGATTTCTTCTTCTTCCTTCTTTCTTGTAGATCTGTTTATGGGTTGGTTTGAGAAGTATGTGTAGGTTCTTATCAATTGAAAGATGAGATGAGCTAAACAGTTTTTTTTCCAAAAAGCATGGTAAAAATCACTTTTCCCTTTCGATTTATTTAAAAAAATTATGAGTTAGGCCTAAACAAATTCATCTTTTGTGATCTTTCAGGGTTAAAGATATATTTGGATTAAGAACTCTGGCGGAAGATATTTTGTGGTTTATGCAACTATATCACGATTGAAGGATGAAAAAGAAAAATCTAGGCTATTCAAATTCCAAGATCCACTTGTGCTGAATGTTAACTTTGATAATAAGATGAATTTGATGAGTTCAGTTCAAGTTTTGACAACTCAAACAAAATCGGTAATTCTCAAATTTTCATTCTGATAATAAATTGTTGTGGTAAAATTTTTATTTTGATTGAATTCTTGTGATAAAAGTTGGTTTGATTTTCTAGAAGAATGAAGATGCTTATATAGAATCAACAATGATTCACACAATCTTAGTAGAGTTCGAGGAAACCTTGTCGAACCTAGTCGTCGGAGGTTCTTCGTTGTGTTATTGAGACTCTTGAATAGCTTGGTGGAGCACATGATAAATTGTCTGTGTTCAGATTTATTTTTTTCTTATTAATTATCTTGCGTGTGCGCACGCGTGTAGTGTTTTTGTAATATTGAAGCAGATGCCAATACCTATTGGCAGCTACGGTGGATGGAATGTGATGATTGAGGGTGATCAGCTATGCTTTAAAGTGGAAAAACTTCATCAGTTGAGTCCAGGTATAAAAATGGTTATACATCTCTTCTATTTGTAAGGACTTGATTAATACTTTGTATGTGAATCCAACTTGTGAGTACTATGTTCTAACGTGAATTGAAACCAAGGTTTTCAAACAATATGTGAAAAAGATTTATTGTTATAAAGTCACATAATGATTTAAATTAGTAATTAATAGGTATTGTTTCATTTAAATGTCTTTGGTAGTTTTGGTGCTTGGAATTAATTAGTATTGTTTTTAAGTGAATTGAAAATAAATGTTAGTATACTTTTAAATCTTGAACATCATGGAATTCCTTAAGTTGAATTTCATGCCGTTGTTAGGATGTCATATGCCGAGTTTGCTAGGATTTGCAAAGATCTAAGTAGCATTGGTGATACTGGTAATCACTTTTTTAGGGTTTTCTAATTATTGGTTATTTCTGTTTTAGAGTAATACTTAATGTTGGTAATTTTGTGGTGTTGTAGTTGTCATTGTGGTATCTAAAAAGTGTGTGAAGTTTTCCACCAAAGGAGATATTGGAAGTGAAAATATTGTTTGCAGTGCGTAACTACGGTGGACAAGGTGAGACATTGATTTATGTTTTACATATTTTCTAACAATACACTTTTATGTGTTTGATAGTTGAATCTTTGTTGTATTCATGTTAATGGTAAAATTGATGCTAATCTAAATTTGTACATGTGTATTTGTTGGTTGTGTTGTAGCCTAAGGAAGCTACAATCATAGAGATGAATAAGCCTGTTGCCTTGCAGTTTTCCCTAAGATACATGAACTCTTTTACAAAAGCAACTCCTCCGTCGCCGGGCTTACCATTAGTCTCATATACGAAAGACTTGGTTAAGCATTGAATGATTCCATCTCGTGGCCCAGGCTGAAAAGTGAAACAAACAAAAAAGTCAGCATGTTGCCACCACATCAACTTTCATTGTTAATATGGTAATGAAACACTTTATTAGGGAAATAAATTATAAATTATTACAACTAAGAATGTCCTGTGACTGTAGTTTTAATAATGTTATTATTAATTGCATTTTGATTTGAGGAAATTAGTTTGTTTTTTGTGATAGCATTTTCTTATAGACAATAGAACTAAAACAATGACAAGCATTTTCTTCAGAAGTTTCATCTTCTGATTCTTCATTCATAAGTTTCATCTTCTGATTCTTCATTCAGAAGTTTCATCTTCTGATTCTTCATTCAGAAGTTTCATATTCTGATTCTTTTTCAGAAGTTTCATCTTCTGATTCTTCTTCAGAAGTCTCATCTTCTGATTCTTCTTCAGAAGTTTCATCTTCTGATTCTTCTTCAGAAGTTTCATCTTCTGATTCTTCTTCAGAAGCCTCATCTTATGATTCTTCTTCAGAAGCCTCATCTTATGATTCTTCTTCATAAGTTTCATCTTCTGTTTCTTATTCAAAAGTTTCATCTTCAGAAGTTTCTTCTTCAGAAGTTTCATCTTCTGTTTCTTCTTTAGAAGTTTCATCTTCAGAAGTTTCTTCTTCAGAAGTTTCATTTTCTGTTTCTTCTTCAGAAGTTTCATCTTCAGAAGTTTCATATTAAGAAGTTTCATCTTCTATTTCTTCTTCAGAAGTTTCATCTTCTGTTTCTTCTTCAAAAGTTTCTTCTTCAGAAGTTTCATCTTCTGTTTCTTCTTCATAAGTTTCATCTTCAGAAGTTTCATCTTATGTTTCTTCTTCAGAAGTTTTATCTTCTGTTTCTTCTTCAGAAGTTTAAGATTAACACATTATGGAAGTTCAATGATTAAATATAGAAATTTTGTATTTACTCTCACTTTGTTTTAAAATTTGAATTTGAGCCATTTAAGTTTGCTCACATGATTTGTTGGATATTCTACAGGCCAAGTTTCTAAAAGGATGTAGTACCATAGTAAGTACTCCTGTGTGAAGAATTGGACCTAACACCAAGCAGGTTATTAGTATATGTTTTTAATGTGTTTAATGTGAATTGAATAGTATTGGACTTGAAGAAACAACTATTCAATCAACTTAAGTTGATGTTTAATTATTTACTCTTATGTTTAAGACAAGTTTCAGTTAATATTTTTCTAGCTTATCAAATTGTTTATCTATTTTTCTGTTTGATATTCGACATTTGAAATTTGAAAAAGTAGATTTTGTTTTTTCACTTTTTGAGTTTTTTTTCCTTTCTGTGAATGTCTCAGCTTTTATAGCAGGTTGAGTATTTCTGTGATAGGATTGTTGTTAGATCTGCAACTGGAAACACAATAAACCAAATACAAACAAAACATTTATATTTTATAATATATAACATGAGTTTATAACAATCCCTCCTTGTGCCTAAATTGCAAAATGAAAGTAAAAAGAAAATGAAGTTCATGTGTCATTTGTTCTTTATTTTGAACGTGCCTATTGAGTCAATCATTTTAATATATTTACTTCTTAAACTTACTCAATACATTTTCCTTCACTTGGGATGTGAAATAAAATAGGTAAAAGGAAAAAAACATAAGATAGTAAATGATACTATTTCCTGGCAAATTATCATTGTTTCACTAAATTTATAGGAGGTTAGGAATTGTAATTTCTATCATCATTTTCACTAATTAACAATAATTTAGACGTAAGATACTTTGTTCCATTATATGCTAAACAACTAATTTTTCTCTCTGTACACAGTCTAAGACATAATATGCTTTACACTAATTATTGTTTTTCTGATATTAGTATTAACATTCAACACATCTTAAGGATTTGCATTATATTAAACATTAAATTTTAATTGTTTTTGTACGATAATTATTTATATTATAATAATATTAATATTAACTAAATAAATATTTAATTGCATTATTTTATTAAAAATAATTAAACTTTTTGTTTCACGGTCACTAGCACTATAATAATCTTTTTTTTAGAAGTGACCAAGTGAAAACACCCGGCTGAACCTCCGACCGATAACTGGTATCAATAGAGTCGCCATCGAACGTCTTTTATCTCACGAGGGAGAAAGGGAAACATCGAGTAAACCTGAGGGGAGAAATTGCGGTCCTATGACCGTGAAATCAAGAGAATCTAGGTAAGGGAGTTAGTTACGCGAGGGGAAAGGATTAGCACCCCACACGCCCGTAGTACTCTACGGTATCCACTTTCTATTTCTAGCTAAAGGGTGTGTTATGTCTATCTATGCTTAATCACTATCATGCAATGCAAAAGAAAAGAAAAAATAAGAAACCACGGGGAAAAGAAGGAAGTATTTACAAAGTTTGCTCGATCGAGTCCCGTGACAAGATGCCTACGTATTCCCGCGTGCAATGGAAAAGTCAGAGCGCCGTAGTTCGGCTCACTTGTTTTGGTGGGTTTTGTGTTTTTTACTTATGAAAAGGTTTTAAACACAAAAAAGGAAGCGCACAAAGGCGAAAAGAGTTTGTGTTGGTTGGTTGTTTTTACCTTGAGAAAGGAGTTTAAACCATTATTGAGTGTTTTAAGTTTGAAGGGAAAAGAAAAAGCAAGTTTTAGTTTTAATCACATGCAACATGCAAAAGAAACTAGCAAAACAAGGTTGAACCTATGGTTTAGGATGCAAGGGAAATCTCTACCTACATCGACATGCAAAGGATGGGAATCCTAATGTCTAGGATAAAGAACCCATCCTAACCAAGCTCCTGGGGAAAAACAAGCAAACAAGCACAAATCAGTAGAATCGCCTAACGGGTCTTTAAATAAACCGAGGGTTCCCGAACATGCTCCAACTACGGAAGCCCCATGCATCTCTATTCCTACTTCTCATGGCAAAAGAAAGTCAGAAACCCTACTTCTCATGATATCTAGGAAAGCTGTAAGAGAATGCGATAAATAGTGTAGAAACTACCGAACGAATATAGAATCCGAAGAGGACTACAAGCTATAGAAATAATCCAAAAAACTTCAAGTACTGCAACCATGCAATAATAGTAAACCGGTGAGAATTGTTCAAAGCATCAAAACAAGCGGAATACGTGTCGATACGCATCCGGAGCAACAATGCCTGCAAGAACGAGATTAGAGCAAACAAACAAGATAGGAAAGGTGCACACGTGGGTGTACAAGCTCAAGCAACACCTGCAAGAAGAGAGTTAGACCCCGGGAGCAAGCAACATGGATGCATATGTATGTACGCAAACATCGGAGAAATGTGTCGAATGTATATACCACACAAGTCCTTGTATAAAATAGAATATAAACAGCAGCTAGACATGGCTAGGGCGACTACTGTTTTCCATTAGAATCGAGAAAAACAGAAAAAATGCACCAGTAGACCGCACTAAGCCCGGTTTATTGCGCTAAGCCCGGCCCAAACAGCCGGCGCTTAGGCAGCTCGACAGCTAAGCGCGACCTGCAAAACAAAAGTCAGTGAGTTTGGCGCTTAGCACGCTCCTGGTGGCGCTAAGCGCAACCTGCAACCTGCAAAAATGTTATTTTGGGTCTAGACCACCTGTTTATGATGCTCTCATGCAACAGTATGATCCCTACCATTAGGCCATGGTCCCGTAGCGAATGAAAATCAAACGAACATGCTAGGAAAGCAAATCGAACGATAAAATCAATGTTCATATACATGTAGCAATGCATGAACATGCGAGGAATGCGAATCGAATCGATAAAACCAATGTTCATATACATGTAGCAATGCGTGAACATGCAAGGAATGAAAATCGAATCGATAAAACCAATGTTCATATACATGTAGCAATGCATGAACATGCGAGGAATGCAAATCGAATCGATAAAACCAATGTTCATATACATGTAGCAATGTATGAACATGCGAGGAGTGCGAATCGAATCGATAAAACCAATGTTCATATACATGTAGCAATGCATGAACATGCGAGGAATGCGAATCGAATCGATAAAACCAATGTTCATATACATGTAGCAATGTGTGAACATGCGAGGAATGCAAATCTAATCGATAAAACCAATGTTCAATTATAAGATTAAATGCATGAACATGCAAGGAATTCAAATCAAATTGATAACTCCAATGTTCATGTGTAGGGTGATGCAAACTAGCCATGACATTTATAGGTTTTCCTTCAAAGAATCCAAGTCATACATTAACATAAACACTTGGATTCCCACTTAATCCGGAATGCGATTTTGCTTGCGTGAATTAAAATCCCCACTTGATCCGGTGAACGGTCAAGGAAATAAGAATTTTTGAAGTTTCAGCACCAATTTTGGACCACTGACACATGCAGAATTTCATTCATGCTCTATGGGGAAAGTGCCTCGACCGAGGACCCTCTGATCGAAATTTACAGGTGAATATTTGTGAGACAAACGAAGCTAATGCAATTTATGAACTTTTAGCACTGGTCTCACCTCGTTCCGATGAAAACCGAGTGAGATATGACCTAACGAAGCTCATGTATAAGATGAAAATTGATCAGTTCAGCCCAAAAATCAATCTTCAAAGAACAAAATTCTGGTGCTGATCGGTGAAGAACCAGTTCCCGAGTTGCAAATGAAAGTTGTAGAGGACTTTGATACGAAATTTTAGAAATTGGTCCCGCTCAATTCCGAGTTTCCAGCTAAGAGATAAAGATCTTTTAGTGAGCCAAAACGCGCGGTTCAGCACTAAAATTCAGCACGATCCACTGGGAAAACTGTCTCTTTGAGGGTCTTCCTCACAAAATCTACTCTCGGACTTCAAACGCAAGTTGTAGATAATAATGGGGAAGAGCTGCTTGTCAAAATTCAACGGAAAATACCCAAGAAGATGAGAGATACGCCTTCGGAAGTGCCCAAAACGCACCGAAAACCCGAAATCTGCTTTATTGAGAAATGAAGAGATACACTCTTCTTACTTGCCATTTAAGATACCTTGAGCATGGTAAATTCATGATAACTGCTATGCATGCGACTACATGAAATGTTTATGCGATCGGACTATAAGCCACAAAAACGCGGAAAAGGAAGAGGGTAAATTTTGGGGTACAACAGCTGCCCATGTAACGCCCGCTTTATTAATATTATATTATATTAATATTTTCGAGTTACCGATTGATATCTATTTCGCGACGAGAATATTTATATTAATCGTTATACCTATTAATATATTTGGCGACGTTTCGATTCGGTCCTGTAAAATATTATTCGGATCCGATATTTAATTCCCGGGAATTATTTGAATTGATGATATAATTAGTAAGTTAGGAGTGTGAGGAGCAATTGTTGAGGATTGGGTTTTCACCCTTGGCTTACTAGTAGAAATACCTTTTATAAACCATTTCTCCTCATTTTTCTTCCATTCAAAATACCAAAACCAAACATAGAACTTGGAAGCTAGTAAGTTATAAAATCCATTTCCCTTCCTTTTCTTTCCATCTTTCCATCTTTCCTCACATAAAACCAAACTTGGTCTTAGAGAGAAGAAGAGAGGGTTTTCGAAAGAAGAAGAAGAAGAAGAAGAGCAAGAGAGCAAGAGAGGAAGCTTGGGGTTGAGCTTTGTAGAATCATCATGGATCATCCAAGCTAGAGGTAAGGGGTTTGAATTCTCTATCTCATATGATTAGGTTTTGATAGTTGTATTTTGAATTTGGGGAAAATTGATAATAGGATTATAGGGTTTTGGTTGGTTGTTGAATAAAATAGATTAGAAGAGTTGGAATAGGAGTATGGATTATGGGTTTTGATGATCATTAGAACGAATCGAACTGTTAGGAATCTTGATGCACACGGTTGCCCGTGTTGATGCACTGTGTAACGCCCTATTTTAATTAATATTATATTATATTAATATTTTTGAATTATCGATCGATATTTATCTTGCGACGAGAATATATATATTAATTGATATATCTATTAATATATTTGGCGACGTTTCGTTCGGTCCGGTTTTTATTTCGTTCGGCTCGGTAAAATATTATTCGGATCCGATATTTAATTCCCCAGAATTATTTTAATTAATTGAGTAAATAATATTATTAAGGTATTATTTAATAAAACTAAGTTAGGGGTGTGGGAAGTAATTAATGAGAATTGGGTTTGCACCCTTAAGCTTGCTAGTAGAAAAACAACTTATAAAATTAATTTTTCCTCATTCTTTCCATTCTTACAAACCATAGCCAAACTTTGAGTTTGAGAGAGATGAGAGGGTTTTGGAAGGAGGATAGCAAGAGCAAGAGAGGAAGCAACTTATAAAACACTTTCCTTGTTTTTCTTTCCATTCATATACCAAAACCAAACTTTGAAACTTGGAGGAAAGAAAGGGTTTTGGGAGAAGAAGAGCAAGAGGAGAAGAAGAGGAAGAACTTGAGCAAGCTTGAGGATGGAGTCTTGTAGAATCATCATGGATAAACCAAGCTAGAGGTAAGGGGTTTGATTTCTCCATCCATATAGTTAGGGTTTTGATGATTATATTTTGGATTTGGGGGTAAAATTGATGGTTGGTTTATAGGGTTTTGTTGAGTGATTGTTGAAATGTTTTAGAAAAGTTGAATTAGGTGTAGAGATTATGGGTGTGTTGTTGTTAGTATTGTAGTATAAGGATGATAGAATGAAGTAATGGAAATGGAAATAGGAAAGAAAACATAACAGCAAAATATGAAAAACCAGAAAATGTTATACAGTAAATAAACGCAGGGGAAGAAGAAAATGGATGGAAAGAATTACATGGGGGAGGCGCCCACCCCCATGTGTGGGGCGGCCACCCCCTTCCCTGAGGCCCTCGCCTCCATCTTCATACAAGGCAGGGACGACCGTCCCTTAGGATCAGGGGGGTACAATGTAATTTTTCCATTTTCCGTTTGCTGTTTTGTAGTTTTTGCTGTTTTCTACAGATGGAATTTTCCTGCATAATTTCTTTGGAAATACATTCTGTTTTTGTCAAAAATGCCAATTTCACCTAGTAGAAATTGATACCCATAAAATATAATTAGGGGATAAGATAACCGATTAAATTTAGAACCTGATTATGTTCCGATTTTCCGATTCCGGTAAATTCGACGACGGAGCAAGTTGCTCCGAATTCAACGAAAATTGACGTGCTAGCTAAGTTCGACGTGTAGAACGTAGTGGTGAGATTAGTTTTTCAAAATTATGAGTTTTTAAGAGATGACCCGAAATAGGTCAAATTACGGTTAAATTGAACCGGATTGTGTTTTAGTAGATTTAAGGCACGTATGAACACTCCGATTTCGATGTTGACGATTATGATTAATACCGGTTATTAGGAATGGCTTTCGCGACGATTATTGATGTTTTGACTATTTTTCCATTTTTAGAATTTGGTGGATTAATTGATAATGATGCGGTGTAGATAAACATTATGTTTGCGACGGTGTATTTATTAATGAATACTTGTTGATATATGTCTTTGTATATGATGATGTGATGATTTTATTCATGTTATTAATAAATGCTTCCAATTTGTGAATGCATGGCTTTTGATAATGATGAATTATATGTGATGTTTTGCATAATGCATATATAATGCAATGATATATTTATCTTAATTTGGATAAGTTATGGAGATGTGGGCTTTATGCCAATTTTGATGAGCGATGATGACGTTTATGTGTCGTGTTGTTTTATTATCGAGTCACATACATTGCATTGGCGACGATGGGCTTTTATGCCAAGCGACGAGGCTTTTATGCAAAATGTTCCTATTTATGGACAAAGCGACGGGTACCATATGCATAACATAGTCGTGTCTCATGGAGTCGGTTATGTTTATGTTTGGGTTGTTTGGTGTTGGATTTTAATTGATGGATGATGTTGGATTGCGATGATATATGATGCTTTGTTTGGTGATATTCTTTATGATGAACATGAAATGAACATGACTTGATAATTTCATGAATATAAATGATGAGTTTGCGATGATATAACTTTGATGAAATGCTTAATACAAATATGATATGATGATGTTTGTGACGATGAGCTTTTATGCCAAAAGCGACGATGGGCTTTAGCCAATTTGTGATGATTTTAGTTACGTGGTTTATGTTATTAGTATTGTTTGATGTGGTTGTTTATGATTGCCGTGTTGGTTAGTGACGTATTAACTTGTGATGATTTCGTGGCGATGGAAGTTTATGTGTTGTTGCGGTGAAGTATACCGATGAGGTTATGGCGATATAATGTAGATTATACACATTAGAATGATGATCGAAGTAGGTGAGGTTTGGATATGTGTGGGAATGCACTTATTAACTTATATCCCTTACAATTCAAAAACTATATATATATATATATTATCATGCCTTTAATTATATGTTTTGGATTATCTCACCCTTTACTTTTTTCGCCGTTACCTTATATTGGTAACGTGCAGGTTATGAAGATGGAGTTTATAGCTGCTGTTAGTCGAGTCGGTGTCGCTCTGATACGTAGCACTCGGGGGGAATAATTATGTTGTTTTGTTGTTGTTCTTTGGTTGTTTTTCCTTTTGTAAATAATAATCATACTTTATAAAAATTATGATTTATTAAGGAATTTTACTAAAGAAGATTTTTTGAATCAATTTATATTTTCCGACGATGCTATGTATCCGAGATTTATACTTTAAAGCAAACTGTTTAAAGTGAGTTACTTTTGAAGGTGTGACGCCTCAGTATTTAATTCATGAAATTTTAATTTACTCTAATTTTTGCATATAAAACCTTGGGTAATATTGGGGTGTTACATTAGTGGTATCAGAGCAGGTCGATCTGTCGGCCAGGTTATTAATGTGTTTAAACCCTTTTGTATGCGACATGTGTGTGAAACACTGTCGGTACTTGCTTGTTTCTATTTGTTGTCTGCAGAGATGAGTTTGAAACAAGTGGGGGAGAAGTTTAACTTCTTGGTGGCGCTTGTGGCTTAGAGGTGGAGCCTCAAGCAGTGTTACGCTTTGGTAACTTATAGTGTAAGTTTGAAGACGCTATTGTAGTTTCGTAGAGATGGTTTATGTCACCATAATGATTGTCGACTGTCTATTGACAAATTGAGGAACTGATCATCCTTAATCTCTTGTTGATAGTAGTCGGGAATTGTGTTGGTTGGGATAGGCTTGTCTTGCCAACTTAATAGTGTATGAAGCTGATGTGTTAGCACAAGGTAGTGCATGGTTACTTGAGTTGTAGGCGAATTTGGATTTTTGGTGAGAAACAAGATTTTGGCAAGCGAGCTTCTTGTTGTGATTCTTCTGAAGCGTATTGTGAAGATGTGAGTGAATTACCGCAGTAGTGTGAAGTGAAGTTTTGATGGATTTAGTTTCTGGAACTAGTTGTGATTCGAAGTATCCTTAAGGGATGTTTGCTTCTGAATTAGAGTTGAAAAGTCAACTTGAGGATTGGTTTGAGCAGAGTTTGTTTATTCGAGCGGGTCGCCGTGGAGTGCGCCGATTGTGTTATTCGAGAAGAACAAAGGTTTCCCGAGTTGGTGTGTCATTTGCAGTCAAGGAACGAAGTGGATATTTAGGACAGGTGTCTACTTCCAAGGATTGATATTTGGATGAATCAATCAATTGGAGTTTATGTGTTTAGTAAGATAGATGCGATGTCTGGATGTCTACGGGTTAGTGTGAGAGCTGAAGATGTTTAGACAATGCTTCTCAAGATAGTGTATGGTTCTGGCGAGTATTTGTTGATGTCATTAGTGTGACTAATGCGTCAGGTATGATTTTGGAATGTTCATATAGTACTCTCATGAGTAGCTGCAAGCGTTATTTCGTGTTCATGGGTATTATTGGGTTCACATCAAGCTAAGGAAATTGTGATAAGCATCCGAGCGTTGCGTTATCAGTAGTGAAGTTAGACCAGTGCATGTCGAGTATTCTAAAGATAGAGTTTCGAACTGTTGGACGTGAGTGCCTTAAGTAAGCGACTTAGACTGTGATATTTTGGACAGTTCCGTGGAGTTTATTTTGTATCATGTAGAAGACCTCAAGAATTATTTCAGAGTTTAGAAGTTCTTTTGTTTTGGGTGGTTAGCTTTGTGAGTTTGATGGAAGATCTTTTTACAAGTTGGTATTAATCGTGGGTATTTTGACTCGAGATGGTTGAGTCGCTATTTGGACTTCGCAATGGTAAGCGAATTTGTTTGAGCCAGTGGAAAGTTTAGCGAATGCTTCGAATTTGGTCTTGTTTTGTACTGAAGAGCCTTATGGGGTGTATTGTGATATTTCATTTTGGACTTAAGATGTATTTCGACATAGAGTTGGAAAAGTGTATTACTACCTTGGAACAATTTGAATTTCATAAGGAAAAATTGTCGGACTTGTGAGTTAGAGGTTGATGTTGTTGTGATCATTTGAAATCTTATGGTGCAGATGTTAACGACGAGGAGATTGGAATTGTGGAAGACAATGCAAGTTTGAGTACGATTTATAAGAGACTTCGTATGTTGTTGGGTTTAGTAAGTTGGTATCACGGAGAACCCAAGAATATCTGATTTGGGATTTTACTACCGTGAAGAATGTTGCATGTTTGTTCTGGGACACTTGTTGAGATTAAGCTTAGAAGGTTATTAGGGATTTGTTCACTACTAACTTATGGATTTCGTCAGATACTAATGGTCGCGGTGGATTATTAGATTACGACTAAGATAAGTCTTGACGGTAAGGAATTTTATGATGGTTTGGTAGCCACGGGTACCTTAAGATAATTGATGTTTTATAAAGGAAGGTGTTCTATTGTGACTAAAGTCGGTCGCGACAGTGTTCGTATTGGATTCCATAAAGTTTATGTTATGGTTCTAAGTTCAACCTGTTTTGCAATTTCAGGAGTATGAGATGACGTTGTCGGGTAGAGTTCTTGAGAGACTGTTTTGGTTTGAGTTACCACTTGGGAGGATTGAAAGTTATGAAGGTGTTGCAACGTGCAGGTTGAAGACGGAGTTTATAGCTGCTGTTAGTCGAGTCGGTGTCGCTCTGATACGTAGCACTCGGGGGGAATATTTATGTGGTCTTGTTGTTGTTCTTTTATTGTTTTTCCTTTTGTAAATAAGAATCATACTTTATAAAAATTATGATTTATTAAGGAAGTTTACTAAAGAAGATGTTTTCATGTTTTGAATCAATTTATGTTTTCCGACGATGCTATGTATCCGAGATTTATACTTTAAAGTGATTTGGTTTGATGATGTGACGCCTCAGTATTTAGTTTATGAAATTTTAAATTACTCTGATTTTTGTATATAAAACCTTGGGTAAATTTGGGGTGTTACATTAGTGATATCAGAGCAGGTCGGTCTGTCGGCCAAGTTATTTATGTGTTTAAACCCTGTTGTATGCGACATGTGTGTGAAACACTGTCGGTACTTGTTTGTTTCAAATTGTGTGTCTGCAGAGATGCGTTTGAAACAAGTGGGGGAGAAGTTTTACTACTTGGTGGCGCTTGTGGCTTAGGATGGGGCCTCAAGCAGTGTTACACTTTGGTAACTTATAGTGTAAGTTTGAAGATGCTATTGTAGTTTGGTAGAGATGGTTTATGTCACCATCATGATTGTCGACTGTCTATTGACAAATTGAGGGATTGATCATCCGTAATCTCTTGTTGATAGTAGTCGGGAATTGTGTTGGTTGGGATAGACTTGTCTTGCCAACTTAATAGTGTATGAAGCAGATGTGTTGGCACACGGTGGTGCATGGTTACTTGAGTTATGAGCGAGTTTGGATTTTGATGAGAAACAAGATTTTGGCAAGCGAGCTTCTTGTAGTGATTCTTCCGAAGCCTTTTATGAAGATGTGAGTGAATTACCGCCGTAGTGCGAAGTGAAGTTTTGATGGATTTAGTTTTTGGAATTAGTTGTGATTCGAAGTATTCTTAAGGGATGGTTGCTTCTGAATTAGAGTTGAAAAGTTAACTTGATGATTGGTTTGAGCAGAGTTTGTTTATTCGAGCGGGTCGCCATGGAGTGCGCCGGTCGTGTTGTTCGAGAAGAACAAAGGTTGCCCGAGTTGGTGTGTCGTTTACACTCAAGGAACGAAGTGGATATCGAGGACGAGTGTCTACTTTCGAGGATTGATATTTGGACGAATCAGTCATTTGGAGTTTATGTGTTTAGTGGAACCGATGTACAGTCTGGCTGTCTACGGGGTAGTGTGAGAACTGAAGATGTTTAGACAATGCTTTTCAAGATAGTGTAGGGTCCGGGCGAGTATATGCTGATGTCATTAGTGTGACTAATGCGTCAGGTATGATTTTGGAATGTTCCGACAATACTCTCATGAGTAGCTGTAGAGTTGTTTCGTGTTCATGGATATTATTTGGTTCACATCAAGTTAAGGAAACTGTGACAAGCATCCGGGCGTTGCGTTATCAGTAGTGAAGTTAGACCAGTGCATGTCGAGTATTCTAAAGATAGAATTTTGAACGGTTGGACGTGAGTGTCTTAAGTGAGCGACTTAGACGGTGATATTATGCACAGTTCCGCGAGGATTTATTTTGTATCTTCCAAAAGACTGCAAGGGAGTTATTTCAGAGCTTGGAAGTTCTTTTGTTTTGGATGGTTAGCTTTGTGAGTTTGATGGAAGATGTTTTTATAAGTTGGTATTAATCGTGGGTACTTTGACTCGAGATGGTTGAGTCTCTATTGGGACTTCACAATGCGAAGCGAATTTGTTTGAGCCAGTGGAAAGTTTAGCGAATGCTTTGACTTTGGTTTTGTTTTGTACTAGAGAACCTTGTGCGGTGTATTGTGATATTTCATTTTGGACTTAAGATGTATTTCGGCATAGAGTTGGAAAAGTGTATTGCTACCTTGGAACGATTTGATTTTCATAAGAAAAATTGTCGGACGTGTGAGTTAGAATTTGATGCGGTTGTGCTCATTGGAACCTTATAGGTGCAGATGTTAGCGACGAGGAGATTGGAATTGTTGAAGATAATTCAAGTTGGGTACGATCTATAAAGAGACTTCGTCTGTTGTTGAGTTTAGTAAGTTGATATTGAGGATAACCCAAGAATATCTGAATTGAGATTTATTATTTTGAAGAATGTTGCATGTTTGTTTTGAGACGCTTATTGAGTTTAAGCTCAGAAGGTTATTAAGGATTTGTTCACTACAGGTACTTAAAGATGATTGATGGTAAGGAATTTGGTGATGGTTTGGTAACCACAGGTACTTAAAGATGATTGATGTTTTATAAAGGAATGTGTTCTATTGTGACTTAAGTCGGTCGCGACGGTATTCACGTTGGATCCCATGAACAGGATGTTGTGGTTCTAAGTCTAACCTGTGTTGTAAGTCAGGAGTATGAGACGATGTCGATGGGTTGAGTTCTTGAGAGGGTGTTTTGGTCTAAGTTACCACTTTGAAGGATTGAGAGCTATGAAGGTGTTTCGAATAAGAAGCCGTGAATTGATTGTTGCGACGGTGCGAGGATGGTGATTACTTAATACAAATTTTGGGAATCGAATCGGTATGAGGGAAGACTTCGTTGAGGTCAAGTGTATACGTTGAAGTTTCACAAGTGAATATTTGGACAATACTTGAAAAGGTCAAACTACGTCATGTATTTAGAGGACCAATGGACGTTGATCAATCGAGAATGAAAGAGTGATTCTTCAAGTTGATGAAGTTGATGTTGCGAGGTGTCTTGATGGGTGTACGCTTTGAACGTATCCATTCTGAGTAATGGTGAAGTTGAGAAATAACCAAGTTGTGTTACGGTTGACATCATATGCATAAAAGTGACTCAACATGGTTTAGATATCGAGCATTGAATTGATTAGCGAGTAAGCGAGGTTGTTGGATTTGGGATAGTGAGGTATAGTCGCAAGTCGTCTGTATAAGCCCTGAATGCGTAGTGTATCGCAGTTCTGCTATGTTTGGGTAACTTGTTATTGTTCAAGGGTGGTACGTTGGTGATCTACAAGGATGATGTGACCTTGTGAATTTCTAGAATGAGAGCGATAACTGCAAGTGTAATTCTTGAGTTCGTACTTATGCGTGAATGAAGGCATCTTTTCGTGTTTGCATAGCACGCGTGGTTCTATCCTACTCTGATTGTTTCAATTTTGGTTTGTATAACCATTTTGTTGTTTTCGTTTTAGCGATGATGTCGGTGTTGTGTCGTAGGACTTTATGTTCCTATCTTTGGTGACTCGTTTCTGAGGCGTCGGTCCGAGTGTATGACTAAATCTATGGTTGAGGCGTTAGAATAATATCGATCTTATTTGTTTGGTTCTCGAGTGAACCAGTGTGTCTGCGACTTGTTTAGTTGTTGGGTGTTAATTGGCCGTTGAGTGCATTGTATGGGCTTTGCATCTCGACATGGTTGTTCTTGACGGGTCGATGTAGTTAGGGATATTTCCTTGTTTTGGTGTATTTTATATGTTGCTTAGTTGACGCGAGGATTTAGTGGACGAATGCGTGGGCATGTCCCAATTCGTTCGTTTTGGTCGAAATTTCGAGGATGAAAAGTTTATAAGTGGGGGAGAGTTGTAACGCCCGTTTTATTAATATTATATTATATTAATATTTTCGAGTTACCGATTGATATCTATTTCGCGACGAGAATATTTATATTAATAGTTATACCTATTAATATATTTGGCGACGTTTCGATTCGGTCCTGTAAAATATTATTCGGATCCGATATTTAATTACTCGGAATTATTTGAATTAATTGAATTGATGATATAATTAGTAAGTTAGGAGTGTGGGGAGAAATTGTTGAGGATTGGGTTTTCACCCTTGGCTTACTAGTAGAAATACCATTTATAAACCATTTCTCCTCATTTTCCTTCCATTCAAAATACCAAAACCAAACATAGAACTTGGAAGCTAGTAAGTTATAAAAGCCATTTCCCTTCCTTTTCTTTCCATCTTTCCTCACATAAAACCAAACTTGGTCTTAGAGAGAAGAATAGAGGGTTTTGGAAAGAAGAAGAAGAAGAAGAAGAAGAGCAAGAGAGCAAGAGAGGAATCTTGGGGTTGAGCTTTGTAGAATCATCATGGATCATCCAAGCTAGAGGTAAGGGGTTTGAATTCTCTATCTCATATGATTAGGTTTTGATAGTTGTATTTTGAATTTGGGGAAAATTGATAATAGGATTATAGGGTTTTGGTTGGTTGTTGAATGAAATAGATTAGAAGATTTGGAATAGGAGTATGGATTATGGGTTTTGATGATCATTAGAACGAATCGAACCGTTAGGAATCTCGTTTGGGAATGAAAAAGATGAAGTTTTCACGCGGGTCCATACGGCCGTGTTGATTAACACGGCCGTGTTGCCCGCTTGCATGAGGAATTTTGGTTACTGCAGGCCAATCAACACGGGCCGTGTTGATGCACACGGGTGCCCGTGTTGATGCACTGTCTTGGGCATTTTTGTCGTGTCTCATGGAGTCGTTTATGTTTATGTTTGGGTTGTTTGGCGTTGGATTTTAATTGATGGATGATGTTGGATTGCGATGATATATGATGCTTTGTTTGGTGATATTCTTTATGATGAACATGAAATGAACATGACTTGATAATTTCATGAATATAAATGATGAGTTTGCGATGATATAACTTTGATGAAATGCTTAATGCAAATATGATATGATGATGTTTGTGACGATGGGATTTTATGCCAAAAGCGACGATGGGCTTTAGCCAATTTGTGATGATTTTAGTTATGTGGTTTATGTTATTAGTATTGTTTGATGTAGTTGTTTATAATTGTCGTGTTGGTTAGTGACGTATTAACTTGTGATGATTTCGTGGCGATGAAAGTTTATGTGTTGTTGCGATGAAGTATACCGATGAGGTTATGGCGATATAATGTAGATTATACACATTAGAATGACGATCGAAGTAAGTGAGGTTTGGATATGTGTGGGAATGCACTTATTAACTTATATCCCTTACAATTCAAAAACTATATATATATATATATATATATATATATATATTATCATGCCTTTAATTATATGTTTTGGATTATCTCACCCTTTACTTGTTTCGCCGTTACCTTATATTGGTAACGTGCAGGTTATGAAGACGGAGTTTATAGCTGCTGTTAGTCGAGTCGGTGTCGCTCTGATACGTAGCACTCGGGGGGAATAATTATGTTGTTTTGTTGTTGTTCTTTGGTTGTTTTTCCTTTTGTAAATAAGAATCATACTTTATAAAAATTATGATTTATTAAGGAAGTTTACTAAAGAAGATGTTTTCATGTTTTGAATCAATTTATGTTTTCCGACGATGCTATGTATCCGAGATTTATACTTTAAAGCAAACTGTTTAAAGTGAGTTGTTTTTGAAGGTGTGACGCCTCAGTATTTAATTCATGAAATTTAAATTTACTCTGGATTTTGCATATAAAACCTTGGGTAATATTGGGGTGTTACACACTGTCTTGGACATTTTTGCACGTTCTGGTGGCTTTTCAACACGGGCCATATTGATGCACACGGGTGCCCGTGTTGATGCATCTGTAACCTTCAAAATTCTGATTTTTCGTACTTCTTTTGGAACCCGATTATGTTCCGATTTTCCGATTCCAGTAAATTCGACGATGGAGTAAGTTACTCCGAATTCAACAAAAATTGACGTGCTAGCTAAGTTCGACGTGTAGAACGTAGTGGTGAGGTTGGTTTTTAGAAATTACGAGTTTTTAAGATATGACCCGAAATAGGCCAATATATGGTTAAATTGAATCGGATTTCGTTTTAGTGGATTTAGGACACATATGGACAATCCGATTGTGACGTTGACGATTATGATTAATGTCGGTTATTAGGAATGACTTTCGCGACAATTATAGGTGTTTGACTATTTTCTGTATTCGGAATTTAGTGAATGAATCGATAATGATGTGGTGTGATTAAACATAAGGTTGCGATGACGTATTACTTAATGAATACTTGTGATATGCGATGTGATGATATATGTCTTTGTATATGATGATGTGATGATTATATTGATGTTGTTAATAAATGCTTCCGATTTATGAATGCGTGACTTTTAATGATGATGAATTATTAGCGATGTTTTGCATAATGCAAATATGATGCGATGATATATTTATCTTTATGTGGATAAATTATGGCGATGTGGGCTTTATGCCAATTTTGATGAGCGATGATGGTGTTTTGTGTTGTGTTGTTTTATTGTCGAGTCACATACATTGCATTGGCGACGATGGGCTTTTATGCCAGCGAAGGCTTTTATGCTGCACGAGACTTTATGCCAAGTGTTCCTAATTATGGACAAAGCGACGGGTACCACATGCATAACATAGTCGTGTCTCATGGAGTCGGTTATGTTTATATTTGAGTTGTTTGGCGTTGAGTTTTTAATTGATTGACGATGATTGAATTGCGATGATGTATGATGCTTTTTTTGGTGATGATCTTTATGATGAACATGAAATGAATATAACTTGATAATTTCATGATAACTAGGCGATGAATATAAATGGTGAGTTTTGTGATGATTTAATTTAGATGAAATGCTTAATGCAATTAGGATGTGATGATATTTGTGACGATGGGATTTTATGCCAAAAAAGACGATGGGCTTTAGCCTATTTGTGATGATTTGTTTATGTTGCTCATGTTGTTAGCATTGTTTAATGTTGTTGGTTGATGTTTTTGTTTATGATTGCCGTGTTAATTAGCGATGTATTAGCTTGTGAAGATTTCATAGTGACGGAGGTTTACGTGTTGTTGTGATGATTTGTGCCGATGAGGCTAAGGCGATTAAGTATAGATTATACACTTTAGAATGACGATAAGAGTAAGTGAGGGTTGGATATGTGTTGGAATGCACTTATTAACTTATATCCTTTACAATTCCAAAACTATATATATATATATATATATATATATATTATCATGCCTTTAATTATATGTTTTGGAGTATCTCACCCTTTACTTGATTCGCCGTTACCTTTATATCGGTAACGTGCAGGTTGAAGACGGAGTTTATAGCTGCTGTTAGTCGAGTCGGTTTCGCTCTGATACGTAGCACTCGGGGGGAATATTTATGTCGTCTTGTTGTTGTTCTTTTATTATTATTCCTTTTGTGAATAAGAACCATAATTTATGAAAACATGATTTTGATGAGGAAGTTTAATAAAGAGATTGTTTTGATTTTTATGAATCAATTTATGTTTTCCGATGATGCTATGTATCCGAGATTTATACTTTAAAGTAAACTGTTTAAAGTGATTTGGTTTGATGATGTGACGCCTCAGTATTTAATTTATGAAATTTTAAATTACTCTGATTTTTGTATATAAAACCTTGGGTAAATTTGGGGTGTTACAGCCCCTATTCAATCATCCTCGAGCTTGAGAGCAAGGTCGGCGTCTGGCTTCCGGCTGTTTGCGTTAAAAAGTGACGCGCGAGGGAATCGAATCTGAATTCGAATTCTCTGGCTCGAAATGATTTACTCTTTTGATTTGTTTATGAAGATGCCGCGAGCATCAAGCTTTATTGTTTCCAAGACAAGAAAAATGAGATGAAAAAGGGGAAAGCTGCAATACCCTCAATAAATATGATATGCATTACGACTAGTGCGAACTAGACACAACACATTGGGGAGATTCCGGGCAAGGGGGTTTGTTATATAAAGGGAATAAATGTGGCACCCTAAACATATATAGTTATCTATAGCTTTATATATGAATAGTTTGATATGTTTGTGTGTTTTAATTTGCTATGCTATTCTTGGGAAAGTTTCTCCTTTGGATTTTAAGAAAGGTAGATTTTGTGGGATCCTTGGTTTTGTTTTTATTGTGCTCGCAAGGATCATTGGGATCTTCTGCATACATATCCCTTAATGGGAATCAGAGCATTTGTAGCTCGGATCTAAAGGAGCTATGGTTTTGTTTGGTTTGAGGGAGAAAGAAGTATGCTCGCCAAGGATGAGACCTTGTGCCTGCGTATTCTCAAAGGGAGGTTGAGAAAGTCAGAGCAATCGTAGTTCCCACTTATGCTAGTGGAAGCAATGAGATGTTATTAAGAGACAAAGACGAATGTTATCTTAATGAAAAATGTATCTAATCTCTTTCATCACATACATTTTGAAGGATTGATTGTATATGATGTGATAGATGAGATACTTCTTCCATAGAGATGATAAATGTCTAAATCTCGAGGAGAAGTTGATTGGATTACGGGATGCTTTTAAGAAGCCTGTGGGTCCTTGTATTGTAAGTCCAAGAGGAGGCATTCCGAGGGTCATCGAGGGTCCTTGTATTGTGAGCCCAAGAGAAGGCATTCCGAGGGTCATCGAGGGTCCTTGTATGAAGCTCAAGAGGAAGCTATAGGGTATGGCTGGCTTTGGTTTTAAGAGTGGTTTCACCGGGAAACCATCTTCTTAGGATTCAAGAGTGATTTCACCGAGAAATCATACTCTCAGGGTTCTATCCTAGCGCGGGTGATTCTTTGTATTGGAAGCCCAATAGGAGGCTGTTAAGAGATTTCCAGGTCTCTTTCTTGTTTGATGCCCAAGAGAAGGCTAAACTCAACGAGGGAGTTCTTTTGAACGAAGCCTAAGAGGAGGCTAACTCAGCAGGGGAGTTGTTGTCTTATATGAAGCCTAAGCGGAGGCTAAACTCAGTAAATGAGTTTTCTTATATGAAGCCTAAGAGGAGGCTAACTCAACAAATGAGTTATCTTATACGAAGCCTAAGAGGAGGCTAAAGGGGAACCTAGTTGTTAGGCTAATTGTTATGTTATAACTGAACAGTTATATGAACAAGTGTGTGATGTGTATTCACAGGAGTTTATGAAGGAAATATATAAACAAGTGTATAAAACAAGCAATTAAAGCAAGTGTAACTTGAATATGTACAAGGTTTTTGAATGTGTACAAGGAAATGAATATGTACACGAAGGGGTGATTATGTACAAGAAAGTGAATATGTACATAGGAGGGTTGGGACTTACACCGTGAGGGAGGCCCATGATCAATTAAGAAATTCAAGGAGAAACCTGGTTCGGTTTATCTTTAAATTTAATCGATCATGAAAAACGGTGTGTAAGTTTATTGAAGAGTTTTGAAAAGGTTTTGAAAATGATTTGGAAAAGTGAAGGATATTCACAAGAAGTTTTGAAAAAGATTTTAAGTTTAAAAGTTGGAAAGAAAACATTTTTGTAAGTATTAAAATACTTAAAATGTCTCATTTTTAACTTAATAAAAATATAATCAAAAGAAAATATTTTTGGATTTTTTTGACATAATCATAAAATTGGTACATTAAATGACAAGTGTGCAAAAAGTCATCTCAAAATGAGATGTTTTGATTGGTTTTTGAAAATGTTGAAGTTTGTTGAAAAACTTCAGAAAATTAGTGATAAAAAGAAGGTTTTGGTCCTAAGGAGGTTTGAATCAAGGACCCCTTGGCTTAGAAGTGAAAAGTTTTATCACTGAGCCATGTGCTTGACTTTTCATTTACACGCCTTCATTTGATTATATTTAAAACAAGTTCTTGAAAATGTTTAAAAATAGTGAAAATGGAAGGAAAAGTGAAAAAGATGGTCTCAGGGGGATTCGAAGCCTGGACCATAGGCAAAGCAAAGGACTAAGAGTGTGCTGGAAACCGCTGGGGTGGTAATACATCCGTGAATAAAACACAAACTATTAAATATATTTTAAAACGAGAATTTGAATTTTCCAGAAAACTGAAAAACGCGCGCAACCCCATCTTCTTCTTCCTCAAGCTTTGATTTTGTAACTTCTTCATTTCTCAATGAAATTGAAAGATGTAAACATCAAAGTTGCTCGTTTTAATCCTAGGAACACGATGGTGATGATTAATTTCATTTATTTTCAGTTTAGAACTATTAATTTTCGCAAGAACACGAAGAACCCTAGTTCTAATAATTGATCATGGAATCGTGTATGGATATGGAATTAAGTAATTGATTGAGGGTTAATGATCAGTGATAGTGCAGAAACAAAATGGCCAAGCCATTTTTGAACTGGAAGTTAGAAATTAATGAGTTCAAAGTTCAAGCTCTTACCTCTTCAAGTTGAATTTTGATTCTTCGAAGGAGGTGTTACAGAGCTGATTTGATGATTGCTACAGCACCACTGGACCTTATGGAGTGTGTATGGATGCTTAGCTTGATTTAAAATGTCCTGAATCACTCTGATCAAGTCCAACTGCAGCTCGAGCAAGTTGAGTATGAAGATGATGATTCTGAGTTTACAGAAATGGAAAGATGGTTTGGATCACTTCTATATGGTGTATAGAAGGTGTTTGAAGTGAGAAATCAAGGTTAGCACGAGTAGTTTTCTAGTTTGGAAGTTTTGGCTCAAAACTTGCACAAATGGAGTTTTGTGTAGAAAACTGTTTCTTAGCTTGTTTTCTGGTGGTTTTAAGTTTTAAACTACTTCTAAATGATGTTTAGAACATGTTAGAAACTTAAATTTGCTTAGATTTTGCAAGGTTTGTAGATTGCAAAATTTCCCTCTTTGAACTTTGAAACTTGGAATTTAAGAAAGAAAGAAGGAAAGCTTGGATTATGATGCTTTGGAGTAGTTTCAAGATGAAGAAATGACCTCTATTTATAGGCCAAGAAATCTGAATGACAAGGCAAGGTTATCATTGAGAGAGCTTTGCAACTTGCTTAAGTGGTAAGAAGGAATCTTTTGCATTTAATGCAAAAGTTACTTTCTAACCATGGTTATAAATTTTATTTGATTAAATCCTCTTCTTCAATCATGTCTAACTGATATTTATCAGTTATAATCTATCCAAAGCTGATGACAAAGCTTCTAGAAGAGAGATTTGTGAAAAATGACTTATAATTTTGATACATGATCTTAGAATTCCATGAGCTCTATGTTTCAAAATCAAAAGCCTAGCTAGACAAAGTGTTTTTGCAAGTTCTTGGACATTTTGGAAAGCTTGTAATAAGACCTACAACTTTCATGTTTTGAGTTTTTTCTGAATCCAAATTGATCTAGGTGAAAAATGGCCATGAAAGTAAGGAAAAACCATGTTTCTTAACACTTGAAAATTTTTCCAAGTGTTAGAAAAAATTCAAATCTTGACTTTTTGTTGACTTTTTCACATTTCTTGATTTTTTATGATCATGATGGATTATTTGAAATGATTTTATGATTGAAAAAGTTTGGATTTGAAAAAGTTGACCAAAAGTCAAAGTTTGACTTTTTTGAGTAGATGAATTTTCATCAGATGGTTCAGAATTTGTCTGATGAAGAAACATGGACTTTGCAATGTTTTGAACCAAGAAATTAGGTCAAGATGTTGAATTGAAGATGTTAAGATCAATCTTCAAGCAAATAGGTCATCCATTGAGCAGAAAGTCAATGATTCACTATCTTCGATCAAAACCCTAATTGGTCGATTCAAGGTAGATCATGAGAAAAAGTTGGGAATCTAAAGATCAAATGTTGATGATTGATTAAGATAGATCAATTGAAGTGAGTGGAGATCCAAACCCTAATTGATCATATCTTGAACAGATGGAATTTTGAAGAAACCCTAACTTTGACTTCTAGGAGCCACGCACGATCTATTATGTTCTGAAATTGTTAGTGATGCAGTAATGCATATGTGGATAATGTAAGGTGGTATCTTAGGTCAAAAATTGGGGTATGACACCGGCGACAAGCATGAGGTGATTGAATACCAAAAAGGACTCGAAAATTTACACTCTGACCCAAGATCCATGTCGGGGACGGAAAAAATGTTGCGCCAGAGCTTAACTGGGTCACAACAAGAGGAAGCACAAAATAAATGCTGAACTCTGCGAGGATAGGTACAGGTGCATTCTTGACCTAAAAAATAAGAATTGGCCTCTTCCCAATTCAATCCACAATGTCAGGGGAGAGTTGACATGCAAGCGGAAGCAAAGACTAGATATGATAACCAGACTAACCACATGACGTCGACGGATTAGGCGGGTCTGTGATGCGAAGACCGGAAAACGCCGATTAGACTTTACGAATGAGAGAAACAAGTGTATTCTTGTTCTCAAGAAAAGATCCACAACGTTAGGGGAGAACTGACATGCAACTGGAAGTAAAGACTAGATACACAGTTTAGACTAACCACATTACGCCGATAGATTGGGCGGGTCTATGATGCAAAGGCTAAAAAGTGCCGATTAGGATTTACTGACATCAGAGCACCGGGCTCTGAGGGAAAAAAAGTGTCGAACCTGCTTCCAAAGCTGAGGTTGTGTTGCACCAGGGTAAGAACTAGCAGCTTCAACACTAACGGAGTGATAAAAGACATGTTGCGCCAAGAGAAATTGGGACACAACGGATTCCAAGTAATACAAAACTCTGTTGGGAATGAGATTTGCATCTCTGGCTTATAATCCTATGAAATGCACGACTCTACTGGGGAGGAAAAAATGCGAATTTTATGATGCATGTTTGCAAAATATATGGAATGGACAAACTGGCGATCCCAGTCAACAGAGCACTCATCTGAATGAGGAAACCCTGTCGGGGAATACAACATGAGCAGGCAACCGGGGGTCAAACAGAGTAATCTGAACTTTGCCTGACAAGCCTGCTGAGGAGCAAATCAGGAGAAACCTCGTCTTCTAGATAGAGACCCGCTGGGGAGATAAAGGAAACATCTGGAGAAGATCTTCCACCGTTACCCGTCACGACCTCGGTTGGGGAGACAACGATGCTCTGCCTTACTGAGGATACCGAGAAAACGTTCAACTCCGGCTGGGGAAGAAACAGAGAAGAATGGTATTCAAACCAAAGTGTTGAAGAATGCAAGCCATTGGGGAATGATCGTCCTTGAATTTAAGTTTACATCATCCCCCACAAGGGATAGGGGAAGGGCGACACACTCGATGTTTGATGATCATCTATTGGGGAATTTCCACCAAGACGGACATCGCCGACCCATGTTGGAGAGTAATATGTCGTATGGTAACGCAGCTGGGGAAAACATCAGAGCGACTTTCCACTCTGATAGCCGTCGATGCACGAGAATCCCTGCAATAGAGTGTTAGTGGAGTGTCCCTGGTGTGATACGACAGGCATGTCTACCATCCAGGTCACTCAAGCCTCGGAATAACATTCAAAAGTCTCTGATCATGGTAAAACCAACAATGTTTATTTATGCAAAATTTTACCATAAAACTTTGAAAGTCCTTTGCAAACAAATCAGTAAATGCAAGAAATTAACTGACAAGCAAAACTCATTTTATTGATTGAATCATGGGCCCGTAAATAGGCAAGTACAATAGGAAGCAATTCTTGAAATGAGGCAATTGCAAAAATAAAACTAAGAGGAAAACTAAAAAGCATGGCAATGCAACAATGGATCCTTATTGGGTTCCAACCCTGCTATCACGCTTATAACTCCAACTATCTCATCACCTTGCTTTTCCCGAAAAAGGTGATCGGCTTGATCACTTCCCCTCGGAGTAACTCGAGATGTTGTCATAGAGTGCGACCACTGATCCGCTAAGCATGCCTATGCATAGTATCTCTTGACTACGTCCGCATTCACGGGTAGTGGAAAGTCTTCTCCGTCCATGGATGCGAGCATCATGGCGCCACCAGAGAATACCTTCTTCTCAACAAACGGCCCTTCATAATTTGGTGTCCACTTGTCCTGAGGGTCACCTTGGGGGAGGATTATTCTCTTCAGCACGAGATCACCAGGTTGGTAATTTTGAGGTCGCACCCTCTTGTCATATGCTTTTTTCATCCTCTGCTGATAGATCTGTCCGTGGCCGACAGCTGCCAACTGTTTCTCATCAATGAGGCACAACTGGTCTAAGCGGTTATGTACCCACTCGTCTTCATCAAGGTCTGCATCTTTCATGATTCTTAATGAAGGGATCTGAACTTCGATTAGAAGCACGACTTCCATGCCATAAATAAGGGAGAAGGGGGTTGCCCTATTGAAGTCCGGGCGGTAGTCCTGTAACCATGCAAAGCGAAAGGCAACATCTCATGCCAATCCCGATAGGTTACTACCATCTTCTGCATAATCTTCTTGATGTTCTTATTCGCCGCTTCAACAGTTCCGTTCATCTTCGGGCGGTATGGGGACGAATTGTGGTGCTTTATCTTGAAGGACTCACAAAGCTCCTTCATCATCTTGTTGTTAAGATTCGACCCATTATCTGTGATGATCTTGTCAAGAATCTCGTAACGAAAGATGATGATGTGCTTGATAAAACAAGCAACCACCTGTTTGGTGACGCTTGCATAGGATGCTGCTTCAACCCACTTGGTGAAATAGTCTACTGCAACCAAAATGAAGCGATGTCCGTTGGGCGTTGTCGGCTCAACCTTTCCGATCATATCGATGCCCCACATAGCAAATGGCCAAGGAGAGGTTAAAACATTCAAGGGTGATGGCGGCACGTGCACCTTGTGAGCATAAACTTGGCATTTGTAACAAACCCGAGCATGATTAAAGCAATCCACCTCCATGGTTGACCAGTAATACCTAGCTCGCAAGATCTTTTTAGCCATAGTGTGCCCACTAGAATGAGTTCCAAATGAGCCCTCGTGCATTTCCTCGATGATCTTTGCAAACTCATCTTTACCAACACATCTGAGCAAAAGCGCGTCGTGATGTCTACGCTACAACACACCGTTGTTGAGGAAGAATTTCGCCGAGAATCTTCTCAAGAACTTCTTATCTGTCACAGAAGCTTCCTTAGGATACTCTTGAGTTTCAAGATATCGCTTGACATCATAAAACCAAGGATTTCCATCTTTCTCTACTTTAATCTCAAAACAAAAGGCTGGCTCATCCAATCCCTGAATGGTTATCGAAGGCGCTTCATTAGCCCATTTGACTTTAAACATAGATGCTAGGGTGGCCAAAGCATCTGCCATACTGTTCTCTTCCCGTGAGATGTGATCGAAAGTAATCTCCTCAAAGTAAGGAATCAACTTTATCACATGCTCTCTGTAGGGGATCAAATTTGGGTGACGGGTCTCCCAATCGCCGTTAATCTGGAAAATCACAAGTGCAAAGTCTCCATACACTTTCAGATGCTTAATTCTCAAGTCAATCGCCGCCTCGATACCAAAAATGCAAGCCTCGTATTCAGCCATGTTATTGGTGTAATCAAAGCAAATTCGAGCTGTGAACGGGATATGATGACCGTCCGGAGTAGTGATTACTACACCAACACCATTGCCCAACGCATTGGAGGCTCCATCGAAGACCAAAGACCACTTGGATCCTGGTTCGGGTCCCTCATCTGGACCTGGGATGTTGCAGTCCTGGATGTACATAATGTCCTCATCAGGAAATTCAAACCTCATCGGCTGATAATCGTCCACAGGTTGGTGGGCCACATAATCTGCCAATATACTACTCTTGATAGCTTTCTGAGTAGTATACTGGATGTCATATTCTATTAAGATCATTTGCCACCTGGCGATTCGGCCTGTCAAAGATGGCTTCTCAAATATGTACTTGATCGGATCCATCTTAGATATCAACAAGGTCGTGTGGGTCAACATATACGCCTTAGTCGGCGAGCAGCACACACACACAAAGCACAACAAGTTTCATTCTCAGCAGCCACACTGAGGCACCGAACAGGCCTACACTGAATGGACTGAGCGACAATTGAAAGATAGATGTGGCCATATGAATCTACCTCAGAAAGCCACAAACCTCTTTCTCGTGGATCAATACCATCGAAAGAGCTTACAGCAATTTGCAAACCGGGTAAGTGCTTTTCTCATGAGATTTTCTTCCTCAATCCTCGAAGAGCATCACCATTTGTAATCGGGCATGTAAAAAGTCCCCCATGGGGTGATGAAAGTTGTTTTATCCATGTCTTCCGGTGCCATCTTGATCTGATTATATCCGAAAAGCCATCCATGAACGCAAACACTTTTACATGAGTCGTGTTATCCACCAATATGTCAATATGGGGAAGCGGAAAGTCTTCTTTTGGACTTTCTCTGTTCAGATCCCTATAATCCACACACATTCTAACTTTACCGTCCTTCTTGGGCACAGGAACGATGTTAGCAACCCATGGGGGATAAGAAATGACTTTCAGAAAGCCTGCATCAAGCTGTTTCTGGACTTCCTCTTTGATCTTCTTAGACATCTCAGAATGAGTTCTTCGAAGCTTCTGTTTTACAGGAGGACAATCTTCTTTCAAAGGCAGGTTGTGCACAACAATATCGGTATCCAACCCAGGCATGTCTTCATAAGACCAGGTGAAGATGTTAGAATACTCTCGGAGTAGTTCAATCAATCTCTGCTTCACGTTGTCTTCTAAAGCGCCCCGATTTTAACCTCTCTAATCACATCAGCATTTCCCAGATTCACCTTTTCAATCTCTTCCTGATGCGGTTGGATGACCTTTTCCTCTTGCTTTAACATCCTTGCTATCTCTTTAGGGAGTTCACAATCTTCCTCACCTTCTTCTTCGACTTGGTTGATCGGATTATCGAAGTCATAAAGAGTGATAGCAGAGTCGTTATCAAAGGGATCCATTAGGAAAGTGGGATTATATCTGCATGATTGATTTTAACGCCTATTTTAGTTTTTTTTAGATGATAAAAAGAAAAATAAAGCATTGCCATTTTGCATTTTAAAATTGTGATGTAAAGTAGAAGGAAAGGGAACAAAACATTTGAATGAAAAGATGTTCTTTATTTCATGGTAAAAACATTGCATATGCAAACAAGGTGGCCCTACATATGATTCACTGTGCATTGGGCAGAGCACAGGAATTATTGCATGATAACAGAAACAAAAGAAAATTACTCTTCGGCCATCGTGACTGGGACGCATTCTTCCGAGGTCCAGTTGTTGAGCTCCACACCAGGGACACTGGGGCGAATCCACATATCGACATCAAACTCATTATCAGAATCATCCACAGCATTTGCTTGTCCAGGATTGATGTCAGCACTAGAAAACCTCACAAGAGTAGTCAAATTGGGTGCTTTTAGAATCTGACGGTGCAGAACAGGGTTAAAGCCCAACCCGAACTTGTTGAATTTGGGTGCTACCTCCACCACACTGCCCCAGCCTTCAGGGCGTCCAGCCTCAACCACAGCTTTCGCATCTTTCAAAGATGCCATGGAAGATTTCGGTTTGTCTTTCTTAACCTCCTCCAGCTGAGGGTTCTTCAGCATGTGTACCATCTCGAAGCCTTGAAACGCGGTCTCATGAATCTCACCATCTACCTCGACATATCAGAAAGAAGCAAGATGGCTCACCATGTATTCTTCCTCAGCACAGACTGTGATTGTTTTCCCTTTAACAGGGTACTTCAGCTTCTGGTGCAGAGTGGATGTGACCGCTCCAGCTTTGTGAATGACGGCCCAAAAGGCAACAATAGGCGGGTTGAATGTCCATGACAAAGAATGTTGTAACAAAGAGCTGAGGGCCGACTTTGATGGGAAGATCCACTTCTCCAAAAATATTATTTTGAACCATCAAATGCTTTCACAATCAGATCACTAGGCCGGAGTTCAAGACCGCCATAGTCAATCTTCATCAGCGCTGATTTAGGAATCACATTGAGAGAGGAACCAGTATCAACCAATACTCGGGACAAGGTAGTTCCCCGGCACTCTATGGAGATGTGCAATGCTTTATTGTGGTTCCGACCCTCCGGCGGGAGATCACAATCAGTAAAACCCAATTCGTTGTTAGCCGATATGCTTGCACACACATTTTCAAACTTCCCAACTGATATCTCTTGCGGTACGAAAGCAGTGCTCAACAGCTTCATCAAAGCATTTCTATGCACTTCTGAATCTCGCAGCAAAGAGAGAATGAAAATTTTTGCAGGCGTCTGAGCAAGTTGGTTAATCACTCGGAAGTCACTCTTGCGGATGAACTTCATGATCTCCTCTATGTCCTTCTCAAGATCAGGATTGACATTTTGCAAATCTGGCTGTTTCATGGGCTGCTTGCCCTTAGCTTTAGCAATAGATTATGCATTGAGTTGTATTTCTGGATTAGAGAAAACTCGCCCGCTTCGGGTCATACCACCACTTCCAGCAATGTTATCAGCATTAGCAACATCTAGGGCATCGTCCTTTTCAGGAGAAGAAGAGACATCTTCCTGCTTCACACCATGATAATAAACGTCTGATCCGTAATGCCAGGGCACAACTTTATCACTTTTATACGGCAAAGGACCAGGTTTGGTAATTGCCAATGGAACAGGTTTTGCTGGTGCAGAGATACCAATCGGAGAGAAAGGAATAATAATCACAGATACAACCCGTGTCTCAACCTTCTTATCCTTTTTGACCTGGTCAAATCGTAACTGGTCGTCATCAATCAAACACTGAATACCGACCTTCAAATCTGCACAACCATTTGAACAGTGTTCACACCTCTCGCACACAGCTTCACAACCAGGAAAGACACCTCTCTTGATCAAGTATTCTTTGACAAAGGGCAACGGTGTTTCCACCAGATCAACATTCATGATCAGATTAAGGACCTCCCCATCCTCCATCACAGCTTGGACAGCCCCATGACGCGGCATCGGATTCTGTGTAACATTGGGTCCATCAACTTGTGGTCGAGCCTCTAATTCAGTAGTCTTTGAATCAATGATGTCTTGCACTTTGCATTTGAATGCGTAGCAGTTTTCAATGTTATGCCCCAATGTTCCATAATGAAACTCACAACTGGCATTAGCATCATAATTTCTGGGCCGCTTATCCAGAGGAGGGGGTGCAAATGCTGGCTTTGGCACTACCAACTTCAAATCATTCAAACGGACAAACAAATCTGCATAACTCATAGGGACGACATCAAACCTCCTATGAGCACGGTTCTCTTGTTGCCTCTGATTTTGCTGACGAGGTGCTTGCTGAGTTTATGGTTGAGAAGCGAATATAGTCACTGCATTGACTTGAGCTTTGCTTCTACTACCATACACAACACTGACTTCTCCCTTTTCCTTCTTGGGATAACTGTTGTATGCCTTTTTACCACCGGAGGAACTTCCTCCTTCAAACTGTTGGATTTTTCCGGACTTCAGCCCACTTTCGATTCGTTCACCGTATCGGACCATTTCAGCAAAGCTTGCAGAAGTACTACATGCAACATAGTAATGTCCAGACAAAGTACTGGTGAACATATCAATCATTTCTCGCTCGACCATGGGTGGTTGAACTCTAGCAGCAAGTTCTGTCCACTTCTGAGCATATTCTTTAAATGTTTGCCCTAGTTTCTGAGACAAACCCAACAGCTGTGTACGGTTCAGAGCCATATCAATGTTGAACTGGTATTGTTGCAGAAAAGCATTCAAGAGATCACGCCATGTTCTGATGTGACCCCTCTCCAGATGCATATACCGTTCTAGTGATGCTCAGGTCAAACTCTCTTGGAAAAAGTGCATGAGCAATCTCTCATCTTCAGTATAAACCGCCATCTTGTGGAAATATGCAGTGATATGAGTTTTGGGACAAGTTTCCCTGTTGTACTTGTCAAACACCGGTACTTTAAACTTTGGAGGAAGTCTCACTCTAGGTGCCAACCCCAAATCAAATAAATCCAGCCTAGACAATTTCTGACCCTCAACAACCTTCAACCGCTCTTCAAGCAAACGGTATCTGTGATCATTTGCGGGGAAATCAACCTCACTACCATTCACAGAATAAGCCTCTTCATTCTGATCAAAGTCTGGGTCCTGGGAACGAGGACGACCCCGAGTACGATGCCCTTGCATCCCATCATCAAAGTAATACGGCCCTGGAGGTGGAGTAGGTGGTGGAGGTGGAAACCGACCGTTGTGATGTAGACCCAGACCACGAAGATGGTCGTTGACACCCAAATCAGCATTTCGTGCCCCATGTTCAACCCGTGGCTGACCCACAGAAGCATCATCAAAAGGATTATGACGGTCATCTTCTGGATGAGACCTCTCAACCAAAGCTCTTAACTCTTGCTGTCCTTGATTCATGTTGGTGATAACCTCCATGAACTGAGTCATCTGCGCCTCCATCTGTGCTTTCATTGCGGCCATTTCTGCTTGAAGTTGTTCCGTCTGTCGCTTCTCGTTGCTCCGAGTCGGGTAATGGTGGAAATTTTCAATCTTTCTGCTAAATAAAAGCAGAAGCTGAGGATGAGAACTCCGGTCATAACCTTTTATGCATGGAATGTACATATATGAATGGAATGCATGTTATGCATGTAATGGCATATTTGAACATTTCCAGGACTCTTAACACTTTGACTCGAGCCTTAGGATTTAGCAAGATAATGGATACTGAAAAACTAATCATCATTAAATCAAAGAAATTTACAAGCATTTGAACAATTGTTTTTCAAATCATAGGAGAAAGGAATAATCTCATCAACAAGCCTGATGGTGATTTCTGCATAGGACAAGATAAACACATAAGCCTAGAAATCAGACATAGGAAATCCTTCTGCATCCGGCACACCCACTTGAGTCTTGAGACGCTTCAACTCTCCAGCGGCAAGGGACAATTGAGCTTCCTTCTCTTGGATACGGGATTCATATGCCAACTTCTGATTATGCATTTGTTTCTTCAAATCTTCAATTTGAGCTTTGTACTTCTTTTCCAAGACGACGACAATCTTCCAGTGTTCCTCCATGGAAATGGAGAAATCTTCAACTCTGGACCTCTTCTTGGCCAAATCAGACGCTTCTCCTTTGAAATACTTGAGCTCATGAGCCAACTGGTTCTTTGTTTGAGTTGCAACAAGACAGTTCACTGCTAAGGTCTCTTTCTCTTCAAGCAAAAGACGATTCTGAGCAAGCACTTGCTCATAATCTCCTTTAGAAACAGCATCTGGAATTGACTCTGGGGGATGAAAAGTCGCAGCTCCAGTAAGGGAAGGCCACTGATGATCTCTGTTCTTGTCTTTGATCCATTGGATGTAAGAAGCATAGGCCGTAGGATCTTTCTTACCAAAATATTGTCCTCCTTCAAGACGGATGCTTTTCCATGCTTGAGCAGCTTTAGTCATCATTCCGGTAGCATCAGGCACATCGTAGTTTAGAGTTTCCCGCACAAAACTCTCATCAGGGGGCCCAACAAAGCATAACCCAATTGTCTCAAAGAGATAATCGGATTGTAATTGACACCTCCTCTTATGCCCATGAGAGGGACATTAGGGAAGTCTCCACAGCGGATGATGATCTTCTCACTCTCAGTTTTGGACATCTCGCATCGACCCCAACCAACATCCTGAGATGTGAGTCCCATCAGTCTTGGCACCCATCTCATAGTATGCTGAGTGTCAACAAAAGCACCATTCCGAGGAAGAAAACCTCGAAACTAGTAGTATAACAATGGCGCACAGCAGTTTACAATTCCACCTTTCCCTTTGAAGCTTATGGATTGAAGGGAATGATAAACGTCTCCCAACAGAGTCAGAACAGGGTTCCGCTAGATAAAAATGGAGATGGCGTTCATGTCAACAACTTTTGGCTCATTCGGGAATAAGCACATCCCGTAGATGCAGCAGGATAGAATGGCATTGAAGCTTTTCCAATCCCTTTTTGCAACTCTGGAATTACCCTCTCGCAGAAGAAAACCCAAATGAAAGCCTTTCACGGCACCCTTGCTTGCAATATTGGCAGACACCACAGATTTCTCCAAGTGAAGAGCCTTGGCAATCCGATCATCAGTTGGTCTTTCCATAGAAGCGTGGAAATGAACTTGATGCAAAATAGGAATGTCCAGGATACTAGAATACTCCTCCAATGTAGGCATCAACAAGTAATCAGGGAACACAAAACACCTCAGCTTACGATCATAAAACTGGAAAAGGGCCTTGAGCCCGTCCTTCTAGTATTCGGTCAAAGGAGATTTCAACCATGTCAGAATTCTTCCATAATCCCGGGTAAATGTGACAACATTCTCAGGTGTGGACTTGTTAGCCAGTAGAAGGAGATTCTCAAGAGCGGGGGTGGGAAATTTGTACACTGGATGACGTCTCTGATTGTTTTTCTTTTCAGTATCCATCTTCCAAAATATCCTGACAACTAGACTCAAGAGCAAGAAATCCTGGAAATATCAAATATGCATGTTAGAGATATGCAAATAAAAGTTTTTTTTATTTATGAATGCAATGTTTTGGAACCATATCCTGTATGTCGGACCACTGTTGTACTGAAATGTCGGACATATGTATCAAAGTCTAAGGCTTGTCACCCAATAGAGATATCATGTAGAAACCAAATATCACAGGTTCAAAAGTCCGGCCTCACACTGGAATCCCATAGAAAATACCAGAAAATACCAAGTCACCATCAATAACAAAGTCACCGGCAGTATCAAGTCACCAACAGTACCTGTAGTAATGATATCCTGCCTCAGCTCACAGGGTAATTCTAGACTCAACAAGGGGTCCCTAATGATAGTCAGAGTCGACAATCCTTTATCGTGTACTTCACTGACTACACAACAACGTGTAGGGAGAAAGCACCGTCAATCGAACCTCGTCTAAATTCGATACTCCATGCCTACTCACACGCACCACGGGATGCGGGATTCAATATGTACATCCATCTATCCTATGTGTCACTGGCCGGGGTAGTGGGCCTTTTACCTCAAGTAACACCCACCCAAATCGAGTGATAAACCAGTACAATAGCAGTCCAGATGCAGAATAAAGGAAAGCAGTAAATATGCCACATAGAATGCAATGCAAAGCATACAAAGGATGATAAAGCGAATAAGCAGACAAGCACCCAATAAACATGAAAAAGAAAGCTAGGATCAACACCTGATCGGACCAGCAAGAGGTCTGTACGATCCCCAGCTGAGTCGCCAGCGGAAAACACCCGATGAACCTCCGACCGATAACTGGTATCAATAGAGTCACCATCGAACGTCTTTTATCTCACGAGGGAGAAAGGGAAACATCGAGTAAACCTGAGGGGAGAAATCGCGGTCCTATGACCGTGAAATCAAGAGAATCTAGGTAAGGGAGTTAGTTACGCGAGGGGAAGGGATTAGCACCCCACACGCCCGTAGTACTCTACGGTATCCACTTTCTATTTCTAGCTAAAGGGTGTGTTATGTCTATCTATGCTCAATCACTATCATGCAATGCAAAAGAAAAGAGAAAATAAGAAACCACGGGGAAAAGAAGGATGTATTTACAAAGTTTGCTCGATCGAGCCCCGTGACAAGATGCCTACGTATTCCCATGTGCAATGGGAAAGTTAGAGCGCCATAGTTCGGCTCACTTGTTTTGGTGGGTTTTGTGTTTTTTACTTGTGAAAAGGTTTTAAGCACAAAAAAGGAAGCGTGCAGAGGCGAAAAGAGTTTGTGTTGGTTGGTTTTTTTTACCTTGAGAAAGGAGTTTAAACCATTATTGAGTGTTTTGAGTTTGAAGGGAAAAGAAAAAGCAAGTTTTAGTTTTAATCACATGCAACATGCAAAAGAAACTAGAAAAACAAGGTTGAACCTATGGTTTAGGATGCAAGGGAAATCTCTACCTACATCTACATGCAAAGGATGGGAATCCTAATGTCTAGGATAAAGAACATATCCTAACCAAGCTCTTGGGCAAAAACAAGCAAACAAGCACAAATCACAAGTAGAATCGCCCTAAATGGGTCTTTAAATAAACCAGAGGGGTTCCTGAACATGCTCCAACTACGGAAGCCCTTTCATGCATCTCTATTCTTACTTCTCATGGCAAAAGAAAGTTGTAAAGCCCTACTTCTCATGATATCTAGGAAAGCTGTAAGAGAATGCGATAAACAGTGTAGAAACTACCGAACAGATATAGAATCTGAAGAGCACTGCAAGCTATAGAAATAATCCGGAAAACTTCAAGTACTGCAACCATGCAATAATAGTAAACCGGTGAGAATTGTTCAAAGCATCAAAACAAGCGGAATACGTGTCGATACGCATCCGGAGCAAAACTGCCTGCAAGAATGAGATTAGAGCAAACAAACAAGATAGGAAAGGTGCACACGTGGGTGTACAAGCTTAAGCAACACCTACAAGAAGAGAGTTAGACCCGGGGAGCAAGCAACATGGATGCATACGTATGTACGCAAACATTGGAGAAACGTGTCGAATGTAAATACCACACAAGTCCCTGCACAAGGCATGGCTAGGGCGACTACTGTTTGCCATTAGAATCGAGAAAAACAGAAAATAATGCACCAGTAGACCGCGCTAAGCCCGGTTTATCACGCTAAGCACGGCCCAAGCAGAAGGCAGTGTGCTTAGCGTGCTCTGGACCGCGCTAAGCGCGACCTACAAAACAAAAGTCAGTGAGTTTGGCGCTTAGCGCGCTCCTGGTGGCGCTAAGCATGACAAGCAACCTGCAAAAATATTATTTTGGGTCTAGACCACCTATTTATGATGCTCTCATGCAACAGTATGATCCCTACCGTTAGGCCATGGTTCCGTAGCGAATGAAAATCAAACGAACATGCTAGGAATGCAAATCGAACGATAAAACCAATGTTCATATACATGTAGCAATGCATGAACATGCGAAGAATTTGAATCGAATCGATAAAACCAATGTTCATATACATTTAGCAATGCGTGAACATGCGAGGAATGCAAATTGAATTGATAAAACCTATGTTCATATACATGTAGCAATGCATGAACATGCGAGGAATGCAAATCGAATCGATAAAACCAATATTCATATACATGTAGAAATGCATGAACATGCGAGGAATGCGAATCGAATCGATAAAACCAATATTCATATACATGTAGCAATGCATGAACATGCGAGGAATCCGAATCGAATCGATAAAACCAATGTTCATATACATGTAGTAGTGCGTGAACATGCGAGGAATGCAAATCGAATCGATAAAACCAATGTTCAATTATGAGATTAAATGCATGAACATGCAAGGAATGCAAATCAAATTGATAACTCCAATGTTCATGTGTATGGTGATGCAAACTAGCCATGACATTTATAGGTTTTCCTTCAAAGAGTCCA
>CM038794.1:114427363-114558166 GCA_021764765.1 Vicia sativa | reverse complement strand
TCTTCCATTCCATTATAGTTAGGGGCCAGGATATATTTTTGACTGGGGAAAAATTATAGGGTTGATTCATGAGTTTTGGGTTGAATGATTGATCAAATAACTTAGAAAGGTTGAGTTATGAGTATGGATTGTGGGTATTTTATTGCTAGCTTGTAGAACTAGAAGTTATAAAAATGGAATTTGCAAATTATGAAAAACTGTGAAAATACACCTGTCTGCTTTAGAACGTGGAGGAAGAAGATGTGTTGCAATGAAACAAGGGGAGGCGCCCACCTCGCTGAGGGGCGGCCGTCCCCCACTACTAGCGCGCCCACTAGGAATAAGGTTGGGACATGCGCCTTTATGTGGGAGGAGAAGGAATTTTGAGGTTTTCTGCTTTCAGATGCATTGCTTTCAGTAATTTATTTTTGCATTATTTCTTGCTAGCTTCGCTTCCTTCAATTTCCTTAATTCCTTATACTACTAGTTGGTATTAATAAAATATAATTAGGACATAAGTTAGCCGATTAAATTTGAACCGGATTATGTTCCGATTTTCCGATTTCGTAATTCGGCGACGAGCAAGTTACTCGAATTCAATGAAAATTGACGATCGGCAATTTTTACGTAGAACATACCGGTGAGGTTAGTTTTTAGAAACTACGAGTTTTTACTAAACGACCCGAAATAGGCCAAATTAATGTTAAATTGAATCGATTGCTTTTAGTCGATTTAAGACACGTATGGACAATCCGATTGCGATGATTTATTATGATTAATGTCGGTTATTAAGAATGGCTTTCGCGACGATTATTGGTGTTTTGACTATTTTTCCGTATTTGGAATTTGGTGAATTAATTGATAATGATGTGGTGTGACTAAACATGATGTTTGACGGTGTATTTATTAATAAATACTGTGATATGCGATGCGATATGTTTATCTTGATGTGGATAAATATATGACGCGGACTTTATGTCAATTTGGATGAGCGATGATGATGTTTTTGTTGTGTTGTTTTTATTGTCGAGTCACATACATTGCATTGGCGACGAGGGCTTTTATGCTAAGTGACGATGGGCTTTATGCCAAATGTTCCTAATTATGGACAAAGCGACGGTGTACATGCATAACATAGTCGTCTCATGGAGTCGATTATGTTTATGTTTGAGTTGTTTGGCGCTGGGTTTTAATTGATGGATGATGTTGAATCATGATGATATATGATACTTGTGTTGATAATGAGTAATGATTATGTATGGTTAAAGTGTTAATTTTATACACTAAATGCTAATTTAAAGTATGTGAGGTTTTGATATATGTTGACATACTCTTATTAACTTGTATCATTTATAATTCCAAAACTATTTATACATTTTATCATGCCTTTAATTATATGTTTTGGAGATCTCACCCTTTACTTGTTTCATCGCTGTTTTATATTGGTAACGCAGGGTGATTCACGAGGATGATGAGGATTAGCTCGAGTCTTTATTTTGAGTCGCTCCGCTTTGATCGTAGTAACACCGTGATTGGGCGACGTTATTATTTTGATAGGATAGTTTATGTATACTATCTTATGATGTTATAACTTTATGTATTGATGATAACATGATGTTATGTATATTTTGTGAACACATCCACGTGGTCGCGGAATAGTCATACGTGTATATGATGAATTATGATATGAATCGGTATATCCGAATTTTGATTTTTGTGATGTGCATTATAATGCAAAGTGATGAAATGCGAATATGTGATGCCTCAATTTTGTTGGATGAAATTTTGAAACTCTCGATTTTATTATTAATTGTGAGGGGTAGAATGGGGTGTTACAATAAACGCTTGTTGAGAGATGGCACCATGAGACGCTGGCATTTCATCTACCACATGGTGAAATGACGATCACACTCGATGATGTTATGGTCTACTTCATTTTTCGATTAGAGGGATTTCTGGATAATGAGAAGATCGACAAAGAGGAGGCCATAAATGTTGGTTGAGATGTTGGAGTTACCATTGGTAAAGCCTCTGAAAGTTTGATAAGACACGTGTTTCCCACGCTAGCATAGCTTCGGATACGGTGTTCGAGAATGAGATTGTGGGTATGAAGTCGATGGTGATGTCGAGTAGGTTACCATTCACGCAGGTTATGCCATGAGAGCACACCTCTGTATCTTGTTGGCACACGATCGTTCAGGACACCAGGCCATTTATACCGACATCATGTACCGAGATACTTTGCTAATTTTGAGGCGATCAATGGGTGGAACCGGGGGTTATGTGCTTTGTTTACTTGTATACTAAGTTGGATGAGGGACTAAGTGGAATACGATGTGTGGACCGATAACATGTCACCATGATCGTATAAATTCTTTCTCTTTGTGGCCTTTGTTAATTATTCGATTCAAACTAATTATTTAATTTTGTTATTTCGCAGATAGATCCTACAACACTTCCCGCATCCCGTAACGCCACTTACACGGTTTATATCGAAGATAAGTTGCATGTCCGCATACGAGCCGCTTAGAGGGAACCAGCGATGAGTTGTTTCTAAGCCACGGACCTGCTAGTGTATGAGGACATTCACTTCGCTCATACGTTGACCACCGCGACGATATCTGCTTGATGAGGTTTCATTGCTACATGTTTGTTGGTCTCGGGACTTGCAAGATCGCCTTATATGTTCGAGCCGGTGATACATCAATTGAAGCCATTTCCAGACCATTCCTCGATCTCGTCAGATGTGCTCCTCCCGACAAAGGAAGCGGAGGGACACATGTGTTCTATTTGATGATTTTGAGAATCATCTTGCACCCGATGAGGCCGAGTATCGGGCTCGTGCGACTGGAGTTACAAGTATGGTTACATGATATGGTTCTTCAAGGTATCCCATCCATATATGGTAAAGCATGCCCGTGGAACCCACCAAGGTCAATTCATCAGAAATCCTAAAGGAGGAGCGTGCTAGAAGGGATATCATGCTCATGACCTATTACCTAAGTGTCGCCGTATCATGGAGCTTGCACAAGATGGTATTGATAGGTTGTTTCCTCAAGCGAACGATGTTAGAGGTGTTTTGAGGCCATCATGGCGGATGCTCATAGTGCTATGTCATACAGAGGCAAAGAGGATGCCTCGAGGTGACAGCCAACTCATAATCCGCCATATCCGTAGTTTATACCGATGATGCACTTGTATTTTGTTTTAGTTTTTCGGCTTGTATTATATCATATTTGTATTACTATTCAGACATTTTGATAATATTTTGGATTACTTGGATTATATTGATATGCTTGGAACATATTTGGATTACTTCTATTTTTTGGTCTTTTGTTCAATTTTTGATTTGTAAAGTTTTTCTAATTATTGTTTTTGTTCAATTTTTGGTCTTTTGTTCAACTTCTAATTTATATGTTTGGAACATATATAGATTACTGTTATGCTCGTAACCAAAAATATATTTTCGTTTAGAATCGATAATATACTTTCAATTTTAACACAGATATTTCAAAAAATGATATACATCAAAAGTATATTTTCAATTTTAGAAAAACATTAGAAAAAATATATAGGATTTAATTATCTATCATGGCTTAAGAAATTCCCAAATGATTTCATTGTGATCATCGCCTACCTACTATTCATTTTTTGATTTAGTATGGAATAGTTATAAAAATAGATGATGAGTTATGTAAGAGTTCGCTAGTATTAGAAAAATGTTTTCACTGGGATGAATGATGATCGCCAACTTTATATTCTTTTTTCTTTAATTAAAAAATGTATGGATCTTTTAATATAAAAAAACTTTATACATCTTTAAAAAGACTAGTAGCAGTTAGATTGTATTATCATGACTAGTTGGTAAAATTTTGCTTTGATGAGTTTTTGGTTAAAATAATAATTAGTTGATAACTATGATTATTTCACATCAGGGTAAAGTAAATATTAGTAATTTGGTTTTATCCAAAAAATTATAATTTGTGGGTCCTATATTGCTTATAAATGATTATTAGAGTGCTGGATCCAAATAATAACTGTAGTCTAATCTAGTTAAATAAAACCAAATAACTTTCCATCATTACAAAGTAACCATTTGGTAATTAGAATGTTTTTCATCTCTATGATGAAATCTACATCCACTTAATTAAAAATAGGGTAATGTATTAACAATTGGATTGGATCTAGCACCAAAAAAAAACAAGTCTATCCCAACTAGACAAATGAATATTTAATATTTAATACTACTTCATTCAAATTTTATTTAAAAAAATTAATTTTTAGTTTTATTAGATGATTAATCTATTTAAACTATGGATATATTAATTATTAAATAAATTTAAAAAAACTAATTTTTTATGATAAAAATTAAAAGGAGTACTTCTATATCTAAATATAAAACTTTCATAAATTATTTATTTCTAATTTTTATAAAATTCTCAAATTTTAAGGGAATTAATAATGTTTTACCCATTTATATATGTCACATGTTTTTGTCATTTACATTAAATATTGTTATACAAAACTGAATAATGATCTTTCTTAAATATAAATTTGTAAATTATATAATTAAAAAATTTTAAACAAAATAGAAGATTCATCATTTATATAAAATAATATATAAATAATTTTATACTGACATTTAATAAACAACCTCCATTTTACTAAATCAAAATATTTTTTAAAATTACTTGATTAACATAACATAATAATAATTATTATAAAACAATATATAAAATTATTTTGCACTAGTGTATGACTATTAACACAATTTAATACTTCAACTAACTTTTTAATTTTCATAACGTGCTCTAATAATCTTATATTTAAGGAAAATGTATTATTAACAATGTTTTGAATAATAATAATTTTATTATATAAAATCAATGTAAAAATTTAATATCTGTTTTCACAAATTAAAACTATATATATATATATATATATATATATATATATATATATATATATATATATATATATATATATATATATATATATATATATATATTAAAAGTTTTAAGTAAAATTTAAAATTAATAGCAACAAAATTTAAAATTTATAGGTTTAAAGTAAGATTTGAAATAATTTTTTTCAAAGTTACCACCAACAATGAATTTAAAAAAATGTTAACTTAATTTTTTTAAAATAATCAATAATTTATTCTAACAATTGGTTATTTTTTTGAATCAATATAATTCAAAGTCTAATTATAGATTTAAATCTTCTTTTCAAAAGTTGCCAACAATAAAATTAAAGATTTTTTAAACTTAATATTTTTACGATGTTAAATGATCAATAATGTACTCTTAATTGGTTATTTTTCTCAATTAATTATTACAAATATTGTTAAATGAATTTTATATTATAATACAAATCAAATCTTAAAAGTAAAATTTATGAAACCAATTTGAAGTCTAAAGCTGCAACATCTTTATTTGCAATCCTTTTGGACCAGTCTTGGCTGATCATCTGAAACACGCAGTACTCATCTCATCTCAACTTGAAAAGAGAAACTAAAGAAGATAGTGAATTATGTACTGAAATTAACAGAATAATTCAGTACAACAAAAATTATGATACAAAAAATAAAATATTTAACAGCGACCAAATACATCAACAAAATTCTGTCTAGCTGGTAATTTATTTGAAACATACAAGAGACAGAGGGACCGAGACCAACACAATATACCTTAAAATGAATAAACGACAGACTTGAAGATATTCGGACAGGGCATTTAAACATAAACATATTCATCTAAATTTTTGAAGAAATGTTGGATTTATTGCACTTTGTTTCTGCTTTCGTATTCTTAGACATACGTCACATCATGTTAGCATCTTGTAGTACATAGAATCTTGATTTTGAATAAAAGGACACGACCGCGATTTATGCATGATGTAACAGCTTCTTTTTTTTTTTTTTATGCTGACAAATAGTCAACTACTTTACCCAATATTATATTGGAGAATGCATATATTCTACCCATTCTTCCTAAATTTATTTGCACTACAAATATATTTTTTGGTCATTCAATATATCACACTCTATACCCAATTACATTGTTCCATTATGCCAAGTGTCACTCACAATTTTCAAATTTTCTCGGGTCTTTCCTTTACCAGGGTAAAGGAAAATTTTGTATTCATTTACACTACCATCACTCTCCATTTGTCACATTCGTCTCTCTCTCCAAAACCCCTACTATCTCGCTCTCACTAACGCCTCTTCTTCAACATACAAATCCTAATATCATCATCTCTTTATCCTCAATTTTACGACTCCACCACCCTATGGATAACTTTATTTCTTCTCTTCTTCGCTTATCATCGAATCTCGTGAAACCCTAGATTTTTCGTAGAGTGCAAGGAAGTCCGACGACTCAAGACGCCACCGTGGATATGTCGGAGCGTAGATATGGATGGACGAGACGCGACTATGGTATATCCTGGATGGCGGTGATGGTATGTGTGTTATTCTCAACAATGGTGGATCAGGCTATTGGTTTAGAGATGACGTCATTTCTAGAAAATTGTGAAATGAAGATCTCTTATTTCCGGTTCAACATTTGAAGCTTTGAAGAAGAACTACATTCTTATCCAATTGTTTGTAAGTGTATCCTAGCCCACTTTCTTCCTCATTTTTATGCTTTAGCGTGTGTTTTGGTTTCTAAACTATATCCATTTTCAACCGATTTCTTCTTCTTCCTTCTTTCTTGTAGATCCTGCTTATGGGTTGGTTTGAGAAGTATGTGGTGTTCATCAATTGAAAGATGAGATGAGCTAAAGCTTTTTTTCCAAAAGCATGGTAAAAATCACTTTTTCCTTTCGATTTATTTAAAAAATTATGAGTTAGGCCTAAACAAATTCATCTTTTGTGATCTTCTGGTTAAAGATATATTTGGATTAAGAACTCGCGGAAGATATTTTGTGGTTTATGCAACTATATCACGATCAAGGATGAAAAGAAAATCTAGGCTATTCAAATTCCAAGATCCACTTGTGTCGAATGTTAACTTTGATAATAAGGTGAATTTGATGAGTTCGCCAAGTTTTGACAACTCAAACAAAATCGGTAATTCTCAAATTTTCATTCGATAATAAATTGTGTGGTAAAATTTTTATTTTGATTGAATTATTGTGATAAAAGTTGATTCAGAGAAGAATGAAGATGCTTATATAGAATCAACAATGCATTCACACAATCTTAGTCAGCAGAGTTCGAGGAAACCCTTGTAACCTAGTCGCTCGGAGGTTCTTCGTTGTGTTATGAGACTCTTGAATAGCTTGGTGGAGCACATGATAAATTGTCCGTGTTCGATTTATTTTTTCTTATTAATTATCTTGCGGTATAGCGCGTAGTGTTTTTGTAATATTGAAGCGTATGCCAATACCTATGGCGCCACGGTGGATGGAATGTGATGATCGAGGGTGATCACCATGCTTTAAAGTGGAAAACTTCATCACCGAGTCCGTATAAAAATGGTTATACATCTTTTATTTGTAAGGACTTGATTAATACTTTGTACGTGAATCCAACTTGTGAGTACTATGTTCTAACGTGAATTGAAACCAAGTTTTTCAAACAATATGTGAAAAGATTTATTGTTTTAAAGTCACATAATGATTTAAATTAGTAATTAATAGGTATTGTTTCATTTAAATGTCTTTGGTAGTTTTGGTGCTTGGAATTAATTAGTATTGTTTTTAAGTGAATTGAAAATAAATGTTAGTATACTTTTAAATCTTGAACATCATGGAATTCCTAAAGTTGAATTTCATGCCGTTGTTAGGATGTCATATGCCGAGTTTGCTAGGATTTGCAAAGATCTAAGTAGCATTGGTGATACGGTAATCACTTTTTAGGTTTTCTAATTATTGGTTATTTCTCGCTTAGAGTAATACTTAATGTTGGTAATTTTGTGGTGTTGTAGTTGTCATTGTGGTATCTAAAAGTGTGTGAAGTTTTCCACCAAAGGAGATATTGAAGTGAAAATATTGTTTGCAGCGTAACACTACGGTGGACAAGGTGAGACATTGATTTATGTTTTACATATTTTCTAACAATACACTTTTATGTGTTTGATAGTTGAATCTTTGTTGTATTCATGTTAATGGTAAAATTGATGCTAATCTAAATTTGTACATGTGTATTTGTTGGTTGTGTTGTAGCCAAGGAAGCTACAATCATGTAGGAATAAGCCTCGTTGCTTGCGCTTCCCTAAGATACATGAACTCTTTTACAAAAGCAACTCCTGGTCTACCTTACCATTAGTCTCATATAACGAAGACTTGGTTAAGCATTGAATGATTCCATCTCGTGGCCCAGGCTGAAAAGTGAAACAAACAAAAAAGTCAGCATGTTGCCACCACATCGACTTTCATTGTTAATATGGTAATGAAACACTTTATTAGAGAAATAAATTATAAATTATTACAACTAAGAATGTCCTATGACTGTAGTTTTAATAATGTTATTATTAATTGCATTTTGATTTGAGGAAATTAGTTTGTTTTTTGTTATAGCATTTTCTTATAGACAATAGAACTAAAACAATGACAAGCATTTTCTTCAGAAGTTTCATCTTCTGATTCTTCATTCAGAAGTTTCATCTTCTGATTCTTCATTCAGAAGTTTCATCTTCTGATTCTTCATTCAGAAGTTTCATATTTCGATTCTTTTCGTGTTTCATCTTTTAATTCTTCTTCGTAAGTCTCATCGATTCTTCTTCAAGTCTCATCTTCATTCTTCTTCTAAGTTTCATCTCTCGATTTCTTCTCGAAGCCTCATCTATGATTCTTCTTCGTAAGCCTCATCTTATGATTCTTCTTCTAAGTTTCATCTTCGTTTTTATTCAAAAGTTTCATCTTCGAGTTTCTTCTTCAAGTTTCATCTTCTGCTTCATCTTTAGAAGTTTCATCTTCGAAGTTTCTTCTTCGTAAGTTTCATCTTCTGTTTTCTTCGTGTTTCATATTAAGAAGTTTCATCTTCTATTTCTTCTTCAAGTTTCATCTTCTATTTCTTCTTCAAAAGTTTCTTCTTCGTAAGTTTCATCTTCGCTTCTTCTTCGAAGTTTCATCTTCAAGTTTCATCTTATGTTTCTTCTTCTTCTAAGTTTTATTAACACATTATGGAAGTTTAGTTATTAAATATAGAAATTTTGTATTTACACTCATTTTGTTTTAAAATTTGAATTTGAGCCATTTAAGTTTGCTCACATGATTTGTTGGATATTCTGCAGGCCAAGTTTCTAAAAGGATGTAGTACCATAGTAAGTACTCCTGTGTGAAGAATTGGAAGAAAGAACAGATTGTTCAGACCTAACACCAAGCAGGTTATTAGTATATGTATTTAATGTGTTTAATGTGAATTGAATAGTATTGGACTTGAAGAAACAACTATTCAATCAACTTAAGTTGATGTTTAATTATTTACTCTTATGTTTAAGACAAGTTTCAGTTAATATTTTTCTAGCTTATCAAATTGTTTATCTATTTTTCTGTTTGATATTCGATATTTGAAATTTGAAAAAGTAGATTTTGTTTTTTCACTTTTTGAGTTTTTTTTCCTTTCTGTGAATGTCTCAGCTTTTATAGCAGGTTGAGTATTTCTGTGATAGGATTGTTGTTAGACCTGCAACTGGAAACACAATAAACCAAATACAAACAAAACATTTATATTTTATAATATATAACATGAGTTTATAACAATCCCTCCTTGTGCCTAAATTGCAAAATGAAAGTAAAAAGAAAATGAAGTTCATGTGTCATTTGTTCTTTATTTTGAACGGCTATTGAGTCAATCATTTTAATATATTTACTTTAAACTTACTCAATACATTTTCCTTCACTTGGGATGTGAAATAAAATAGGTAAAAGGAAAAAAACATAAGATAGTAAATGATACTATTTCCTGACAAATTATCATTGTTTCACTAAATTTATAAGAGGTTAGGAATTGTAATTTCTATCATCATTTTCACTAATTAACAATAATTTAGACGTAAGATACTTTGTTCCATTATATGCTAAACAACTAACTTTTCTCTCTGTACACAGTCTAAGACATAATATGCTTTACACTAATTATTGTTTTTCTGATATTAGTATTAACATTCAACACATCTTAAGGATTTGCATTATATTAAACATTAAATTTTAATTGTTTTTCTACGATAATTATTTATATTATAATAATATTAATATTAACTAAATAAATATTTAATTGCATTACTTTATTAAAAATAATTAAACTTTTCGCTTCACGGTCACTAGCACTATAATAATCTTTTTTAGAAGTGACCAAGAAAACACCCTACCGAACCTCCCGACCGATAACGGTATCAATAGAGTCGCCATCGAACGCCTTTTATCTCACGAGGGAGGGAAACATCGAGTAAACTCGAGGGGAGAAATCGGTCCCAATGACCGTGAAATCAAGAGAATCTAGGTAAGGGAGTTAGTTACGCGAGGGGAAGGGATTAGCACCCCACACGCCCGTAGTACTCTACGGTATCCACTTTCTATTTCTAGCTAAAGGGTGTGTTATGTCTATCTATGCTTAATCACTATCATGCAATGCAAAAGAAAAGAGAAAATAAGAAACCACGGGAAAGAAGGAAGTATTTACAAAGTTTGCTCGACGAGCCCGTGACAAGATGCCCACGATTCTCGCTGCAGCAATGGAAAAGTCGAGCGCCGTAGTTCGCTCACTTGTTTTGGTGGGTTTTGTGTTTTTACTTATGAAAAGGTTTTAAACACAAAAAAGGCTAACAGAGGCGAAAAGAGTTTTGGTTTTGTTTACCTTGAAAGGAGTTTAAACCATTATTGAGTGTTTTAAGTTTGAAGGAAAAGAAAAGCAAGTTTTAGTTTTAATCACATGCAACATGCAAAAGAAACTAGCAAACGAGGTTGAACCTATGGTTTAGGATGCAAGGGAAATCTCTACCTACATCGACATGCAAAGGACGGGAATCCAAATGTCAGGATAAAGAACCCATCCTAACCAAGCTCCCGGGGAAAACAAGCAAACAAGCACAAATCAAAGTAATCGCCTAACGGTCTTTAAATAAACCGAGGGTTCCCGAACATGCTCCAACTATGGAAGCCCTTGTCATGCATCTCTATTCCTACTTCTCATGGCAAAAGAAAGTCAGAAACCCTACTTCTCATGATATCTAGGAAAGTCAGAAGAGAAACGTAAATAGTGTAGAACTACGTAACGGATATAGAATCCAAGAGGACTACAAGCTAGAAATAATCCAAAAACTTCAAGCATCGCAACCATGCAATAATAGTAAACCGTGAGAATTGTTCAAAGCATCAAAAAGTTTAACACGTGTCGACACGCATCCCGAGCAACAATGCCTGCAAGAACGAGATTAGAGCAAACAAACAAGATAGAAAGATGCACACGGGTGTACAAGCTCAAGCAACACCGCAAGAAGAGAGTTAGACCGAGCAAGCAACATGGGCATATGTATGCACGCAAACATCGGAGAAATGTGTCGAATGTATATACCACACAAGTCCTTGTATAAAATATAAAAACGCAGCCTAGGCATGGTTGGGCGACTCATCGCTTTCCATTAGAATCGAAAACAAAAATGCACCAAGAGACCGCACTAAGCCCGGCTTTATCTGCGCAGCCCGCTTATCGCGCTAAGCCCGCCCAACAGTAGCCAAGGCTAATGCAGCCTCGGATAAATACGAAGCGCCGACCTGCAAAACAAAAGTCGTTGAGTTTACGCTTAAGACGCCCGGTGGATGCTTAAGCTACGACCGCAACTCGCAAAATGTTATTTTGGCCCGACCACCTATTTATGATGTCCTCACAACAAAGATGATCCCTACCATTAGGCCATGGTCCGTGAGCTAATGAAAATCAAACTAACATGCTAGGAATGCAAATCGAATCCATAAAACCAATATTCATATATGTAGCAATGCATGAACATGCGAGGAATGCTAATCGAATCGAGCAAACCAATATTCATATACATGTAAAGAATGCATGAATATGCAGGAATGAAAATCTAATCGATAAAACCAATGTTCATATATGGCACGAACATGCGAGGAATGCAAATCGAATCGATAAAACTAATGTTCATATACATGTAAAGCAATGCATGAACATGCGAGAGTGCGAATCAATCGATAAAACCAATGTTCATATACATAGCAATGCATGAACATGCTAGGAATGCTTAATCAATCGATAAAACCAATGTTCATATACATGTAGCAATGTGTGAACATGCGAGGAATGCAAATCTAATCGATAAAACCAATGTTCAATTATGAGATTAAATGCATGAACATGCAAGGAATTCAAATCAAATTGATAACTCCAATGTTCATGTGTGGTGATGCAAACCAGCCAAGACATTTACAAGTTTTCCTTCAAAGAATCCAAGTCATACATAAACACAAACACTTGATTCCTACTTAATCCCTGAATGCGATTTTGTTTATGAACGAAATCACCCATCCTGCGTGAACGGTCAATGAAATAAGAATTTTTGTTTCAAAGACCAATTTTGGACTGATCGGCTACATGCATTTCATTCATGCCTATGGGAAAGTGCTCTCACCGAGGACCCTCCGATCAAATTTACGTGAATATTTGAGACAAACGGGCTAATGCAATTTACAACCTTTAGCATCGGTCTCATCTCGCTCCGATGAAAATCGAGTGAGATATGACCTAACGGGGCTCATGTATAAGATGAAATTCACCGCCCAATTTCAAAAATCAATCTTCAAAGAACAAAATTTCGTGTTGACTTGGAGAACCAGCCCCCGAAAGGTAAATGAAAGTTGTAGAGGACTTGATACTAAATTATAGAAATTGGTCCCGCCAATTCGAAGTTTCCACTAAGAGATAAATATCTTTAATGAGCCAAAATGCGCGGTTCAACACTAAAATTTAGCACCATCCACCGAAAACTGCTCTTCGAGGGTCTCCTCACAAAATCTACCTCGACCAAATGCAAGTCAGATAATAATCGAAGAGTCGCTTGTCAAAAATCAACGAAAATACCCAAGGAGATGAGATACGCTCAAGTGCCCAAAACGCATCGAAAACCCGAATCTTTATTTGAAATGAAGAGATACACTCTTCTTACTTGCCATTCAAGATACTCGAGCATGATAAATTGATAATCATATGTATGTGACTACATGGAAATGTTTATGTAATCGACTATAAGCCACAAAAACGCTGAAAAGGAAGAGGGTAAATTGGGGTACACACCTGCCCATGTAACGCCTGCTTTATTAATATTATATTATATTAATATTTTCGAAGTTACCGATTGATATCTATTTCATGACGAGAATATTAATCGTTATACCATTAATATATTTATGACGCTTCGATTCGGTCCTGTAAAATATTATTCGATCCCATATTTAATTCCTAATTATTTGAATTAATTGAATTGATGATATAATTAGTAGGTTGAGTGTGGGAGAAATTGTTGAGGATTGAATTTTCACCCTTGGCTTACTAGTAGAAATACCTTTATAACCATTTCTCTCATTTTTCTTCCATTCAAATACCAAACCAAACATAGAACTTGGAAGCTAGTAAGTTATAAAAGCTATTTCCTTCCTCTTTCCATCTTTTCCATCTTTCCTCACACAAAACCAAACTGGTCTCAGAGAGAAGAGAGGGTTTTGGAAAGAAGAAGAATAAGAAGAGCAAGAGAGCAAGAGAGGAAGCTTGGGGTTGAGCTTTGTAGAATCATCATGGATCATCCAAGCTAGTAGGGTGGTTTGAATTCTCTATCTCACAGATTAGGTTTTGATAGTTGCATTTTGAATTGGGGGAAAATTTGTATAATAGGATTATAGTGTTTGCTGGTTGTTGAATAAAATAGATTAGAGAGTTAAATGAGGGATTGCGGGTTTTGATGATCACAATAATTCAATCAAGTAGGGAATTCGCTTGGGAATGAAAAGATGAAGTTTCACGTTAGGTCCATCAACACGCCGCGTTGATTAACACGGCCGTGTTGCCCTCTTGCAACAGGAATTTTGGTTATCGTAGCGCAATCAACACGGGTCGGTTACGCACACGGCCGTCTGTGGTTGATGTATAATCGTATGACTTTAAAATAATTCGTAATTAAATAATTATGATTTTAATTATTAAATTAATCGAGCATAGTTTATTTAATATATTGAATTATTGAGATTAATTATGGATTTATTGGATGTATGTGGAGTATGTGGTGTGAGGAGTAAAAGACTCTACTCACATTTATTGATTTATTTAATTTATGTTAAAAAGGAATAAAAGGAATTAAAAATGAGAAAAGAGGAAAGGAATCATTTTGGAGAAAACAAGATACGTGGAAGTAAGAGAAGGAAAGAAGGAAAAAGACCTAGAGCGCCGAAATCAAGAACCCACAAGGTGGGGTGATTTCGATTGTTATTGCTTATTATAGGTTTTGATGTTAATATTATAGACCATGGCATGTTAGGAAATCTATGTTTAGGAATTTGGTTCCCATGGATGTATACCATATGTCATTGTGTCGATTGAGTCCGATCGTCGTAATAGGTATGGAATATGATTAGAGTGTCGCGAGATGAAAGATGATGGAAATATGTTGTTTGATGAGATAGATGATGCCAAATGATGTATTGCGGTTCTCATATAGCAACTCGTATGGGTATGTTTGAGTTTGAATTGAAAATGATGGACGCCGTGCAGAAATGGCTTTTAATGCGTGGAACCGGTTCGATACGTAGGAACCGGGTTCCCTTGAAAATTGGTAAAATTGAAAATCTGACTTAGGAACCGTTCCTCGTATGGGTAGGAACCGGTTCCCATACATTTTTCTCTCAAGCGAGGTTTTGAAACTTTTAGAACCGGTTCCAGATATGTAGGAACCGGTTCCAACTTTAATTTTTGAAAATGTCAAACTTTGAAAATTCATAACTTTCAAACCGTAAGTCCGCTTTGAGCTTCGCTTGGACGTTATTTTCAAATTTAATGCTCTATTTTATGAAATGAAAATATTTTCCAAAACTTGAAGTTATTTTTAAAATGAGCCAATTTGAGAAAGTGACTTTGACCGACGATATTTAATGGATGTAGCAGAGATCCCGTTGATGGGTGTACCGATAATGTGTAGATGAATAGCATGATACGCCGATGTTGATTGTATGCATGATTGGTTTGATATATCATGTTGATTGGTTTGCATGTTTATGCCGATGTTGATTGTATGCATGATTGGTTGATATATCATGTTGTGGTTTGTTTCGCTTATGTCGAATTGATGTATTACATAGACCGACATCGCTGCATGCTATTGATGCGGCATATGCATTGCTGCGAAGTTAATTCTACGCGGAATTTGGCTTGATTGCCGATAACCGATACCCGGAGCGAGGATGGGTGGTTAGCCGGATTCGCGGTCCGAGTGGTTATGGACGCAATCGATGGTACCGTGATCCTGCCGATGATGGATCGTTGTCAGTGACTTGGTCACTTAGTCCCACCGCATGCATCGAGTCTTCATATTTGTATATGGTAACATGTTAGGATGTCTTCCGTTGTTACCTTCGCTGATTGTTATGATCAAGCATGATGAATATGGTTGTGTGTGAATCAATTTATGTTAAGGGTGAAATAATATGTGTGATATATTATTGATTTAAAGACTTATAATATGCTTTAATTATGAGAAGTCTCACCCTTTACTTTACCATTTCATTAAATTAGCAAATGAGGAGTCGGTGAGGATGGCTCTAGAGCTTATCTTTTAGTCCGTGGTGTCGTTGTCATGCTCGATTAGATTGTACATCGGGAAAGCTTAGTTAAGAGAATCATTACCGTTAATTAATTCGGATTGAATTGATACCTTGATGTCTTATTAAATTTAGTTTTGGTATTTCCACCGTAAGACATGGTTTTACAATGATTGAATTGTTGGATGATGATCCTCAAGATAGCATGGCTACTGCTTGAATGAAGTTTATTTTGATTATTAATTGTGACATCCCTTATTATACCGTGTTAAACTCGATTAAAGATGATTTAGATATTAATTTAATTAATATACTGGGTATTTAGATGGGGTGTTACAATAGTGGTATCGTGAGCATAGTGGTCTTGTCCCGTCGTTATCCCTTTAGTATGCGACTAGTGTGAAGTGACACTATCGACATTTGTGTGTCGATGTAGATTGTTTTGTTATGTTACAAACAATGGCCCAAGAGGTAACCGAAGGAATGATGATGCCATTGCCGAGGCTTTGGGAATGTTGGTCGGAGTGCTCGAGGAACCAACAGGAGTCGCGATTGGTGCCGATGTATAATTGGGGAATTTTCGTGAGGAATAATCCTCCATTGTTCAAAGGCACGCATGATCCCGAAGGTGCTCAAGTGGTCAAGGAGATCGGAGGATCTTCAGAGTGATTGACTGCAGTAGGGGTCAAGGTGAGATATGGAACTCACATGTTGGCCGAGGAAGTCGATGACCGGTGGGTTGCTACCGTAACGAACTAGAAGAAGATGGTGTTGCATCGAATCGGGCTGTTCGTGAGAGCTCGAGGAGGTACTTTCCCGAGGACGCCGAGGTAAGAAGGAGATCGAGCTGAACCTGCTGTGGTAACAAGACCGTCATGAGTATGCTTCAAGTTTTCCGAGTTAAAAGTATTATGCTCATTACCCTAACGATGCAGATGGAGAATTTTCCAAATGTATCAAGTTTGAGAATGGTCTTCGTGACGAGATTAAGCAGGTATTCGTATCGTATCCGGTTTTCCGATCCGTTGATCGTAGTAGGATTCGAGGAGGATTTGCTAACACTAAGTCGAATGCCGAGGGTATGTTGACAGGAAAGGTAAGCAAATGATGGATCGTGGGTAAGCCTTTATGATAGGAATAATCGAGATCCGAGGTTGGAAGTCTCGTGAGGAGATTCTAGTTCTTCCGCTAAGTGCTATAAGTGTGGTGAGACAGACATCGATGGTGGACCGTAAGAGCAATGATAAGAAGTGTTTCAAGGTGGAAAGTTCGCCATGTGGCCAATGACCGCAGAGTGAAAGTGGTGACTTGCTACAATCGTGGTGAAGAGGGTCATACTCGCCCCTCGCACAAAACCCAAGAAAGAGCAAGTGGTGGTAAAGTGTTTGCATTGTCTCGGATCGAAACTAAACCGATGATCGGTCGATTAAAGGTACATGTTTTATTAATGGCATACCTTGATTGCGATTATTGATATCGAGCTACGATTCTTTTATTGCGCTAGATTGTGCTAAGAGATTGAATTTGGAAATTTCAATGGATGGAAGTATGGTTATTGATACTCCCGCTGTCAAGTTCAGCTGACTACTATGTTTGTAGGAATTGTCCCGTTGTGATTTTTGATAGGGGTTTCGTATGGATTTAGTGTGCCTACCGCTAGAACAACTTGATATCATCCTGAATGAATCGTGGAATTCAACCGTGTTCATATCAACTGCTTGAGAAGACGGCCATTTTCCCCAAGAGGTTAAGATCGAAATGAGATTATGTCCGCCATGCATGAACCTAGTCCGTGAAGGATGGTGCTGTGGTGTTTATGTTGTATTCGCGATCAAGCGAAGGAAAGGCAAAGAGATGGATTTCCGGCAGGAATGAATTTCCGTGAGGTGTTTCCAAGACGTTAGTGAATTGCCACCGAGAGAGGTAGAATTTACTATAGATTTGATTCCCCGAACTAGTCCGGTGTCGATGGCGCCTTATCGCATGTCATCTCAATTAGCCGAATGAAGAAGCGCTAGAGGAATTGTTGGAAGAAGTTTATTCGTCCGAGTGTCGCTGGGTGCCCAAGAGTTATTGGTTAAGAAAAGGAAGGTTCAATGAGGTTATGTGTCGACTACCGACTTGAATAAAGTTACAATCAAGAATCGCATCCTTTGCCGAGGATTGATGATTTGATGGATCAACTTGTTGGAGCCTGTATTTAGTAAGATTGATCCGAGATCCGGATATCATCGATTCGTGAAGTCGAGGATATTCGTAAAACCGCATTCGAACGAGGTATGGACATTATGAATATTCGCTATGCCGCTTTGGAGTTACTAATGCACCCGGTGTTTTCATGGAGTATATGAAAAGGATATTTCATCCATATCTTGACAAGTTTGTAGTGGTGTTCATCGATGATATTCGATTTATTCGAAAAGCGACGAGAGCATGCGTAACATCTCGAGTTGTTGGAATTGTTGAAAGAAAAGAAACTTTATGCGGTTGTCCAAGTGTGAATTCGTTAGAGGAGGTGAGTTTTGGTCATGTAATTTCCAAGAATGGAATTGTCGTGGATCCTACAAAAGTAGAAGGTGTCTCGTTGGGAAGCATCAAGAATGCTTCGAGATCCGTAGTTTTCCGGTCTTGCAGTTACCACCTAAGTTTATTGAAGGATTTTCCAAATCATGCTGCTGCTGACTAAGTGACCAGAAGGTTAGATATTTGTTTGGGATGTTGAATGAGAAAGGATTTCAAGAGTCAGAGGAGGTCGAAGGCGTCCGATCTTGATTTTGCCGATCCGACTAAGTCCTTTGTGGTGTATGTGACGCATCATTAATGGGATTAGGTGGTGTTGATGCAAGATAAGGGTCAGGCTTATGCTTCGCGACGCTGAAAGTGCATGAAAGGAATTATCCGACCATGATTTAGAGTTCAAAATGTCAGGTTTGTTTTGAAGTCAGGAGACATTATTTATATGGTTCTCTTGCTTGAGGTATTCAAAGGATCATAAGAGTCCGAGGTATCTCTTTGATCGAGAGAGTTGAACATGAGGCGAGAAGATGGTTGGAATTTTAAAGGATTATGATTTCGTTTGAATTATCATCCCGTAAAGCAAACGTGTTGCGTATGCTTTGAGTAGAAAGTCCTTGCATATGTCGATGTTGATGGTTCGTGAGTTAGATTTGGCCGAGCGCCCGTAGATTTGAGTTTAGTTTGTGAAACTACCGGATAGTGTGAAATTGGGTGTTGAATGATCAGTGGTATTCGAAGAGATTAGAAATGACGTAACTGATGTTGGTTTAGTTGATAAGTCGACATTGATCAACCAAGGTCAAGGAGGCGAAGTCCAATCGACGAATGGTGTTATGAGACGGTGATCGGGTGTGTCCTGATGTTGCCGAGATTAGAAGAGCATTTTGAAGAAGGGCATCGAGCGGGTTAAGTATTCATCCTGCTATAAAATGTACCATGATTTGAAGAAGTTGTTTGGTGGTCGGAATGAAAAAGGAAATTGCCGAGCTCAGGTATGCTTGTTTGGTTTGTCAAGTCGAAAATCGAACATCGTAAACCGTGGATTGGTGGAGCCGTTATTTGTTCCAATGGAAGGGGATGAATCTCTATGATTTTGTGTCCGTTTGCCAAGAAATGCAAAGAACCTGGATTCTATCCTGGTCGATATAGGTCGACGAATCATTTCATTCCGATAAGAATGGATTATCCGATGGAGAGATTAGCGTAATCGTATGCCGAAAAGATTGTGAGTTTGCATGGTATTCGCCTAGCATGTGGTCGGATCGAGATCCGAGGTTTACATCTAAGTTCGGATGTGGTTGCAAGAAGAAGCTGGGTACCAAGTTCGCTTGAAGTTCCGCTATCATCCGCATGATGGTCGACGGAAAGAACGATTCACCGTTGGAAGATTTGGTTTAGAGCTTGTGTGTTAGAGAAGGTGGAGCTTGGGATAGCTATCCATTGATTGAGTTTACCTACAACAATAGCTTTCCGAGTATTGTATGGCCCGCTTGAGGCATTGTATGGTGGTGAGGTGCCTGACACCATCAGGTTGGTATGAAACCGAGAGAAGGCCGATTGGACCGAAATTGTTCAACAAACTCGGAAAAGATTAAGATGATCTGTGAGAAGATGAGAACTTCTGAGTCGCCGTAAGAGTTACCATGATAAGAGGAGGAAAGACCTTGAGTTCAAGTTGAAGGAGAGTATGTGTTTATGCGCGAACATCCGATGACCGGTATTGGTCGAGCCAGAAGTCAAGGAAGTTGACTCCACGCTTTATTGGTCCTTTCAGATTACCAAAAGAGTCGAAGGTTGCACATCGATTGCTTGCCGCCACTTCTGCGTAACCGCATGATGTTTTTCATGTGTCTCGCTTGAGGAAGTATTGCCGATCCGCCTCATGAGATTCGGGTAGAATACATGTGTACGAGAGAATTTAACTGGGAAGCACTCCGCGAGGATGAGGATCTGGTTGAAACAGTCATGCAAAAGAGATTGCATTGCAAGAAAGTGGCTCGGGAGGACCAAATTATGGAAATGTCACTGGGAGCCGGAGAGTCGATGAAGGACTCAGATCCCCGATTGTTCGTTCGAGGTATGTTTTCGAGGATCTAAAACTCTTTAAGTTGGGGAGTCAGGACACCTCGAAAATAATTCGGTAATTAAATAATTATGATTTTAATTATTAAATTAATCGAGATATATAGTTTATTTAATATATTGAATTATTGAGATTAATTATGGATTTATTGGATGTATGTGGAGTAAGGTGGGTGTGAGGGAAAAGACTCTACCACATTTATTGATTTATTTAATTTATGTTAAAAAGGAATAAAAGGAATTAAATGAGAAAAGAGGAAAAAAGGAATCATTTTGGAGAAAACAAGATACGTGAAGTGAGAAGAGAAGGAAAGAAGGAAAGACCTAGAGCTAAAATCGAAGAACCCACAAGGTGCGGGTGATTTCGATTGGTTATTGCTTATTATAGGTTTTGATGTTAATATTATGTATACAAGCATGTTAGGAAATCTATGTTTAGGAATTTAGGTTCCCATGGATGTATACCTAATGTCATTTGTGTCGATGAGTCTCATCGTCAATAGGTATGGAATATGATTAGTGTCAAGAGATGAAAATAGATGGAAATATGTTTGATGAGATGATGATGCCAAATGATGTATTTTGCCAAGCTCATACAGCAACTCGTATGGGTATGTTCGAGTTTGAATTGAATGGATGGATGTCAGCCAAAGTGCGGAAATGGTTTTTAACACGGGAACCGGTCTCCTGATATGTAGGAACCGGGTTCCTTTGAAAATTGGTAAAATTGGAACACTTAGGAACCGTTCCTGATGGGTAGGAACCGGTTCCTACATTTTTCCGTTGGTTTTGAACTTTTAGAACCGGTTCCAGATATGTAGGAACCGGTTCCAACTTTAATTTTTGAAAAAACTTTGAAAATTCATAACTTTCAAACCGTAAGTCCGCTTTGCCACTGCTTTGACGTTATTTTCAAATTTAATGCTCATTTATGAAATGAAAATGTTTTCCAAAACTTGAAGTTATTTTGAAAATGAGCCACCCGAGACAGTGACTTTGACCGACGATATTTAATGGGATGTAGCGCAGATCCCCGTGTTGATGGGTGTACCGATAATGTGTAGATGAACAGCGATATGCCGATGTTGATTGTATATGATTGGTTTGATATATCATGTTGATTGGTTTGCATGTTTATGCTGATGTTGATTGTATGCATGATTGGTTGATATATCATGTTGGGTGGTTTGTTTCGCTTATGTTTAATCGATGTATTACATAGACCGATTAATGTTGCATGCTATTGATGTGCGGCATATGCATTGTTTTGGTGAAGTTAATCCATTGTGCGGAATTTGGCTTGATTGCCGATAACCGATAATGAGCGAGGATGGTGGTTAGGCTAGATTCGGTCCGAGTGGTTATGGACGAATCGATGGTACCGTATCCGGCTGATGATGGATCGTCAGTGACTCTGGTCACGAAGCCCAAGACCGCATGCATCGAGTCCGCATTATATTTGTATGAAGTGGTAACATGTTAGGATGTTCTCAAAGGTTACTGTTGATTGTTATGATCAAGCATGATGAATATGGTCAGTGTGTGAATCAATTTATGTTAAGTGGGTGAAATAATATGCTTGTGATATATTATTGATTTAAAGACTTATAATATGCTTTAATTATGAGAAGTCTCAATTTACTTTACCATTTCGTATTAAATTAGCAATGAGTTGGTGAGGATGGCTCTAGAGCTTATCTTTTAGTCCGTGTGTCGTTGTCATGCTCGATTAGTTTGTAACACGGGGAACGCTTAGTTAAGAGAATCATTATCAAGCTTAATTAATTCTTGATTTGAATTTTGATGACCTTGATGTCTTATTAAATTTTAGTTTTGGTATTCACGTAAGACATGGTTTTACAATGATTGAATTGCTGGATGATGATCCTCGTAGTATGGCACTGCTTGAATGAAGTTTATTTTGATTATTAATTGTGACATCCCTTATTATACCGTAGTTAAACTCGATTAAAGATGATTTAGATATTAATTTAATTAATAAATTAGATGATTGGTGTTAATAATCGTAACTACTGCTTTAATTAATATTATATTATATTAATATTTTTGAATTACCGATCGATATTTATCTTTGGACGAGAATATTTATATTAATTGATATATCTATTAATATATTTGGCGACGTTGCTCGTCCGGTTTTATTTCGCTCGCTTGGTAAAATATTATTCGATCCTATATTTAATTCCCCAATTATTTTAATTAATTGAGTAAATAATATTATTAAGGTATTATTTAATAAAACTAAGTTAGTGTGGGAAGTAATTAATGAGAACTGGGTTTGCACCCTTAAGTCATAGTAGAAAACAACTTATAAAATCAATTTTTCCTCATTCTTTCCATTTACAAACCATAGCCAAACTTTGAGTTCGAGAGATGAGAGGGTTTTGGAAGGAGGAGCAAGAGCAAGAGAGGAAGCAACTTATAAAACACTTTCCTTGTTTTTCTTTCCATTCATATACCAAAACCAAACTTAGAAACTTGGAGGAAAGAAAGGGTTTTGGGAGGAGAAGAGCAAGAGGAGAAGAAGAGGAATAATTCTGAGCAAGCTTGAGGATGGAGTCTTGTAGAATCATCATGGATCAACCAAGCTAGTAGGTAAGTGGTTTGATTTCTCCATCCATATAGTTAGGGTTTTGATGATTATATTTTGGAGTAAAATTGATGGGTGGTTTATAGGTTTTGTCGAAAGTGATTGTTGAAATGTTTTAGAAAAGTCAATTAGGTGTGAGATTATGGTGTGTGTTGTTGTTAGTATTGTAGTATAAGGATGATAGAATGAAGTAATGGAAATGGAAATAGGAAAGAAAACATAACAACAAAATATGAAAACCGTAAAATGTTATACAAGAATAAACGCAGGGAAGAAGAAAATGGATGGAAAGAATTACATGGGGAGGCGCCACACCCCATGTGTGGGAGGCCACCCTTCCCCGAGGCCCCGCCTCCATCTTCATACAAGGCAGGACGACCGTCCCTTAGGATCAAACAAATGTAATTTTTCCATTTTCCGCTTTTGTAGTTTTTGTGTTTTCTCAGATGGAATTTTCTCGCATACTTTTGGAAATACATCTGCTTTTTGAAAAAATGCCACCACCTAGTAGAAATTGATACCCATAAAATATAATTAGGGATAAGATAACCGATTAAATTTAGAACCGATTATGTTCCTATTTTCCGATTCTAGAATTCCGACGACGGAGCAAGTCGTTCAATTCAACGAAAATTGACGTTAGCTAAGTTCGACGTAGAACGAGTGGTGAGATTAGTTTTCAAAATTACGAGTTTTTGAGATGACCGAAATAGGTCAAATTACTTAAATTGAACCGGATTGTGTTTTAGTAGATTTAAGGCACGATGAACACTCCGATTTCGGGATGTTGACGATTATGATTAATAATTATAAGGAATATTTTCTGACGATTATTGATGTTTTGACTATTTTCCATTTTTAGAATTTGGTGGATTAATTGATAATGATGCGTGTAGATAAACATTATGTTTGCGACGTGTATTTATTAATGAATACTTATGAGTATGCCAAGATATATGTCTTGTATATGATGATGTGATGATTTTATTGATGTTATTAATAAATGCTTCCGATTTGTGAATGCATGGCTTTTGATAATGATGAATTATATGTGATGTTTTGCATAATGCATATATAATGCAATGATATATTTATCTTAATTTGGATAAGTTATGGCGATGTGGGCTTTATGCCAATTTTGATGAGCGGATGATTTCGTCATGTTGTTTTATTGTCGAGTCACATACATTGCATTGGCGACGATGGGCTTTTTATGCTGTTACTGGGCTTTTATGCCAAGCGAGGCTTTTATGCAAAATGTTCCTATTTATGGACAAAGCGATTCGTACTACATGCATAACATAGTCGTCTCATGGAGCTCGTTATGTTTATGTTTGGGTTGTTTGGTGTTGGATTTTAATTGATGGATGATGTTGATCATGGCGATATATGATGCTTTGTTTGGTGATATTCTTTATGATGAACATGAAATGAACATGACTTGATAATTTCATGAATATAAATGATGAGTTTGCTATGATATAACTTTGATGAAATGCTTAATGCAAATATGATATGATGATGTTTGTGACGATGAGCTTTTTATGCCAAAAGCTTAATGATGGGCTTTAGCCAATTTGTGATGATTTAGTTACGTGGTTTATGTTATTAGTATTGTTTGATGTGGTTGTTTATAATTGTCGTGTTGGTTAGTGACGATTAACTTGTGATGATTTCATGATGGACGCTTATGTGTTGTTGCGATGAAGTATACCGATGAGGTTGGGGCGATATAATGTAGATTATACACATTAGAATGATGATCGAAGTAGGTGAGGTTTGGATATGTGTGGGAATGCACTTATTAACTTATATCCCTTACAATTCAAAAACTATATATATATATATATATATATATATATATATTATCATGCCTTTAATTATATGTTTTGATTATCTCACCCTTTACTTGTTTCGGCCAATTTTATATTGGTAATGGCAAGAATGAAGATGGATATAGTCAAGTTAGTCGAAGTCGGGTCGCCTCGACACGTAGCACTCGGGGAATAATTATGTTGTTTTGTTGTTGTTCTTGGTTGTTTTTCCTTTTGTAAATAAGAATCATACTTTATAAAAATTATGATTTATTAATGAAGTTTACTAAAGAAGATTTTTGAATCAATTTATATTTTCCGACGATGCTATGTATCTGAGATTTATACTTTAAAGCAAACTGCTTAAAGTGAGTTGTTTTTGAAGGTGTGACGCCTCAAGATTTAATTCATGAAATTTTAATTTACTCGATTTTTGCATATAAAACCTTGGGTAATATTGGGGGTTACATTAGTGGTATCGAAAGGTGTCTGGCCTCGGCCACCAGTTATTAATGTGTTTAAACCTTGTATGCGTATATGTGTAGAAACATCGCTTTGCATTTGCTTGTTTCTATTTGTTGTCCGCAGAGATGAGTTTGAAACAAGTGGGGAGAAGTTTTACTTGGTGGCGCCAGGGCTAGTGGTGGAGCCTCGCTGTTACGCTTTGCAACTTATAGTGTAAGTTTGAAGACGCTATTGTAGTTTCAGAGATGGTTTATGTCACCATAATGATCATCGCCTATTGACAAATCGAGAACCGATCATCCTTAATCTCTTGTTGATAGTAGTCGGAATTGGGTTGGTCGATAGCTTGTCTTGCCAACTTAATAGTGTATGGTCGATGTGTTAGCACAAGGTAGTGCATGGTTACTGAGCAGAGGCGATTTGGATTTTGGTGAGAAACAAGATTTTGGCAAGCGAGCTTTGTTGTGATTCTTCCAAGCGTGACAGAAGACGGAGGAATTAATGAGTAAAGGCGAAGTGAAGTTTGATGGATTTAGTTCTCGAACTAGTCAGTGATTAGAAGTATCCTTAAGGGATGTTTGTTTCAATTAGAGTTGAAAAGTCAACTCGAGGATTGGTTTGAGCAGAGTTTGTTTATTCGAATGTCACCGTGAGTATACTATCAGGTTATTCGAGGAAGAACAAAGGCTGCCCGAGTCGATATTGAGGACAAGTGGATATTGAGGACAAGTGTTCTACTTCCAAGGATTGATATTTGATGAATCAATCAATTGGAGTTTATGTGTTTAGTAAGATAGATGCGATGTCCGGATGTTCACACTAGTTAGTGTGAGTCAAGATGTTTAGACAATGCTTCTCAAGATAATGTATGGTTCTGGCTAGTATTTGTTGATGTCATTAGTGTGACTAATGCGCCGTGTATGATTTTGAATGTTCATAGTACTCTCATGAAGTAGTAAGCGCTTATTTCGTGTTCATGGGTATTATCGTTCACATCAAGCTAAGGAAATTGTGATAACATCCCGAGCTGCTATCGCAAGAGTAGAAGTTAGACCAAGGCATGTCGAGTATTCTAGAGAGGGTTTCAACTTGGACGGAGTTCCTTAAGTGCCGACTTTAGACTGTGATATTTTTGGATGGCCTGCGGAGTTTATTTTGTATCATGTAAGACCTCAAGAAGTATTTCGTGAGTTTGAAGTTATTTTGTTTTGTGGTTAGCTTTGTGAGTTTGATGAAGATCTTTTACAAGTTGGTATTAATCGTGGGTATTTTGACCGAGATGGTTGAGTCGCTATTCGACCGCAATGGTGCTTAATTGTTCGAGTGATGAAAGTTTAATAATTTAATTTGGTCTTGTTTTAAATCAAGAGCCTTAGGTGTATTGTGATATTTCATTTGGACTTAAGATGTATTTTCCACAGAGTTGGAAAAGTGTATTACTACCTTGGAACAATTTGAATTTCATAGGAAAATTGTCGGATCTCAGAGTTAGAGGTTGATGCCAGGATCATTTAAAATCTTATGGTGATGTTAATCTATAAGCGGAGATTGGAATTGTGGAAGACAATGCAAGTTTGAGTACGATTTATAAGAGACTTCAGATGTTGTTGGTTTAGTAGTTGGTATCACCGAGAACCCAAGAATATCCGATTTGGGATTTTACTACCGTGGAAGAATGTTGCATGTTTGTTCCGGGACACTGTTGAGATTAAGCTTGAAGGTTATTAGGATTCGCTCACTACTAACTTATGGATTTCGCCTGATACTAATGGTCGCGTGGATTATTAGATTACGACTAAGATAAGTCTTGATGCGAAGGAATTTTGTGATGGTTTGCAGCCACGGGTACCTTAAGATAATTGATGTTTTATAAAGGAAGGTGTTCTATTGTGACTAAAGTCTGGTCATGGCGTTGTTCGTGTTGGATTCCAAAGTTTATGTTATGGTTCTAAGTTCAACCTGCTTTGCAATTTCAGAGTACGAGATGATGCTGTTTTGCAGTTCAGAGAGAGATCGTTTTGGCTCGAGTTACCACTGGGAGGATTGAAAGTTATGAAGGTGTTGCAAAAGTTAAGACTTTAGTAGCCGCCGTTAGTCGTAGCTCGGTGTCGCCTGATACATGAAACTTGGGGAATATTTATGTGGTTGTTGTTCTTTATTGTTATTCTTTTGTGAATAAGAACCATAATTTATGAAAACATGATTTTGATGAGGAAGTTTAATAAAGAGATTGTTTTGATTTTTATGAATCAATTTATGTTTTCCGACGATGCTATGTATCCTAGATTTATACTTTAAAGTGATTGGTTTGATGATGTGACGCCGCATTTAGTTTATGAAATTTTAAATTACCTCGATTTTTGTATATAAAACCTTGTAAATTTGGGTGTTACATTAGTGGTATCAAAGGTGCCGTCATTTTACCAAGTTATTTATATGTTTAAACCTTATTGTATGCGACATGTGTGTGAAACACTGTTTAAGATTGTTTGTTTCAAATTGTGTGTCCGCAGATGCTTGAAACAAAGCGGGGAGAAGTTTTATTATTTGGTGGCGCAGTGGCTTAGGATGAGGCCCTCTGTTACGCTTGGTAACTTATAAGTAAGTTTGAAGATGCTATTGTAGTTTGGCAGAGATGGTTTATGTCACCATCATGATTGTCGATCGCTCATTGACAAATCGAGGGACCCATCATCTTAATCTCTTGATAGTAGTCCCAATGGGTTGATAGACTTGTCTTGCCAACTTAATAGTGTATGGCAGAGGTTTGCAACACGGTGCATGGTTACTGAGTTATGAGCGAGTTTGGATTTTGATGAGAAACAAGATTTTGGCAAGCGAGCTTCTTGTAGTGATTCTTCAAGCCTTTTATGAAGATGTGAGTGAATTACCGCAGTAGTGTATGAAGTTTTATGGATTTAGTTTTGGAATTAGTTGTGATTCAAGTATTCTTAAGGGATGGTTGCTTCAATTAGAGTTGAAAGTTAACTTGATGATTGGTTCGAGCGTAGTTTGTTTATTCGAGCCGGTCGCCATGGAGTGCGCCGGCCGTGTTGTTCGAGAAGAACAAAGGTTGCCCGAGTTGGTGTGTCGCTTACACTCAAGGAACGAAGGGATATCGAGGACGCAGTGTCTACTGAGGATTGATATTGGACTAATCCGCTCATTTGGAGTTTATGTGTTTAGTGGAACCGATGTACGCCTCGTCAAGCCTACGGGTAGAGAACCGAAGATGTTTAGACAATGCTTTCAAGATAAGTGTAGGGTCCAAGCATATGTTGTTGTCTTAGACTAACGCGCTTGTATGATTTTGAATGTTCCACAAGATTTCATGAGTACTGAGAGTTGTTTCATATTCATGGATATTATTTGGTTCACATCAAGTTAAGGAAATTGTGGCAAGCATCCCAGCGCTATGCTATCGAGTGAAGTTGACCACAGCATGTCGAGTATTCTAAAGATAGAATTTTGAACATTGGACGTGAGTGTCTTAAGTGAGCGACTTAGACTAAGGGATATTATGGACATTCACGAGGATTATTTTGTATCTTGCAAAAGACCGCAAGGAGTTAATTCCGTAGCTTGGAAGTTCTTTTGTTTTGGATGGTTAGCTTTGGTGAGTTTGATGGAAGATGTTTTATAAGTTGGTATTCATCGTGGGTACTTTGACTCGAGATGGTTGAGTCGCTATTGGACATCACAATGGAAGCTTAATTTGTTTGAGCCAAAGGAAAGTTTAGCTTAATGCTTTGACTTTGGTTTTGTTTTGTAATCGAGAACCTTGTGCGGTATTGTGATATTTCATTTTGGACTTAAGATGTATTTTGGCATAGAGTTGAAAAGTGTATTTCTACCTTGGAACGATTTGATTTTCATAAGAAAAAATTGTCGGACGTGTTAGAATTGATGCGGTTATGTCATTGGAACCTTATAGGTGCGTATGTTAATACTTGGAGATGGAATTGTTAAGATAATTCGTCAGGCACGATCTATAAAGAGACTGCCTATTGTTGAGTTTAGTGTTGATATTGAGGATAACCCAAGAATATCCGAATGAGATTTTATTTTGAAGAATGTTGCATTTTGTTTTGAGACGCTTGTTGAGTTTAAGTCAAGGTTATTAAGGATTTGTTCACTACTACCATATGGATTTCTTATTTGATACTAATGATTATTAGATTACTACTAAGATAAGTCTTGACAGAAGGAATTTGGTGATGGTTTGCAACTACGGTACTTAAAGATGATCGATGTTTTATAAAGGAAGGTGTTCTATTGTGACTTAAGTTGGTCGCGACGGTGTTCACGTGGATCCCATAAATGGATGTTGCGGGTTCTAAGTCTAACCTCGGTTGTAAGTCGAGTATGAGACGACGCCGATGGGTTGAGTTCTTGAGAGGGTGTTTTGGTCTGGTTACCACTTTGAAGGATTGAGAGTTAGAAGGTGTTTCACTCGAAGTTGTGTATTGATTGTTGCGACAGGCGAGGATGGTGATTACTTAATACAAATTTTGGGAATTGAATCGGTATGAGGGAAGACTTCGCTGAGGTCAAGTGTATACGTCAAGTTTCACAAGTGAATATTTGATAATACTTGAAAAGGTCAAACCACGCCATGTATTTAGAGGACCAACGGACGCTGATCAATCGAGAATGAAAGAGTGATTCTTCGAGTTGATGAAGCTGATGTTGCAGGTGTCTTGATGGTGTACGCTTGAACCATCCATTCCGAGTAATGGCGGGCTGAGAACAACCAAGTGTGTTACGCTGACATCACATAAAAGGATCAACATGGTTTAGATATCGAGCATTAAATCATTAGCCAGTGTAGGCTGCTGGATTTGGGCTAGAGAGGATAGTCGAAGTCGTCAGATAAGCCGAATGCGTAGTATCGCAGCTTCATGTTTAACTTGTTATTGTTCAAGGGTGGTACATTGGTGATCTGCCGATGATGTGACCTTGTGATTTTCGAAAGAGCGATAACGCAAGTGTAATTTCGAGTTCGCATTGATGCGTGAATGAAGGCATCTTTTCGTGTTTGTAGCACGCGGTTCTATCCTATTCTGATTGTTTCAATTTTGGTTTGTATAACCATTTTATTGTTTTCATTTTGGCGATGATGTCGGTGTTGTGTCGTAGGACTTTATGTTCCTACCTTTGGTGACTCATTTCCGAGGCGTCGGTTCGAGTGTATGACTAAATCTATGGTTGAGGCGTTAGAATAGTATCGATGTTATTTGTTTGGTTCTTGAGTGAACCAGTGTGTCTGTGACTTGTTTAGTTGTTGGGTGTTAGTTGGTCGTTGAGTGCATTGTATGGGCTTTGCATCTCGACATGGTTGTTCTTGACGGGTCGATGTTGTTAGGGATATTTCCTTGTTTTGGTGTATTTTATATGTTGCTTAGTTGACGCGAGGATTTAGTGGACGAATGCGTGGGCATGTCCCGATTCGTTCGTTTTGGTCGAAATATCGAGGACGAAAAGTTTATAAGTGGGGGAGAGTTGTAACGCCCGTTTTATTAATATTATATTATATTAATATTTTCGAGTTACTGATTGATATCTATTTCGCGACGAGAATATTTATATTAATCTTTATAGCTATTAATATATTTATGACGCTTCGATTCGGTCCTCTAAAATATTATTCGGATCCGATATTTAATTACCCGAAATTATTTGAATTAATTGAATTGATGATATAATTAGTAAGTTAGGAGTGTGGGGAGAAATTGTTGAGGATTGGGTTTTCACCCTTGGCTTACTAGTAGAAATACCTTTTATAAACCATTTCTCCTCATTTTCCTTCCATTCAAAATACCAAAACCAAACATAGAACTTGAAGCTAAGTAATAAAAGCTATTTCCCTTCCTTTTCTTTCCATCTTTCCTCACATAAAACCAAACTTGGTCTTAGAGAGAAGAAGAGAGGGTTTTGGAAAGAAGAAGAAGAAGAAGAAGAGCAAGAGAGCAAGAGAGGAAGAGAGGAAGAGAGGAAGCTTGGGGTTGAGCTTTGTAGAATCAACATGGATCATCCAAGCTAGAGGTAAGGGGTTTGAATTCTCTATCTCATATGATTAGGTTTTGATAGTTGTATTTTGAATTTGGGGAAAATTGATAATAGGATTATAGGGTTTTGGTTGGTTGTTGAATGAAATATATTAGAAGAGTTGGAATAGGAGTATGGATTATGGGTTTTGATGATCATTAGAATGAATCGAACCGTTAGGAATCTCGTTTGAGAATGAAAAAGATGAAGTTTTCACGCAGGTCCATCAACATGGGTCGTGTTCATTAACACGGACGTGTTCATTAACACGGCCGTGTTGCCCTCTTGCATGAGGAATTTTGGTTAATGTAGGCCAATCAACACGGGCCGTGTTGATGCACACGGGTGCCCGTGTTGATGCACTCGGGTGCCCGTGTTGATGCACTGTCTTGGGCATTTTTGCACGTTCTGGTGGCTTTTCAACACGGGCCGTGTTAATGCATACGGGTGCCCGTGCTGATGCATCTGTAACCTTCAAAATTATGATTTTTTGCACTTTTTTTGGAACCCGATTATGTTCCAATTTTCCGATTCCGGTAAATTCGACGATGGAGTAAGTTACTCCGAATTCAACGAAAATTGACGTGCTAGCTAAGTTCGACATGTATAACGTAGTGGTGAGGTTAGTTTTTAGAAATTACGAGTTTTTAAGAGAAGACCCGAAATAGGCCAATATATGGTTAAATGGAAACGAATTTCGTTTTAGTGGATTTAGGACACGTATGGACAATCCGATTGCGACATTGACGATTATGATTAATGCTGGTTATTATGAATGGCTTTCGTGACGATTATAGGAGTTTGACTATTTTTTCTGTATTCGGAATTTAGTGAATGAATCGATAATGATGTGGTGTGATTAAACATAAGGTTGCAACGACGTATTACTTAATGAATACTTGTGATATGCGATGTGATGATGATATATGTCTTTGTATATGATGATGTGATGATTATATTGATGTTGTTAATAAATGCTTCCGATTTATGAATGCATGACTTTTAATGATGATGAATTATTAGCGATGTTTTGCATAATGCAAATATGATGCGATGATATATTTATCTTGATGTGGATAAATTATGGCGATGTGGGCTTTATGCCAATTTTGATGAGCGATGATGGTGTTTTGTGTTGTGTTGTTTTATTGTCGAGTCACATACATTGCATTGGCGACGATGGGCTTTTATGCCAAGCGACAAGACTTTTATGCCAAGCGACGAGGCTTTTATTTCAAGCGACGAGGCTTTTATGCCAAGTGTTCCTAATTATGGACAAAGCGACGGGTACCACATGCATAACATAGTCGTGTCTCATGGAGTCGGTTATGTTTATGTTTGAGTTGTTTGGCGTTGAGTTTTTAATTGATTGACAATGATTGAATTGCGATGATGTATGATGCTTTGTTTGGTGATGATCTTTATGATGAACATGAAATGAATATAACTTGATAATTCCATGATAACTAGGCGATGAATATAAATAGTGAGTTTTGTGATGATTTAATTTAGATGCAATGCTTAATGCAATTATGATGTGATGATATTTGTGACGATGGGCTTTTATGCCGTGCTTAATGGGCTTTAGCCTATTTGTGATGATTTGTTTATGTTGCTCATGTTGTTAGCATTGTTTAATGTTATAGGTTGATGTTTTTGTTTATGATTGCCGTGTTAATTAGAGATGTATTAGCTTGTGACGATTTCGTGGTGACGGAGGTTTACGTCTTGTTGTGATGATTTGTGCCGATGAGGCTAAGGCGATTAAGTATAGATTATACACTTTAGAATGACGATAAAAGTAAGTGAGGTTTGGATATGTGTTGGAATGCAATTATTAACTTATATCCTTTACACTAAAACTATATATATATATATATATATATATATATATATATATATATATATATATATATTATCATGCCTTTAATTATATGTTTTGAGTATCTCACCCTTTATTTGTTTCGCAGCACCTTTATATTGGTAACGCAGGTTGAAGACGGAGTTTATAGTCGTTGTTAGTCGAGTCGGTGTCGCCCGATACGTAGTACTGGGGAATATTTATGTCGCCTTGTTGTTGTTCTTTATTATTATTCCTTTTGTGAATAAGAACCATAATTTATGAAAACATGATTTTGATGAGGAAGTTTAATAAAGAGATTGTTTTGATTTTTATGAATCAATTTTTGTTTTCCGACGATGCTATGTATCCGAGATTTATACTTTAAAGTGATTTGGTTTGATGATGTGACGCCTCAGTATTTAATTTATGAAATTTTAAATTACTCTGCTTTTTGTATATAAAACCTTGGGTAAATTTGGGGTGTTACATTAGTGGTATTAGAGCAGGTCGGTCTGTCGGCCAAGTTATTTATGTGTTTAAACCCTATTGTATGCGACATGTGTGTGAAACACTGTCGGTACTTGTTTGTTTCAAATTGTGTGTCTACAGAGATGCGTTTGAAACAAGTGGGGGAGAAGTTTTACTACTTGGTGGCGCTTGTGGCTTAGGATGAGGCCTCAAGGAGTGTTACGCTTTGGTAACTTATAGTGTAAGTTTGAAGACGCTATTGTAGTTTGGTAGAGATGGTTTATGTCACCATCATGATTGTCGACTGTCTATTGACAAATTGAGGGATTGATCATCCGTAATCTCTTGTTGATAGTAGTCGGGAATTGTGTTGGTTGGGATAGACTTGTCTTGCCAACTTAATAGTGTATGAAGCAGATGTGTTGGCACACGGTGGTGCATGGTTACTTGAGTTATGAGCGAGTTTGATTTTGATGAGAAACAAGATTTTGGCAAAAGCTTCTTCTTGTGATTCTTCCAAGCCTTTTGTGAAGATGTGAGTGAATTACCGTGAGAGCAAGTGAAGTTTTGATGGATTTAGTTTTGGAATTAGTTGTGATTCGAAGTATTCTTAAGGGATGGTTGCTTCTGAATTAGAGTTGAAAAGTCAACTTGATGATTGGTTTGAGCAGAGTTTGTTTATTCGAGCGGGTCGCCGTGGAGTGCGCCGGTCGTGTTGTTCGAGAAGAACAAAGGTTGCCCGAGTTGGTGTGTCGTTTACACTCAAGGAACGGAGTGGATATCGAGGACGAGTGTCTACTTTCGAGGATTGATATTTGGACGAATCAGTCATTTGGAGTTTATGTGTTTAGTGGAACCGATGTAATGTCTGGCTGTCTACGGGGTAGTGTGAGAACTGAAGATGTTTAGACAATTCTTTTCAAGATAGTGTAGGGTCCGGGCGAGTATATGCTGATGTCATTAGTGTGACTAATGCGTCAGGTATAATTTTGGAATGTTCCGACAGTACTCTCATGAGTAGCTGTAGAGTTGTTTCGTGTTCATGGATATTATTTGGTTCACATCAAATTAAGGAAATTGTGGCAAGCATCCGAGCGTTGCGTTATCAGTAGTGAAGTTAGACCAGTGCATGTCGAGTATTCTAAAGATAGAATTTTGAACGGTTGGACGTGAGTGTCTTAAGTGAGCGACTTAGACGGTGATATTATGCACAGTTCCACGAGGATTTATTTTGTATCTTGCAAAAGACTGCAAGGGAGTTATTTCAGAGCTTGGAAGTTCTTTTGTTTTGGATGGTTAGCTTTGTGAGTTTGATGGAAGATGTTTTTATAAGTTGGTATTAATCTTGGGTACTTTGACTCGAGATGGTTGAGTCTCTATAGGGACTTCACAATGGGAAACGAATTTGTTTGAGCCAGTGGAAAGTTTAGCGAATGCTTTGACTTTGGTTTTGTACTGGAGAACCTTGTGCTGTGTATTGTGATATTTCATTTTGGACTTAAGATGTATTTCGGCATAGAGTTAGAAAAGTGTATTGCTACCTTGGAACGATATGATTTTCATAAGAAAAATTGTCGGACGTGTGAGTTAGAATTTGATGCGGTTGTGCTCATTGGAATCTTATAGGTGCAGCAGATGTTAGCGACGAGGAGATTGGAATTGTTGAAGATAATTCAAGTTGGGTACGATCTATAAAGAGACTTCGTCTGTTGTTGAGTTTAGTAAGTTGATATTGAGGATAACCCAAGAATATCTGAATTGAGATTTATTATTTTGAAGAATGTTGCATGTTTGTTTTGAGACGCTTGTTGAGTTTAAGCTCAGAAGGTTATTAAGGATTTGTTCACTACTACCATATGGATTTTGTCGGATACTAATAGTCGCGGTGGATTATTAGATTATGGCTAAGATAAGTCTTGACGGTAAGGAATTTGGTGATGGTTTGGTAACCACAGGTACTTAAAGATGATTGATGTTTTATAAAGGAAGGTGTTCTATTGTGACTTAAGTCGGTCGCGACGGTATTCACGTTGGATCCCATGAATAGGATGCTGTGGTTCTAAGTCCAACCTGTGTTGTAAGTTAGGAGTATGAGACGACGTCGATGGGTTGAGTTCTTGAGAGGGTGTTTTGGTCTAAGTTACCACTTTGAAGGATTGAGAGCTATGAAGGTGTTTCGAATAAGAAGCCTGTGAATTGATTGTTGCGACGGTGCGAGGATGGTGATTACTTAATACAAATTTTGGGAATCGAATCGGTATGAGGGAAGACTCGCGAGGTCAAGTGTATACGTTGAAGTTTCACAAGTGAATATTTGGACAATACTTGAAAAGGTCAAACTACGTCATGTATTTAGAGGACCAATGGACGTTGATCAATCGAGAATGAAAGAGTGATTCTTCGAGTTGATGAAGTTGATGTTGCGAGGTGTCTTGATGGGTGTACGCTTTGAACGTATCCATTCTGAGTAATGGTGAAGTTGAGAATTAACCAAGTTGTGTTACGGTTGACATCATATGCATAAAAGTGACGCAGCATGGTTTAGATATCGAGCATTGAATTGATTAGCGAGTAAGCGAGGTTGTTGGATTTAGGCTAGTGAGGTATAGTCGCAAGTCGTCTGTATAAGCCCTGAATGCGTAGTGTATCGCAGTTCTGCTATGTTTGGGTAACTTGTTATTGTTCAAGGGTGGTACGTTGGTGATCTACAAGGATGATGTGACCTTGTGAATTTCTAGAATGAGAGCGATAACTGCAAGTGTAATTCTTGAGTTCGTACTTATGCGTGAATGAAGGCATCTTTTCGTGTTTGCATAGCACGCGTGGTTCTATCCTATTCTGATTGTTTCAATTTTGGTTTTTATAACCATTTTGTTGTTTTCGTTTTAGCGATGATGTCGGTGTTGTGTCGTAGGACTTTATGTTCCTATCTTTGGTGACTCGTTTCTGAGACGTCGGTCCGAGTGTATGACTAAATCTATGGTTGAGGCGTTAGAATAGTATCGATCTTATTTGTTTGGTTCTCGAGTGAACCAGTGTGTCTGTGACTTGTTTAGTTGTTGGGTGTTAGTTGGCCGTTGAGTGCATTGGATGGGCTTTGCATCTCGACATGGTTGTTCTTGACGGGTCGATGTAGTTAGGGATATTTCCTTGTTTTGGTGTATTTTATATGTTGCTTAGTTGACGCGAGGATTTAGTGGACGAATGCGTGGGCATGTCCCGATTCGTTCGTTTTGGTCAAAATTTCGAGGACGAAAAGTTTATAAGTGGGGGAGAGTTGTAACGCCCGTTTTATTAATATTATATTATATTAATATTTTCGAGTTACCGATTGATATCTATTTCGCGACGAGAATATTTATATTAATCGTTATACTTATTAATATATTTGGCGACGTTTCGATTCGGTCCTGTAAAATATTATTCAGATCCGATATTTAATTACTCGGAATTATTTGAATTAATTGAATTGATGATATAATTAGTAAGTTAGGAGTGTGGGGAGCAATTGTTGAGGATTGGGTTTTCACCCTTGGCTTACTAGTAGAAATACCATTTATAAACCATTTCTCCTCATTTTCCTTCCATTCAAAATACCAAAACCAAACATAGAACTTGGAAGCTAGTAAGTTATAAAAGCCATTTCCCTTCCTTTTCTTTCCATCTTTCCTCACATAAAACCAAAATTGGTCTTAGAGAGAAGAAGAGAGGGTTTTGGAAAGAAGAAGAAGAAGAAGAAGAGCAAGAGAGCAAGAGAGGAATCTCGGGGTTGAGCTTTGTAGAATCATCATGGATCATCCAAGCTAGAGGTAAGGGGTTTGAATTCTCTATCTCATATGATTAGGTTTTGATAGTTGTATTTTGAATTTGGGGAAAATTGATAATAGGATTATAGGGTTTTGGTTGGTTGTTGAATGAAATAGATTAGAAGAGTTGGAATAGGAGTATGGATTATGGGTTTTGATGATGATTAGAACGAATCGGACCGTTAGGAATCTCGTTTTGGAATGAAAAAGATGAAGTTTTCACGCGGGTCCATCAACACGGGCCGTGTTGATTGACACGGCCGTGTTGATTAACACGATCGTGTTGCCCGCTTGCATGAGGAATTTTGGTTACTGCAGGCCAATCAACACGGGCCGTGTTGATGCACACGGGTGCCCGTGTTGATGCACTGTCTTGGGCATTTTTGTCGTGTCTCATGGAGTCGTTTATGTTTATGTTTGGGTTGTTTGACGTTGGATTTTAATTGATGGATGATGTTGGATTGCGATGATATAGGATGCTTTGTTTGGTGATATTCTTTATGATGAACATGAAATGAACATGACTTGATAATTTCATGAATATAAATGATGAGTTTGCGATGATATAACTTTGATGAAATGCTTAATGCAAATATGATATAATGATGTTTGTGACGATGGGCTTTTATGCCAAAAGCGACGATGGGCTTTAGCCAATTTGTGATGATTTTAGTTATGTGGTTTATGTTATTAGTATTGTTTGATGTAGTTGTTTATAATTGTCGTGTTGGTTAGTGACGTATTAACTTGTGATGATTTCGTGGCGATGAAATTTTATGTGTTGTTGCGATGAAGTATACCGATGAGGTTATGGCGATATAATGTAGATTATACACATTAGAATGACGATCGAAGTAAGTGAGGTTTGGATATGTGTGGAAATGCACTTATTAACTTATATCCCTTACAATTCCAAAGCTATATATATGTATATATTTTATCACGACTTTAATTATATGTTTTGGATTATCTCACCCTTTACTTGATTCGTCGTTACCTTATATTGGTAACGTGCAGGTTATGAAGACGGAGTTTATAGCTGCTGTTAGTCGAGTCGGTGTCGCTCTGATACGTAGCACTCAGGGGGAATAATTATGTTGTCTTGTTGTTGTTCTTTGGTTGTTTTTCCTTTTGTAAATAAGAATCATACTTTATAAAAATTATGATTTATTAAGGAAGTTTACTAAAGAAGATGTTTTGATGTTTTGAATCAATTTATGTTTTCCGACGATGTTATGTATCCGAGATTTATACTTTAAAGCAAACTGTTTAAAGTGAGTTGTTTTTGAAGGTGTGACGCCTCAGTATTTAATTCATGAAATTTTAATTTACTCTGGATTTTGCATATAAAACCTTGGGTAATATTGGGGTGTTACACACTGTCTTGGACATTTTTGCACGTTCTGGTGGCTTTTCAACACGGGCAATGTTGATGCACAAGGGTGCCCGTGTTGATGCATCTGTAACCTTCAAAATTTTGATTTTTCGTACTTCTTTTGGAACCCGATTATGTTCTGATTTTCCGATTCCGGTAAATTCGACGATGGAGTAAGTTACTCCGAATTCAACAAAAATTGACGTGCTAGCTAAGTTCGACGTGTAGAACGTAGTGGTGAGGTTGGTTTTTAGAAATTACGAGTTTTTAAGAGATGACCCGAAATAGGCCAATATATGGTTAAATTGAATCGGATTTCGTTTTAGTGGATTTAGGACACATATGGACAATCCGATTGTGACGTTGACGATTATGATTAATGTCGGTTTTTAGGAATGACTTTCGCGACGATTATAGGAGTTTGACTATTTTTCCGTATTCGGAATTTAGTGAATGAATCGATAATGATGTGGTGTGATTAAACATAAGGTTGCGATGACGTATTACTTAATGAATACTTGTGATATGCGATGTGATGATATATGTCTTTGTATATGATGATGTGATGATTATATTGATGTTGTTAATAAATGCTTCCGATTTATGAATGCGTGACTTTTAATGATGATGAATTATTAGCGATGTTTTGCATATTGCAAATATGATGCGATGATATATTTATCTTGATGTGGATAAATTATGGCGATGTGGGCTTTATGCCAATTTTGATGAACGATGATGGTGTTTTGTGTTGTGTTGTTTTATTGTCGAGTCACATACATTGCATTGGCGATTTATGAGCTTTTATGCCGCGACAGGCTTTTATGCCAAGTGTTCCTAATTATGGACAAAGCGACGGGTACCACATGCATAACATAGTCGTGTCTCATGGAGTCGGTTATGTTTATGTTTGAGTTGTTTGGCGTTGAGTTTTTAATTGATTGACGATGATTGAATTGCGATGATGTATGATGCTTTGTTTGGTGATGATCTTTATGATGAACATGAAATGAATATAACTTGATAATTTCATGATAACTAGGCGATGAATATAAATGGTGAGTTTTGTGATGATTTAATTTAGATGAAATGCTTAATGCAATTAGGATGTGATGATATTTGTGACGATGGGCTTTTATGCCAAAAGCGACGATGGGCTTTAGCCTATTTGTGATGATTTGTTTATGTTGCTCATGTTGTTAGCATTATTTAATGTTGTTGGTTGATGTTTTTGTTTATGATTGCCGTGTTAATTAGCGATGTATTAGCTTGTGAAGATTTCGTAGTGACGGAGGTTTACGTGTTGTTGTGATGATTTGTGCCGATGAGGCTAAGGCGATTAAGTATAGATTATACACTTTAGAATGACGATAAGAGTAAGTGAGGTTTGGATATGTGTTGGAATGCACTTATTAACTTATATCCTTTACAATTCCAAAACTATATATATATATATATATATATATATATATATATATATATATATATATATATATTATCATGCCTTTAATTATATGTTTTGGAGTATCGCACCTTTACTTGATTCGCCGCTACCTTTATATTGGTAACGCAGGTTGAAGACGAGTTTATAGTCATTGTTAGTCGAGTCGGTGTCGCTCTGATACGTAGCACTCGGGGGGAATATTTATGTCGTCTTGTTGTTGTTCTTTTATTATTATTCCTTTTGTGAATAAGAACCATAATTTATGAAAACATGATTTTGATGAGGAAGTTTAATTAAGAGATTGTTTTGATTTTTATGAATCAATTTATGTTTTCCGATGATGCTATGTATCCGAGATTTATACTTTAAAGTAAACTGTTTAAAGTGATTTGGTTTGATGATGTGACGCCTCAGTATTTAATTTATGAAATGTTAAATTAGTCTGATTTTTGTATATAAAACCTTGGGTAAATTTGGAGTGTTACAGCCCCTATTCAATCATCCTCGAGCTTGAGAGCAAGGTCGGCGTCTGGCTTCCGGCTGTTCGCGTCAAAAAGTGACGCGCGAGGGAATCAAATTTGAATTCGAATTCTCTGGCTCGAAATGATTTACTCTTTTGATTTGTTTATGAAGATGCCGCGAGCATCAAGCTTTATTGTTTCCAAGACAAGAAAAATGAGATGAAAAAAGGGGAAAGTTGCAATACCCTCAATAAATATGATATGCATTACGACTAGTGCGAACTAGACACAATACATTGGGGAGATTCCGGGCAAGGGGGTTTGTTATATAAAGGGAATAAATGTGGCACCCTAAACATATATAGTTATCTATAGCTTTATATATGAATAGTTTGATATGTTTGTGTGTTTTAATTTGCTATGCTATTCTTGGGAAAGTTTCTCCTTTGGATTTTAAGAAAGGTAGATTTTGTGGGATCCTAGGTTTTGTTTTTATTGTGCTCGCAAGGATCATTGGGATCTTCTGCATACATATCCCTTAATGGGAATCAGAGCATTTGTAGCTCGGATCTAAAGGAGCTATGGTTTTGTTTGGTTTGAGGGAGAAAGAAGTATGCTCGCCAAGGATGAGACCTTGTGCCTACGTATTCTCAAATGGAGGTTGAGAAAGTCAGAGCAATCGTAGTTCCCACTTATGCTAGTGGAAGCAATGAGATGTTATTAAGAGACAAAGAAGAATGTTATCTTAATGAAAAATGTATCTAATCTATTTCATCACATACATTTTGAAGGATTGATTGTATATGATGTGATAGATGAGATACTTCTTCCATAGAGATGATAAATGTCTAAATCTCGAGGAGAAGTTGATTGGATTAGGGGGATGCTTTTAAGAAGCCTATGGGTCCTTGTATTGTAAGTCCAAGAGGAGGCATTCTGAGGGTCATCGAGGGTCCTTGTATTGTGAGCCCAAGAGAAGGCATTCTGAGGGTCATCGAGGGTCCTTGTATGAAGCTCAAGAGGAAGCTATAGGGTATGGTTGGCTTTGGTTTTAAGAGTGGTTTCACCGGGAAACCATCTTCTTAGGATTCAAGAGTGATTTCACCAAGAAATCATACTCTCAGGGTTCTATCCTAGCGCGGGTGATTCTTTGTATTGGAAGCCCAATAGGAGGCTGTTAAGAGATTTCGTGTCTCTTTTCTTGTTTGATGCCCAAGAGAAGGCTAAACTCAACGAGGAGTTCTTTGAACGAAGCCCAAGAGGAGGCTAACTCAGCAGGAGTTGTTGTCTTATATGAAGCCTAAAGGAGGCTAAACTCAAGAAATGAGTTTTTATATGAAGCCTAAGAGGAGGCTAACTCAATAAATGAGTTATCTTATACGAAGCCTAAGAGGAGGCTAAAGGGGAACCTAGTTGTTAGGCTAATTGTTATGTTATAACCAATGCTTATATGAACAAGTGTGTGATGTGTATTCACAGGAGTTTATGAAGGAAATATATAAACAAGTGTATAAAACAAGCAATTATAGCAAGTGTAACTTGAATATGTACAAGGTTTTTGAATGTGTACAAGGAAATGAATATGTACACGAAGGGGTGATTAGGTACAAGGAAGTGAATATGTACATAGGAGGGTTGAGACTTACACCGTGGGGAGGCCCATTGGTTGTAAGAGCAGTTTCACCGGGAATAATGCTTCTCTTAATACCAATGGAATCAGTGTATAAACAAGCGGATGAAAACAAACGAAAGAAGTTTGTTTATGCTTGAATATTTACACCGTGAGGGAGGCCCATGATCAATTAAGAAATTCAAGGAGAAATCTGGTTCGGTTTATCTTTAAATTTAATCGATCATGAAAAACGGTGTGTAAGTTTATTGAAGAGTTTTCAAAAGGTTTTGAAAATGATTTGGAAAAGTGAAGGATATTCACAAGAAGTTTTGAAAAAGATTTGAAGTTTAAAAGTTGGAAAGAAAACATTTTTGTAAGTATTAAAATACTTAAAATGTCTCATTTTTAACTTAATAAAAATATAATCAAAAGAAAATATTTTTGGATTTTTTTGACATAATCATAAAATAGGTACATTAAATGACAAGTGTGCAAAAAGTCATCTCAAAATGAGATGTTTTGATTGGTTTTTGAAAATGTTGAAGTTTGTTGAAAAACTTCAGAAAATTAGTGATAAAAAGAAGGTTTTGGTCCTAAGGAGGTTTGAATCCAGGACCCCTTGGCTTAGAAGTGAAAAGTTTTACCACTGAGCCATGTGCTTGACTTTTCATTTACACACCTTCATTTGATTATATTTAAAAACAAGTTCTTGAAAATGTTTAAAAATAGTGAAAATGGAAGGAAAAGTGAAAAGATGGTCTCTGGGGATTCAAGCCCGGACCATAGGCAAAGCAAAGGACTAAGAGTGTGCTGGCAACCGCTGGGGTGGTAATACATCTGTGAATAAAACACAAACTATTAAATATATTTTAAAACGAGAATTTGAATTTTCCAGAAAACTGAAAAACGCGCGCAACCCCATCTTCTTCTTCCTCAAGCTTTGATTTTGTAACTTCTTCATTTCTCAATGAAATTGAAAGATGTAAACATCAAAGTTGCTCGTTTTAATCCCAGGAACACGATGGTGATGATTAATTTCATTTATTTTCAGTTTAGAACTATTAATTTTCGCAAGAACACGAAGAACCCTAGTTCTAATAATTGATCATGGAATCGTGTATGGATATGGAATTAAGCAATTGATTGAGGGTTAATGATCAGTGATAGTGCAGAAACAAAATGGCCAAGCCATTTTTAAACTGGAAGTTAGAAATTAATGAGTTCAAAGTTCAAGCTCTTACCTCTTCAAGTTGAATTTTGATTCTTCGAAGGAGGTGTTACAGAGCTGATTTGATGATTGCTACAAAGACCAACCGACCTTATGGAGTGTGTATGGATGCTTAGCTTGGATTAAAGTGGCCTGAATCACTCTGATCAAGTCCAACTGCAGCTCGAGCAAGTTGAGTATGAAGATGATGATTCTGAGTTTACAAAAATGGAAAGATGGTTTGGATCACTTCTATATGGTGTATAGAAGGTGTTTGAAGTGAGAAATCAAGGTTAGCACGAGTAGTTTTCTAGTTTGGAAGTTTTGGCTCAAAACTTGCACAAATGGAGTTTTGTGTAGAAAACTGTTTCTTAGCTTGTTTTCTGGTGGTTTTAAGTTTTAAACTACTTCTAAATGATGTTTAGAACATGTTAGAAACTTAAATTTGCTCAGATTTTGCAAGGTTTGTAGATTGCAAAATTTCCCTCTTTGAACTTTGAAACTTGGAATTTAAGAAAGAAAGAAGGAAAGCTTGGATTATGATGCTTTGGAGTAGTTTCAAGATGAAGAAATGTCCTCTATTTATAGGCCAAGAAATCTGAATGACAAGGCAAGGTTATCATTGAGAGAGCTTTGCAACTTGCTTAAGTGGTAAGAAGGAATCTTTTGCATTTAATGCAAAAGTTACTTTCTAACCATGGTTATAAATTTTATTTGATTCAATCCTCTTCTTCAATCATGTCTAACTGATATTTGTCAGTTATAATCTATCCAAAGCTGATGACAAGGCTTCTAGAAGAGAGATTTGTGAAAAATGACTTATAATTTTGATACATGATCTTAGAATTCCATGGTTTTGGAGCTCTATGTTTCAAAATCAAAAGCCTAGCTAGACAAAGTTTTTTTGCAAGTTCTTGGACATTTTGGAAAGCTTGTAATAAGACCTACAACTTTCATGTTTTGAGTTTTTTCTGAATCCAAATTGATCTAGGTGAAAAATGGCCATGAAAGTAAGGAAAAACCATGTTTCTTAACACTTGAAATTTTTTCCAAGTGTTAGAAAAAATTCAAATCTTGACTTTTTGTTGACTTTTTCACATTTCTTGATTTTTGATGATCATGATGGATTATTTGAAATGATTTTATGATTGAAAAAGTTTGGATTTGAAAAGGTTGACCAAAAGTCAAAGTGTGACTTTTTTGAGCAGATGAATTTTCATCAGATGGTTCAGAATTTGTCTGATGAAGAAACATGGACTTTGCAATGTTTTGAACCAAGAAATTAGGTCAAGATGTTGCATTGAAGATGTTAAGATCAATCTTCAAGCAAATAGGTCATCCATTGAGCAGAAAGTCAATGATTCACTATCTTCGATCAAAACCCTAATTGGTCGATTCAAGGTAGATCATGAGAAAAAGTTGGGAATCTAAAGATCAAATGTTGATGATTGATTAAGATAGATCAATTGAAGTGAGTGGAGATCCAAACCCTAATTGATCATATCTTGAACAAATGGAATTTTGAAGAAACCCTAACTTTGACTTCTAGGAGCCACGCACGATCTATTATGTTCTGAAATTGTTAGTGATGCAGTAATGCATATGTGGATAATGTTAGGTGGTATCTTAGGTCAAAAATTGGGGTATGACACCGGCGACAAGCGTGAGGTGATTGAATACCAAAAAGGACTCGAAAATTTACACTCTGACCCAAGATCCATGTCGGGGACGGAAAAAATGTTGCGCCAGAGCTTAACTGGGTCACAACAAGAGGAAGCACAAAATAAATGCTGAACTCTGCGAGGATAAGTACAGGTGCATTCTTGACCTAAAAAATAAGAATTGGCCTCTTCCCAATTCAATCCACAATGTCAGGGGAGAGCTGACATGCAAGCGGAAGCAAAGACTAGATATGATAACCAGACTAACCACATGACGTCGACGGATTAGGCGGGTCTGTGATGCGAAGACCGGAAAATGCCGATTAGACTTTACGAATGAGAGAAACAAGTGTATTCTTGTTCTCAAGAAAAGATCCACAACGTTAGGGGAGAGCTGACATGCAACTGGAAGTAAAGACTAGTTACACAGTTTAGACTAACCACATTACGCCGATAGATTGGGCGGGTCTGTGATGCAAAGGCTAAAAAGTGCCGATTAGGATTTACTGACATCAGAGCACCGGGCTCTGAGGGAAAAAAGTGTGGAACCTGCTTCCAAAGCTGAGGTTGTGTTGCACCAGGGTAAGAACTAGCAGCTTCAACACTAACGGAGTGATAAAAGACATGTTGCGCCAAGAGAAATTGGGACACAACGGATTCCAAGTAATACAAAACTCTGTTGGGAATGAGATTTGCATCTCTGGCTTATAATCCTATGAAATGCACGACTCTACTGGGGAGGAAAAAATGCGAATTTTATGATGCATGTTTGCAAAATATATGGAATGGACAAACTGGCGATCCCAGTCAACAGAGCACTCATCTGAATGAGGAAACCCTGTCGGGGAATACAACATGAGCAGGCAACCGGGGGTCAAACAGAGTAATCTGAACTTTGCCTGACAAGCCTGCTAAGGAACAAATCAGGAGAAACCTCGTCTTCTAGATAGAGACCCGCTGGGGAGATAAAGGAAACATCTGGAGAAGATCTTCCACCGTTACCCGTCACGACCTCGGTTGGGGAGACAACGATGCTCTGCCTTGCTGAGGATACCGAGAAAACGTTCGACTCCGGCTGAGGAAGAAACAGAGAAGAATGGTATTCAAACCAAAGTGTTGAAGAATGCAAGCCATTGGGGAATGATCGTCCATGAATTTAAGTTTACATCATCCCCCACAAGGGATAGGGGAAGGGTGACACACTCGATGTTTGATGATCATCTATTGGGGAATTTCCACCAAGACGGACATCGCCGACCCATGCTGGAGACTAATATGTCGTATGGTAACGCAGTTGGGGAAAACATCAGAGCGGCTTTCCACTCTGATAGCCGTCGATGCACGAGAATCCCTGCAATAGAGTGTTAGTGGAGTGTCCCTGGTGTGATACGACAGACATGTCTACCATCCAGGTCACTCAAGCCTCGGAATAACATTCAAAAGTCTCTGATCATGGTAAAACCAACAATGTTTATTTATGCAAAATTTTACCATAAAACTTTGAAAGTCCTTTGCAAACAAATTAGTAAATGCAAGAAATTAACTGACAAGCAAAACTCATTTTATTGATTGAATCATGGGCCCGTAAATAGGCAAGTACAATAGGAAGCAATTCTTGAAATGAGGCAATTGCAAAAATAAAACTAAGAGGAAAACTAAAAAGCATGGCAATGCAACAATGGATCCTCATTGGGTTCCAACCCTGCTATCACGCTTATGACTCCAACTATCTCATCACCTTGCTTTTCCCGAAAAAGGTGATCGGCTTGATCACTTCCCCTCGGAGTAACTCGAGATGTTGTCATAGAGTGCGACCACTGATCCACTAAGCATGCCTATGCATAGTATCTCTTGACTATGTCCGCATTCACGGGTAGTGGAAAGTCTTCTCCGTCCATGGATGCGAGCATCATGGCGCCACCGGAGAATACCTTCTTCTCAACAAACGGCCCTTCATAATTCGGTGTCCACTTGCCCTGAGGGTCACCTTGGGGGAGGATTATTCTCTTCAGCACGAGATCACCAGGTTGGTAATTTTGAGGTCGCACCCTCTTGTCATATGCTTTTTTCATCCTCTGCTGATAGATCTGTGCGTGGCCGACAGCTGCCAACCGTTTCTCATCAATGAGGCACAACTGGTCTAAGCGGTTATGTACCCACTGCCTTCATCAAGGTCCGCATCTTCATGATTCTTAATGAAGGATTCGAATCTCGATTGGAAGCACGACTCCATGCTATAAATAAGGGAGAAGGGGTTGCCCTATCAAGTCCCGTAGTCCCGTGAACCATGCAAAGTGAAAGGCAACATCTCATGCCAATCCCGATAGGTTACTACCATCTTCTGCACAATCTTCTTGATGTTCTTATTCGCCGCTTCAACAGCTCCGTTCATCTTCGGGCGGTATGGGGACGAATTGTGGTGCTTTATCTTGAAGGACTCACAAAGCTCCTTCATCATCTTGTTGTTAAGATTCGACCCATTATCTGTGATGATCTTGTCAAGAATCTCGTAACGGAAGATGATGATGTGCTTGATAAAATGAGCAACCACCTGTTTGGTGACGCTTGCATAGGATGCTGCTTCAACCCACTTGGTGAAATAGTTCATCGCAACCAAAATGAAGCGATGTCCGCTACCGCCGGCTCAACCTTTCCAATCATATCGATGCCCCACATAGCAAATGGCCAAGGAGAGGTTAAAACATTCAAGGGTGATGGCGCACGCACCTTGTGAGCATAAACTTGGCATTTGTAACAAACCCGAGCATGATTAAAGCAATCCACCTCCATGGCTGACCAGTAATACCTAGCTCGCAAGATCTTTTTAGCCATAGTGTGCCCATTAGAATGATTTCCAAATGAGCCCTCGTGCATTTCCTCGATGATCTTTGCAAACTCATCTTTACCAACACATCTGAGCAAAAGCGCGTCGTGATGTCTACGCTACAACACACCGTTGTTGAGGAAGGATTTCGTCGAGAATCTTCTCAAGAACTTCTTATCTGTCACAGAAGCTTCCTCAGGATACTCTTGAGTTTCAAGATATCGCTTGACATCATAAAACCAAGGATTGCCATCTTTCTCTACTTTAATCTCAAAACAAAAGGCTGGCTCATCCAATCTCTGAATGGTTATCGAAGGCGCTTCATTAGCCCATTTGACTTTAAACATAGATGCTAAGGTGGCCAAAGCATCTGCCAGACTGTTCTCTTCCCGTGAGATGTGATCGAAAGTAATCTTCTCAAAGTAAGGAATCAACTTTATCACATGCTCTCTGTAGGGGATCAAATTTGGGTGACGGGTCTCCCAATCGCCGTTAATCTGGAAAATCACAAGTGCAAAGTCTCCATACACTTTTAGATGCTTAATTCTCAAGTCAACCGCCGCCTCGATACCAAAAATGCAAGCCTCGTATTCAGCCATGTTATTGGTGTAATCAAAGCAAATTCGAGCTGTGAACGAGATATGATGACCGTCCGGAGTAGTGATTACTACACCAACACCATTGTCCAACGCATTGGAGGCTCCATCGAAGACCAAAGACCACTTGGATCCTGGTTCGGGTCCCTCATCTGGACCTGGGATGTTGCAGTCCCGGATGTACATAATGTCCTCATCAGGAAATTCAAACCTCATCGGATGATAATCGTCCACAGGTTGGTGGGCCACATAATCTGCCAATATACTACTCTTGATAGCTTTCTGAGTAGTATACTGGATGTCATATTCTATTAAGATCATTTGCCACCTGGCGATTCGGCCTGTCAAAGATGGCTTCTCAAATATGTACTTGATCGGATCCATCTTAGATATCAACAAGGTCGTGTGGGTCAACATATACTGCCTTAGTCGGCGAGCAGCCCACACTAAAGCACAACAAGTTTTCTCGAGCAGTGAGTATTTTGTTTCACATTCGTTAAACTTTTTGCTTAGGTAGTATATTGCATTCTCTTTTCGACCAGACTCGTCATGTTGGCCCAACACACACCACATCGAGCCTTCAAGCACTGTCAAATACATGATCAATGGCCTACCCTCCACGGGAGGCATAAGAATCGGAGGTGCCTGCAGATACTCTTTTATTTTGTCGAATGCGACTTGACAATCGTTATTCCACCTGACCGACTGATCCTTTCTTAACAACTTGAAGATAGGTTCGCATGTGGCAGTCATGTGAGAGATGAATCTAGAGATGTAGTTTAACCTCCCTAGAAAGCCACAAACCTCTTTCTCAGTTCTTGGTTCAGGCATTTCCTGAATTGCTTTTACTTTGGAAGGATCAACCTCGATGCTTCTTTCGCTTACAATAAAGCCTAACAGCTTGCCAAATCGTACGCCAAACGTACACTTGTTTGGATTCAGCCTTAATCTGAATTTCCTCAACCGATCAAACAACTTCTGTAGGTGTACCAGATGCTCTTCTTCATCATGAGATTTAGAAATCATGTCGTCGACATATACCTCAATCTCTTTGTGGATCATATCATGAAAAAGAGTTACCATTGCACGCTGGTAAGTTGCCCCGACATTCTTCAACTCGAAAGGCATCACCTTGTAACAGAAAGTCCCCCATGGGGTGATGAAAGTTGTTTTATCCATGTCTTCCGGTGCCATCTTGATCTGATTATATTCGGAAAAGCCATCCATGAACGCAAACACTTTTACATGAGTCGTGTTATCCACCAATATGTCAATATGGGGAAGCGGAAAGTCTTCTTTTGGACTTTCTCTGTTCAGATCCCTATAATCCACACACATTCTAACTTTACCGTCCTTCTTTGACACAGGAACGATGTTAGCAACCCATGGGGGATAAGAAATGACTTTCAGAAAGCCTGCATCAAGTCGCTTCGACTTCTTTGATCTTCTTAGACATCTCAGATGAGTTCTTCAAGCTTCGCTTTACTGTGAGGACAATCTTTTCAAAGGCAACTTGTGCACAACAATATCGGTATCCAACCTGTGCATGTCTTCATAAGACCAGGTGAAGATGTCAAAATACTCTCGGAGTAGTTCAATCAATCTCTGCTTCATGTTGTCTTCTAAAGTGGCCCGATTTTAACTCTCTAATCACATCAAGATTTCTGATTCACCTTTTCAATCTCTTCCCGATGCGGTTGATGACCTTTTCCTCTTGCTTTAACATCCTTGCTATCTCTTTAGGGAGTTCACAATCTTCCTCACCTTCTTCTTCGGCTTGGTTGATCGGATTATCGAAGTCATAAAGAGTGATAGCGTAGTCGTTATCAAAGGGATCCATTAGAAAGTGGGATTATATCTCATGATTGATTTTAACGCCTATTTTAGTTTTTTTAGATGATAAAAGAAAATAAAGCATTGCCATTTTATGCTTTTAAAATTGTGATGTAAAATAGAAGGAAAGGGAACAAAACATTTGAATGAAAAGACGTTCTTTATTTCATGGTAAAACATTGCATATGCAAACAAGGTGGTTCTACATATGATTCATCGTGCATCGTAGCATGTGAATTATTGCATGATAACAAACAAAAGAAAATTACTTCGCCATCGCGGATCGGGACGCAGCTTCCGAGGTCCAGCTTGTTGAGCTCCACACCAGGGACACTGGGGCGAATCCACATATCGACATCAAACTCATTATCAGAATCATCCACAGCATTTGCTTGTCCAGGATTGATGTCAGCACTAGAAAACCTCACAAGAGTAGTCAAGTTGGGTGCTTTTAGAATCTGACGGTGCAGAACAGGGTTAAAGCCCAACCCGAACTTGTTGAATTTGGGTGCTACCTCCACCACACCGCCTCACTTCGTAGGCCCAAACAACCATTCGTGATCTTTCAAAGATGCCATGGAAGATTTCGGTTTGTCTTTCTTAACCTCCTCCAGCTGAGGGTTCTTCAGCATGTGTACCGTCTCGAAGCCTTGAAACGGGGTCTCATGTATCTCACCATCTACCTCGACATATTAGAAAGAAGCAAGATGGCTCACCATGTATTCTTCCTCAAAGACATCGTGATTGTTTTCCCTTTAATGGTACTACCGTGCAGAGTGGATGTGACCGCCCAAATTTTGGAATGACGGCCCAAAAGGCAACAATAGGCGGGTTGAATGTCCATGACAAAGAATGTTGTAACAAAGAGTCGAGGGTACTTTGACGGGAAGATCCACTTCTCCAAAATGTATTATTTTGAACCATCAAATGCTTTCACAATCAGATCACTAGGCCGGAGTTCAAGACCGCCATAGTCAATCTTCATCAGCGCTGATTTAGGAATCACATTGAGAGAGGAACCAGTATCAACCAATACTCGGGACAAGGTAGTTCCCCGGCACTCTATGGAGATGTGCAATGCTTTATTGTGGTCCCGACCCTCCGGCGGGAGATCACAATCAGTAAAATCCAATCCGTTGTTAGCCGATATGCTTGCACACACATTTTCAAACTTCCCAACTGATATCTCTTGCGGTACGAAAGCAGTGCTCAACAGCTTCATCAAAGCATTTCTATGCACTTCTGAATCTCGCAGCAAAGAGAGAATGAAAATTTTTGCAGGCGTCTGAGCAAGTTGGTTAATCACTCGGAAGTCACTCTTGCGGATGAACTTCATGATCTCCTCTATGTCCTTCTCAAGATCAGGATTGACATTTTGCAAATCTGGCTGTTTCATGGGCTGCTTGCCCTTAGCTTTAGCAACAGATTATGCATTGAGTTGTATTTCTGGATTAGAGAAAACTCGCCCGCTTCGGGTCATACCATCACTTCCAGCAATGTTATCAGCATTAGCAACATCTAGGGCATCGTCCTTTTCAGGAGAAGAAGAGACATCTTCCTGCTTCACACCATGATAATAAACGTCTGATCCGTAATGCCAGGGCACAACTTTATCACTTTTATACGGCAAAGGACCAGGTTTGGTAATTGCCAATGGAACAGGTTTTGCTGGTGCAGAGATACCAATCGGAGAGAAAGGAATAATAATCACAGATACAACCCGTGTCTCAACCTTCTTATCCTTTTTTGACCCGGTCAAATCGTAACTGGTTGTCATCAATCAAACACTGAATACCGACCTTCAAATCTGCACAACCATTTGAACAGTGTTCACACCTCTCGCACACAGCTTCACAACCAGGAAAGACACCTCTCTTGATCAAGTATTCTTTGACAAAGGGCAACGGTGTTTCCACCATATCAACATTCATGATCATATTAAGGACCTCCCCATCCTCCATCACAGCTTGGACAGCCCCATGACGCGGCATCGGATTCTGTGTAACATGGGGTCCAGCAACTTGTGGTCGAGCCTCTAATTCAATAGTCTTTGAATCAATGATGTCTTGCACTTTGCATTTGAATGCATAGCAGTTTTCAATGTTATTCCCCAATGTTCCATAATGAAACTCATAACTGGAATTAGCATCATAATTTATGGGCCGCTTATCCAGAGGAGGGGGTGCAAATGCTGGCTTTGGCACTACCAACTTCAAATCATTCAAACGGACAAACAAAACTGCATAACTCATAGGGACGGCATCAAACCTCCTATGAGCACGGTTCTCTTGTTGCCTCTGATTTTGCTGACGAGGTGCTTGCTGAGTTTATGGTTGAGAAGCGAATATAGTCACTGCATTGACTTGAGCTTTGCTTCTACTACCATACACAACACTGACTTCTCCCTTTTCCTTCTTGGGATAACTATTGTATTCCTTTTTAGCACCGGAGGAACTTCCTCCTTCAAACTGTTGGATTTTTCCGGACTTCAGCCCACTTTCGATTCGTTCACCAGATCGACCATTTCAAAGAAAGCTTGCGTATACTACATGCAACATAGTAATGTGCAGACAAAGTACTGGTGAACATAACAATCATTTCTCGCTCGACCATGGGGGTTGAACTCTAGCAGCAAGTTCTCTCCACTTCTGAGCATATTCTTTAAATGTTTGCCCCAGTTTCTGAGACAAACCCAACAGCTGTGTACGGTTCGGAGCCATATCAATGTTGAACTGGTATTGTTGCAGAAAAGCATTCAAGAGATCACGCCATGTTCTAATGTGACCCCTCTCCAGATGCATATACCATTCTAGTGATGCTCAGGTCAAACTCTCTTGGAAAAAGTGCATGAGCAATCTCTCATCTTCAGTATAAACCGCCATCTTGCGAAAATATGCAGTGATATGAGTTTTGGGACAAGTTTCCCTGTTGTACTTGTCAAACACCGGTACTTTGAACTTTGGAGGAAGTCTCACTCTAGGTGCCAACCCCAAATCAAATAAATCCAGCCCAGACAATTTCTGACCCTCAACAACCTTCAACCTCTCTTCAAGCAAACAGTATCTGTGATCATTTGCGGGGAAATCAACCTCACCACCATTCACAGAATAAGCCTCTTCATTCTGATCAAAGTCTGGGTCCTGGGAACGAGGACGACCCCGAGTACGATGCCCTTGCATCCCATCATCAAAGTAATACGGTCCTGGAGGTGGAGTAGGTGGTGGAGGTGGAAACCGACCGTTGAGATGTAGACCCAGACCACGAAGATGGTCGTTGACACCCAAATCAGCATTTTGTGCCCCATGTTCAACCCGTGGCTGACCCACAGAAGCATCATCAAAAGGATTACGACGGTCATCTTCTGGATGAGACCTCTCAACCAAAGCTCTTAACTCTTGTTGTCCTTGATTCATGTTGGTGATAACCTCCATGAACTGAGTCATCTGCGCCTCCATCTGTGCTTTCATTGCGGCCATTTCTGCTTGAAGTTGTTCCATCTGTCGCTTCTCGTTGCTCCGAGTCGGGTAACGGTGGAAATTTTCAATCTTTCTGCTAAATAAAAGCAGAAGCTGAGGATGAGAACTCCGGTCATAACCTTTTATGCATGGAATGTACATATATGAATGGAATGCATGTTATGCATGTAATGGCATATTTGAACATTTCCAGGACTCTTAACACTTTGACTCTTAACACTTTGACTTTGAGCTCATGAGCCAATTGGTTCTTTGTTTGAGTTGCAACAAGACAGTTCACTACTAAGGTCTCTTTCTCTTCAAGCAAAAGACGATTCTGAGCAAGCACTTGCTCATAAGCTCCTTTAGAAACAGCATCTGGAATTGACTCTGGAGGATGAAAAGCCGCAGCTCCAGTAAGGGAAGGACACTGACGATCTCTGTTCTTGTCTTTGATCCATTGGATGTAAGAAGCATAGGCCGTAGGATCTTTCTTACCAAAATATTGTCCTCCTTCAAGACGGATGCTTTTCCATGCTTGAGCAGCTTTAGTCATCATCCCGGTAGCATCAGGAACATCATAGTTTAGAGTTTCCCGCACAAAACTCTCATCAGGGGGCCCAACAAAGCATAACCCAATTGTCTCAAAGAGATAATCGGATTGTAATTGACACCTCATCTTATGCCCATGAGAGGGACATTAGGGAAGTCTCCACAGCGGATGATGATCTTCACCTCGCTTTGGACATCTCGTGATCGACCCCAACCAACATCCCGATGTGAGTCCCATCAGTCTTGGCACCCATCTCATAGTATGCTGAGTGTCAACAAAAGCACCATTCCGAGGAAGAAAACCTCGAAACTAGTAGTATAACAATGGCGCACAGCAGTTTACAATTCCACCTTTCCCTTTGAAGCTTATGGATTGAAGGGAATGATAAACGTCTCCCAACAGAGTCAGAACAGGGTTCCGCTAGATAAAAATGGAGATGGCGTTCATGTCAACAACTTTTGGCTCATTCGGGAATAAGCACATCCCGTAGATGCAGCAGGCTAGAATGGCATTGAAGCTTTTCCAATCCCTTTTTGCAACTCTGGCATTACCCTCTCGCAAAAGAAAACCCAAATGAAAGCGTTTCACGGCACCCTTGCTTGCAATATTGGCAGACACCACAGATTTCTCCAAGTGAAGAGCCTTGGCAATCCGATCATCAGTTGGTCTTTCCATAGAAGCGTGGAAATGAACTTGATGCAAAATAGGAATGTCCAGGATACTAGAATACTCCTCCAATGTAGGCATCAACAAGTAATCAAGGAACACAAAACACCTCAGCTCACGATCATAAAACTGGAAAAGGGCCTTGAGCCCGTCCTTCTAGTATTCGGTCAAAGGAGATTTCAACCATGTCAGAATTCTTCCATAATCCCGGGTAAATGTGACAACATTCTCAGGTGTGGACTTGTTAGCCAGTAGAAGGAGATTCTCAAGAGCGGGGGTGGGAAATTTGTACACTGGATGACGTCTCTGATTGTTTTTCTTTTCAGTATCCATCTTCCAAAATATCCTGACAACTAGACTCAAGAGCAAGAAATCCTGGAAATATCAAATATGTATGTTAGAGATATGCAAATAAAAGTTTTTTTTATTTATGAATGCAATGTTTTGGAACCATATCCTGTATGTCGGACCACTGTTGTACTGAAATGTCAGACATATGTCTCAAAGTCTAAGGCTTGTCACCCAATAGAGATATCATGTAGAAACCAAATATCACAGGTTCAAAAGTCCGGCCTCACACTGGAATCCCATAGAAAATACCAGAAAATACCAAGTCACCATCAATAACAAAGTCACCGGCAGTATCAAGTCACCAACAGTCACCAACAGTACATGTAGTAATGATATCCTGACTCAGCTCACAGGGTAATTCTAGACTCAACTAGGGGTCCCTAATGATAGTCAGAGTCGACAATCCTTTATCGTGTACTTCGCTGACTACACAACAACGTGTAGGGAGAAAGCACCGTCAATCGAACCTCGTCTAAATTCGATACTCCATGCCTACTCACACGCACCACGGGATGCGGGATTCAACATGGACATCCATCTATCCTATGTGTCACTGGCCGGGGTAGTGGGCCTTTTACCTCAAGTAACACCCACCCAAATCGAGTGATAAACTAGTACAGTAGCAGTCCAGATGCAGAATAAAGGAAAGCAGTAAATATGCCACATAGAATGCAATGCAAAGCATACAAAGGATGATAAAGCGAATAAGCAGACAAGCACCCAATAAACATGAAAAAAGAAAGCTAGGATCAACACCTGATCGGACCAGCAAGAGGTCTGTACGATCCCCAGCTGAGTCGCCAGCGGAAAACACCCGGCTGAACCTCCGACCGATAACTGGTATCAATAGAGTCACCATCGAACGTCTTTTATCTCACGAGGGAGAAAGGGAAACATCGAGTAAACCTGAGGGGAGAAATCGCGGTCCTATGACCGTGAAATCAAGAGAATCTAGGTAAGGGAGTTAGTTACGCGAGGGGAAGAGATTAGCACCCCACACGCCCGTAGTACTCTACGGTATCCACTTTCTATTTCTAGCTAAAGGGTGTGTTATGTCTATCTATGCTCAATCACTATCATGCAATGCAAAAGAAAAGAGAAAATAAGAAACCACGGCGAAAAGAAGGAAGTATTTACAAAGTTTGCTCGATCGAGCCCCGTGACAAGATGCCTACGTATTCCCGTGTGCAATGGGAAAGTTAGAGCGCCATAGTTCGGCTCACTTGTTTTGGTGAGTTTTGTGTTTTTTACTTATGAAAAGGTTTTAAGCACAAAAAAGGAAGCGCGTAGAGGCGAAAAGAGTTTGTGTTGGTTGGTTTTTTTTACCTTGAGAAAGGAGTTTAAACCATTATTGAGTGTTTTGAGTTTGAAGGGAAAAGAAAAAGCAAGTTTTAGTTTTAATCACATGCAACATGCAAAAGAAACTAGCAAAACAAGGTTGAACCTATGGTTTAGGATGCAAGGGAAATCTCTACCTACATCTACATGCAAAGGATGGGAATCCTAATGTCTAGGATAAAGAACATATCCTAACCAAGCTCTTGGGGAAAAACAAGCAAACAAGCACAAATCACAAGTAGAATCGCCCTAAATGGGTCTTTAAATAAACCAGAGGGGTTCCTGAACATGCTCCAACTACGGAAGCCCTTTCATGCATCTCTATTCCTACTTCTCATGGCAAAAGAAAGTTGTAAAGCCCTACTTCTCATGATATCTAGGAAAGCTGTAAGAGAATGCGATAAACAGTAGAAACTACCGAATGATATAGAATCAAGAGCATCGCAAGCTATAGAAATAATCCGAAAACTTCAAGCATCGCAACCATGCAATAATAGTAAACCGTGAGAATTGTTCAAAGCATCAAACAAGCGAATACGTGTCGATACGCATCCGGAGCAAAACTGCATGCAAGAATGAGATTAGAGCAAACAAACAAGATAGGAAAGGTGCACACGTGGGTGTACAAGCTTAAGCAACACCTACAAGAAGAGAGTTAGACCCGGGGAGCAAGCAACATGGATGCATACGTATGTACGCAAACATTGGAGAAACGTGTCGAATGTAAATACCACACAAGTCCCTGCATAAACTGGAATATAAACAGCAGCAAGGCATGGCTAGGGCGACTACTGTTTGCCATTAGAATCGAGAAAAACAGAAAATAATGCACCAGTAGACCGCGCTAAGCCCGGTTTATCGCGCTAAGCACGGCCCAAAAGGTTAGGTGCTTGCAGCTCGACCGCAAGCAGCCGACCTACAAAACAAAAGTCATGAGTTTACGCTTAGCGCGCTCCTGGTGGCGCTAAGCGTGACAAGCAACCTGCAAAAATATTATTTTGGGTCTGGACCACCTATTTATGATGCTCTCATGCAACAGTATGATCCCTACCGTTAGGCCATGGTTCCGTAGCGAATGAAAATCAAACGAACATGCTAGGAATGCAAATCGAACGATAAAACCAATGTTCATATACATGTAGCAATGCATGAACATGCGAAGAATTTGAATCGAATCGATAAAACCAATGTTCATATACATTTAGCAATGCGTGAACATGCGAGGAATGCAAATTGAATCGATAAAACCTATGTTCATATACATGTAGCAATGCATGAACATGCGAGGAATGCAAATCGAATCGATAAAACCAATATTCATATACATGTAGAAATGCATGAACATGCGAGGAATGTGAATCGAATCGATAAAACCAATGTTCATATACATGTAGCAATGCATGAACATGCGAGGAATCCGATTCGAATGGATAAAACCAATGTTCATATACATGTAGTAGTGCGTGAACATGTGAGGAATGCAAATCGAATCGATAAAACCAATGTTCAATTATGAGATTAAATGCATGAACATGCAAGGAATGCAAATCAAATTGATAACTCCAATGTTCATGTGTATGGTGATGCAAACTAGCCATGACATTTATAGGTTTTCCTTCAAAGAGTCCAAGTTATACATTAACACAAACACTTGGAAGACATATACAATAGACACTTATATACAATGCATTCGGAGCATAATGAACAAAATGCTTGGATATCTACATGTCGAATGAAAATTACGCTTCAAGTCACCATGGATCGATGCAAACAAATCAATCTAAGTGCTCTCTAATGCATGAGCATGTGGTGGAGGATGCAATGTGCATGAATTTGAGGATTATATGCAGGGGAAACACAAATGCACAAAGATATATGCATGCTATGTACAAAATCCTCACTCCGACATGAATAAGGCGGCAAAGTTCAATTCAAATCAAAGAAATCAAGAGTACAAGTTCTAGATTCCGAATCTACATTGAATTTGCGTGCAATTTCAGTATTCAATTTCAAGAAAAGCTGAAAGTCGGAAACAACTTAAAATAAGTGCTTATTTGAACCTAACACTTACTTGAACTTGAAGTTGGAGTCAAATTGATGAGGAATTCCTTGTGCTCTTCAAAGAAAACACCAAATCGATGATGAATTGATGATAATCTTTAGAATTAGCCTTGAATTCTTGAAGAAAAGCTGAAAATCTTCAATGGAGAATTGAAGAAGAAGAAGTAGAAATCCTTAAATCTTGCAATTGGAGAAGAAATCAAGATGAAATCGTTCTCCATGTCCAATGCGCGTAGAAGGAGGAAATGATGATATAGGCTGAAGAGAGAAGCGCTGCGACGAAGAAAACCAAGATTCAGTGGCGCCTGAAGCGCGCTTTAGCGGGTCTATGTCTCAAGTGTTGCATGGAGGTCCCATGGCGATGGTGGTGGCTTGAGGAAAGTTGTAATTTTAACTTTTTCTGAATTTGTGCTTTTGGGTGTTGAGAGAATTGGAGTGTGATTGATAATGAGAAATTTAGCAAATGATGGTCCTCCCTTTTTTGTGATGTGGAAAATGTATTTATAGTTTCTAGGAATTGGGCCTAAGAACCATGATCATGCCTAAATCATGATTATCCAAATAATTTTCGTAATTAACTCAAAACAGCCAAATCCGTGCGGAATTTGGAGTCAAAATGTAAACAAAAAGTATCCGGAATGCGATTTTGCTTGCATGAATCAAAATCCCCACTTGATCCGGTGAACAGTCAAGGAAATAAATTTTTTTGAAGTTTCAGCACCAATTTTGGACCACTAACACATGTAGAATTTCATTCATGCTCTGTGGGGAAAGTGCCTCAACCGAGGATCCTCTGATCGAAATTTGCAGGTGAATATTTGTGAGACAAACAAAGCTAACTCAATTTATGAACTTTTAGAACTGGTCTCATCTCGTTCCGATGAAAACCGAGTGAGATATGACCTAACGAAGCTCATGTATCAGATGAAAATTGCTCAGTTCAGCCCAAAAATCAATCTTTAAAGAACAAAATTCTGGTGCTGATCAGTGAAGAACCAGCTCCCGAGTTACAAATGAAAGTTGTAGAGAACTTTGATACGGAATTTTAGAAATTGGTCCCGCTCAATTTCGAGTTTCCAGCTAAGAGATAAAGATCTTTTAGTGAGCCAAAACGCACGGTTCAGCACTAAAATTCAGCACGATCCACCGAAAATCGTCTTTGAGGGTCTTCCTCACAAAATCTACTCTCGGACTTCAAACGCAAGTTGTAGATAATAATGGGGAAGAGCTGCTTGTCAAAATTCAACGGAAAATACCCAAGAAGATGAGAGATACGCCTTCGGAAGTGCCCAAAACGCACCGAAAACCCGAAATCTGCTTTATTGAGAAATGAAGAGATACACTCTTCTTACTTGCCATTCAAGATACCTTGAGCATGGTAAATTCATGATAACTGCTATGCATGTGACTACATGTAATGTTTATGCAATCGGACTATAAGCCACAAAAACGTGGAAAAGGAAGAGGTAAATTTGGGGTACAACACCAAGCATTATCAAATAAAATATATGAATAAATTTATCTGTGCGACTGCATTAGCCACTACCACCATAATACTTATTTTAAACAATCATGTATTATCAAATAATTTAAGATATAAATGAAGGCACCTGTGCAAATTAAATATATATTAATTAAATCTTTTAATTAAAAACTATATGCGTTTGTATTTTGCACACTCAAGTAAAATATTTATAATTTTTTATTTATTTGTATTTTAAATTTAAATATGTTTATTTGATGTAATTTTAATTTTTTTTGTTATTTGGTAGGTGTTAGACTATCATTCATTTGTGTTAAAAATGTGATGAGAATATTACATTAAGTGGCACGGGACACAACCAAATTTATTCAAGTAAAAAAACATGCATAAATATTACTCACAACGAGTACATTTGACTATGATTATTATAAGAAAACAATAAGTGATATTTGTAAATTTTATGATCCCATGAATTTTATAACTGATATTTAGTAATTTTACGGGTCACTATCATGACAATAATTTTTTTATTTTATTTTAATCAACAACATATTTATAAATATTTATAATTATTAGTAATATTTATAGTTATTAGACATATTAGATTTATCATGTTAGTAATTTGCTACATATTTTTTAAAATATTTTTAATTATTAATAATTTTATAATAACAATGTATATTTACAACAAATAAGTCATATGAAATTATCAAAGAAAGGAATGCATGTATCCAGGCCTACATACCAACGATGTGCAATGTTGAAATCAAAACCCAATATAGTTCGGGTAAAAAAGACTAAATTGTGTGTTGGTTGATTTTAAGAAAAATGTTTTTGAAGAAAAGCCACAAAGGGCTCAAAAAGTTTGAATGAAGTTAGGTGTTTTTAGTCTTAACAAAAAGAAAGTCAAAGTATTATTAAATGAATTGTAAATTTATTAAAAAAACAAGTTTGAAAATACATGGACCTAAGTCCAAGTTTTTTATGAAATTGGTTCGAGTTTTGAAAACAATAATCCTTTGAAAACGAGGGAAGATTTTGAAAATTAAAGAATATGGGAGGAGATGAAGAGGCTAACCTAAGTGCATAAAGTAAAAGGTAAGGGTATAGAAAGATCTAACTGGGGTGAGAAAATTAGTACTTGACATCAAGTACCAATACCATATCCCATCATTTGGATTACCACACAAGCAACAAATAACTAGACAAGAAAACCGAGCTTCAGATAAATCAATGCCTCAGATGAATTTATGTCTCAAGAAAAATGGGCAGAGTAACAGTTGTATTTGGAGGAAATCCACTCTTAAGCGAGTATAAACAGAATAACATGCATACAAAGATAATAACCAAGCAAGACAGAATAACACCAAGATCATAGAAATCTCCGAGTTGAGGTAGGGGTCCTAATCCTAAGTCCAAAGGTCAAACTCCGAGCATAGGGATAGTAACCAAGTCCGATTAAAAGTCTTTTATGTTTAGGTTGAATTATTAGGTATTTTGGAAAATAAAAATAAAGCTCAAGTGAGCAAATTCAAAATGACAAGAAAATAAAGTGCTCAAGTGAGCAAAGAAAAATGACATGAAATGTAAATGCTAAAAGTAAAATGCATAATGTAAAGAGCGAAAAATAAAAGTGGAAAAATAATGGCATAAAAATAAAAGCGTAAAGTAAATTTAATTGTTAGTAATTAGTCGTTAGCAAGGTGATCATCTTGAAGCTTGCGTATGAAGACTTGCCAGAAGTTTGATAGAATCAACGCGACCAAATGACAAGTTTCAATTGCTTTTTGTCAAGTATATCACCAAAAAGGTCAATTGTTAGTAAGGTTAGCAAGGTGAGCATCTTGCAACTTGTCAAGTATATTATCGATTTTGGAACAATCACCACTTGATCAAAGATAAATTGAGAATTTCAATTGGACAAGGTTAGTGACAACTTGCCAGAAGCTTGATTAAAAAATCATAGCGACCACATGACAAGCGCCACAGGTGTTGAACCAAAATCAAAGCTCAAGTCATCTTTTGGGGTTTTTATTTGAACATTAAAGCTCATGCCACCAATTGATCATTTCTCCGATTCGAGACAAAAAAAAAGATGTAGAAGAAGGAAAAAGCTTCAAAGTCAACAATGCGTCAGATGAATCTATTTGGTCTAACTTCTTCAAAATCAACCAACTATCTTGGTGGATTTGGCCAAGTGGCCTATCAACACCCAAGATCCGTTGATGTTGAATAAGTCTATGACTAAAAATAAGTTTAAAAATCAGCAAAGTAAAAAAGAAATAAGGCAATTAAAATGACAAATAAACACATGGTTTGAAATTAGATTATTTAATTGGATTTTATTAACAAAATACATAAATAGTATTCATACATCAAAATAAAATTCCAAGAAAATTATCTACAGTCAAACAAAGGTCAACAAGTGTTGACAAATTTTTTTAGAAATTTTAAAAGTCAGAAACTATATATTTTTATCTTTTAAAAAAAAGAAATTAATAAAACAAAACAAATTGACAAAAAATAGAAAAACCAGAAATAAAAATAAAATGAGGTCGCCAATATTTGTCAAATGACCATTGGATCCTTCCATAATTTTTTCAGAATTTTTAAATGTCAAAAAGTATTTTAAAACAATTAAAATCACTAAATAAAAGAGAAAATTCATAAAAAATATCAAATATGAAAATAAAATTATGAAAAAAATAAAAAACAGGAAGATAATAGTTCAAAATATTATTGTGAATTTTTTCATAATTTTTTAGTCAAAAATGATTTTTCTATGATTTTTTGAAGTTTAAAACATTTAAAATATAAAATCAGAAAATAAAATAAAACCCAAAAAAATATGGATCATTAGATCACAGTCAAAACGAGTTAGTAAGCTAATACAATGGATCAAATGCGTTGTGCTTGATATGGACCTCCTTCGTTTTCACCCCGAAATACAATTTTTTTTAAAAATAAAACAAAAAATAATGGCACGCGTTGGATCGAGTGTGACTCACAAAAGTAATCAGATCCAAGGGCACTTGTTACGCGTGCACGATACAACAAACAATCTTGATCCAGTTTGAAAAAATTACATCTCACGTTTATTGGTTGAAGATGATACGAGGTCGTCTTCAACCTCCAGCCACCTTCAACTTGTGTTTCACAAAGTGTGAAATAAATTTCTCAGACCAGTACTAACCAGTGGTTTTTATATAGATATTTAGTAGGTATTTTAGTTATTGTTTCTTTTACTTATCGAGCTTTTATTTCATTTTATCGCATTTTAAGCTTTGGTTTTGTGTTTTAGTGTTTTCAGGTTCGCATTGATAAAACGTGACAAATCGCGACGGAAAAAGGCAAAAGTGCAAAAACGGATGAGGATTTCAAGGTCAAAAGATGAGAAGTGAACGAATCGAAGATTTAACACGGTCCGGTTCATAGCACGCCCGTGTTGGAGGTTTGCAAAAGCCCATTACAAAAAATAGAGGTCTGCCACGGGCGCCCGTGCTGCATGGCACGGCCCGTGTCATAAGGCCTGGAGCAGAAGTTTGGGAACCAAGTCTGGGAGCTAGCACGGCCCGTGTTGGCCTAGCACGGCTTGTGCTGCGTACGCGACAAATGTTATGTTTTTTATTTATTTTAATAAATCTTGACCTTGGGGGCATTTTAGACATTGCACTTGACTGGAATTTGTATGGGAACTATTTAATGGAGTTTTTAGGTTTTGTTTGAGGACTTTTTGATCATAGAAGAGAGAATTGCAGAAAGAGATAAGATAGCTTCATCAAGGGTTTTGGGAGACAGAGAGATTCAAGGGTGACCACCATTGAAGATCAAAGGAACCAATATTCTTGTAATGTCTAAATTTTCTAATATGTTTTTCTTGAATATTATGAGAGGCTAAATCCCCCAATACTAGGGGTGTCCCTGATTTGTCACCAGAATACTGATCTCTTTGTTTTATCAATGTTAAGATTTATTAATGTCGATTTGGGATTTTTGTTTACTATATTACTTTTCTCTATCGGGCCAATAAGGTTAACTTTTCCCAATATATTGGAACTGGACATTCGTGTTAGGGTTTTCAAAATGAACATGTTTTAGCAGGTTTCACCTAGGACTAGGGAAATCCTATGATAACCAGGAGTATTCTTGATAATAAAATGCTTACCTTCTTCACTATATTTAATGGACATTAGAATTAGGTAGAACAGGTAATGGCTTTTCTCTAAGGACTTAGGGAAGAATAATCTTAAGAACTGGTAATTGCATTAATGAACTTGTTGAGAAGATCAAAGAGTCAATGTTAGGAAGGGGCAAATCATACACTCACCCTAGCATATTATTCACTATTTGAAAAAGTCAATTTCTGTTAATTATTATATTTTAGAGATTTTATCACAAACCAATTTCAACTCTATTGTTTTTTCTTCAATTGAATTAAATATTCAACTCGGTATTTCTTATGCAGTCCTCGAGATCGATATCCGGGGCAAAACCCATTATTACTACATCGGTAAAAATAGTACTAGGCATGGCAAATAAACCCGCCCCCGTCGGCCCCCGCCCTCCACATTCCCGAAATTAGTGGGGATAACCCGGTGAAATCGCGGGTGGATGCGGGGAAAACCCGTTTTTTATTTACCGATGCGGGGGCGGGGGTGGGTGATGCTAATACCCTCCCCGCACCCGCCAACTATATTTAATTCAATTTATTTATTTTTAATAGTTTTATTACTCTTTACACTTTTTAGTGTTATAATATCATGTTTATTAAAATTAATATTTATTTTTTTGATAATAAAATTTAAATAAAAATATCAAACCCAAAAAATACTTTTAAAATAATCAATTATTTAGTTTAATTATTGATTTTTATCTTTTTAGAAAAAAATATAAATTTAAAAAAAAATTAAAATTTTATTTGGGCGGGTGCGGTGTAGCCCGTTTCTTGTTGGGGGCGCGGGCGGGTGAATAAATTTTAGCCCCGAATGGATTTAGGGGCGGGTGCGGGTCTGAGTCTGGGTGGCGGGTGCGGGTCTGGGTGTGCTTAAACCCGCCCCCGACCCGCCCCGTTGTCATCCCTAAATAGTTTTTGGCTATTTTTCCGATCAAGTTTTTGGCACCGTTGCCGGGGACTGCCAAAATACATAATTGATTTTAATTCAATTGAAATTTTGTTGCTCTGCAACTAAAATTTTTCTTTTATGTTATTTTTATATTTTTGTTTATTCTTGCTGATTTTTGTCTAATCTTTGTATGCGAGGAAATCCCTCAACTGAATTTATTTTTGACGCAGAAATTGAAAGGACTTTTCACGCAAGGCGCAGACAGACTCAAGTAGCCAAACTGGCTTCTGACGGAAAACAATCAGATCATACAAAGTCAGAGTCGGAGTTAGAAGAGATCATGGCTGAAGATCCACCTGAGAGACTTCTTAGTGATTATGGTGGGGCAAATGCATCGGGTGGCAGGTTGACAATTGTAAACCATCGGGTGAATTTACCAAATTTTCAATTGCATCCGAACACAATCACTCAGCTTGAGAGATGATCTTTCACCGGAAAGGTCAATTAAGATGCCAACAAACACTTGTAGAGATTTTTGTCCATGAGTGCCACGTTGAATATTGACGGACATGCAGATGAAGCAAAGAAAATGAGAATGTTTCCGTTTACCTTGTCTGAAGATGCTAAAGAGTGGTTTTACTCACTATCTGTTAGTAGTATTTCTACTTGGGAAGAGATGGATGAATTTTTTTTGATGAGTACTTCCCTGCTTCTATTTATAGTCGCAAGAGATATGAAATTGTGAATTTTAAGAAGAAAAAAGGAGAGTCACTTGGGGATGCCTATAAGAGGTTCAAGAAATTGTTGGTAGCTTGTCCTACTCACAACATGGACCAAACTGAACAAATGCAAATGTTTGTGAATGGCCTCAGAATGAAGACAAAGCAACTTATTGACACAGCTGCCGGTGGCTCATCCAACTTTTACAACAGCCACTGGTATTAAGAAAATCATTGAAGCAATTGCTGCCAATGAGAATCTGGAAATGTATGACAAGGTTACAAGAAAACTAGAGGGAGTGATTGATTTGAAGTTTGAAGTAAACAGGCAACTCAAAATCGAAGAGGCATTTGCTGCAGAAGTGAAGAAAAAGTTCAAAGCTATGAACATGGGCAATCAACAGGTAACACATGTTAAACATGTGGTTTGTGACATTTGTAGTGGACCACACATGACTGTCAAATATTTTGCAACTCTAAAACAAATTGAGGAGATAAAATTCTTGAAGCAGAATAATCTATATTCTAACACCTATAATCCTGGGTGAAAGAATCATCCGAATATTTCTTGGAAAGATCAGCAACAATAAGCTCCTCAGAAGGCAGAATGGGAGGTGGCCATTGAAAAGATGGCTGCCCATACTTCCTAATTCCAAGAAGAAACACGAAGCAATCACAGGAACACCACATCTGCAAATAAAAATCTGGAGGTTCAAATGGGGCAAATTGCACAACAAGTAGCGATGCAAGCACGAGGCAATCAAAAGAATCATGAAAATGTGAATGTTGTCAAAACAAGGAGTGAAAAAGTTGCTAAAGGAAGAGAAAAGGTAAAATTTGATGATAATCTTATAGAAGTGGATTTAGAAGTGAGAGAAAACAAGAAAAAGCAGGAAGAAGTGGTGATACTTGTGAAGCCAGCAGAAGAAAAGAATAAACCTGATATTAGGTTGCCATATCTCTCTAGAGTGGAAAAGAAGGACACAAAAGAGAAATAATTTGATAACTTTGTCAAATTGTTTAAAAAGTTAGAGATCAACATTCCTTTCTTTGAAGTACTCGAGAAAATGCCTCTGTATCAAAAATTTATGAAGGAGGTTCTGTCAAAGAAGAGGCCAACAGATGATGAACAGGTACCAATTGATGAGAAGTTGTGTGCAGTCACACCTGAGAGAAGAATACCTGTCAAGCAGAAGGATCCTGGATCAGTGGAAATCCCGTGCACAATAAAAGACAGGAAATTCAAAAGGTTTTTAATTGATTCTGGTTCTAGTGTGAGTTTGATGCCCTTGTCTATTTTCAAAAAGCTTGGTATTGAAAACATAAGCGGGAGTGGGACAAAATTGAAATTTGTTGATCACACTATTAAGTAGTCATACGGGATAGTTGAAGATGTATTGGTGGAAATTGAAAATTTTGCATTTCTAGTTGACTTCCAAAACATGGATATCCCTGAAGATGAAGAGACTCCTACCATTCTTGGTCGACCATTCTTACTGACTAGTCGGTGCAATTTTGACATAGAGACACGTAATATGACGTTAAATTTTTTTGATGAAGAGATGACCTTGCAGATGTTAGAAATCAAGAAGCAAGGTGCAGGGGAAAAAATAAATCTTCCATTGGTATGATCAAGGTAGAAGGAGAGAATAAAATGGCAAAGTCTTTGCCAGAAGAAGTCTCAGGCATAATATCTCAGGTTGCATCCATTACAACTCCCAAATTCATTCAAGTTGTCAAGAAGATAAAGAAGCAGGTATAAAAAGGTGAGAAGATGGAAGTCGGAAATAACAGGAATCACGTAGTAGCTAGTGCTTCTGATCTAGATGAGTTTTGGGTCGCGGAAAGTACAAGCAACAAGGTGTGGAGGAGAAAGTACCCCCATAACAGTATGACCCTTCGAGCCATATGACGTTAAACGAAGCGCTTCGTGAGAGGAAACCCACGCTTTTAATAACTTAGTGTCTATTTTGTTTTGTTTAGTTTTTATATAATAAAAAGGGAGTCTTACTTGCGAAAGCTAGGAGGCAGCAGCTGGTGCTGCATTACCCGTTGTGAGTCACCTCTCTTGAGCTTGGTCTGAAAAATTGAGGCTAATGTTTAGTTCAAGTTTGTGGGAGGTTTTACTGCTTTATTTTTGTTTATTTAGTTTTTGTTTATGTACTTGTAAGGTTGATGTCAATTGCTGTGTAAGTCCACAAGTAAAGGTATGATTGAGTAGTTCATCTAACATGTAAGGGATGATTAATTAATTGTAAGGGATGTCAATTACTTGTAAGGTTGATGTTGACATAAAGGGATGATTGAGTAGTTCATCTAACATGTAAGGGATGATTAACAAGGAATAATGAGACAGTGATACGAGTCCAACAGGTAGATTTGTACCATAGTGCTTAAAGTCTACGAAGTATTCCTTAAGTAGTTTATCTATACAGTCTGGCATAATTCAGATTCACATGCAGATATGATTGATTGAGAAGCAAATAAAAATGGCACAAATGATGAAAAGGCGGTAAAAGGCAACCGGCCCGCTAAGTTGGGTAGCACTCACCAGGTTATTCAGCCCAAAGAGGGTTGATCCCCAAACGTCGTCCAGATAAAGGACTATATATAACCGCAAGGTTTGAAAATTTCATCGATAATAAAAGGTACATGAGAATTTCTTGGCTAGTCATGTGTATGTGATGATTATCATAATTCTCAGTGCCTTAATCTGATTGTGCGAATGAATAAAGAGGAAAGTCGGAAAGAGAAAAACTTAAGTACGAAGCATAGTTGAAGAGGTATCTTCGTATCATGTGAATGTCGGGCACACTACTTTCTGAGAAATGTGAACCGAAGTCTTGCATATGAGTACCAGGATGCTTTGATTTTCATGAGTTCTTGTAATCCTCGCTTGAGGTCAACCAACGGTTTAAGTTAGGGGGAGTTTGACCAGTGGTTTTTACACAGATATTTAGCAGTTATTTTAGTTATTGTTTCTTTTACTTATCGAGCTTTTATTTCATTTTATCGCATTTTATGCTTTGCTTTTGTGTTTTAGTGTTTTCAGGTTCGCATGGATAAAACATGACAAATCGAGACGGAAAAAGGCAAAAGTGCAGAAACGAATGAGGATTGCAAGGTCAAAAGATGAGAAGTGGAAGAACTGAAGACCAACACGGCTCGTGTCTGTTAGCACGGCCCGTGTTAGAGGTTTGCAAAAGCCCATTACAAAAAACAGAGGTGTGCCACGGGCACCCGTGCTGCCTGACATGGCCTGTGTCATAAGGCCTGGAGCAGAAGTTTGGGAACCAAGTCTGGGAGCTAGCACGACCCGTGTTGGCCTAGAACGGCCTGTGTTGTGTACGTGACAAATGTTATGTTTTTGATTTATTTATTAAATCTTGACCTTGGGGAATTTTAGACATTTCACTTGGCTGGGATTTGTATGGGAACTGTTTAGTGGAGTTTTTAGGTTTTGTTTGAGGACTTTTTGATCGTAGAAGAGTGAACTGCAGAAAGAGAGAAGATAGCTTCATCAAGGGTTTTGGGAGATAGAGAGATTCAAGGGTGGCCACCATTGAATATCAAAGGAACCAATATTCTTGTAATGTCTAAATTTTCTAATATGTTTTTCTTGAATATTATGAGAGGCTAAATCCCCCAATACTAGGGGTGTCCCTGATTTGTCACCAGAATACTGATCTCTTTGTTTTATCAATGTTAAGATTTATTAATGTCGATTTGGGATTTTTGTTTACTATATTACTTTTCTCTATCGGGCCAATAAGGTTAACTTTTCCCAATATATTGGAACTGGACATTCGTGTTAGGGTTTTCAAAATGAACATGTTTTAGCAGGTTTCACCTAGGACTAGGGAAATCCTATGATAACCAGGAGTATTCTTGATAATAAAATGCTTACCTTCTTCACTATTTTTAATGGACATTAGAATTAGGTAGAACTGGTAAAGGCTTTTCTCTAAGGACTTAGGGAAGAATAATTTTAAGAACTGGTAATTGCACTAATGAACTTGTTGAGAAGATCAAAGAGTTAATGCCAGGAAGAGGCAAATCATACACTCATCATAGCATATTATTCATTATTTGAAAAAGTCAATTTCTATTTTTTCTTAATTGTTATATTTTAGAGATTTAATCATAAACCAATTTCAACTATATTGTTTTTGTTAAAATTGAGTTACATATTCAACTCGGTATTCCTTACGCAATCCTCAAGATCGATATCCAGGGTAAAACCCATTATTACTACATCGGTAAAAATAGTACACTTACTATTTTTCCGATCAGGTACCATTCGCTTCGTCTCTTCAAGACGATTCTAATGGTACCATCGCGAAAATTTATTTCACCTATACCATGATCAATTTGAGAAAAAGCAGGAAAATAAAAAGTACTTGTTTTCAGAAATCCATAGTCAATTCTAATTGAAAATGCAAATGGTGAAGATCACAAGGATCGGGGAGTTGAGGAGAATGAAATAGCACTTTATTTGAAATGATTTGGTCATAAATCCTACCGAACGAAGTTCACTTTCGAGCTCTGAAACTTGACTTGGATAACACGATTCTGTGGAGCTTCAAGGCATGATTCTTGTCCCGTTAGCTTCAAAGAAGTTCAAGGAAGAAGAATGAATGGTTAATTTCGAACAGGAATGGCTTTAAGAGTGAAAACGAAGTTGCGAAATGTGAGGTTTGGAGTGAGTTTGGCGTTGATTTTCCGCTCTCAAAGCTTGAGGAAATGAGTGAGGAATGATCCTCATTTGTAGGAGAGTGAATGGTGATGAAAATGAGAAGGAATTATGGTGAAATCGCAAACCAAGTTAACTGTAGTGTGAAATGTGTGACTTGCACATGATGAAAACTCAACCAAATCATGTGTTTCAACCTCTAATCAAGCTTTGAACCTTTGTTAATCATGTTAAAACACACATAAATTTGGTCATTAGAAGCCATATTATGTAAAACAAAATCTAACTTCAAGAAAAAATTCAGTTTCATGATGCCCTCTTTGTAGCCATTGTTCTCATTACTCAGGGACCTTTATGGTGTCACCATGGACTCTTTGGAAATTTGAGGTTGCATACTTTGTAATGTTCTTGGAAAAGGTATCATTTGGCATCTTGAGCTAGAAGTTGTGATCCTTTAAAATCATGAGAAATCATCTGATTTTTTTCACTTAGAAAAAATTCTAAGTCTTTCACAAAAAATGACTTATAATCTTTTCAATCCAAACATGGCCTTCCATTCAAAATTTGCTTTTGTCTTTCAAAGATGATATGAATTAGACCTCTAAAGGAACATTTTCCAAAAATAATCAACCAAAAAATCCATAAATTGAGAAAGTTATGGCCTTGTGAAGTTAGTGAAAAATCATGAAATGACCAATAATCTTTTGATTTCTTCAAGCAACTTCCAAACACTTTCAATCTTTAAAACTTCAATGAAGATAAAATTCACATCCTCAAGATTGTTTTGCAAAAATAATTACCTCAAGGTGATAAATGATGATCAAGATATGATCTCTTCAAGTTGATTGATAAAAAAATTGAGAAATTCATCAAAGACTTGTAGTTTTTTGACTTCTTAGGAAAATTTCCAAGCATTTTCTCTTCCTACCAATTGAACTAAGTTGTATTAGACATACCTAGGTTCATTGTGAAAAAATAATGAGCTCAAGGAAGCAAGGGATGACCAATTTATGATCCTTTGAAGCCATACAAGATAGATGAAGTATCAATCTAGAGAGTTTGCAATCATAGACCTCCAAAACAATCTTCTCATCAATTAAAATCCTTGGATCAAAGAATATTCATAGTAGAAGTCCTTTTAAGAGTCAAATGGATTTAAAATTATCCATAAACTTCACACAAACACCAAGATATGGTCCTCAAAAGCCCAAAACCCTAATTTCAAGGTTGATGGCTATGGCATGGAGAATTCTTCAACTTTGATGATCTTATTTACATATGGAGCACACACTCAAGATGAGAGACCATAATAGATGACAAGAGAAGTATTAAATGAGAAACAATACTTTCAAAATCTTGAGAGTTGGGGAGAGAAGGCATGAAATAAACTCATGAACCTATTGATTTCTTGAATAAGAAACCTCTTGCATCATCCACCTACATCACAACATCTAGAGAACAAATGATATAAATATCATGATTAGCCAAATATCAATCATCACACACTAAACAAACACATTCAAAGGTGCTTGGGTGATCTCCCAAGGGAAAACCCAAAGATAGGAGAGAGAGAGAAAGAGAGAGGGAGACCCACTTTGTAATCTTTGTGCAATGCAATGGTATGAGATATTGGAGAATCTTATGGGAAATAATTGGGGTACAACATGGAGATATGGGAAAATTTTGGATGAAAAAGAACCAAAACGCGTGTTAGTTTGGATTAATCACACACTCATTGAGCATCATCGCGTGTGATGGGCTTGGATAAGTTGCATCGCGCGTGATGCAAGTTATCATGCATGTGATTGGCCTTTTTGGGAAATTTCTTATACATTATGGTACTTCCTAGAAGATTTAAAAATAAGGTTTTGAAATTTTTCAAGGATTCTACGATTTTATAGTGCAGGCACGATTTTACAACACCAAAAGACATGTTTGGAGAGAACTTGGATCCATTAGAGGCCAATTCTTTAAGATATCTTGTATGAAACTCTCATATAGTAGTGATTTTTAAGGTATAGATCATCAAGATATTGTAATATGAATAATGATTTATGATTAATTCAAGGTATTATCATATGAATTATGAGTAGCACATTTTCTCATATGTTAGATTTTGTATGAACCTTTTTCAATACTGTTGGAACACATGTTTGATTTGATATTACATATTTTATTGTATTTATTGTATTTATTATTTTATTCAATTAAACCTTGTTATTAATGTTTTTTTTATGTCAGATACTATTTTAATACTGGCCATTAGTCCATGTGTTGGACCTAGGACAATTACGCCTATTGAATAGGAATAGGAGACCTCGAGTAGTGACTTAGAGATTAACGTTCTATTACATTGTCTAATTTTGCTTACGCTGGTGGACTAGGGATAGGAAGCTTCGAGTATAGATTAGTGAGATATGCACCAAGGGATTTGGTATATCAGTCTTATTAATCCATCGTGGAATAATAATAACCATATCTATTATGAAATGCACCGAACATCAACAATAGAGAATTAGAGGATTATATAACAAATCCTAATCACTTTCGTATAATTAACATAACAACCTTTATTATTTTTCTCATTAAAACTCGAAACTCCCATTTATTATTTAAGTAACTTTGCATAATATTTGTCTTGTTAAATACAAGTCCTTGTGGATTGATATTTTTATTACAGTGACACAATTGATATACTTGCGGAGAAGTCATCAAGTTTTTGCCTGTTGTCGGGGATTGTTGATAATTTCAACAAGGAAATGCTTGTGCAACATTTTTATTTAATTTTAATTTTTGTTTTTGTTTTCTTATTTTTATTTTAAATTTTTAATATGCACTACTACTAAGGTACTTTGTTTGTGCATGCACAGTTCAATACCATAATTGATACCACTTGATTCAAAAATTGAGAGGACCACACAAGAAAATTAGAAAACGTCTAGAGAAGCTACTCTGACACATGAAGTGGAAGTAGAGAATTCAATCGTTTCTTCAGAGAGCGAATTTGACGAGGAAACCACAATGGCAAATATACCACCACCCCAACTATGGGGGACTACTCCAAGAGAACTAACGCATTGCAGATCTCTAGAGGTTTTATACCCGCTGGCCCTGCTAAATTTGATATACAAATATAATCTAGGCTAGAAAGATCACCTAAAATTCAAATGGGACAATAATCAAACACCAGCTACAAACTAGTGTGCTCAACATGCTCCATCTCAAATGAAATCGTATCCTTTGGAAGATAAAATGAAAAAGTTCATTCAAGATACTCAAAGTAGCTTTGAGCAGGTAAGAATACAACATGAAACTATTAGTAAGAACCATGATGCATTCGTAAAAAAATTGGAGATGTTAATTGGTCAACTTTCCCGCCAGGTGGCCGCATTACCTGGTTCTAGTGGGGGATTGAATGGTAATATTATGGATAATCAAAAGAATTAAACTTGTAAGGCTGTGGAGTCAAGGGTAGGTAGGAACATTGAGGAGGAAAGTGATGAAATAGTGGAAGAAGTAGGAGTTAAGACTAAAAAGAAAGTGAGTGCATATGCCAGTGAGTCCTCTAAAAAAGGAGTCACCCTTAATCAAGTGATAGACAAAAACACACCCTTTAGGAAGACTAAGAAACATATTCTAAATTATCCTAGTCCTGAGTTGCTCTACTATATCAAACCACTATATTATATCCTTAAAAAGAAACAACATGTGAAAGAAAAAGCTGGGCTATATAAAAAATTCAAGGAAATGGTTGCTAAGTGTAACACCGTGGGAGAACTGACTTGTTTGTTTTGCGTTTTATCGCAAATGTTGCGGATAGCAAGATTCGCCACCGACTTATTTTATCCAATAAAGTAAAGGTGAAAAGAACAGGAAAAGACCTTCGTTAGATTCTGAGTAAGGGAGTTAATTATGAAAAGGGAAGGTATTAGCACCCTTTCCATCCGTAGTCATCTACGGGCTCTTAATTGCTTTAGCTCACTTTAGAAAAATTTCTTTCTGTGTTTGTGTAGTTTGAAAAGTATTTTGAAAGACATTTCGCTTTGACTTCGTAATGATTCTCGTTGGAATGTATATGAAGTGTTCGACAATATTTGTTTGGAAAATGTTTAACTTTGTAATGATTCTCGCTGGAATGTATACATAGTGTTTTTGAAAAGTTTTTGAAAAAGTGTGAGGTGTGAAAAGTATTTTTGATTGGAGAAATTAATAGAGTCTTATTACCTACTCAAATTGGTCGTTTCTTGTTATTTTTCCTTCTTCTTTAGGATAATGCTATCCATACCATTAGTTGGTAGGTAACCTTATCCGTTGGATGTGAATGGACAATCTTAAGGTCATCGTATGTTCATTGAAGGCAACATGTAAGGATACCTTTAGCAATTTCGTAGGGACGATCATCACTTATTCATAGGCAACAATCAAGGGGAGAGATCATATATTTGTAGGCAACATCGAGGGTCATCGAGGGACTATGATCTTTGTGATGATTTTATTCGTAGGAAACTTTGCTAATGGTACCCCTACGTTCGAGGGACATGACCATTGTATTCGAAAGGCAACAAGAGAGGATGCCCTAAGTGGGGTGCAAGTGTGAAATAGTGTGTTGAATTCAGATATGTTATCTTGAATTAGGGTGGTCTAAGATTGATTTTAGTCTTGTCATACAAACCCTAGTTAGCAAGGCCTAAGTAGTTTACGAAGTTTATAGTGCGGAAAGTAAATGTCCCACGCTATTACATGGATTTGGGAAGTTACATAATATAGGTGCGGAAAGTAATTATGAAAAGTAAATCTACGCTTATTGCAAAATAACCTTGCAACCTATACATCGATTTCGAGAATTTAAATGTGAAATAAAGTAAATAAATTAGAGAAGTGTTGGCAAAGCGGCAAGCAAAGAGTTGGTATTATTTTTACCGGTGATATCTACCGCCTAGGTTATATCGATCGTGTCCATAGAGATTGGTTATTGATCGTCGAAAATTCTACCGTTAATGAGTTTGGGATTAAAAGAAATGAAAATAAAAGACAGAAAGAAAATGAACAAAAGTATAAAGGATAGACAAACTTATCCGAACGAATGTAAACTACCCGTCACACTTAAATCTACCACCCATTATACTGCCCACGATACTCGTCTGTGTCATCACATACCTCTCACAACCTAAGCTATTTCTAACCCAAATTGAGAATCCTCCCAATCATCTCAATATCCATTTCTGGCCTATCTCAACAACACGTAAGGCAAGCACACCTCCATACCCATCTCTAGCTTACTTCACCAAGGCATTAAAATTAGATACTCTATAGTGAATGTCACCTAAACCATTTCTAGCATTCAAACTAAGAGATAATCATCCTAGGTAAGAATCTAAGCAATCTATCTCTAGTAAAGCTCAAACCCCCAACATAGAGTAAGAACCAAGACAATCACCAACACGTCAGAAGCAACTTTATACAACGCCAAGGGCGACAAATATACATGAGTTAGAGTAGATATATATATATACAAAACCCAACAAAATAGATTACAAAGAGAAGAGAAGAGAAGAAGAGGAACCAAACATTTCTTGGTTTGTCAACACCAATCGATGAGGGATTCGACTCCGGATCATCCAAATGCAAGCTCCAATGTTGTTTTTTAAGCTCTCTAGACCAAAAAATGATGTTGATGGTGTTGGGACTAAAAAATACCCAACCCATAACCTAAAAATATTTTTTTAAACCCTTTTAAAGATTTCTGAAATCGCAGGGCGCGCTAAGCCTGGTATTTTCGCGCTAAGCGTGGTCTGCACTGTCTTGAAAAAAATCAGCATCTTGTTTTTGCCATATCTTGAGAACCGTAACTCGGAATTGCGCCCGGTATGAGGCGTTGGAAAGCTTATTAAATTTCCTATCTAAGAATGACAAAATATAAATCAAATTGATGATTTTTATTCTTTGATTTTGAGCCTTATTCGTTGATGAGTTGCTCAAATCGCGCGTTTGAAACCGTGTCTTCGACACTTTATTACTCAATGCTCCAATTATGAATGAATACCTATAAAAGAGATGAAAAACTATCTAATGATACAATATTTACACAAAAACTCAACTATTCTATTATGTACACATTTATACCAAAAGCGGAGGATTTATTCAAAGAATATCAACAAAAGAACCAATAAGTTTCACCAAACATATATACAAAATAACTAAATTTTGGCACTTATCAACTCTCCCCAACTTGAAACATTGTTTGTCCTCAAACAAAGTCAAGTAAACCTAAAGAAACAAAAGATGGTAATCAAAGAATCACGAATCAACAAGTTTTTAAAACGGAAAACAAATGTATGGTTCAAACGAAACGCATACCCATTTAATACAAACTTACCACTATACTACAACAATAACATATAAACAAACAAATCCTAAGTAAAAATCATGCAAAACATTCTAAAACAAAACAAGCTCAATCATGAATCACACCTAGCAAAAATTCATCGGTAGATGAAGAACACACAAAGGTGAGGGAAAAACAAAATATGTAATGTGGCTTGGTTAACAAACAAGTGATAAGTCCTAAGCTAATCGAAACAAAACTTGCCTAAACCTAGGAGTGATCAACTCACAAAGTTCCAAACAATATAATTTCAATCAAACTTATTCTTCATCACAAATTTCACGCCAAACACACCTCACTTATTAACATAACATTATTCCTACTCTTTTGTTTTTCTTTTCATAGCTTTTCTTTTCTTTCTTTTCTAATCTTTCTTTTTCACTTTTTTTTCTTTTCTTTTCTCTTAACCTCATACCAACCAAAATATAAGTAGATAAAATTCTATACAACAACATATAGTTGAGGGTTCAAGAATACGTAAATCAACATCCATACAAAAAAGGTGAATTGACACTCATAGACAAGCATCAAATTCAAATAAACATGGATATTGATAAAAGCTCAAAGGGGCAAAGAAAGGTTCACACACTCACAAGGTGAATTGAATATTTGGCCAAGGTAGTTATGCTCAAAATCAACAAAATGCCTTGATCGTTTTCTTGCAAGCATACAAGCAACACAAAACAAAAGATTAAGCATAATAAAATCCAGTTAAAACAAGAATGTGGACTCTCATATGTAAACAATGGAAAGCTTCCTCACATTTATGGTTAAAAATGGTACTAAAGTGATTCAATTCATGAGCAAGTAATGCAAAAAGAATGAATAGCATGGTAATTGTACAAATGATAAATTTCCTAAACATGTTATGCTATAGAAAGTGATGAACGAGTACCTGACGTGTACCAACTTTGAAACTATCATTACCATACATCCGCGAGTTGAAACGATCATACTCAAAAAATCACCAAATGCAACCTTAAACTACCAAACCAAAATTTGAGTCCAAACAATAACAAAAGAATTAGAAAAACAAAATTTACAAAATTTACAACCATCAAAACTCCTCAAGCTAAACACGACGAGCTTGCGGAAAAACAACAAATTCATAACAAAACAAAAGCAAATAACAATACAAAAACTTGGTGAAATGAATTAATAAGTTGAAAAGTGAAGATTTAAAATTAAGAACAAGTCCTATTTCAACTTGTTAAAACACAAGCCACCACACACATAAACAAACATAAACAAAAATGCTTGTTTTACGTCGTAAGCTCGACGCCTTTATTGTGCGAGCACTAGTAACCTTCTCTCGCCATGCCATAGTATTTCCACACTGCGCAAACCAAAAGAAAGTGTCCTAACAACCACACAACAAATGTTACGAGTACGAGACAACTCACAACATCACATGAAAACTAAGAAAATCACAAATATGTACAAGTATGGAAAGTAAACACACAACATGAACAAGTAACATTATACAAGTTCATATACAAAGTCTAAACAACATATACAATAATTACTGTAATACGGTGAACTGACTTTGTAGGATTTTTGTATCCAAATGTGCGGATAGCAAGAGTCGCCACCGACTTTTATTTTTATCCAATTAAGGGAAGGTAAAAGTAACAGAAAAAGACCTTCGTTAGATTCTGAGTTCGGGAGAATGGTTATGAAAAGGGAAGGTATTAGCACCCCTTTTCATCCGTAGTTATCTACGGGCTCTTAGTTGCTCTAGATCACTTTTTAAAATTTCTTTTTGTGTGTTTGACAAAGAATGTTTTGAAAAAAGGCATTTCGCTTTGACTTTGTAATGACTTATGTAGGAGTGTATACAAAGTGTTCGGAAATGTTTTTGTTTTGAAAAGAATTTGAACTTTGAAAAAAGTGTGTGGTGTGAAAAGGATTTGATAGAGCAAGCAACTAAAAGACTTATTTATCCACTCAGAATTTGGTCGTTTTCGTACTTCTGCATTCCTTTAGAATAGCGCTAGCCATACCATTAGTTAGTAAGTAGCTCTATTCGTTGGATGTAAGCGGGACATTCGAAGGGACATCGGATGGTCATAGAAAGCAACTTGTAGGAAGTATCCTAGCACATTCAAGGACTATCATCATTTTTCGTAGGAGACAATCGAGGGTCAAGATCATGTATTCGGAGGCGACATCGTGGGTCTTATGATCTTTGTATCAAGGGACTATGATGATTTGTTTGAAGGCAACGGTGCTAGAATACCTCTACGCTCGAGGGACATGACCATTTTGAATTCAAAGGCAACGAGAGAGAATTACCCTAAGGGTGCGTGTGTGAAAGAAGTGTGTTGATTTCGAATATGTTATCTTGAAAATTAGTGGGCTATGTTCAATTTTAGTCTTGCCATACACGCCTAATTACTAGCAATTTATAGGTGCGGAAATTAAAATGCGGAATGTAAAGGGCGGAAAGGTAAATGTCCTACGCTATTACAAGGCTTTGGGGCAGATACATAATTTAAAATGCGGAAAATAAAATCCTAAATTAAACTATTACATCCCATATACAGTTACATAATTGAAAAATAATATGATAAAATGATAAAGAGAAAATCGTCTAATCGGATCAACCCGTAAAAGAAGAAATCGAAAATGCAATATGAATCGAACAAGAGAAAAATGTTAGAAAAATGCAAATTTTAATATGGGAAAATTAATACATGCTGGAAATAAGATAAATAAGCTAAAATAATTTTTTGGGATTTTTTAAATGCAATTTAATAATTTAAAATGAATTTACAATGGTTTAAATGCAAAATTACAAATAAAAATAAACATGCATGCAAAAATATATTTTTTAATTTATTAAATTAAATAAAGATTTTCAGAAAACAAATGCAAAAAGAAAATTAATTTTTGATGGATTTTAATGCGTAAATAAAATATGAAAAGAAATTAAAATGCATGGAAATATTAAAAAATATGAAAATAGGAAAATAATGCAAGTTTTGAAAAAGAATGCAACTGGTCTCGTGGTTCGAATCGAGACCATGGAAGGCATCTTTGCACAGAAGCGCCTTAACCACCGGACAAGTGGCGCTTGATGTTTAGAAAGTCGAAACAATAACATATAAATGATGACGCCCGAAATATTCAAAACACAGTCAGCTCGCATGTGGACCCCAGGATTTATGAACGGATGAATCACGCTGTTTCTTTTTGCCACGCCTGCATCCACCGGAGTCAACCGGTCAGCGACGCCGGAGCCCTAGCTCCGGTCGTCTTCTCCGGCCATCCAATTTTCCTATCCCAAAATACGCCAATCCGAAGGCTATGGTTAATGCTACCCCCCCTAAATCGGGGTCTGCGAACCCAATGGTGGCCTTCGTTTTTACTGAATCGACCTGCAATTAGAGATACGGGATCAACAGTTCCAAAAACCCTAAGTATGGCAACTCGAGATTTTGACGCTCTTATAACATTGCCCGATCGTGTATACGGGATCTCATGAACACGAAAAGCATAGAATCAATTGAAATAAGCAGAATAATAGAATGCAAAAATCAAACAAAATTGAATATGTATGTATGTACAGGGCTCGATTCAGCATGTTTTAACCCATGGCAAGAGTATAGACTTACTCAAACTTACCTTCTGAAGACAATGGAGTGGTTTTGAAAACGGCTGGAGTTTGAAATTCGATTTTTCAAGAATTGAGAAAATTTTGCAAGAGTTTGGGTTATGCTTTAGCTAGGGTTTCGTGTTGCTGCTTGTACACAATGCTGAGCATTTATAGAGGAAGTTTGGATGGCAAAAGAGTGGAAAAAAGATTGCTCCATCAATGTGCAAATATTTTCTTTGAAAATAAAATCAAATATTGAAGAAAATATGATTTTCTCATCAATGCCATGGCTTGCACGAATTTGGTAAGTGTATTGGGCTTTCTTGGACATTAAGAAAGATATAAATCCAACTTAATTGAAAAATAACCTAATTTTCATATTTTACATAATTTATTTTTGAATTAAATGTTATAAAATTCAAATATAAATCACAAAATAGAAAATTACCAATGCCAAGCATTTATGGGTCAAGAATATTGTCATGAACAAGTTTGGATCAAAAGATTATAGGCCCATTTGGAAAATTTTGCACTTTTTAAAATGTCTTTTGTGCAATTGTCCAAAATCGCCCAACTTCAATGGTGTATCTTCTCAATTTTCCACATTTTGAGTGTTCTTGGACTTTTGAAAGCTCTAAGAGTCCTCTAAACAATGTCTTTGGTTTCATCTCAATTGAGTTACCATGCTCAATATATCTTCAAATCAAAAGTTGACTTTTGTTGACTTTGAAAATGACCAGAATGTTTCGAGCCATACCTCTCAATTGAAGCATTTTTGACATTCTTGTGAGACATGAAGTTGTATAGAATTGAATTTCCTTCAAAACAAGAGGTGGTGGAAAATTTCGAGAAAGTATGAGAAAGTTATGATCACCAAAGTTCATTGACTTTTCACCTAGAAACCCTAATTTAGAAAGTTTGACTTTGAGCAAATCTTGAGTTTTCTTGATGAATCATGATCAACCCTTGATCAAATGATGAATGTAACTTCAAAATGAGGATGTTGACCAAAAATATGAGGTTTGATCTGTATGTTGACCACGTTGACTTTTGTCCAATACAACCGATTTTCAACCATCCGAGCAATTGTCCGAGGAAACTTGACTTGTGAGGCTCGCTTGACATGGAGAATCTTTAAAGCATATGAGGAGGCATGAAGACCATTGAGATGTTGGAAGCCCATCTTGGCTCGAGAGATACCAAACCCTAGTTTGGGTTGATTGTCTAGAGAGAGTTTGTCCGATCAACTCTCGAGGAACTTTGTATGGATGTATGAAATCTCTTGAGTAAATGGAGGGCAAATTTTGGGTATGACCCCTGCTCAATCTTCTTGTACGGAGGGTTAGATTGACACGCTTGTCTTCGTGACCTAGAGGTAGAAGATGATTGAACACCGAGTACACCGAAAATTTGCACTCGCTGGTGGATGACCGGAACGGGCTTACGATGCCATTTGGATACTTTGTCAAGGATGAGTCGACGCTAGACTCGAGAATGTTGATAGTGCGCATGAGATGGGCTTAAGATGCCATCCGAAAGATCGATGCCGAGTGAGCCGACGCTAGGCTCAGAGATCGCCCGAAGGAGCATGGAGACGGGCTTAAGATGCCATCCGAGGGAGTCATACGTTAGAGTTCGTGTTCATTTTGAATGAATTTATTGGTTTTATTGATTTTAACCATATGCAGATTTCGAAAGTGAAGCAATCGTTGATAAGTAGCTCGAGATGGGCTTAAGATGCCATCCAAGGCAACCGAGTCGTACGCTAGACTGTAGTCTGCTGATAGAGGTCGAATAAATTCGTGTCGATTACTCGAGGGAGATTGTAGTTGGCAAAATGTGGATAGCTTCCTGTCAGCATCGGTGTTGATCCATTGTTCGTTATCGGAGGATAACCAGAGGTGGCCTTTGGATAGTTTTCCGCTTGTCGGCTTAATCTCGACTACCGTCGGAGGACAACCAAGGGCGGTCTTTCGTATAGTTTTCCGTCCGATGGGGCTTAATCCGACCATTGTCGGAGGACAACCAAGGGCGGTCTTTCGATAGTTTTCCGCCTATTCGGGCTTAATCTCGACCTGCTTAGGCGGATCGCTACCTATTTTGAAAAACAGAGAACTTTGATAGAAAATTTGGTTAGTTTTATGCAAAGTATGATGCATGATGTTGTATATGAATGACATATGCATGAATTATGATCGTATGAATGATAAATGTGGTATTCAAAACATATCCATCTTTGAAGAAGATGCGATGCCTCTTGAGGATTTGACCGCTGGGGAATTGAGTAGGTGAGATCCTCGCTAAGGAGAAGAAAGATATCCGGATTCCTCCGATGCACTATCCGACCAAGTCTTGGGCCTAGATATTGTCGAGGAAGGTAGAGATTGAGAAGCTCGTTGTCGGAGATCTCATATATAGACCTCACGAGGAGAATTGGGAGGCGATCCGCTGGGGACCTTGTATGTAGATCCTGGCCGAGGAAATTTAGGAGGCGCCCATCGGGATTTCGAGTGTAGATCTCACGAGAGCATTTGATAGTTGCGGAGACGGGCTGGAAGAGTCAGAACTCGTTGTAATCTCCGGCCGGGAATGAAGATGTAGGTTCCTCCGATGCACTATCCGACCAAGTTTGGGTATGGATACCGCTACCGGGGAAAAGGGACGGCCGAGATACTACCGGGATAAATACCTTGGTCGGGGTGAGGTGTTACCGCTGAGACCGATGTAACATTACTTGCTGAGTGGAATTGTAGCTCGTGGATTCCTTTGCTCGCTAGGGAAGTTGTGTTGTGAGTGACACCTCGCAGGATCATGCTCTACGGAATGCTTTGGTGACTTTCGTCGTCATCCAACCCCGGAGCCCGTAGTAAGTACTTTTGTATGTTCACTTTTCGATGTTTGTGATTAGATTCTTATTGTCAAATGCGATAGTCATTCAAAGCAAATGTTGGACTTATTGCAAATGACAAAAGTGAAAATTGTAAAGAGAAAGAAATTGTATTCATTTGAAAGGTGGCGATGGCCAAGTAGTTTTGTACACAAGAAAGGAAAAAGCTATGGAAACAATCTCGTTAGGTTCCAACTATGCTAGTACTATATATTTCGACTATCTCATCTCCTTGCCGCGTGAGAAAGTGAGTAGACTGATCTTCGCCATTTGAACCTTGAATGTCGATAGTAACTGAAGCGTATGATCCGAAGAGACATAGTCGGACGCTTAAATCCCTAACTTTTGCCTAGACCGCCTTTCGGTTTTCACCACCGATACCTTTTTGCCCAAGCCGCTTTTCGTGTTTTCGACTGCCAGTGTACATGTTTTGTATATATCCTTAATTTTTGCCCAACCTTTGGTTCGCCAGATGCCCTTATTTTTGCCTAGGTCGCCGACCCAGCGGGTCTATTTCATGCGTAGTATTTTTGACTATGTCTCCTGCTCATGTGGTGTGGGAAGTCTTCACCATCCATGGTGCTAAGTATCATAGTCTACCGGAAAATACCGCCTTGACTACAAACGGTCCTCATAAGTGGGAGTCCATTTGCCCTCGATCACCTTTGTGGAAGAATGATGCGCTTGACTACTAGATCACCGACTTGGTAGACTCCTGCTGACCTTCTTGTTAAATGCTCGATCATTCGCTTCGATAATCTGTCCATGGCGATAGATGCGAGTCGCTTCTCATCAATCAAATTAATCTGTCAAGGCGAGTCGACCCAATCGCCTTCGCCTAACTCTTCCTCTCGGAGGACTCTAGTCGAGGGTATCCGAACCTCGATGGGTAAGACGGCTTCCATACCGTAGACAAGAGAGAAGGGTTTCCTGATGTTCGTGTAGAAAGCGATAACCATGAAGAGCAAATGGTAACATCTCTGCCAATCTTTGTAAGTCACGCCATCTTTCAGATAATCTTCTTAATGTTCTTGTTGGGCTTCCATCTACCATTCATCTTAGGCCGATATGGAGAAGAATTGTGATGCTTGATCTTGAACTGCGTGCAGAGTTCGGTGATCATCTTATTGTTGAGATTGGAACCGTTATCTGTGATAATCCTTTCAGGAGTGCCATACCGACGGATAAGATTATGTTTGATGAATCGAGCCACAACATTCTTGGTAATAGATGCATACGAGGCTGCTTCTACCCACTTGGTGAAATAATCTATTGCCACAAGGATGAAACGATGTCCATTGGAAGCCGTGGGCTTAATCTCTCCGATCATGTCAATGCCCCACATTGCAAAAGGCCAAGGAGAAGTTAAAACATTCAGAGGTACCGGAGGTACGCGGTACTTTGTCGCGATAACCGCACTTGTGACAAGATCGAGATAGGTGACGATCACCCATGGTGGACCAATAGTAACCGTCTCAAAATCTTCTTAGCTATGGTGTGCCCATCGGAGTGGGTACCAAATTCGCCTTCGTAACTCTTCCATGATACGCATTGGTTTTCGTCTACACAATGAGTAAGCGATCGTGGTTGCGCTTGTATAAGATGTCGTTGTCGAGGAAAAATTTGATGCAAATCTTCTCATGAACTTTATCATTAATGATGATGCTTCCCGAGTCTCAAGATACCTCTTTACGCCATAGTACCAAGGTTTCTTCCAGATCAAGCTCATAACAATGCTACCGTTCGTCGAACTTCTCAATGATGATCCGGGAGCCTCGTTGTCCCATCTAACCTTGAACATAGACGACATAGTAGCCAATGCATCGCCAACCGATTCTCTCGTGGAATATGATTGAAAGTGATCTCTTCAAAGTAGGGAATCAAACCTGTAACATGCTCGATATGGAATGAGATTCGGATGCTTGATCCCAATCGCTCTTAACTCGATCACCAAAGTCGAGTCTCCATACACTGTAAGAACTTGATTCTAAGTCAATAAGCAGACCCATGATGCACGCCAGACCGCCATGTTGTTCGCAATCAAACATAATCGCGGTGAAAGGCGTGTCCACCGTAGGGATGTAATGATGGCGCCAATGCCATTGCTGGCGTTGAGGCTCCATCAAAGACCATAGTCCATCGATCCTTGTTCGTGTCCTTCGTCTGGACTTGGTTCTTCGTAATCAGTAACTAAAACATCTTCGTCTGAAATTAATCGCATAGATCGATAGTCATCTACGGCTTGATGAGCCAAATGATCGGCTACTACACTTCCTTTGATCGCTCGAGAAGTGTACCGATGTCATATTCGTCAAGATCATTTGCCATCTTGCTATTCTTCCCGAGAGATGGTTTCTCAAAGATGTATTTTATCGGATCCATCTTAGAAATCAACAAGGTAGTGTGAGTCAACATATACCGCCTTAGTCGGCGCAGCAAGCCAAAGCGTAAGTTTTCTCGTGTGAGTATCTTGTTTCACTGTAAACTTTTGCTAAGGTAGTATATTGCATGCTCTTTTCGACCAGCCATGTTACCCCAACACACACCCCATTGAGTTCTCTAACACCGCAAGTACATGATGAGAGGTCTTCCTTCGCGGCGGCGTGGATAGGAGGATTCAAGGTACCCTTGATTTTGTCAAAAGCGATCCGCAATCATCGCTCCATTCTACCACTTGATCTTTCTTAAGTAACTTGAAGATTGGCTCACAAGCAGCGCTATGTGCAATGAACGCAATGTAGTTCAATCGCCCAAGAAACCTCTCGACCTCCTTCTCGTGTGGAGCCGCATCTCTTGAATAGCTTTAACTTTGGCGGATCAACTTCAATACCTTTTCCACCGACAACAAACCCAGGAGTTTTCCGGATCCGACTCAAAGGTGCACTTGTTAGATTCTCAACTGCATTCTTCAATCACAAATAGTTTCTAAATGATCAAGATGTTTTTCTTCACCGTGATCGAGCTATCATGTCGCCGACGAGACCTCTATCTCGTGATGAATCATGTCATGAAATAATGTCACCATAGCACGCTGATGGCGCTTTTTCAACGGGCATGACCTTGTAGCGTAGTGCCCCTCGTAACGAAGTAGTCTTTCCATGTCTTCGTGAGCCATTTTAATCGATTGTAACCGAGAAACCATCCATGAAGGAGAAAACCTTATGTTGCGCGGTGTTGTCAACCGTAACATCAATATGAGGAAGTGGAAATCGCTCTTTGGACTCGCTTTGTTCAGATCTCGTAATCCACACACATCGCATTTTACCATCCTTCTTAGGCACGGGTACCACATTTGCAACCCACTGGGATAAGAGGTACAACTAAGAAACCGCATTGAACGTTCATAACTTCGCTTTGATTTTTCTCGACATCTCGTGACGCATGCGACGAACCTTCTGTTTCACCGAGAAAACCTCTTTGTCGGCAATCGGTGTACCACAATATCAATGTCTAAACCTGCATGTCTTCGTATGACCAAGCAAAACCTCAATATAGTCTCGTAGCATTTGAACCAATTTTTCTTTAACACTATTCTCAAGACCCGCCTTATCTTGATCTCTTTTCTCGTTTCGCAGTACCCAAATTCACAACCTCAACTTGTTTTTCGTGGTGGATGTATAACTCGCTTCTTCTTGTGTAGGCCGCAAGTTCTCGCACTTCACAATCTTCCTCACTTTCCTTCGGCTTGGTAGATCGGATTATCAAGTCATATTTAGCAATAGCATAGCTGTTATTAACTAGATTCGAGTGATTCGCAGTTGTATCACGGGTGTGTGTAAGAAACACATAGCTTTTTGAAGGGGTGATAAAGTAAAAGAAAGAAACAAACAATTGAATGCAAAAGTCCAACGAATTTATTGAATGAAAATACGCAAACGAAAGATAATAACCTCGAACGAGCCATGATGCCTCGTAAGGCACTAGGTCAAAGTTTATTGTTCAAAACATAGAAAATACGAAAAGCAAAACAAAACAAAAGTAATTACCCTGGCTAAAGGAGATTGGTATGACGCCTTCGCCTTCCAATTGCCGAGCCCATGATCCGAGTTGGAAGATCCACTTGCCGATGTCAAGTCTTTGTCGCCGTTCTATAGCATGGATTCCACTGCCGATGCGGAAGGGAAGTGGCCGGCACGTCAGGCGATCATCTTCCGACCTTGATGGTGAAGCCTAAACCGCCTTGTCAAATTTGAAAGGAAGATCGTGAGCTGACCCCAAATAGTACTCTTCCTTCTTCAACAAAGCAGCTGAGCATCTTTCAATGAGGCCATCCTAGGCGGAACTTGTGTAACTCTCAGAGGACGGGAGTCACAGCATGACTGGTATTGTTTCAAAAGCTTGACAGGAGTCTCAAGAATTCACCCTCCATCTCGAGATACGAATGACCGTAGATGACCCACCACATATTCTTCTTCACCACATACCGTAACAACCTTCCTTTCACCGGTATTTCGGCCTGGCGGGTAGGTAATACCCTGCCCCATGTATCCAAGGGCGCCCAAGTAGGCAAGAGTAAGGTGACGAATGTCCATGACAAAGAAAAGAGTCAAAAGTCCGGGAACCGACTTTAACAGTGTAGTGAGCTTTCCAAGCACCGTCATTAGAACCATCAAAAGCTCTCACGATAATGTCACCGGGTCTCGAACCAACCCTTCGACATCAAGTCGATCAAAAGCGCTGAAGGATATTTAAAGCGTAACCTATCAACCAAAACATGAGACAGGGTAACGCCCTTACATTCAACAAAGATGTGCAAGGCCTTGTTGTGTTTCTTTCCGGAAGGAGTCAAATCAATATCAGAGAAGCCTAGGCCGTTGTTGGCAGCAAGGCTAGCAATACAAACTTCGAATCGATCGTGGTAGTGTCTATGCACATGAGCTTCTTCGTAAACTTCACCAAGGCATTAGCATGAGCCTCGGAGCACAAGAGCAGAGCGAGTATGGAAATCTTGGACGGAGGCTGTCCTAACTGTTCCACAACATTGTAATCACTCTTCTTGATGATCTTCAGAATTTCTTCCATTTCTTGTTTGGAGGTGTCTTTAGTAACTTCCTTTGGTACTTCGTCGAGCAGATGAGCCACCGATTCTTTCCTCTAGCTAGGATATTGGTGGAGTAGACGGAATGCGAGCCGGAGTCGCAGTTGTCTTTGGAGGAGAGATCTCGAGAGAATACCCTTCCGTTCTCGTCACCCATCGATCCTGATGTTGTCGACAATGTGAATAGAAGATCTAATGGTAAGATCTTCAATTGTCGAGGGTCTTGCTTGACGCCATGATAGTAAACATCAGCCCATAGTTCCAAGGGATAGCCTTGTCGAGGAATATGGAACTGGTCTTGGAGAAGTGATAATGAGAGGTGCCACCTAGGCACAGGATCGCAGAGGAAACTTATTGTGTTAACATCAAGATAGTCTTCTGGAAATCGTCACCCCATCCGTCGCTTTAAAATCTTCAATAGGAATCTTGTAACTATCGTGACAAAGTACTTCACCATGTAATCATACTTTCCACTTGCTGCCCCAAGGTATCCCACACGCATGGTACAATTTCATTCACATCTTCGATCTTCAACTTAGACATATCTTCACACAACTCGCATGTGTGGTTTCGTAAATAGTATCTCACTTGTTATCCATCATGCAATCGAACACGCCTTCTCAACCAAGCACAACCATCAGGCGGATGGGCACCAACGATAATTCTCGGCATCCCGGATTGACACCGCTTGCAACAAATTCTTCTTAATACCATCGAGGAATGGTCAAGTCATCTATGTTGAAGACATAAGTATCATCCCAACAAGATTGGAACTTTGTCATGGTTAGCATAGGAGCGTTGATCACATTCGAGTCTCAACAGAGGGTCAAACTCAATCGCTTAGCTTCAATCATATCTTGAATCTTGTTCTTCGAGCCCAACAATTGTCGTTGTCGTGCCTCGGGTGTTGGAATGGTAAGCACACTTAGCATTAGGATTGTACTTTGGAGAGGAAGTGTTGACATTCGAGGAGGATCCTCAAGGTAATCATCTCCGCTCAACATGTGTTGCTATGCACAAAGGCATGTTGATCTTCAGAACTGCCTTCGCTATGCTGCTCGTTACGCTGCTGTCTCACCGAGGTTGTGCCGATGTAGGATCGAGATCACAACCGCCCCTACAGATTGAGCACGGTCGGTCTTGGCGCGGCTTTTCGACCATACACAAGATTGGCTTCTTTTCTTACCACCAAAAGATTTCTTCGCAAAGATTTGAAGATGACTCCACCGAATCTTCCCACTCTTGATACCAACCACGCCGCTCAGAATATCAGCTCGGTGAATCCAGATGAAGAATTTCCAATCGATGATTGAAGAACGGGCCTGCTGTTCCCATGAACATATCAACCAACTCCCTATTGGACAAGGGTGGTTGAACTCACCGCTAGATCTCCATTTCGAGCATACCTTGAACTTCTCACACGACCCATAGACATGCTTTGTAGTTGCATGAGAGTGGGTGTCAATTCAAGATTGTACTCATATTGTCTATAGAAAGCATCAGCCAAATCACCCAAGTAACGGATACGGTCATTCTCTAGCCGATAGTACCATTCCAACCGAGTCTTGACAAACTCTTGAAAATAGTGCATCCACAACTTTCTCTCCATCGCGGGATTGATTTTCCAACATAAGACTTCAAATGCAGCTTAGGGCAAGACATGCCATCATACTTGGCAAAAGTAGGAACTTTGAACTGGGAGGAATCACAACACCAAGGACAAGACTTAGATCATCAAAATTCAGCCCTGACATCTTCGTGTTTTCCACAAGATTCAGACGGTCTTCAAGTTGTTTGTACTTGTCATCTTCATCGAGACTCGCTATAATCGTAGCGTCCTCTCCTTCTTTCTTTGGCTCACGCTGGTCACCATCATCACCCTTGGTACCTCACGGACACTTCCTTCGTAGAGCTCGATCCGACCGACCACTTTTGACCCCTTTGTAGCGCCTACCCATGTTCGAGGAGACCAACAACCTTTTCTTTCTGTTGATGAGCTTCTTCATCTTCTTGGCCTTGGACCAAGTTGGTGAACATCCTGAAACCGAGCATTCCGAGCTTGAAGATCTTTGACGGACTGCTCAAGAGCCATTTCGCTAAAATAAATAGCGAGCAAATGAGAAAACCAATCTCCAATGTACCGTGATGCAATGTTATGCTATGCTATGCAATGTTTATGCAAATGCAATGCAATGTTTTCAAGGACCTAAGAGATTTAAATTTTTAAACAAGCAATGAACAAACATTTATTAGTACTTTTATTATTCTTTTCTTTTTAAGTACAAGAGATAATTCAAACAATAAAAGAAAACATAAACATCCTAAAGCTCTAAGTCTCCCATGGGCGCTTCCTCTGGTGCCGATGTAGGCATTGATGCTTCGCCTCATGAAGTAGCTTTGTCAACTCTAACACTTTCTTCTCGCTATGCACACCGAGCTTCAAAGGTATCCCTTTCTTCTTTAGTTGAATCCGTGATCTCTTCAAGTCTTCAAAATTAGTAGGCATGTCAGATGGAGAATAAAGATAGGTACGCCACCTATAGCAACAGTTCCATAATTATCGGTAGAACAGCGTGAATGGCATCATGAGGTTTTGAGCTCGAGCTCGCACCCATTTGAGGTAAGGTTCCCAAGGAATGGAGTTCGTGCCCCAAAGTCTTGGTATCGGTCTTCTTTACCATGCCCCAAGCATGTACGAACCTTCGCCGGTAATTCGAGATCGTGGTCGTAGTCGAACACAATATCTTGAGAAGCATATCATGGACCATCTCTTCGGCAAAACCAAACCGACGAGCTAGAGAAGGGTTAGGTAATACCTCCCTTATACCAAGGAGGTACATTAGGGAATTCTCCACAACGCCAATGAATGTGAAACCTTTGAGAGAAAATATTCCAACGGATATTGAATGAGAGAGTGACATCAATCTTGAGACCATCTCAACCTTTGTTCATTCTTCAAAATCGATGGAGGAAGGTGCAATAAACCACCTTGAAAGTAACGTATACAACACATGAGAGTTCCTTGTCGCTTAGTAGTACGAGTGAGAGAATGTAATATCTCCAAGTAAAGTAGGCACAGGATTGCGGGTAAGAAACAACTTGATGGCATTGATATCGATGAATTGATCCGAGTTAGGAAATAGAACCAAACCATAAATTAATAAGGCCACAATGTTTTCAAATGCATGGAAACTCATAACTTTGAGGAATTCTCGGCTTTCTTAATTAGGAACTCAAGTAAACCCTTAACTCCACTTCTAGTTTCCCAATTGGCTTTTACATCCAACGCTTAAGATGTAAGGTCGATGCGTCTTCGCATTTAGGAACCTTTTCCAAACCGTGAATGGCATTTGGTCGAGAATAGGTATCCCAAGTAGCTTAGAGAACTCTTCTAAGGTAGGAACCAACCGATAACTGGAAATGTAAAGCAATGGTGTTTTCGGATCAAAGAACCGAATAGGACATGCATCATATCTTCTTCAAAACCGAGATAACCAAATCAAGTAGATAACCATGTCTTTGATGAACCGAGCATGGTCGGAATTTCTCAAACCAATTTTTGAGTTGAGAAGGATACCCATGAAGTTGATTCGATAGTCTTTCTAGAAGCCATAATCCCTACAAAACAGAGCAAAGATAAATCCCTAGGTCCTTGAAATAGTTAGAAATGATATGCAATGCGAATGATGTCATGATGTCATGTTTAGCACACACAAGCAATTCACACAATGAGCCTAGGGTTAAGGCTTGCATGAGGTATAGGTGATTACCCCACCAAAAGTTTGAGTTGGTTCATCCTGCCCTATAATAGTAACCGGTTCTAGGAATCTCATATCATTGATCTTTCTCGAGGCGCTTATTTCAATACGACGCCAAGTGGTCGATCGAAAATGTCCCAAAAGTCCGATCTCAATGAGCGAGCATCGAGTATCAACCAACCTCGGTCACACCAAAGTCCGCCATCTCACTACCTTCTAATGGCCAAGATGGGTCAATTAAGGTTCTAAAAGTTTAATTAGCGCTTGATGACACCACGCAGGCCAAATACTATCTTCAACTTGGGAATGAAGAGTATCGACAACCAAAGTGTCACGCTAACGTAGCCATCATGTTAACCGCGTAGTTATACGCCTAACGGTCGCGATGATCTAATTCTACTTACCTAAAAGGAAACCCGATCCGGTGTAGGATCCCCAACAATATAATACCCAAGCAACCCTTAAAGATAAAGCATACAATTCAAACAAAAGCAATAAAGGTTATCTAGAAACCTAAGGCAATTCTCTTTGGGTGATGTCCCAACAGTCGCCAGCCAGAATACGGTGAACCGACTTTGTAGGATTTTTGTATCCAAATGTGCGGATAGCAAGAGTCGCCACCGCTTTTATTTTTATCCAATTAAGGGAAGGTAAAAGTAACAAAAAGACCTTCGTTAGATTCTCGAGTTCGAGAATGGTTATGAAAAGGAAGGTATTAGCACCCTTTCATCCGTAGTTATCTACGGGCTCTTAGTTGCTCTAGATCACTTTTTAAAATTGCTTTTGTGTGTTTGACAAAAATGTTTTGAAAAAGCATTTCGCTTTGACTTTGTAATGACTCATGTAGGAGTGTATACAAAGTGTTCGAAATGTTTTGTTTTGAAAAGAATTTGAACTTTGAAAAAGTGTGTGGTGTGAAAAGCATTTGATAGAGCAAGCAACTAAAAGACTTATTTACCCACTTTAATTGGTTTTTCGTTACATTCCTTTAGAATAGCGCTAGCCATACCATTATTAGTTAAGTAGCTCCATTCGCTGGATGTAAGCGGACATTCGAGGGACATCGGATGGTCATAGAAAGCAACTTGAGGAAGTATCCTAGCACATTCAAGGGACTATCATCATTTTTCGTAGGCGACAATCGAGGGTCAAGATCATGTATTCGGAGGCGACATCGTGGGTCTTATGATCTTTGTATCGAAGGGACTATGATGATTTGTTTGAAGGCAACGGTGCTAGAATACCTCTACGCTCGAGGGACATGACCATTTTGAATTCGAAGGCAACGAGAGAGAATTACCCTAAGGGTGCGTGTGAAAGAAGTGTGTTGATTTCGATATGTTATCTTGAAAATTAGTGGGCTATGTTCAATTTTAGTCTCATACACGCCTAATTACTAGCAATTTATAGGTGCGAAATTAAATGCGAATGTAAAGGGCGGAAAGGTAAATGTCCCATATTACAAGGCTTTGGGGCGTATACATAATTTAAAATGCGGAAAATAAAATCCTAAATTAAACTATTACATCCCATATACAATTACATAATTGAAAAATAATATGATAAAATGATAAAGAGAAAATCGTCTCGAATCGGATCAACCCTAAAAAAGAAGAAATCTGAAAATGCAATATGAATCGAACAAGAGAAAAATGTTAGAAAAATGCAAATTTTAATATGGGAAAATTAATACATGCTGGAAATAAGATAAATAAGCTAAAATAATTTTTGGGATTTTTAAATGCAATTTAATAATTTAAAATGAATTTACAATGATTTAAATGCAAAATTACAAATAAAATAAATATGCATGCAAAATATATTTTTAATTTATTAAATTAAATAAAGATTTTCAGAAAACAAATGCAAAAAGAAAATTAATTTTGATAATTTTAATGCGAAATAAAATATGAAAAGAAATTAAATGCATGGAAATATTAAAAAATATGAAAATAGGAAAATAATGCAAGTTTTGAAAAGAATGCAACCTGGTCTCCGTGTGGTTCGAATCGAGACCATGGAAGGCATCTTTGCACAGAAGCGCCTTAACCACCGGACAAGTGGCGCTTGATGTTTGAAAATCGAAAACAATAACATATAAATGATGACGCTCCCGAAATATTCAAAACACGCCACCGCATGTGGACCCTGTGATTTATGAACGGACGAATCACGTTTCTTTTTACACGCCTGCATCCACCGAGTCAACGGCACGACGCCCGAGCCCTAGCCCCCGCCTTCTCCTACCATCCAATTTTCATATCCTCGCAAATACGCTAATCAAGGCTATGGTTAATGCTACCCCTAAATCGGGTCCGCGAACCCAATGGTGGCCTTCGCTTTTACCGAATCGACCGCAATTAGAGATACGGGATCATCAGCCCAAAACCCTAAGTATGGCAACTCGAGATTTTGACGCTCGCTTGCTAACGATTGCCCAGATCGTATATGGATCTCATGAACACGAAAAAGGCGAATCAATTGAAATAAGCGTAATAATAGAATGCAAAATCAAACAAAATTGAATATGTATGTATGTATTGGCTCGATTCAAGATGTTTTAACCTATGGCAAGAGTATGACTTACTCAAACTTACCTTCTGAAGACAATGGAGTGGTTTTTGAGGGCTGAAAACGGCTGGAGTTTGAAATTCGATTTTTCAAGAATTGAGAAAATTTTGCAAGAGTTTGGGTTATGCTTTAGCTAGGGTTTCGTGTTGCTGCTTGTACACAATGCTGAGCATTTATAGAGGAAGTTTGGATGGCAAAAGAGTGGAAAAAAGATTGCTCCATCAATGTGCAAATATTTTCTTTGAAAATAAAATCAAATATTGAAGAAAATATGATTTTCTCATCAATGCCATGGCTTGCACGAATTTGGTAAGTGTATTGGGCTTTCTTGGACATTAAGAAAGATATAAATCCAACTTAATTGAAAAATAACCTAATTTTCATATTTTACATAATTTATTTTTGAATTAAATGTTATAAAATTCAAATATAAATCACAAAAATAGAAAATTACCAATGCCAAGCATTTATGGGTCAAGAATATTGTCATGAACAAGTTTGGATCAAAGATTATAGGCCCATTTGAAAATTTTGCAATTTGACCAAATGTCCTTTTGTGCAATCTTCAAAATCGCCCAACTTCCGAATGGTGTATCTTGCTCAATTTTCCACATTTTTGAGTGTTCTTGGACTTTTTGGAAAGCTCTAAGAGTCCTCTAAACAATGTCTTTGGTTTCATCTCAATTGGAGTTACCATGCTCAATATATCTTCAAATCAAAAGTTGACTTTTGTTGACTTTGAAAATGACTCAGAATGTTTTCGAGCCATACCTCTCAAATGAAGCATTTTTGGACATTCTTGTGAGACATGAAGTTGTAGAGAATTGAATTTCCTTCAAAACAAGAGGTGGTGGAAAATTTGAGAAAGTATGAGAAAGTTATGATCACCAAAGTTCAGCTTGACTTTTCACCTAGAAACCCTAATTTAGAAAGTTTGACTTTGAGCAAATCTTGAGTTTTCTTGATGAATCATGATCAACCCTTGATCAAATGATGAATGTAACTTCAAAATGAGGATGTTGACCAAAAATATGAAGTTTGACTGTATGTTGACCACAGTTGACTTTTTGTCCAATACAACCGATTTTCAACCATCCGAGCAATTGTCGAGGAAACTTGACTGAGGCTTGAAACTTGACATGGAGAATCTTTGAAGCATATGAGGAGGCATGAAGACCATTGGAGATGTTGGAAGCCCATCTTGACTCGAGAGATACCAAACCCTAGTTTGGGTTGATTGTCTAGAGAGTTTGTCGATCAACTCTCGAGGAACTTCGAGTATGGATGTATGAAATCTCTTGAGTAAATGGAGGGAAAATTTTGGGTATGACAGCTGCCCTGCTCAATCTTCTTGTACTGAGGGTTAGATTGACACGCTTGTCTTTCGTGGACTGGAGGTAGAAGATGATCGAACACCGAGTACACACCGAAAATTTGCACTCACTGGTGGATGACCCGGAACGGCCAGATGCCATTTGGATACTTTGTTGGGATGAGTCGACGCTAGACTCGAGAATGTTGATAGGTGCGCGATGAGATGGGCTTAAGATGCCATCCGAAAGATCGATGTTGGGAGTGAGCCGACGCTAGGCTCAGAGACGCCCTCGAAGGAGCATGGAGATGGGCTTAAGATGCCATCCGAGGAGTCATATGTTAGACTTCGTGTTCATTTTGAATGAAGTTATTGGTTTTATTGATTTTTAACCATATAAGCATTCGAAAGTGAAGAATGTTGATAAGTAGTCGGAGATGGGCTTAAGATGCCATCCAAGGCAACCGAGTCGACGCTAGACTCAGAGTCATTGATAATAGGAAGAGGTCGAATAAATCTTCGTCGATTACTCGAGGAGATTGTAGTTGGCAAAATGATAGCTTCCTCTGCAGCATCGGTGTTGATCCATTGCCCATATCGGAGGATAACCAGAGGTGGTCTTCGATAGTTTTCCGCTTCTCGGGCTTAACTCGACCACCGTCTGAGGACAAACAAGGGCGGTCTTTCGATAGTTTTCCGCCGATTCGGGCTTAATCTCGGACCAACGTCGGAGGACAACCAAGGGCGGTCTTTCAGATAGTTTTCCGCCGATTCGGGCTTAATCTCGGACTCGCTTAAGGCCAAGGATCATACCTATTTTGGAAAAAACGAGAGAACTTTGATAGAAAATTTGGTTAGTTTTATGCAAAGTATGATGCATGACAGTGTATATGAATGACATATGCATGAATTATGACTGTATGAATGATAGATGTTGTGGTATTCCAAAACATATCCATCTTTGAAGAAGATGCGGATGCCTGTTTGAGGATTTTTGACTCCTGCTTAGGGAATTGAGTAGGTGAGATCCCTGCTTTTGAAGGAGAAGAAAGATATCCGGATTCCTCCGATGCACTATCTCGACCAAGTCTTGGGCCTAGATATTGTCGAGGAAGGTAGAGATTGAGAAGCCTGTTGGAGATCTCATATAGACCCCGCCGAGGAGAATCTGAGGCGATCCGTGGGGACCTTGTATGTAGATCCGCCGAGGAAATTTAGGAGGCGCCCACTGGGATTTCGAGTGTAGATCTCATGAGAGCATTTGATAGTTGGGAGACGGGCCGAAGAGTCGGAACTCGTTGTAATCTCCGGGCCGGGAATGATGTAGGTTCCTCCGATGCATTATCCACCAAGTTTGGGTATGGATACCGCCGGGGAAAAGGGACGGCCGAGATATACGGGGATAAATACTTTGACGGGGTGAGGTGTTACCGCTGAGACCGATGTAACATTACTCGTTGAGTGGAATTGTAGCTCGGATTCCTTTGCTCGCTGGGAAGTTGTGTTGTGAATGACACCTTGCAGGGATCATGCTCACGGGAATGCTTTGGTGACTTTCGTCATCCCAATTCCCCGGAGCCTCGTAGTAAGTACTTTGTATGTTCACTTTTCGTATGTTTGTGATTAGATTCTTATTGTCAAATGATAGTCATTCAAAGCAAACGTTGGACTTATTGCAAATGACAAAAGTGAAAATTGTAAAGAGAAAGAAATTGTATTTATTTGAAAGGTGGCGATGGCCAAGTAGTTTTGTACACAAGAAAGGAAAAAGCTATGCGGAAACAATCTCGTTAAGTTCCAACTATGCTAGTACTCATATATTTCAACTATCTCCTCCTTGTCAAGAGAAAGTGAGTAGACCGATCTTCATTTGAACCTTGAATGTGATAGTAACCGAAGCAGATGATCCGAAGAGACATAGTCGCACGCTTAAATCCCTAACTTTGCCTAGACCGCCTTTCGGTTTTCACCAATGATACCTTTTTGCCCAAGCCGCTTTTCGTGTTTTCGACTTGCGGGTGTACATGTTTTGTATATATCCTTAATTTTTGCCCGAACCTTTGGTTCGCCAGATGCCCTTATTTTTGCCTAGGTTCGCCGACCTAGCGGGTCTATTTCATGCGTAGTATTTTTGACTATGTCTGCTCACTGTGGTGTGGGAAGTCTTCACCATCCATGGTGCTAGTATCATAGTCTCAAAATACTGTCTTGACTACAAACGGTCCCTCATAAGTGGAGTCCATTTGCCCTGGATCACCTTGTGGAAGAATGATGCGCTTGACTACTAGATCACCGACTTTAGACTCTTGCTTGACCTTCTTGTTAAATGCTCCGATCATCGCTTCTCGATAAATCTGTCCATGGCGATAGATGTGAGTCGCTTTCATCAATCAAATTAATCTGGTCAAGAAGTCTGACCCAATCGCTTCGCTAACTCGCCTCTGGAGGACTCTAGTCGAGGGTATCCGAACCTCGATGGGTAAGACGGCTTCCATACCGTGAGACAAGAGAGAAGGGTTGCCTGCTGATGTTCGTTGAAAAGCGATAACCATGAAGAGCAAATGGTAACATCTCGTGCCAATCTTTGTAAGTCATAGTCATCTTCAGATAATCTTCTTAATGTTCTTGTTGGCGGCTTCCATCGCTACTGCTCATCTTAGGCCGATATGGAGAAGAATTGTGATGCTTGATCTTGAATCGTGCAAGTAGTTCGGTGATCATCTTATTGTTGAGATTGGAACCGTTATCCGTGATAATCCTTTCAGAGTGCCATACCGACGGATAAGATTATGTTTGATGAATCGAGCCACAACATTCTTGGTAATGATGCATACGAGGTCGCTTCTACCCACTTGGTGAAATAATCTATTGCCACAAGGATGAAACGATGTCCATTGAAGTCAGGGCTTAATTCTCCGATCATGTCAATGCCCCACATTGCAAAAGGCCAAGGAGAAGTTAAAACATCGTGAGGTACCGGAGGTATGTACTTTGCTCCGCATAACCGCACTTGTGACAAGATCGAGATAGCGTGACGATCGCCCATGGTGGACCAATAGTAACCTGCTCTCAAAATCTTCTTAGCTATGGTGTGCCCAATCGGAGGGTACCAAATTGCCTTCGTAACTCTTCCATGATACGCATTGTGCTCGTCTACACAATGGAGTAAGCACAATCGGGTTGCGCTTTGTATAAGATGTCGCTGTCGAGGAAAAATTTGGATGCAAATCTTCTCATGAACTTTATCATTAATGTATGCCCTCGGATATTCTTGAGTCTCAAGATACCTCTTACGCCATAGTACCAAGGTTTCTTCCATCAAGCTCATAACAATGCGCTGGTTCGTCGAACTTCTCAATGATGATCCGGGAGCCTCGTTGTCCCATCTAACCTTGAACATAGACGACATAGTAGCCAATGCATCCGCTAACCGATTCTCTTCTCGTGGAATATGATTGAAAGTGATCTCTTCAAAGTAGGGAATCAAACTCGTAACATGCTCGATATGGAATGAGATTCGATGCTCAGATCCCAATCGCCTTAATCCGACCGATCACCAAAGTCGAGTCTCCATACACTGTAAGAACTTGATTCTTAAGTCAATAGTGCTTTTAAGACCCATGATGCACGCTCAGACCGCCATGTTGTTGCAACCAAAACATAATCGCGGTGAAAGGCGTATGTCCGCCTCATAGGATGTAATGATGGCGCCAATACCATTGCTGCGCGCTGAGGCTCCATCAAAGACCATAGTCCATCGATCCTTGTTCGTGTCCTTCGTCCGACTTGGTTCTTCGCAATCAGAATTAGTAAAACATCTTCGCCTGAAATTGAACCGCATAGACCGATAGTCATCTACGGCTTGATGAGCCAAATGATCGGCTACCACTTCCTTTGATCGCTTTCTCGAGAAGTGTATCGATGTCATATTCGTCAAGATCATTTGCCATCTTGCTATTCTTCCCGAGAGTGGTTTCTCAAGATGTATTTTATCGGATCCATCTTAGAAATCAAGGTAGTGTGAGTCAACATATACCGCCTTAGTCGGCGAGCAGCCCAAGCCAAAGCGCAAGTTTTCTCGAGCCGTGAGTATCTTGTTTCACAATGTAAACTTTTTGCTAAGGTAGTATATTGCATGCTCTTTTCGACTGCACTTGCCATGTTGCCCCAACACACCCCATTGAGTTCTCTAACACCGCAAGTACATGATGAGAGGTCTTCCTTCTGGCGGCATCGTGGAGGATTCAAGGTACTCCGATTTTGTCAAAAGCGATGGCAATCGCCATTCCATTCTACCACTTGATCTTTCTTTTAACTTGAAGATTGGCTCACAAGTAAGCTTATGTGCAATGAATCGCAATGTAGTTCAATCGCCCAAGAAACTCTAACTTTCTGCAGGGAGCTGGCATCTTTGAATAGCTTTAACCTTGGCGGGATCAACTTCAATACCTTTTCCACGACAACAAACCCTGTGAGTTTTGATCCGACTCCAAAGGTGCACTTGTTAGGATTGCCCTTCAATGTCAAATAGTTTCTACAAATGATCAAGATGTTCTTCTTCACCGTGATCCTATCATGTCGCCGACGAGACCTCTATCTCGTGATGAATCATGTCATGAAATAATGTCACCATAGCACGCGATAAGTGGCGCGGCTTCCCGAACGGCATGACCTTGTAGCGTAAAGTGCCCCACCGTAACAAAGTAGTCTTCCATGTCTTCGTGAGCCATTTTAACTGATGTAATGGAGAAACCATCCATGAAGGAGAAAACCTTATGCTGCGGTGTTGTCAACCGTAACATCAATACGAGGAAGTGGGAAATCGTTGACTCGCTTGTGTGATCTCGTAATCCCACACACGCGCATTTTACCATCCTTCTTAGGCACGGGTACCACATTTGCAACCCACTGGGATGAGGTGACAACTAAGAAACTGATTGAACCGCTTATAACTTCGGCTTTGATTTTCTCGACATCTCGTGACGCATGCGATTTAACCTTCTTTCACCGAGAAAACCTCTTTGTCGGCACGGTGTACCACAATATCAATGTCTAAACCCGCATGTCTTCTTATGACCAAGCAAAACCTCAATATAGTCTCGTAGCATCCAACCAACTTTAACATCGCTCTCAAGACCCGCCTTATCTTGATCTCTTTTTCTTTTTAGTACCCAAATTCACAACTCAACTTTTCTCTTGTGGTCAGTATAACTCGCTTTTTCTGTAGTAGCCGCAAGTTTCTTCGCACTTCACAATCTTCCTCACTTTCGCTTCGCTTGGTAGATCGGATTATCAAGTCATATTTAGCAATAGCATAGTCATATTAAGTATTCGAGTGATTTCAGTATCACGTGGGTGTGTGTAAAAACACATAGTGAAGGGTGATAAAGTAAAGAAAGAAAACAAACAATTGAATGCAAAAGTCCAACGAATTTATTGAATGAAAATACGCAAACGACGATGATAATACCTCGCAAACGAGCCATGATGCCCAAGGCACTAGGCTTTCAAAGTTTATTGTTCAAAACATAGAAAAACGAAAAGCAAACAAAACAAAAGTAATTACTCCCGCTAAAGGAGATTGGTATGACGCCTTCACCTTCCAATTGCCGAGCCCATGATCCGAGTTGGAAGATCCACTTGCGATGTCAAGTCTTTGTCGCCGTTTCTATAGCATGGATTCCACTGGCTGATGCGGAAGGGAAGTTGGCCGCACGTCAATGCATCATCTTCGACCCTTGATGGTGAAGCCTAAACCGCCTTGTCAAATTTGAAAGGAAGATCGTGAGTGACCCCAAATAGTACTTTTCCTTCTTCAAAGCAGCTTGAGCATCTTTCAATGAGGCCATCCTAGGCGGAACTTGTAACTTCAGAGGACGGGGAGTCAACAGCATGACTGGGTATTGTTTCAAAAGCTTGATGGAGTCTCAAGAATTCACCCTCCATCTCGAGATAGCGGAATGACTGTAGATGACCGACCACATATTCTTCTTCACCACATACCGAACAACCTTCCCTTTCACCGGTATTTCAGCTCGATGTAAGGTAGAGGTAACGCCCCATGTATCCAAGGGCCCAAGTAGGTAAGAGTAAGGTGACTAATGTCCATGACAAAGAAAGTAGAGTCAAAAGTCGGGAACCGACTTTAACAGTGAGTGAGCCTCCAAGCATCGCTCGCTTAGAACCATCAAAAGCTCTCACGATAATGTCACCGGGTCTCGAACCAACCCTTCGACATCAAGTCGATCAAAAGCGCTTTAAGGATATTTAAAGCGTAACCGTATCAACCAAAACATGAGATGGTAACTTGCATTCAACAGATGTGCAAGGCTTTGTTGTGTTTCTTTCCGAAGGAGTCAAATCAATATCGTAGAAGCCTAGGTTGTTGGCAGCTGTGCTAGCAATACAAACTTCGAATCGATCGCTGGTAGTGTCTTATGGCACATGAGCATTCTTCGAAACTTCACCAAGGCATTAGCATGAGCCTCGAGCACAAGAGCAGAAGCGAGCATGGAAATCTTGGACGGAGTCTTCCAACTGCTCCACAACATTGTAATCACTCTTCTTGATGATCTTCGTAATTTCTTCCATTTCTTGTTCGAGGTGTCTTTAGTAACTTCCTTTGGTACTCGGCTGAGCAGGATGAGCCACCGATTCTTTCCCTCTAGTCGATATTGGTGGAGTAGACGGAATGCGAGCCGGAGTCGCAGTGTCTTTGGAGGAGAGATCTCGAGAGAATACCCTTCCGCTCGTCACCTTATCGATCCGTGATGTTGTCGATGTCGTGAATAGAAGCTCTAATGGTAAGATCTTCAATTGTCGAGGGTCTTGCTTGACGCCGGATAGTAAACATCACCCATAGTTCCAAGGGATAGCCTTGTCGAGGAATATGGAACCGGTCTTGGAGAAGTGATAATGAGAGGTGCCACTCTAGGCATGTGGATCAACAGAGGAAACTTATTGTGTTAACATCAGATAGTCTTCGGGAAATCACACCCCATCCGGCCGCTTTAACATCTTCAATAGGAATCTTGTAACTATCGTGACAAGTACTTCACCATGTAATCATACTTTCCACTTGGCTGCCCCAAGGTATCCCACACGACGGTACAACTTCATTCACATCTTCGATCTTCACTTAGCCATATCTTCACACAACTCGCAGTGGTTTCGTAAATAGTATCTCACGGTTATCCATCATGCATCGAACACGCCTTCTCAACCAAGCACAACCATCGTGCGGATGGGCACCAACGATAATTCTCGGGCATCCGGATTGACACCGCTTGCAACAAATTCTTCTTAATATATTAGAGGAATGGTCAAGTCATCTATGTTGAAGACATAAGTATCATCCCCAACAAAGATTGGAACTCTTGTCATGGTTAGGCATAGGAGCGTTGATCACATTCGAGTCTCAACAGAGGGTCAAACTCAACTCGCTTAGCTTCAATCATATCTTGAATCTTGTTCTTCGAGCCCAACAATTGCTTGTCGTGCCCCTGGTCAGTTGGAATGGTAAGCACACTTAGCATTAGGATTGTACTTGGAGAGGAAGTGTTGACATTCCGAGGAGGATCCTCAAGGTAATCACCTGCTCAACATGTGTTGCAAGGTTCATACAAAGGCATGTTGATCTTCAGAACTGCCTTCGGCGCGCTCGTTACGCTGCTGTTGTCTCGCCGAGGTTGTGCCGATGTAGGATCGAGATCACAACCCCCCTACGATTGAGCACGGTCGGTCTTGCGCGCTTTTCTCGACCATACACAAGATTGGCTTCTTTCTTACCACCAAAAGATTTCTTCAAAGATTTGAAGATGACTCCACCTGAATCTTCCCACTCTTGATACCAGCCTCACGCGCCGTCACAATATCACTTGAATCCGGATGAAGAATTTCCAATCGATGATCAAGAACGGGCCTGTTAGTGTTCCCATGAACATATCAACCAACTCCCTATTGGACAAGGGTGGTTGAACCATCGCTAGATCTCTCCATTTCGAGCATACCCTTGAACTTCTCACACGACCCATAGACATGCTTTGTAGTTGCATGCGAGTGGGTGTCAATTCAAGATTGTACTCATATTGTCTCAGAAAAGCATCACCAAATCACCCAAGTACGGATACGTCATTCTCTAGTCGATAGCACCATTCCAACCGGTTTCGACAAACTCTTGAAAATAGTGCATCCACAACTTCTCGCATCATGTGGGGATTGATTTTCCGAACATAAGACTTCAAATGCAGCTTAGGGCAAGACATGCCATCATACTTGGCAAAAGTAGGAACTTTGAACTGGGAGGAATCACAACACCAGACAAGACTTAGATCATCAAAATTCAGCCCGACATCTTCGTGTTTCCACAAAGATTCAGACGGTCTTCAAGTTGTTTGTACTTGTCATCTCATCGAGTATCGGCTATAATCGAGCGGTCCTCTCCTTCTTTCTTTGGCTCACGCTGGTCACCATCATCACCCTTGGTACCCTTGCACGGACACTTCTTCAGAGAGCTCGATCCGACCGACCACTTTTGGACCCCTTTGTAGCGTCTACCCATGTCGAGGAGACCAACAACCTTTTTCTTCTGTTGATGAGCTTCTTCGATCTCTCTTGGCCTTGGACCAAGTTGGTGAACATCCTAAACCGAGCATTCGAGCTTGAAGATCTTTGACGGATCGCTCAAGAGCCATTTCGCTAAAATAAATAGTAGCAAATGAGAAAACCAATCTCCAATGTACCGTGATGCAATGTTATGCTATGCTATGCAATGTTTATGCAAATGCAATGCAATGTTTTCAAGGACCTAAGAGATTTAAATTTGTTAAACAAGCAATGAACAAACATTTATTAGTACTTCTTTTATTATTCCTTTTTTCTTTTAAGTACAAGAGATAATTCAAACAATAAAAGAAAACATAAACATCCTAAAGCTCTAAGTCTCCCATGGGCGCTTCCTCTGGTGCCGATGTAGGCATTGATGCTTTCGCCTCATGAAGTAGCTTTGTCAACTCTAACACTTTCTTCTCGCCATGTAACATCGAGCTTCAAAGGTATCCTTTCTTCTTTTAGTTGAATCCGTGATCTCTTCAAGTCTTCAAAATCAGAGGCATGTCGATGGAGAATAAAGATAGGGTACGCCACCTATAGCACACGTTCCATAATTCGTAGAACAGCGTGAATGGCATCATGAGGTTTTGAGCTCGAGCTCGCACCCATTTGAGGTAAGGTTCCCAAGGAATGGAGTTCGGTGCCCCAAAGTCTTGGTATCGGTCTTCTTTACCATGCCCCAAGCATGTATGAACCTTCATCGGTAATCTCGAGATCGTGGTCGTAGTCGAACACAATATCTGGAGAAGCATATCATGCGGACCATCTCTTCGGCAAAACCAAACCGACGAGAGCTAGAGAAGGGTTGTAAGTACCTCCCTTATACCAAGGAGTGGTACATTAGGAATTCTCCACAACGCCAATGAATGTGAAATCCTTTTGAGAGAAAAGATTCCAACGGATATTGGAATGAGAGTGACATCAATCTTTGAGACCATCTCAACCTTTGTTCATTCTTCAAATCTGATGGAGGAAGTGAAATAAACCACCTTGAAAGTAACGGTATACAACACATGAGAGTTCCTTGTCGCTTAGTAGTACGAGTGTGGAGAGAATGTAGAATATCTCCAAGTAAAGTAGGCACAAGATTGCGGGTAAGAAACAACTTGATGGCATTGATATCGATGAATTGATCCGAGTTAGGAAATAGAACCAAACCATAAATTAATAAGGCCACAATGTTTTCAAATGCATGGAAACTCATAACTTTGAGGAATTCCTGCTTTTAATTAGAACTTGGCAAGTAAACCCTTAACTCCACTTCTAGTTTCCCAATTGGCTTCGACATCTGAACGCTTAAGATGTAAGGCTGATGCGATGTCTTCGTACTTAGGAACCTTTTCCAAACCGGTGAATGGCATTTGGTCAAGAATAGGTATCCCAAGTAGCTTAGAGAACTCTTCTAAGGTAGGAACCAACCGATAACTGGAAATGTAAAGCAATGGTGTTTCGGATCAAAGAACCGAATAGACATGCATCATATCTTCTTCAAAACCGAGATAACCAAATCAAGTAGATAACCATGTCTTTTGATGAACCGAGCATGGTCGGGAATTTCAAACCAATTCTTTGAGTTGAGAAGGATACCCATGAAGTTGATTCGATAGTCTTTCTAGAAGCCATAATCCCTACAAAACAAAGCAAAGATAAATCCCTAGGTCCTTGAAATAGTTAGAAATGATATGCAATGCGAATGATGTCATGATGTCATGTTTAGCACACACAAGCAATTCACAATGAGCCTAGGGTTAAGGCTTGCATGAGGTATAGGTGATTACCCCACCAAAAGTTTGAGTTGGTTCATCCCGTCCTATAATAGTAACCGGTTCTAGGAATCTCATATCATTGATCTTTCTCAGAGGCGCTTATTTCAATACGACGCCAAGTGGTCGATCGAAAATATCCCAAAAGTCTCGATCTCAATGAGCGTAGCATCGAGTATCAACCAACCTCGGTCACACTCAAAGCCGCCATCTCACTACCTTCTAATGGCCAAGATGGGTCAATTAAGGTTCTAAAAGTTTAATTAGCGCTGATGACACCACGCAGAAGCCAAATACTATCTTCAACTTGGGAATGAAGAGTATCGGACAACCAAAGTGTCACGCTAACGTAGCCATCATGTTGACCCGTAGTTATACGCTCAACGGTCGCGATGATCTAATGCTACTTACCTAAAGGAAACCCGATCCGTGTAGGATCCCCAACAATATAATACCCAAGCAACCCTTAAAGATAAAGCATACAATTCAAAAAAAGCAATAAAGGTTATCTAGAAATCCCTAAGGCAATTCTCTTTGGGTGATGTCCTCAGCAGTCGCCGCCTGAATACTGTGAACTCGACTTTGTAGGATTTTTGTATCCAAATGTGCGGATAGCAAGAGTTTCCACCGACTTTTATTTTTATCCAATTAAGGGAAGGTAAAAGTAATAAAAAGACCTTCGTTAGATTCGAGTTCGAGAATGGTTATGAAAAGGGAAGGTATTAGCACCCTTTTCATCCGTAGTTATCTACGGGCTCTTAGTTGCTCTAGATCACTTTTTAAAATTGCTTTGTGTGTTTGACAAAGAATGTTTTGAAAAAGGCATTTCGCTTTGACTTTGTAATGACTCATGTAGGAGTGTATACAAAGTGTTCGGAAATGTTTTGTTTTGAAAGAATTTGAACTTTGAAAAAGTGTGTGGTGTGAAAAGCATTTGATAGAGCAAGCAACTAAAAGACTTATTTACCCACCGTAATTTGGTCGCTTTGACTTGCATTCCTTTAGAATAGCGCTAGCCATACCATTAGTTAGTAGGTAGCTCATTCGCTGGATGTAAGCGGACATTCTGAGGGACATCGGATGGTCATAGAAAGCAACTTGTAGGAAGTATCCTAGCACATTCAAGGACTATCATCATTTTTCGAGGCGACAATCGAGGGTCAAGATCATGTATTCGGAGGCGACATCGTGGGTCTTATGATCTTTGTATCAAGGGACTATGATGATTTGTTTGGAAGGCAACGGTGCTAGAATACCTCTCACGCTCGAGGACATGACCATTTTGAATCGCAAAGGCAACGAGAGAGAATTACCCTAAGCGTGTGTGAAAGAAGTGTGTTGATTCTAATATGTTATCTTGAAAATTAGTGGGCTATGTTCAATTTTAGTCTTGCCATACACGCCTAATTACTAGCAATTTATAGGTGCGTAAATTAAAATGCGGAATGTAAAGGGCGGAAAGGTAAATGTCCTACGCTATTACAAGGCTTTGGGGCGTATACATAATTTAAAATGCGGAAAATAAAATCCTAAATTAAACTATTACATCCCATATACAGTTACATAATTGAAAAATAATATGATAAAATGATAAAGAAAAAATCGTCAATCGGATCAACCTGCATAAAAAGAAGAAATCTGAAAATGCAATATGAATCGAACAAGAGAAAAATGTTAGAAAATGCAAATTTTAATATGGAAAATTAATACATGCTGGAAATAAGATAAATAAGATAAAATAATTTTTGGGATTTTTAAATGCAATTTAATAATTTAAATGAATTTACAATGATTTAAATGCAAAATACAAATAAAAATAAAATGCATGCAAAATATATTTTTAATTTATTAAATTAAATAAAGATTTTCAAACAAATGCAAAAGAAAATTAATTTTGATGGATTTTTAATGCAGAAATAAAATATGAAAAGAAATTAAATGCATGGAAATATTAAAAAATATGAAAATAGAAAAATAATGCAAGTTTTGAAAAGAATGCAATCCGTCTCTCGTGTGGTTCGAACGAGACCATGAAGGCATCTTTGCACAGAAGCGCCTTAACCATCGGACAAGTGGCGTTTGATGTTTAGAAAGTGAAAACAATAACATATAAATGATGACGCCTCCCGAAATATTCAAAACAGTCACCGCATGTGGACCCCGTGGATTTATGAACGGACGAATCACGCCGCTTCTTTTGCCACGCCTACATCCACCGAGTCAATCCTCACGACGCCGAGCCCTAGTCCTGGCTGCCTTCTCCGCCATCCAATTTTCCTATCCCGCAAATACGCCGAATCAAGGCTATGGTTAATGCTACCCCTAAATCGGGTCCGCGAACCCAATGGTGGCCTTCGCTTTACCTAATCGACCGCAATTAGAGATACGGATCAACAGCCCAAAACCCTAAGTATGGCAACTCGAGATTTTGACGTCAAGCTTGCTAGCGATTACCGTGATCGTGTATATGGGATCTCATGAACACAAAAAGTTAGAATCAATTGAAATAAGCAGAATAATAGAATGCAAAAATCAAACAAAATTGAATATGTATGTATGTATAGGGCTCGATTCAGCATGTTTTAACCCATGGCAAGAGTATAGACTTACTCAAACTTACCTTCTGAAGACAATGGAGTGGTTTTTGAGGGCTGAAAACGGCTGGAGTTTGAAATTCGATTTTTCAAGAATTGAGAAAATTTTTGCAAGAGTTTGGGTTATGCTTTAGCTAGGGTTTCGTGTTGCTGCTTGTACACAATGAGCATTTATAGAGGAAGTTGGATGGCAAAGAGTGGAAAAAGATTGCTCCATCAATGTGCAAATATTTTCTTTGAAAATAAATCAAATATTGAAGAAATATGATTTTCTCATCAATGCCATATTGCACGAATTTGGTAAGTGTATTGGGCTTTCTTGGACATTAAGAAAGATATAAATCCAACTTAATTGAAAAATAACCTAATTTTCATATTTTACATAATTTATTTTTGAATTAAATGTTATAAAATTCAAATATAAATCACAAAAATAGAAAATTACCAATGCCAAGCATTTATGGGTCAAGAATATTGTCATGAACAAGTTTGGATCAAAAGATTATAGGCCCATTTGGAAAATTTTGCAATTTGACCAAAATGTCCTTGTGCAATCATTCAAAATTGCCCAACTTCTGAATGGTGTATCTTGCTCAATTTTCCACATTTTTGAGTGTTCTTGGACTTTTTGGAAAGCTCTAAGAGTCCTCTAAACAATGTCTTTGGTTTCATCTCAATTGGAGTTACCATGCTCAATATATCTTGAAATCAAAAAGTTGACTTTTTGTTGACTTTGAAAATGACCTGTAATGTTTTGAGCCATACCTCTCAATTGAAGCATTTTTTGGACATTCTTGTGAGACATGAAGTTGTAGAGAATTGAATTTCCTTCAAAACAAGAGGTGGTGGAAAATTTCGAGAAATTATGAGAAAGTTATGATCACCAAAGTTCGCTTGACTTTTCACCTAGAAACCCTAATTTAGAAAGTTTGACTTTTGAGCAAATCTTGAGTTTTCTTGATGAATCATGATCAACCCTTGATCAAATGATGAATGTAACTTCAAAATGAGGATGTTGACCAAAAATATGAAGTTTGACTATGTTGACCACAGCTTGACTTTTGTCCAATACAACCGATTTTCAACCATCCGAGCAATTGTCTGAGGAAACTTGACTTGAGGCTTGAAACTTGACATGGAGAATCTTTAAAGCATATGAGGAGGCATGAAGACCATTGAGATGTTGGAAGCCCATCTTGGCTGAGATACCAAACCCTAGTTTGGGTTGATTGTCTAGGAGAGAGTTTGTCCGATCAACTCTGAGGAATTCTTGAGTATGGATGTATGAAATCTTTGAGTAAATGGAGGGCAAATTTTGGGGTATGACAATTGCAAAACTCAAAACAACGGAATTATCGCAATAAAAACAATAAAACCAATCCCCAACAATCTGTCATTTTGTTGTCATGCAGAAGCGGCAAGCAAAGAGTTGGTATTATTTTTATCGGGTGATATATATTGCCTAGGTTATATCGCATCGTGTCCACAGATTGGTTATTGATTCGCTGCTCGCAATTCTACCGTTAATGAGTTTGGGATTAAAAGAAATGAAAATAAAAGATGTAAATAAAATGAACAAAAGTATAAAGGATAAATAGCTTATCCGAACGAATGTAACTACCCAATATAAACTTAAATCTACCACCCGCTTATACTCGCCTACTTATACTGTATCATCAAATATCTCTCACAACCTAAGTTATTTCTAACCCAAATTGAGAATCTCCCGAATCATCTCAATATCCATTTCGCCTATCTCAACAACACAGACGCCAACCCGCCACCTCCATACCCATCTCTAGCTTATTTCACCAACGTGGAGGCATTAAGATTAGATACTCTATAGTGAATGTCATCTCTAAACCATTTCTAGCATTCAGAAACTAACAGATAATCATCCTAGGTAAGAATCTAAGCAATCTATCTCTAGTAAAGCTCAAATCCCTAACATAGAGTAAAAACCCAAGACAATCACCAACACATATTCGTAAAACAAACTTTATACAACGCCAAGGGCGACAAATATACATGAGTTAGATTAGATATACATACAAAACCCAACAAAAGATATTACAAAGAGAAGAGAAGAGAAGAAGAGGAACCAAATATTTCTTGGTTTGTCAACACCAATCGATTTAGGATTCGACCGATCATCCAAATGCAAGCTCCAATGTTGTTTTCTAAGCTCTCTAGACCAAAAAATGATGTTAATGGTGTTGGGACTCAAAAATACCCAACCCATAACCTAAAAATGTGTTTTTATCCCCTTTTAGAGAATTCAGAAATCGCATGGCGCGCTAAGCCTTGTATTTTACGCCATACAATCATACTGGTCTCCTAAAAAATCAAGATCTTGTTTTGCCATAACTTGAGAACCGTGAATCGAATTGAGCCCGATTTGAAGCATTGGAAAGCTTATTCAAAGATATATCTAACCATGAATAAATATCAAGCTTTATGACTATTTGAAATATTGGAAAACTCATTCTTTCTTTATGTGTTCCTTATTATTGCTCAAAATCATATGTTTGAAGTCGTGGTTCTACACTTTATTACTCGATGCTCTAATTATGAATTAATACCTACAAAAGATATGAAAAACTATCAAATGATACATAAATACACTAAAACTTGATTATACACTAAAAGTGAGGTTATTCAACGATTATTAAAAAAGAACGAATAAGTGCCACAAAATGTATATACAAAATAACTACATTTTAGCACTTATCAAGAAGAAATGTCTTAAGAATAGGAAATAAAATTTAAACCCTAATTGTAAAAGGAAAATATTTTTTTGATATTTTTTGGAATGATTTTAATTAGGAAATAAATTAAAAGTTAATTTTAATGGTTAATTAACAACTAATTAAATGAAAGAAAATAAAATATTTTTATGCCAAAATAAAATAAATAATTTTCTAACCTAATTGAAAATAAAATATTTTTGTGATTTTGTGATATTTAAAAATATTTTTAAAAGAAATTTAAAATAAATAAATAAATAGAAAATATGTTAGTTTTGCAAAAGGCAAAAGAATTGGGGTAGCTGTGGATCGAACCTCATTTCCTAAGGTCAAACGATGCCTCCTTCCCATATGAGCTTAACTTTTGTTTGTTAGTAAATGAAACAATATTAATATATATTAAAACAAAATTTAAAATATAAATTAAAAACGCTGTCAATCATCGCCCCGATTTGAAATTCCTACGGACATTACCCACTTTTCAAGGTAAGTTTATACCAACGCTTTGTGTGTCACTACAAACCCGCACCTTTCACAAATCAAAATATGCACAATAAATTTGTTAGGAGACCATGGATCGATTCTTTGACCCCTAAGCATGATGGATTCTCGGATGTTTTGATCATCAGAAATGGTTGAATAGACTTCAGGATCACCATGAAGTCGTTTGAATGCTTGGAATGACTTGAATTGAAGCAAAACTCGGTTCGCAAATGCCTTGCAACTCACGTAATTTTTGTGTTAGGTTAGGGTTCCCGATCGCCAAATTTCTTCACTTTAGCATCCTAAAATGTGTGTATATATAGAGGATGGAAAATAGGTCAAGAGATGTGAAGAAAATATATCCTTTCAATGAGAAAATATTTTATTTGGAATTGCACCAAATATTTCCTTTTTGGATTCAATATCATTCAACTCCTTGCCAATCTAATATATTTCAAATTGATAGTTATTATGGTCTTGGTCCTCAAGAATGTTGAATAACAAGCCTTGCATTAATCAATTTGATTTTTATATTTTATTTTAATTAAAATTGGATTTAAATGAATTAATTCCAAAATAAATAACACAAATAATGCAAGGGCATGTAAGTGGACTTGGAGGTCATGGACCATCTTAGAAATAAGTTTGAATCACAAAACTTAGGCCCATTTGGAAAAATTTGAGTTTGCCAAGTATTTCTCTTCATGCACTTCTTCAAAAATGCCAAACTTGCACAACTTGTATTTTGCTCAATTTTCAACATTTTGAAGTGTTCTTGTAATTTTTAGAAAGCTCAAGATGTCCTCTCAACACTCCTTTTAGTTTCATCTTCATTGAAGTTTCCATGTTCATGTACACTTTTTCAAAAGATGACTTTTGTTGACTTTAAAAGGACCTATAACTCTCAAATGAAGCATTTTTGGGTAAAGCTTGTGATACATGAAGTTGTAGAGAATTTAATTCTCTTCAAAATAATCTTTGGTGGAAAAATTTCTAAAAAAGTATGTGAAAGTCATGCCTGGTCAAAGTTCTGTTGACTTTTTGTCAAGAAACCCTAATTTAGAAACTTTGACTTTTGATCAAATCTTGAGTTTTCTTGATGAATCATGATCAACCCTTAATTAAATGATGAATGTGACTTCAAAATCTTGATGTTGACCAAAAATGGTGAAGTTTGACTTATGTTGACCATACTTGACTTTTTGTCCAATATAGTTGATTTTCAATCATCTGAGGAATTGACTGAGAAAACTTGAGTCGGATGGCTTGAAATTTGAAATGATGATACCTTGAGACATGTTAGGAGGTATGATGACCACATGAGGCAATGGAAACCATATTCGACTTGAGAGAATCCAAACCCTAGTCAGGTTGATTGCATAGGAGAGGTTTGTCTGTCAACCGTTAAGAAATTCTTGAGTATGGATATGTGGATTGTCTTGAAAAATAGGAGGGAAAATTTTGGGTATAATAGTTTCCGCTCAATCTTCTTGTGCTTGAAGGGTTAGTTTGGTATGCTTGACTTTCGTGACCTAGGGTAGAAGATGACTGAAGACTCGAGTACACTTGAAAATTTGCACTCACTGGTGTATGGAATGAGATCGTCGGTTGACAATGTGCTGGAATGGGCTTATAGATGCCATTTGGTGATGCTAATGTTGGGGAGTGAGTCGTACGTTAGATTCCATGCTTGTCTTTGAATGAAGTTACTGGTGTTATACCACAAAATTTGCCCTCCATCTTCTCAAGATATTTCATACATCCATACTCAAGGATTCTTCAAGGTTGATCGCATAAACCTCTCCTAGACAATCAACCCAAACTAGGGTTTGGAATTTCTCAGATCAAGATGGATTTCCAACATCTCCAATGGCCTTCATGCCTCGTCATATGCTTCAAAGATTCTCCATGTCAAGATTCAAGCCTTACAAGTCAAGCTTCCTCGCATAATTGCTCGATGGTTGAAAATCAATTGATGGACAAAAGTCAATTGTGGTCAACATACCAAACTTCATAATTTTGGTCAAATCCTCATTTTGAAGTTACATTCATCATTTGATCAAGGGTTGATCATGATTCATCAAGAAAACTCAAGATTTGCTCAAAGTCAAACTTTCTAAATTAGGGTTTCTAGGAAAAGTCAACCAAACTTTGACCGAGCATAACTTCTTCATACTTTCGTATATTTTTCCACCACCTCTTGTTTTGAAGGAAATTCAATTCTCTACAACTTCATGCCTCACAAGAATGTTCAAAAATGCTTCATTTGGAAGGTATGGATCAAAACATTACAGGTCCTTTTCAAAGTCAATAAAAAGTCAACATTTTGTTTTGAAGATATATTGAGCACGGAAACTCCAATTGAGATGAAACAAAAGAGGTTGGTTAGAGGACTCTTAGAGCTTTCTAAAAATTCCAAGAACACTCAAAAATGTGGAAAATTGAGCAAGATACACTATTTAGAAGTTGGACAATTTTGGACAATTGCACAAAAGGAGATATTGGTCAAAATGCAAAATTTTCCAAATGGGCCTATAATCTTATGATCCAAACTTGTTCATGACATTATTTGTGACTCATAAATGCTTGGCCATGGCAATTTTCTATTTTATTAATTTATTTTTGAATTTTAAACCATTTAATTCAAAATTAAATTATATAAAATATGAAAATAAGATATTTTTTCAAGAGGAGTGATTTTATATCAAACTTGAGGTCCAAGGAAGCCCATGATACATACCAATTTCGTGCTTGATCCTTCATTAAAGAGAAAATCAAATTTCCTTCAAAAATTTGATTTTATTTGAAAATTATTCAATGCATTCAAAACCAAATCTTTTTTCCTTGTTTTTCCTCTCCTAATTCACTCTATAAATAGCCAGCAATATGCCAAGCAAAGGACACGAAACCCTAGCCCTTACAACAACCCAAACTTTGCCAAAATTTTTCAAGGATTCTCAAAAATCGAATTTTGATTTTCAGCTGTTTTCAAGGCAAACAAACCATCCAATTTTGTTCCCGAGGTCTAAAGAAGCAATCCCAATCCTCACATCAAGCCCAGCTGCCCGTATCGGTTCTTGGACTCTCACATTTTGGTAACCACAAATTCGATTTTCTTTTTCCATGCTATTAATTATTTTGTGTGTTTGAATGGATTCGTGGTATCAAATAGATCATGAATGATACCTTTCATGCAAGCTAGATGAAAGCGTGAAATCACCATCTAGGGCATTTTGGTCTCTTTGCTCAACCGGTGTTACAAGCACTTTCGGGAAAAACTAATGCCACCAATGGATTCGCAAGGGTCGATTTAGGGGGTAGGGTGTTCTTTGCCATTGTTTTTCAGATTTCTTTGTTTGAAGGTTTGAGCAATCGGGAAGACGATCGTAGCTAGGCTCCGCGCCGTTGAATGCATTGACTCCGGGCGGGCTTGCGTGGCGAAGAGGCATCCCGATTCGTCCATCCATTCAACGGGACCCCACAGGTCGATCGTGTTTAAAATATAATCATGACGCGGCCATCCTTAAAACAATTGATTTTGTTTTTAAAACACCGATGCCACTTGTCCCGTAAGTTAAGCAGCATCGTTGGTGGATACCTCCGTGGTCATGAGTTCGAATCACCAGGACCGTTTTGCATTTTCTTTTACAAACTCAATTTTTTCATATTTTTCTATTTTCTTTATTTAATACTGCATTCATTTTAATTTCTTTTCACAATTTTTATCATGCATTAAAACACCAAAAATATTCTTTTTTGCATTATATCTTAAAATGTTTATTTAATTTATAAAATTAAAATATTATTTTTTGCATGCATATTTAATTTAATTGTTAATTTATCATTTAAATCACATTTAATTGATTTTAATTATTAAATTAACTCCAAAATTTCCAAAAATTATTTTAGCATATTAATGTTATTTCCAGATGAAATATTTTTCATTTAAAATTATTATTTTGCTAACATTTTCTCTTGATCGATTTCTCGATTTTCCGATTTCTCATCTTTTCATGTGTTATCTCTGCTTGGACGATTTTTTATCGCTTTTTTTCCAAATTATGTAATTGCTTATGGGATGTAATAGTATAATTAGGGCTTTTATTTCCGCATTTTTAATTATGTATTCCGCCTAAAGCCATGTAATAGCGTGGATTTATCTTTTCAAAGATTTTAATTTCCGCACTTATAAATCGCTAGTAATTAGGCGTGTATGGCAAGATAAAATTGGACATAGCTCACTTAACATCAAGCTAATATATCCGAATCAACACCCCTTTTCACACATGCACTTTAGGTATTCTCTCGTCGCTTTACGAAATCAAATGGTCATGTCCTCGAACGTAGAGGTATTCTAGCACCGTGTTTTCAAAACAAATCATCATAGTCCCTTCGATACAAAGATCATAAGACCCACGATGTCGCCTCCGAATACATGATCTTGACCTCGATTGCCTACGAAAAATGATGATAGTCCTTCGAATGTGCTAGGATACTTCCTACAAGTTGCCTTTTATGACCATCCGATGTCCCTTCGAATGTCCCGCTTACATCCAACAAATAGGGATACCTACCAACTAATGGTATGGATAGCACTATTCTAAAGGAACGTAAAACAATACGAAACGACCACCGAAAGTAGGTAATAAGACTCTTAGTTGCTTTCTCTATCAAAATACTTTTCACACCTCACACTTTCTTCAAAGTTCAAACTCTTTTCAGAAACGAAACATTTCCGAACACTTTGTATACATTCCTACATGAATCATTACAAAGTCAAAGCGAAATTCCTTTTCAAAACATTTTTCAAACACACAGAAAGCACAAATTTAAAATGATCTAAGAGCAACTAAGAGCCCGTAGATAACTACGGATGGAAAGGGGTGCTAATACCTTCCCTTTTCATAACCTTCCCCCTTACTCAGAATCTAACAAAGGTCTTTTTCTCGTATTTTTACCTTCCTTAATTGATAAAAGAAAAGTCGGTGGCATTGCTATCCGCATATGTGCGATACAAAACCTACAAAGTCGGGCTTCACCGTGTTATGAATCCCAAGACTACGGGGAGACACTCTAAAGAGAGAATGCCTTAGGGATTTCTAGATCATTTTTATAGCTTTCTGTTTGATTTGTATGCTTTATCTTTAAGGGTTGCTTGGGTATTATATTTGTGGGGATCCTACACCGATCCGGTTTCTTTTTAGGTAAGTAGCACAATCGTCGCGACTGCTAGACGGATATCAAAACGGTCAACATGATGGCTACGTTAGTGTGACACTTTGGATGTCCCGATACTCTTCATTTCCAAGTTGAGGATAGTATTTGGCTTCGCGTGGTGTCATCAAGACTAACTAAACTTTTAGAACCTTAATTGACCCATCTTGGCCATTAGAAGGTAGTGAGATGGTCTGGCTTTGTAGACCAGGTTGGTCGATACTGATGCTACGCCATTGAGATCATGACTTTTGGGATATTTTCATTTAACCACTTGGTAGTCATATTGAAATAAACGCCTACGAGAAAGATCAATGATGTGAGATTCCTAGAACCCTGTTATTATTATAGGACAGATGAACCAACTCAAACTTTTGGTGGGTAATTACCTATACCTCTTGCAAGCCTTAAACCTAGGCTCATTGTGTGAATTGTTTGTGTGCTAAACATGACATCATGACATCATTCGCATTGCATATCATCTATAACTATTTCAAGGACCTAGGGATTTATCTTTGCTCTTGCTTGTAGGGATTATGGCTTCTAGAAAGACTATCCGAATCAACTTCATGGGTATACCTTCTCACTCAAAGAATTGGTTTAGATTCCTACCATGCCATCATCAAAAGACATGGTTATCTACTTGATTTGGTTATTCCTGGTTTTGAAGAAGATATGATGTATGTCCTATTCTTTCGATCCAAACACCATTGCTTTACATTCCTGATTATCATTGTTCCTACCTTGGAAGAATTCTCTAAGCTACTTGGGATAATCCTTGACCAAATGCCATTCACGGTTTAGAAAAGGTTCCTTGGTAGAAGATATCGCATCCGCTTTACATCTTAAGCGCCTACATTGAAGCCAATTGGGAAACAAGAAGTGGAGTTAAGGGTTTACTTGCTAAGTTTCTAATTAAGAAAGCCCGAGAATTCCTCAAAGTTATGAGTTTCCATGCATTGAAGACATTGTCGCTAATCTATGGTTTGGTTCTATTTCCTAACTCGATCAATTCATAGATGTCAACACCATCTGTTGTTTTTCGCAATCCAAAGGCCTACTTTGCTTGGAGACATCCCATTCTCTACACACTGCATTTCAAAAGACAAGGAACTCTGTGTTGCATACCGCTTTTCTAGGTGGTTTATTTCGCACCTTCCTCCATCGCTGAAGAACGAGCAAAGAATGAAGTGGTCTCAAAGGATAATGTCACTCATCTGGATATCCTGGAATCTTTTCTCTCAAAAGATTTCACTTTCATTGAGCGTTGTGGAGAATTCTAATGTACCACTCTTGGTATAAGGAGGTATTACTACAACCCTCTAGCTCTACTTTTGGTTTTGCTCAAGAGATGGTCCTCATGATATGCTTCTCCAAGATATTGTGTTCGACACAAACATGATTCTGCACAATACGAAGGTTCATACACGCTGGCATGGTAAAGAAGATCGATACCAAGACTTTGGGGCACCGTAACTCCATTCCTTGGGAACCTTACCTCAAATGGGTGCGAGCTCGAGCTCAAAACCTCATGATGCCATTCACTGCTTTTACCAATAATTATGGAACCTGCTATAGGTGACGATCCTATACTATTCTCCATCCCGACATGCCACTCGATTTTGAAGACTTTAAGAGATCCTTGATTCATTTAAAGAAGAGAGGGATACATTCAAGCTCGTTGTTACATGCAAGAGAAGAAAGTGCTAGAGTTGACAAAGCTACTTCACGAGAAACATCAACGCCTACCTCGGCACCAAGAGGAAGCCCCATGGGAGACTTAGAGCTTTAGGATTTATATGTTTTTTTTTTATTATTTTGAACTATCTTTGTACTTAAAAGAATAATAAAAAGAGAACTAATAAATGTTTGTTCATTGCTTGTTTAACAAATTTAAATCTCTAAGGTCCTTGAAAACATTGCATTGTATTCGCATACAATATCATAGCATAACATTGCATAACAACATTGAAGATTGGTTTTCTATTTTCTCGCTATTTATTTTAGCGTAAATGGCTCTTGAATGGCCCACAAAGATCTCCAGCTCGTAATGCTCGGCCCAGAGATGTTCACCACTGGTCCAAGGCCAAGAAGATCCAAGAAGCTCAACAAGAAGAAGAAGGTTGTTGGTCTTCTCAACATGGGCGACGCTACAAAGGTGGTCCTAAAAGGGTTACCGAATAGAGCTCCAGAAGAAGTGTCAAGACCGAGGGGAGGTCAAGGGTAATGAAGATGAGTCTAAGAAAGAGGGAGAGGATCGCTCCGACTATAGCCAGACTCGATGAAGATGACAAGTACAAACAACTTGAAGACCGTCTCAATGCCGTGGAAAACTCGTCCGGGTGAATTTTGATGATCCGAGTCTTCCGGTGTGGTGATTCCCAAGTTCAAAGTTCCAACTTTGCCAAGTATGATGGCATTTCTTGTCCAAAGTCGCATTTGAAACCTATGTCCGTAAGATCAACCCCCACCGATGATGTAGTTGTGGATGCACTATTTTCAAGAGAGTTTGTCCGAACTCAATTGGAATGGTATTATCACCTAGAGAATGACCGTGATCCGTATTTGGAGTGACTTAGCGATGCTTTCTATAAGCAAGATGAGTATAATGTGAATTGACACCCACCGCATGCAACTACAGAGCATGTCTATGGGTCGTGATGAGAAGTTTAAGGAGTATGCTCGTAAATGGAGAGATTTAGCATGAGTTCAACCACCCTTGTCCCATAGGAGTTGGTTGATATGTTTATGGGAACACCGACAGCCCATTCTTCAATCATTTGATTGAAACTCTTCACCGGATTCACCGAAATGATATTGACACGAGCGAAGCGGTGTATCAAGAGTGGGAAGATTCTGTAGAGACATCTTCAAATGCGCAAAGAGATCTTTGGTGGTAAGAAGGAACCAATGCCGTGTATGGTCGAAAAGCCAAGACCGACCGTGCTCAATCTGCTGGGGTATTTGTGATCTCCAATCCTACATCAAGACAACCTCACGAGACAACGCTGCCAGAGCTGTAACGCGCCACAAGATTAGCATTTAAGATCAACATGCCATTGTCGCAAGCCTTGCAACACATGTTGAAAGCAGAGTGATTACCTTGAGGGATCCTCCTCAAAACATCAACACTTCCTCTCCGAGATACAATCCTAATGCTAAGTGTTACCATTCCAATAGCCCCCGACATAACACCGATGATCTGGGCTCAAGAACAAGATTCAAGATATGATTGGCTAAGGCATTGAGTTTGACCTCCCGCTGAGACTCTGAATGTGATCAACGCGCCTATGCCTAACCATGACAAGAGTTCCAATGCTCTTGGCGATGATACTTATGTTTTCAACATAGATGACTTGACCATTCCTCTGATGACTGTTAAGAAGAATTTGCACAAGCCGTGTCAATCCGTGATGCCCGAGAATTGTCGTTGGTGCCCATCCGCACTCGATGGTTGTGCTTGGTGAGAAGACGGTTCAAGGTATGATGGATAACCGTGAGATACTATTTCAAACCACCGTAAGTCTGGTGAAGATATGTCTAAGTTGAAAATCGAAGATGTGAATGAAACTGCACCATCTGTGTGGGATACCTTGGGGAAGCCAAGTGGAAAGTATGATTACATGGTGAAGTACACTATCCCTGAGAGCTACAAAATTCCTATTGAAGATGTTAAGGCAATCGGATGGGTGACGATTTCCTAAGACTATGCCGATGTTAACACAATAAGGATTTCCTTCACGATTCTCGTGCCTAGAGTGGCACCTCATCATTACTTCTCCTGCACCGATTCCATATTCCTCCGACAAAGCTATTCCTTGAATTATGGAGTCGATGTTTACTATCATGGCGCAAGCAAGACCTCTCGACTATTGAAGATCTTACAATTGAAGCTACCATTCCCGATTGACAACATCACGGATCAAGTAAGGTGACCAGAATCGAAGAGTATTCTTCCGTAAATCTCTCCTCCAAAGACACCGCGACTCAATTTTGCCCATTTATTCAACCCATTCCCAAGCTAGAGGGAAAGAACCAAGGACTCATCCCGCCGCATAAGTACTAAAGGAAGTTGTCAAGACACCTCCAAACAAGAAATGGAGGAAATTTCAAGATTATCAAGAAGAATGACTACAATGTGTGGCATGTTGGGATGATCCGCCCAAGATATCCATGCTTGCTCGCTTCTTGTGCTCCGAGGCTCATGCTAACGCCTTGGTGAAGTTTCAAGAATGCTCACGCATCGCAAGACACTACTCGACCAATTTGAAGTTTGTATTGCTAGCTCGGCCGCCAACAACGGCCTAGGCTTCTTCGATGTCGATGATTTCCGGAAAGAACACAACAAAGCCTTGCACATCTCTCATGAATGCAAGGGCGTTACATTGTCTCATGTTTTGTGGATACCTGTCCTCAATATCCTTCCAAGATCTTGATCGACTTGATGTCGGGGTTGGTTCTTAGACCCAAAGGATATTATTGTGAGAGCTTTTGATGGTTCTAAACGAACAAGATTTGGAGAGCTCATTGCTGTCAAAGTCGGTTCCTGACTTTTGATTCCACTTTTGTCATGGACATCCGTCTACCTACTTGCCTACTTGGACGCCTCTTGATACATGGGCAAAGGCCACATTTCTACCTTGCATCGAAGTCAAGTACCGGTGAAAGGGAAGTTGCATGTATGTGAAGAAGAGTATATGGTCACCATCTATACCATTCCGATACCTCGAGGTGGAGGGGTGAATTCTTGAGATTTGAAACAATACCTAGAGTCATGCCTCGACTCTCCTCGGTTACACAAGCTCCGCTTAGGATGGCCTCATCAAGATGCCAAGTGGTCATTGAAGAAGGTAGTACTATTTGGGGTCAGCCCTCGATCTTTTCAACCGACAAGACCGTTTAGGCTTCACCATCAAGGGTCAAGATGATACGCCGTGAACGTGCCGCCAACTTTTTCAAGACGTGGAATCCATGCTATGAAGACGATGACAACGGCTTTACATCAAGTGGATCTTCCCAACTCCAAACAAAGGACTCAAGAATTGGAAGATCAAGACGCATACCAATCTCCTTTAGACAGAGTAATTGCTTTTGTTTTGTTTTGCTTTTCGATTTTTTTTATGTTTTGAACAATAAACTTTAAAGCCTAGTGCCTTGCCCGGCATCATGGCTCGCTTTGTGAGGGTTATTATCTGTCATTTGCATATTTTCATTCAATAAAATCGTTGACTTTTGCATTCAATTGTTGTGTTCTTTCTTTACTTTATCACCCTTCAAAAGCTATGTGTTTCTTACACACACCCACGTGATACATCGCAGAATCACTCCGAATCTCGTTGATAACAAATATGCTATTGCTAAATATGACTTGATAATCCGATCTACCAAGCCAAGACGAAAGTGAGGAAGATTGTGAAGTGCCAGAGAACTTGTCGATCAAGCACAAGAAGAAGAACGAGTTATATAAAGCCAACGAAGAGCAAGTTGAGGTTGTGAATTTGGGTATCGATGAAGATGTAAAAGAGATCAAGATAGAGCGGTCTTGAGATGTTGTTAAAGAAAGATTGGTTCAGATGCTACGAGACTATATTGAGGTTTTTGCTTGGTCATACGAAGACATGCCAGTTTGACATTGATATTGTGGTACACCGATTGCCGACATAAAAGAGGGTTTTCCCAATGAAATGTATGTTCGTGATGCGCCCCGAGATGTCGAGAAAATCAAAGTCAAGTTATGAAGCAGCTTCAACGCTTTGCTTAGTCACTTCTTATCCACAATGGTGCTAATGTGGTGCCTGCATCTAAGAAGGATGGTAAAGTACGAATGTGTGTGGATTACGAGATCCGAACAAAGCGAGTCCGAAAGACGATTTCCACTTCCTCATATTGATGTTCGTTGACAACACCGCCAACATAAGGTTTTCCTTCATGGATGGTTTCTCCTATAATCGATCAAAATGGCTCCCAAGACATGGAGAAGACTACTTTTGTTACAGTGGGGACTTTCCGCTACAAGGTTATGTCGCTCGGATCGAAGAACGCTGGCGCCACTTATCGCGGCTATGGTGACATTATTTCATGACATGATTCATCACGAGATAGAGGTCTACGCCGATTTACATGATAGCTCGATCACGCATCAAGAAGAACATCTTGATCATTTGCGTAAACTGCTTTGATGATTGAAGAAGTATAGATCGAGACTTAATCCTAACAAGTGCACCTTTGGAGTCGATCCAAAACTCCTAGGGTTTGTTGTCGTGGTAAAGGTATTGAGGTTGACCCGCCAAGGTTAAAGCTATTCAAGAGATGCCGCCCCCGACCGAGAAGGAAGTCGAGGTTTCTGGGCCGATTGAACTACATTGCTGATTCATTGCACATCTAACTGCTACTTGTGAGCCAATCTTCAAGTTACTTAAGAAAGATCAAGTGGTAGAATGGAACGACGATTGCCAGATCGCTTTTGACAAAATCAAGGAGTACCTACAGAATCCTCCTATCCTGATGCCGCCCGCCGAAGGAAGACCTCTTATCATGTACTTGATTGTTAGAGAACTCAATGGGGTGTGTGGGGACATGACGAGTCCGGGTCGAAAAGAGTATGCAATATACTACCTTAGCAAAAGTTTACCGATCGTGAAACAAGATACTCACAACTCGAGAAAACTTGCAACGCTTGGCTTAATGTCACCGACTAAGACAATATATGTTGACTCACACTACCTTGTTGATTTCCAAGATGGATCCGATAAAATACATATTTGAGAAACCATTTTCCGAAGAATAGCAAGATGGCAAATGATCTTGACCGAATATGACATCCAAGACACTTTAAAGCGATCAAAGGAAGTGTAGTAGCCATCATTTGGCTCATCAAGCCAGATGACTATCACCTATGCGCTCGAATTTCCGATGAAGATGTTTTACTAGTCACCGATCGTGAAGAAACCAGACTGCATTTAAGGACCTCGAACAAGGATCCCGATGGACCATGGTCTTTGATGGAGCCTCAAACGCACTTGGCAATGGCATCACGCCATCATTACATCCCCATAAAGTGATACACTTTCACCGCCAGATTATGTTTCATTGCACCAATAACATGTACGAATGGTGCAGCATCATGGGTATTAAAGTCATATTGACTTAAGAATCAAGTTCTTGCAAGTGTATGGAGACTCACTTTAGTGATCACCGATTATGGGAGTGGATAAAGCATCCGAATCTCATTCAGACGAGCATGTTCGAGTTTGATCCCTACCAAGAGATCACTTTCAATCACATTCCACGAAGAGAATCGCTTGACGACGATTGGCTACTATGTCGCCTATGTTCAAGGTCGATGGGACAACGAGGCTCCCTGATCATCATTGAGAAGTTTGACGAACCAAAGATATTGTTATGAGCTTGATACGTAAGAGAAACCTTGGTACTATGACGTGAAGAGGTATCTTGAGACTCGTGAATATCCGTAGGGCATCCGTCAATGATAAGAAATTTTGAGAAGGTTTGCATCCAAATTCTTCCTCAAGAATACATCTTATACAAGCGCAACCATGACTTAGCTTACTACTGTAGACCTGAAATGTGGAACGATTATGGAAGAGTTACACGGTAAGGCGCTTTGGTACCCATTCTAGTGACATACGATGGCTAAGAAGATTTGAGAACAAAGTTACTATTGGTCCACCATGGAAGTCGATTGTCACCGCTATGCTCGATCTTGTCACAAATGCCGATTTATGCGCATAAAGTGCATGTACCTCCAAGACTCGAATGTTCTAATACCCTTGGCCTTTGTAATGTGGGCATTGACATGATCGAGAAACTGCCCACACTTCCAATGGACATCGCTTCATCCTTGTGGCAATTGACTATTCACCAAGTGGGTACAGTGCCTCGCTTTCATCTCTACCAAGAATGTCAGTGGCTCGATTCATCAAACATAATCTTATCCGTCGATATGGCACTCCCAAAGGATTATCACAGATAATGGCTCCAATCTCAACAACAAATGATCACCGAACTGCACGCAGCTCAAGATCAAGCATCACAACTCTTCTCCTTATCGGCCTAAGATGAATGGCGCAGTGGAAGCCGCCAACAAGAATATTAAGAAGATTATGGGATGATGTGACTTACAAGGATTGGCATGATGTTTATTTTGCTTCATGGTTATCGCACTAAAGATGGAACATTGTGGGCAACTTTTCTTTGTGTATGGAAGTGGCTTCCTACCCATCGAGGTTCAGTTTTCAACCGTAGTCCTCCGTGACATGTAGTTAGGCGAGACGACAGTTCGTACTTCGCTTGACCAGATTAATTTGATTGATGAGAAATGATTTCGATCCATCCGCCATGGATGATTATCGTAAGCGTAATGATGTAGCATTTAACAAGAAGGTCAAGCACCGAGTCTACCAAGTCGGTGATCAGTAATTGCGCATCATCTTCCACAAGGTGATCCTGTGGGCAAATGGACTCCCACCTACGAGGGACCGCTTGTAGTCAAGATAGTGTTTTTCTATGAGCTATGATACTTAGCACCATGGATGAAGACTTCCTACACCTCGTGAACGCAGTATAGTCAAAAATACTATGATAAAGAGAGCTGCTAGGTCGATCGGCCTAGGTAAAATATAGTATCTTGAAGTAACCAAAAAGTTCGGCAAAGTTATATATATAAAACATGTACAATTTCCGTAGGTGTCCTCACTATAAAACCTTCCCAAGAAAGAAGAGGAGAGTTTCAAGCAAAGGATTCCACTCAACATCTTCATAATATTTTCATTCTCAAATGAGGTATTTGTTGTGGTATCTCTCAACAATTTTTTCCCAAAAGAGTGAATCCGGACGAAACTTGGTCGATAGTGCACGGAGGAAACCCTACACCTTTTATTCCCAAATGGTCGAATCCTCAAGGTAACATCCAGATCTTCTTCAAGATGGATATGTTTTGAAATACCACAACATCTATCATTCATATTTCTCATAAACTCATAATATATGCATATGTCATTCATACACATCGTCATGCATCATACTTGCATAAGACTAACAATATTCTATCAAAGTTTCTCTTGTTTGCTCCAAAATAGGTGAAAATCACTTCTCGACGCAAACCGGTCCGTGATTAAGCACTAATCCGCATTTCGGAAACTATCCGAACGACTTAGTTGTCCTCCGACAACTTGTCCGTGATTAAGACTCGAATCCACGGAAAATATCCGACCGACTACCCTGTCTCCGACAACGGATCCGTGGATTAATACCAAGCCGACGGAAACCCTATCCGAACGATCACAAGTTATCCTCCGATAATGTGCAAGGACCAACAATTCGATGCATGTGGAAGCTATCCACATTATTGCCAACTACTATCCTCGAGTAATCAGCACGAAGATATATTCGACGCTTCTTATTATCAAAGAATTCACGTAGTCTAGCTGATTTACTAGCTGCCTTGGATGGCATCTTAAGCCCATCTCCGACTACTTGTCAACAATTCTCCACCTTCGTATCGTCGCATATTTGGTTAAAACCAATACAAACCAATAACTTCATTCAAGAGATGAGCACGAAGTCTAACGACGATTTCCGGATGGCATCTTAAGCCCATCTCCATGCTCCTTTCACTTTCAAGAACGTCAACAGAGCCTAGCGTACGGCTCACTCCCCAGCATCAATCTTTCCAGATGGCATCTTAAGCCCATCCCCGTCAGTTCTCCTATCAACAATCTCGGTCTAGCATACGACTATTCCCAAATAAGTCTCCAACTCTCCAAATGGCATCTATAAGCCCATTCCCAAGATCATCAACCAACCGCGAGTGCAAATTTTCGTGTATTTGAGTGTTCAATCATCTTCTACCTGTGTCACGAAAGGCAAGCATGCCAATCTAATCCTTCCAAAGACAAGAAGATTGAATAAAGGGTACCATATACCCCAAAATTTTCCTCCATCTTCTCAAGATATTTCATACATCCATACTAAGGATTCTTCAGGGTTTATCGACAAACCTCTCCTGTACAATCAACCCAAACTAGGTTTAGAATTTCTCATATCAAGATGGATTTCCAACATCTCCAATGGCCTTCATGCCTCCTCATATGCTTTAAAGATTCTCCATGTCAAGATTCAAGCCTCAAGTCAAGTTTCCTCGCATAATTGCTCGATGGTTGAAAATCAATCAGATTGACAAAAGTCATTTGTGGTCAACATACACCAAACTTCATAATTTTTGTCAACATCCTCATTTTGAAGTTACATTCATTATTTGATCAAGGGTTGATCATGATTCATCAAGAAAACTCAAGATTTGCTCAAAAGTCAAACTTTCTAAATTAGGTTTCTCATGAAAAGTCAACCAAACTTTGATCGAGCATAACTTCTTCATATTCTTAAATTTTCCACCACCTCTTGTTTTGAAGGAAATTCAATTCTATACAACTTCATGTCTCACAAGAATGTTCAAAAAATGCTTCATTTGGAAGGTATGGATCAAAACATTACAGGTCCTTTTCAAAGTCAATAAAAAGTCAACATTTTGTTTTGAAGATATATTGAGCATGGAAACTCAATTGAGATGAAACAAAGAGGTTGGTTAGAGGACTCTTAGAGCTTTCTAAAAAGTCCAAGAACACTCAAAAATGTGGAAAATTGAGCAAGATACACTATTTAGAAGTTGGACAATTTTGGACAATTGCACAAAAGGAGATATTGGTCAAAATGCAAAATTTTCCAAATGGGCCTATAATCTTATGATCCAAACTTGTTCATGACATTATTTGTACTCATAAATGCTTGGCCATGGCAATTTTCTATTTTATTAATTTATTTTGAATTTTAAACCATTTAATTTCAAAATTAAATTATATAAAATATGAAAATAAGATATTTTTTCAAGAGGAGTGATTTATATCAAACTTGAGGTCCAAGGAAGCCCATGATATATACCAATTTCGTGCTTGATCCTTCATTAGAGAAAATCAAATTTCTTCAAAATTTGATTTTATTTGAAAATTATTCAATGCATTCAAAACCAAATCTTTTTCCTTGTTTTCTCTCCTAATTCACTCTATAAATAGCCAAGAATATGCCAAACAATAAAACCCTAGCCCTTACAACAACCTACACTTTGCCAAAATTTTCAAGGATTCTCAAAATTGAATTTTGATTTTCAATGTTTTAAGGCAAACAAACCATCCACTTTGTTCCCGAGGTCTCAGTAAGCAATCCCAATCTCACACAAGCCCAGTCCGCCTCGACAAGCTTGACTCTCACCAGCTTGTAAACTCATAAATTCGATTTTCTTTTTCCATGCTATTAATTGTTTTTGTGTGTTTGAATGGATTCAGTATCAAATAGACATGCGAATGATACCTTTCATGCAAGCTTAGACGAAAAGCGAAATCACCATTGCTAGGGCATTTTGTCCTGCTTGTCGAACTGGTGTTGCACTTTCGTGAAAACTAATGCCACCAATGGATTCGCAAGGTCGATTTAGGGGTAGGGTGTCCTTTGCCATTGTTTTTCGTATTTCGTGAGGTTTGAAGGTTTCGAGTAATCTGAGAAGACGACCGGAGCTAGGGCTCAAGGCCGTTGAATGCATTGACTCAAAGGGTTTGTGGCGCTAAGAGGCATCCTGATTCGCCCATCCATTCAACGGGACCCCACAAGGTCGACTGTGTTTAAAATATAATCATGACGCCATCCTTAAAAACAATTGATTTTGTTTTTTTAAAACCGTGATGCCACTTGTCCTTCCGGTTAGGCAGACGCTTGGTGGATACCCTCCAGGGTCACGAGTTCGAATCAGCCAGGGACCGGTTTTTGCATTTTCTTTTACAAAATCAATTTTTTTTTCCCATATTTTTCTATTTTCTTTTTATTTAATACTTTGCATTCATTTTAATTTCTTTTCACAATTTTTTATCATGCATTAAAAAACACCAAAAATATTCTTCGTTTTTGCATTATATCCGAAAATGTTTATTTAATTTATAAAATTAAAAATTATTTTTGCATGCATATTTAATTTAATTGTTAATTTATCATTTAAATCACATTTAATTGATTTTAATTATTAAATTAACCCAAAATTCCCAAAAATTATTTTAGCATATTAATGTTATTTCCAGATGAAATATTTTTCTCATTTAAAAATTATTATTTTTGCTAACATTTTTCTCTTGATCGATTTCTCGATTTTATTTCATCTTTTCATGTGTTATCCTGCTTTGACGATTTCTTTTTATCGCTTTTTTCCAAATTATGTAATTGCTTATGGGATGTAATAGTATAATTTAGGGCTTTTATTTCCCGCATTTTTAAATTATGTATCTGCCCCAAAGCCATGTAATAGCGTAGGATTTATCTTTCAAAGATTTTAATTTCCGCACCCTATAAACCTGCTAGTAATTAGGCGTATGGCAAGATAAAATTGACATAGCTCACTCTTAACTTCAAGCTAATATATTTGAAATCAACACACTCATTTCACACATGCACCCCTTGGGTAATTCTCTCGTCTTATTTAAATCAAATGGTCATGTCCTCGAGCGTAGAGGTATTCTAGCACCGCTGTTTTCAAAACAAATCATCATAGTAGTCCTTCGATAAAAGATCATAAGACCCATGATGTCGCCCGAATACATGATCTTGACCTCGATTGTCGCCACGAAAAATGATGATAGTCCTTCGAATGTGCTAGGATACTTCCTACAAGTTGCCTTTATGACCATCCGATGTCCCTTCTCAATATCCCGCTTACATCCAACAAATGGCTACCTACCAACTAATGGTATGGATAGCACTATTCCAAAGGAACGTAAAACAACACGAAAATGACCAATTATGAGTAGGTAATAAGACTCTTAGTTGCTTTCTATCAAAATACTTTTCACACTCACACTTTTTCAAAGTTCAAACTCTTTTCGTAAACTAAACATTTCTAACACTTTGTATACATTCCCTACGAATCATTACAAAGTCAAAGCGAATGCCTTTTCAAAACATTTTTCAAACACACGTAGCACAAATTTTAAAATG
>CM038794.1:114316659-114427263 GCA_021764765.1 Vicia sativa | reverse complement strand
ACTCAATGTTGTTTTTAGCTCTAGACCAAAAATGATGTTGATAGTTGGGACTAAAAAAATACAACCAGCCTAACCTAAAATATTTTTTAAACCCTTTTAAAGATTTACGAAATGAGAGATCAAAGGCACAGGTATTTTCGCTAAGCGTGGTCTTGTCTTGAAAAAATCAGCATCTTGTTTTGCCATATCTTGAAACAGTAACTCGAATTGCGCCCGGTATGGGCGTTGGAAAGCTTATTAAATTTCCTATCTAAGAATGACAAAATATAAATCAAATTGATGATTTTTATTCTTTGATTTTGAGCCTTATTAGCTTGATGAGTTGCTCAAATCATGCGTTTGAGGCAAGTGTCTTCGACCTTTTACTCAATGCTCCAATTATGAATGAATACCTATAAAAGAGATGAAAAACTATCTAATGATACAATATTTACACAAAAACTCAACTATTCTATTATGTACACATTTATACCAAAAGCGGAGGATTTATTCAAAGAATATCAACAAAAGAACCAATAAGTTTCACCAAACATATATACAAAATAACTAAATTTTGGCATATAACTCTCCCCAACTTGAAACATTGTTTGTCCTCAAACAAAGTCAAGTAAACCTAAAGAAACAAAAGATGGTAATCAAGAATCACGAATCAACAAGTTTTAAACGGAAAACAAATGTATGGTTCAAACGAAAACTTACACGACGAATACAAACTTACCACTATACTACAACAATAACATATAAACAAAACAAATCCTAAGTACAAAATCATGCAAAACATTCTAAAACAAAACAAGCTCAATCATGAATCACACCTAGCAAAAATTCATCGGTGATGAAGAACACACAAAGGTGAGGATAAAAAACACACTACTCCTCCACAATCTTGCAAACAATAGACTAAATTATGCATTCATCCAAAACATATTGAAAATACAAATGCAAGAAGCACAAGGGCATTTCAAAGGTTGTAATGTGGCTTGGTTAACAAACAAGTGATAAGTCCTTAAGCTAATCGAAACAAAAACTTGCCTAAACCCTAAAGGGTGATCAACTCACAAAGTTCAAACAATATAATTTCAATCAAACTTATTCTTCATCACAAATTTCACGCCAAACACACCTCACTTATTAACATAACATTCCTACTCTTTTGTTTTTCTTTTCATAGCTTTTCTCTTTTCTTTCTTTTCTAATCTTTCTTTTCACTTTTTTTCTTTTCTTTTCTTTTCTCTTAACCTCATACCAACAAAATATAAGTAGATAAACATTTCTCTCTCAACTTGAATTCAACCAACATTAATGTGTGATACTTCCTGCTTTCTAAGGCAAGGCAAAATTCATACAACAACATATAGTTGAGGGTTCAAGAAACACGAAATCAACATCCATACAAGGTGAATTGACACTATAGACAAGCATCAAATTCAAATAAACATGGATATTGATAAAAGCTCAAAGGGCAAAGAAAGGTTCACACACTCACAAGGTGAATTGAATATTTGGCCAAGGTGATATGCTCAAAATCAACAAAATGCCTTGATCGTTTTCTTGCAAGCATGAAGCAACACAAAACAAAGATTAAGCATAATAAAATCCATTAAAACAAGAATGTGGACTCTGTATGTAAACAATGGAAAGCTTCCTCACATTTATGGTTAAAAATGGTACTAAAGTGATTCAATTCATGAGCAAGTAATGCAAAAGAATGAATAGCATGGTAATTGTACAAATGATAAATTTCCTAAACATGTTATGCTATATAGAAAGTGATGAGCAGTACCTGTGTACCAACTTTGAAACTATCATTACCATACATCCGCGAGTTGAAACGATCATACTCAAAAATCACCAAATGCAACCTTAAACTACCAACCAAAATTTGAGTCCAAACAATAACAAAAGAATTAGAAAACAAAATTTACAAAATTTACAACCATCAAAACTCTCGACTAAACACGACGAGCTTATGGAAAAACAACAAATTCATAACAAAACAAAAGCAAATAACAATACAAAACTTGGTGAAATGAATTAATAAGTTGAAAAGTGAAGATTTAAAATTAAGAACAAGTCCTATTTCAACTTGTTAAAACACAAGCCACCACACATAAACAAACATAAACAAAAATGCTTGTTTTACGTCAGTAAGCTCGACGCCTTTATTGTGCGAGCACTAGTAACCTTCTCTCGCGTATAGTATTTCCACACTCGCAAACCAAAAGAAAGTGTCCTAACAACCACACAAATGTTACGAGTGAGACAACTCACAACATCACATGAAAACTAAGAAAATCACAAATATGTACAAGTATGGAAAGTAAACACACAACATGAACAAGTAACATTATACAAGTTCATATACAAAGTCTAAACAACATATACAATAATTCTTAATACGGTGAACGACTTTGTAGGATTTTGTATCCAAATGTCGGATAGCAGAGATCGCCACCGACTTTTATTTTTATCCAATTAAGGGAAGGTAAAAGTAGAGAAAAGACCTTGTTAGATTAGAGTTCGGAGAATGGTTATGAAAAGGAAAGGTATTAGCACCCTTTTCATCCGTAGTTATCTCTGCCTTAGTTGCTCTAGATCACTTTTTAAATTTCTTTTGTGTGTTTGACAAAGAATGTTTTGAAAAAGGCATTTCGCTTTGACTTTGTAATGACTTATGTAGGAGTGTATACAAAGTGTTCGGAAATGTTTTGTTTTGAAAAAAATTTGAACTTTGAAAAAGTGTGTGGTGTGAAAAGGATTTGATAAAGCAAGCTAAAACTTATTTATCCACTCGAGAATTTGGTGGTTTCGTATCGCATTCCTTTAGAATAGCTAGCCATACCATTAGTTAGTAAGTAGCTCTATTAGATTGGATGTAAGCGGGACATTCGAAGGGACATCGGATGGTCATAGAAAGCAACTTAGGTATCCCAACACATTCAAGGACTATCATCATTTTTCGTAGGAGACAATGATAGAATTCAAGATCATGTATTCGGAGGCGACATCGTGGGTCTTATGATCTTTGTATCGAAGGGACTATGATGATTTGTTTGGAAGGCAACGGTGCTAGAATACCTCTACGTTCGAGGGACATGACCATTTTGAATTCGTAAGGCAACGAGAGAATTACCCTAAGGGGTGCGTGTGTGAAAGAAGTGTGTTGATTTCAGAATATGTTATCTTGAAAATTAGTGGGCTATGTTCAATTTAGTCTTGCCACACGCCTAATTACTAGCAATTTATAGGTGCGGAAATTAAAATCACGAATGTAAAGGGCGGAAGGTAAATGTCCTACGCTATTACAAGGCTTTAGAGATACATAATTTAAAATGCGGAAAATAAAATCTAAATTAAACTATTACATCCATATACAGTTACATAATTGAAAAATAATATGATAAAATGATAAAGAAAATCGTCTGAATCGGATCAACACATACAAAAAAGAAGAAATAAATGCAATATGAATCGAACAAGAGAAAAAATGTTAGAAAAATGCAAATTTTAATATGGGAAAATTAATACATGCTGGAAATAAGATAAATAAGCTAAAATAATTTTTTGGGATTTTTTAAATGCAATTTAATAATTTAAAATGAATTTACAATGGTTTAAATGCAAAATTACAAATAAAAATAAACATGCATGCAAAAATATATTTTTTAATTTATTAAATTAAATAAAGATTTTCAGAAAACAAATGCAAAAAGAAAATTAATTTTTGATGGATTTTTAATGCAGAAATAAAATATGAAAAGAAATTAAAATGCATGGAAATATTAAAAAAAATATGAAAATAGGAAAAATAATGCAAGTTTTGAAAAAGAATGCAAATCTGGTCTCTGTGTGGTTCGAACTGGAGACCATGGAAGGCATCTTTGCACAGGAAGCGTCTTAACCACCGGGACAAGTGGCGTTTGATGTTTAGAAAGCTGAAAACAATAACATATAAATGATGACGCGTCCTGGAAATATTCAAAACACAGTCAGCTCGCATGTGGACCCCAGGATTTATGAACGGACGAATCACGCTGTTTCTTTTTGCCACGCCTGCATCCACCGGAGTCAACCGGTCAGCGACGCCGGAGCCCTAGCTCCGGTCGTCTTCTCCGGCCATCCAATTTTCCTATCCTGCAAAATACGCGAATTCGAAGGCTATGGTTAATGCTACCCCCCCTAAATCGGGGTCTGCGAACCCAATGGTGGCCTTCGTTTTTACTGAATCGACACAATTAGAATCAGGATCAACATTCCAAAACCCTAAGTATGGCAACTCGAGATTTTGACGTTCGAAGCTTGCGATTGCCCAGATCGTGTATATGGGATCTCATGAACACGAAAAAGGCGTTAGAATCAATTGAAATAAGCAGAATAATAGAATGCAAAAATCAAACAAAATTGAATATGTATGTATGTACAGGGCTCGATTCAGCATGTTTTAACCCATGGCAAGAGTATAGACTTACTCAAACTTACCTTCTGAAGACAATGGAGTGGTTTGAGGGGCAATTTGAGTTTGAAATTGATTTTCAAGAATTGAGAAAATTTGCAAGTTTTGGGTTATGCTTTAGCTAGGGTTTCGTGTTGCTGCTTGTACACAATGCTGAGCATTTATAGAGGAAGTTTGGATGGCAAAAGAGTGGAAAAAAGATTGCTCCATCAATGTGCAAATATTTTCTTTGAAAATAAAATCAAATATTGAAGAAAATATGATTTTCTCATCAATGCCATGGCTTTTAATTTGGTAAGTGTATTAGGCTTTCTTGGACATTAAGAAAGATATAAATCCAACTTAATTGAAAAATAACCTAATTTTCATATTTTACATAATTTATTTTGAATTAAATGTTATAAAATTCAAATATAAATCACAAAATAGAAAATTACCAATGCCAAGCATTTATGGGTCAAGAATATTGTCATGAACAAGTTTGGATCAAAAGATTATAGGCCATTTGGAAAATTTTGCAATTTGACCAAATGTCCTTTTTTGATGTCAAATTGCCCAACTTCGAATGGTGTATCTTTCTCAATTTTCCACATTTTTGATGTTGGACTTTTGGAAGCTCTGAGTCCTCTAAACAATGTCTTTGGTTTCATCTCAATTGGAGTTACCATGCTCAATATATCTTCAAATCAAAAGTTGACTTTTGTTGACTTTGAAAATGACACTGTAATGTTTTGAGCCACCTCTCAATTGAAGCATTTTTGGACATTCTTGTGAGACATGAAGTTGTATAGAATTGAATTTCCTTCAAAAAAGAGGTGGTGGAAAAATTTACGAGAAAGTATGAAAAGTTATGATCGATCAAAGTTGATTGACTTTTCCCTAGAAACCTAATTTAGAAAGTTTGACTTTTAGCAAATCTTGAGTTTTCTTGATGAATCATGATCAACCCTTGATCAAATGATGAATGTAACTTCAAAATGAGGATGTTGACCAAAAATGAAAGTTTGTTGTATGTTGACCAGTTGACTTTTGTCAATCTGATGATTTTCAACCATCGAGGCAATTGTGCGAAACTTGACTTGAGGCTTGAAGCTTGACATGGAGAATCTTTAAAGCATATGAGGCATGAAGACCATTGGAATGTTGGAAGCCCATCTTGGCTGAGAGATACCAACCCTAGTTTGGGTTGATTGTCTAGGAGAGTTTGTGATCGACTCTTGAGGAATCCTTGAGTATGGATGTATGAAATCTCTTGAGTAAATGGAGGGCAAATTTTGGGTATGACATTTCTTGTTCAATCTTCTTGTCTGGAGGTTAGATTGACATGCTTCTTCGTGATGACCTAGAGGTGAAGATGATTGAACACTCAGTACACTGAAAATTTGCACTCATTGATGATGGATGACTCGGGAATGGGCTTCTGGATGCCATTTGGATACTGCTTGAAGGATGAGTCGTCGCTAGACTCGAGAATGTTGATAGAGTGCGTTGGCGGAGATGGGCTTAGATGCCATCTGGAAAGATCGATCTTGAGGTAGCCGTCGCTAGGCTCGTAAGCGTTCTGGAAGGAGCATGGAGATGGGCTTAAGATGCCATCCGGAGGGAGTCATACGTTAGAGTTCGTGTTCATTTTGAATGATTTATTGGTTTTATTGATTTTAACCATATATGCGCATTACGAAAGTGAAGCCTTTGTTGATAAGTAGTCGGAGATGGGCTTAAGATGCCATCCAAGGCAAGTTGTATCACGCTAGACTACTGTAGTTCTTGTTGATAATAGGAAGAGTCAGAATAAATCTTATCGATTACTCACGAGGAGATTGTAGTTGGCAAAAATGTGGATAGCTTCTGTGTGCATCGGTGTTGATCCATTGCTGTTATCGGAGGATAACTTGGGTATTTCGGATAGTTTTCCGTCGGTTCGGGTTAAATCTGGACCCGATCGTCGGAGAAACCAAGGCGGTCTTTGAGATAGTTTTCCGTCGATTGGGGCTTAATCTGGACCAGTCGTCGGAGGACAACCAAGTGCTGAGATAGTTTTCCGTCTATTGGGGCTTAATCTGGACTGTTTGCGTCGAATGAGCGCTACCTATTTTGGAAAAAACAGAGAACTTTGATAGAAAATTTGTTAGTTTTATGCAAAGTATGATGCATGACAGTGTATATGAATGACATATATGCATGAATTATGGTAATATGAATGATAAATGTTGTGGTATTCAAAACATATCCATCTTTGAAGAAGACGGATGCTGTTTGAGGATTCGACTCTGCTGGGGAATAGAGTAGGTGAGATCCACCTTTTGAAGGAAGAAAGATATCCTGATTCCTCGATGCACTATCGACAAGTCTTGGGCCTAGAATATTGTTGAGGAAGGTAGAGATTGAGAAGCTCGTTGTTGGAGATCTCTATATAGACCTACTTGAGGAGAATCGGGAGGCGATCAGTTGGGGACCTTGTATGTAGATCCTGCTGAGGAAATTTAGGAGGCGCTCTCTGGGGATTACGAGTGTAGATCTCATGGGAGGCATTTGATAGTTCTTAGGGGAGGGGCTGGAAGAGTCAGAACTCGTTGTAATCTCTTGGTACAGGAATGAAGATGTAGGTTCCTCCGTGCACTATCGACCAAGTTTTGGTATGGATCTTGTTTGGGGAAAAGGATGGTGAGATACCGGGATAAATACCTTGGCTGGGGGTGAGGTGTTACTGCTTGGAGACTGATGTAACATTACTCGGTTGAGTGGAATTGTAGCTCGTGGATTCCCTTTTGCTCTGCTAGGGAAGTTGTGTTGTGAGTGACACCTTCGCAGGGATCATGCTCTACGGGGGAATGCTTTGGTGACTTCGTCGTCAGTCCCAATTCCTGGAGAACTGTAGTACTTTTGTATGTTCACTTTTCGTATGTTTGTGATTAGATTCTTATTGTCAAATGCGTATAGTCATTCAAAGCAAATGTTGGACTTATTGCAAATGACAAAAGTGAAAATTGTAAAGAGAAAGAAATTGTATTCATTTGAAAGGTGGCGTATGGCCAGTAGTTTTGTACACAAGAAAGGAAAAAAGCTATCTGAAACAATCTCGTTAGGTTCCACTATGCTAGTACTCATATATTTCGACTATCTCATCTCCTTCTTTATCGTTAGAAAGTGAGTAGACTGATCTTCGCCATTTGAACCTTGAATCTTGATAGTGTCTGGAAGCGGATGATCTGGAAGAGACATAGTCGTCGCTTAAATCCTAACTTTTGCCTAGACCGCCCTTTGGGTTTTTCTACCGGGATACCCTTTTTGCCAACCGCTTTTGGGTTTTCGACTTGCGGGTGTACATGTTTTGTATATATCCTTAATTTTGCCGAACCTTTTGGTTACATGGGATCTCCTTATTTTTGCCTAGGTTGATGGAAGCTAGCGGGTCTATTCATGCGTAGTATTTTTGACTATATCTGCGTTCACGAGGTGTGGGAAGTCTTCACCATCCATGGTGCTAAGTATCATAGCTCCGCGGAAAATCATCTTGACTACAAGCGGTCCCTCATAAGTGGGAGTCCATTTGCCCCAGGATCACCTTGTGGAAGAATGATGCGCTTGACTACTAGATCACCGACTTGGTAGACTCGGTGCTTGACCTTCTTGTTAAATGCTACGATCATTCGTTTACGATAAATCGTCCATGGCGGATAGATGCGAGTCGTTTCTCATCAATCAATTAATCGGTCAAGGCGAGTGCGGACCGATCGTCTTCGCTAACTCTTCCTCTTGGAGGACTCTAGTTGAGGTATCCGAACCTCGATGGGTGAGACGGCTTCCATACCGTGACAAGAGAGAAGGGTTTCCCACATTGATGTTCGTGTGCAGTGGATAACCATGAAGAGCAAATGGTAACATCTAGTGCCAATCTTTGTAAGTCCAGTCATCTTGTATAATCTTCTTAATGTTCTTGTTGGCGGCTTCCATCTCTTGTAGTTCATCTTAGGCCGATATGGAGAATTGTGATGCTTGATCTTGAGCTGCGTGCGAGTTCGGTGATCATCTTATTGTTGAGATTGGAACCGTTATCGTGATAATCCTTCGAGAGTGCCATCCGACGGATAAGATTATGTTTGATGAATCGAGCCACAACATTCTTGGTAACGAGATGCATACGAGCATACCCTTGGTGAAATAATCTATTGCCACAAGGATGAAACGATGTCCATTGGAAGCCGTGGCTTAATCTCTCCGATCATGTCAATGCCCCACATTGCAAAGGCCAAGGAGAAGTTAAAACATTCAGAGTCTTTGGAGGTCGTGTACTTTGTCGGCATAATCGGCACTTGTGACAAGATCGAGCATAGCGGTGACAATCGACTTCCATGGTGGACCAATAGTAACTGTTCTCAAAATCTTCTTAGCCATGGTGTGCCCAATGGAGTGGGTACCAAATTCGCCGTGTAACTCTTCCATGATACGTGCGGTTTTACGGTCACACAGTAGAGTAAGCAGATGGTGGTTGCGCTTGTATAAGATGTCGTTCTTGAGGAAAAATTTGGATGCAAATCTTCTCATGAACTTCTTATCATTAAATGCCCTGCTGGATATTCACGAGTCTCAAGATACCTCTTTACGTCCATAGTACCAAGGTTTCTCTTACGTATCAAGCTCATAACAATGCGGTGGTTAGTGAACTTCTCAATGATGATCAGGGAGCCTCGTTGTCCCATCTAACCTTGAACATAGACGACATAGTAGTGATGCATAACTGATTCTCTTCTCGTGGAATATGATTGAAAGTGATCTCTTCAAAGTAGGGAATCAAACTCGAACATGCTCTCGATATGGAATGAGATTCGGATGCTTCGTATCCCAATCGCTCTTAATCGGTGATCACCAAAGTGAGTCTCCATACACTCGTAAGAACTTGATTCTTAAGTCAATAGCGCTTTAAGACCCATGATGCCTTCCATTCGGCCATGTTGTTACGTCAATTGAAACATAATCTGGCGGTGAAAGGCGTGTGTCGCTGCGTGGGATGTAATGATGGCAATGCCATTGCCAAGTCGTTTGAGGCTCCATCAAAGACCATAGTCCATCGAGGATCCTTGTTCGGGTCCTTAAATTTGGTTCTTCGTGATCGGTAACTAGAAAACATCTTCATGCAAATTGATGCATGGGAGTAGTCATCTACGACTTGATGAGCCAAATGATGGCTACTACACTTCCTTTGATCGCTTTACGAGAGTGTCTTGGATGTCATATTCGGTCAAGATCATTTGCCATCTTGCTATTCTTCAGAGAGAGATGGTTTCGAAGATGTATTTTATCGGATCCATCTTAGAAATCAACAAGGTAGTGTGAGTCAACATATCTTGTCTTAGTCGTGACAGCCCAAACAGCGTTGCAAGTTTTCTCGTTGTGAGTATCTTGTTTCCACGATCGGTAAACTTTTGCTAAGGTAGTATATTGCATGCTCTTTCGACCAGACTCGTCATGTTACCCAACACACCCATTGAGTTCTCTAACCTTTGTCAAGTACATGATGAGAGGTCTTCCTTCGGCGGGCGGCATCAGGATAGGAGGATTCTGAAGGTACTCCTTGATTTTGTCAAAAGCGATCTGGCAATCATCGTTCCATTCTACCACTTGATCTTTCTTAAGTAACTTGAAGATTGGCTCACAAGTAGCAGTTAAGTGTGCAATGAATCTGGCAATGTAGTTCAATCGGCCCAAGAAACCTCTGACCTCCTTCTCGATGGGGAGGTGGCATCTCTTGAATAGCTTTAACCTTGGGGATCAACTTCAATACCTTTCCGCGACAACAAACCCCAGGAGTTTTGGATCGACTCCAAAGGTGCACTTGTTAGGATTCGAGTCTCAATCTGCTTCTTCAATCGTCAAATAGTTTCTCAAATGATCAAGATGTTTTCTTGATCATGATCGAGCTATCATGTATCGCGTAGACCTCTATCTCGTGATGAATCATGTCATGAAATAATGTCACCATAACCGCGATAAGTGGCGCTGCGTTCTTGGTCGAGCGGCATGACCTTGTAGCGAAGTGCCCCTCGTATATAGAAGTAGTCTTCTCCATGTCTTGAGGAGCCATTTTAATCGATTATGTAGGAGAAACCATCCATGAAGGAGAAACCTTATGTTTGCGGTGTTGTCAACGAGAACATCAATATGAGGAAGTGGAAATCGTCTTTCGGACTCGCTTTGTTCGGATCTCGTAATCCACACATCGTACCTTACCATCTTAGGCAGGGTACCACATTTGCAACCCACTGGGATAAGAGTGTGACTAAGAAACTGCATTGGTTTATAACCGGCTTTGATTTTCTCGACATCTCGGGGCGCATCGCGAACCTTCTTTGGGAGAAAACCCTCTTTGTCGGCAATCGGTGCACCACAATATCAATGTCTAAACCGGCATGTCTTCGTATGACCAAGCAAAAACCTCAATATAGTCTCGTAGCATTTGAACCAATTTTTCTTTAACACTATTCTCAAGACCGCTCCTATCTTGATCTCTTTTCGTCTTCTAGTACCCAAATTCACAACCTCGACTTGCTCTTCGTGTGGATGTATAACTCGCTCTCTTCTTTTGTAGCGATCGGCAAGTTCTCCACAGCATTCACAATCTTCCTCACTTTCGTCTTGGCTTGGTAGATCGGATTATCGAAGTCATATTTAGCAATAGCATAGCATGTTATTAACGAGATTCGAGTGATTACTGCATTGTATCACGTGGTGTGTGTAAGAAACACATAGCTTTTTGAAGGGGTGATAAAGTAAAGAAAGAAAACAAACAATTGAATGCAAAAGTCCACGAATTTATTGAATGAAAATAAGCGAAGATAATAACCCTATAAACGAGCCATGATGCCCGGGTAAGGCACTAGGCTTTCAAAGTTTATTGTTCAAAACATAGAAAATCGAAAAGCAAACAAAACAAAGTAATTACTCGGCTAAAGGAGATTGGTATGACGTCTTGACCTTCCAATTCTTGAGCCCATGATGCAGGTTAGGAAGATCCACTTGCTGTCGAAGTCTTTGTCGTAGTCTTCTATATGGATTCCACTGGCGATGCGGAAGGAAGTTGGCGGCACGTTCGGCGTATCATCTTGACCCTTGATGGTGAAGCCTAAACAGGTCTTGTCAAATTTGAAAGGAAGATCGAGGCTGACCCCAAATAGTACTCTTCCTTCTTCAACAACGGCTTGAGCATCTTTCAATGAGGCCATCCTAGGCGGAACTTGTGTAACTTCGAGGAGTGGCGGGAGTCAGCAGGCATGACTCTGAGTATTGTTTCAAAAGCTTGGGGGTCTCGAAGAATTCACCCTCCATCTCGAGATAGCGGAATGATCGTAGATGGTGACCATATTCTTCTTCACCACATCTTAACAACCTTCCCTTTCACGGGTATTTCGATTTCGATGTAAGGTAGAGTATGCCGCCTGCCCCATGTATCCAAGGCGTCCAAGTAGGCAAAGTAGCGGGACGAATGTCCATGACAAAGAAAGTAGAGTCAAAGTGGGAACCGACTTTAGAATGATGAGCTCTCCAAGCATTGGCTTAGAACCATCAAAAGCTCTCACGATAATGTCTTGGGTCTCGGAACCAACCCTTGACATCAAGTCGATCAAGCGATCTTGAAGGATATTTAAGCGGAACGGTATCCAGCAAAACATGAGACAGTGGTACCCACATTCAACAAAGATGTGCAAGGCCTTGTTGTGTTTCTTTCCGGAAGAGTCAAATCAATATCGAGAGAAGCCTAGGCCGTTGTTGGCGCGGGCTAGCAATACAAACTTCGACGATCGGTGGTAGTGTCTTGCGGCACATGGCGTTCTTGAAAACTTCACCAAGGCATTAGCATGAGCCTCGGAGCACAAGAGCGAGCAAGTATGGAAATCTTGGACGGAGGCTGTCCTAACTGTTCCACAACATTGTAATCATCACTTCTTGATGATCTTGAATTTCTTCCATTTCTTGTTTGGAGTGTCTTTAGTAACTTCCTTTGGTACTTACGGTTGGCGGGATGAGCCGATTCTTTCCTCTAGCTAGGGATATTGGTGGAGTAGGCGGAATCACGGGAGGATCGATGTCTTTTGGAGGAGATCTGGAGAATACCCTTCAGTTGGTCACCTTCTTGGATCCGGTGATGTTGTCGATGTCGAGAATAGAAGATCTAATGGTAAGATCTTCAATTGTCGAGAGGTCTTGCTTGGCGCCATGATAGTAAACATCAGCTCCATAGTTCCAGGGATAGCCTTGTCGGGAATATGGAACTGGTCTTGGAAGTGATAATGAGAGGTGCCACTCTAGGCACGGGATCGTGAGAGGAAATCCTTATTGTGTTAACATCGGCATAGTCTTACGGAAATCGTCACCCATCCGGTCGCCTTAAAATCTTCAATAGGAATCTTGTAACTATCGGGACGAGTGTACTTCACCATGTAATCATACTTTCCACTTGGCTGCCCCAAGGTATCCCACACAGATGATGCGACTTCATTCACATCTTGATCTTCACTTAGATATCTTCACACAACACGCGGTGGTTTGAAATAGTATCTCACGGTTATCCATCATGCCTTTGAACCGTCTTCTCAACCAAGCACAACCATCGGCGGATGGGCACCATTCTACGGGCATCTGGATTGACAGCTTGCAACAAATTCTTCTTAGGTCATCGGAGGAATGGTCAAGTCATCTATGTTGAAGACATAAGTATCATCCCAACGACATTGGAACTCTTGTCATGGTTAGGCATAGGAGCGTTGATCACATTGGTCTCAACGGGAGGTCAAACTCAATCAGCTTAGTTCAATCATATCTTGAATCTTGTTCTTGAGCCCAACAATTGTCGATGTCGTGCCAGGGCATTGGAATGGTAAGCACACTTAGCATTAGGATTGTACTTTGGAGAGGAAGTGTTGACATTACGAGGAGGATCCCTCAAGGTAATCATCTGCGTTCAACATGTGTTGCAAGGCTTGCGACAAAGGCATGTTGATCTTAATGCCCATCTTAGTTGCGCGTTAAGTTCTGTTGTCGTGAGGTTGTCTTGATGTAGGATTGGAGATCCTGGCCCCCACAGTTGAGCAGTCGGTCTTGGCTCGGCTTTTCGACCATACACGGCATTGGCTTCTTTCTTACCACCAAAGATTTCTTGTGACATTTGAAGATGACTCACAGAATCTTCCCACTCTTGATACCGACCTCAATCGCTCGCTGTCAATATCAGCTCGGTGAATCGGATGAAGAATTTCAATCGGATGATTGAAGAACGGGCTGTCGGTGTTCCATGAACATATCAACCAACTCCTATTGGACAAGGGTGGTTGAACTACTGCTGCTAGATCTCTCCATTTCGAGCATACTCCTTGAACTTCTCGTCACGACCCATAGACATGCTTTGTAGTTGCATGAGTGGGTGTCAATTCAACATTGTACTCATATTGTCTATAGAAAGCATCGGCCAATCACTCCAAATCGGATACGGTCATTCTCTAGTGATAGTACCATTCCAATGAGTTAGGACAAACTCTCTTGAAAATAGTGCATCCACAACTTTCTCATCATCGGTGTGGGGATTGATTTTACTGAACATAAGACTTCAAATGCGCTTAGGGCAAGACATGCCATCATACTTGGCAAAGTAGGAACTTTGAACTTGGGAGGAATCACAACACCAAGGACAAGACTTAGATCATCAAAATTCAGCCGGACATCTTGAGTTTTCCACTGACATTGAGGGTCTTCAAGTTGTTTGTACTTGTCATCTTCATCGAATTGGCTATAATCAGGCGGTCCTCTCCTTCTTTCTTTGGCTCCGCTGGTCACCATCATCACCCTTGGTACTCCCTCGGTATGGACACTTCCTTGAGAGCTCGATCCGTGACCACTTTTGGACCCCCTTTGTAGCGTCTACCCATGTTGAGACCAACAACCTTTTCTTCGTTGATGAGCTTCTTCAGATCTTCTTGGCCTTGGACCAAGTTGGTGAACATCTGTTGACCCAGGCATTACGAGCTTGAAGATCTTTGACTGTTCAGAGCCATTTACGCTAAAATAAATAGCGAGCAAATGAGAAAACCAATCTCAATGTACGTGATGCAATGTTATGCTATGCTATGCAATGTTTATGCAAATGCAATGCAATGTTTTCAAGGACCTAAAGATTTAAATTTTTAAACAAGCAATGAACAAACATTTATTAGTACTTCTTTTTATTATTCTTTTTTCTTTTAAGTACAAGAGATAATTCAAACAATAAAAGAAAACATAAACATCCTAAAGCTCTAAGTCTCCATGGGCGCTTCCTCTTGGTGCCGATGTAGGCATTGATGCTTAAGCTCCTCATGAAGTAGCTTTGTCAACTCTAACACTTTCTTCTCGCTTGCGTAACACTTGAGCTTCAAGGTATCCCTTTCTTCTTTTAGTTGAATCCGGGATCTCTTCAAGTCTTCAAAATTAGTAGGCATGTCGGGATGGAGAACAGCATAAGGTCGTCACCTATAGAGGTTCCATAATTCTTGGTAGACAGTGAATGGCATCATGAGGTTTTGAGCTCGAGCTCGCACCCATTTGAGGTAAGGTTCCCAAGGAATGGAGTTACGGTGCCCCAAAGTCTTGGTATCGGTCTTCTTTACCATGCCCCAAGCGTAAGACCTTAAATCGGTAATTAGGAGATCGTGGTTGTATCGAACACAATATCTTGGAGAAGCATATCATGGACCATCTCTTGGGCAAAACCAAAGCGTAGAGCTAGAGAAGGGTTGTAAGTAATACCTCCCTTATACCAAGGAGTGGTACATTAGGAATTCTCCACAGCTCAATGAATGTGAAATCCTTTTGAGAGAAAATATTCCAGCGGATATTGGAATGAGAGAGTGACATCAATCTTTGAGACCATCTCAACCTTTGTTCATTCTTCAAAAGCGATGGAGGAAGGTGCGAAATAAACCACCTTGAAAGTAGCAGTATCAACACATGAGAGTTCCTTGTCGCTTAGTATGCAGTGTGGAGAGAATGTAGAATATCTCCAAGTAAAGTAGGCAGGGATTGCGGGTAAGAAACAACTTGATGGCATTGATATCTATGAATTGATCCGAGTTAGGAAATAGAACCAAACCATAAATTAATAAGGCCACAATGTTTTCAAATGCATGGAAACTCATAACTTTGAGGAATTCTCGGGCTTTCTTAATTAGGAACTTGGAAAGTAAACCCTTAACTCACTTCTAGTTTCCCAATTGGCTTCAATCTGAACGCTTAAGATGTAAAGTGATCGCGATGTCTTCGTACTTAGGAACCTTTTCCAAACCGTGAATGGCATTTGGTCGAAGAATAGGTATCCCAGTAGCTTAGAGAACTCTTCTAAGTAGGAACCAAGCGATAATCGGAAATGTAAAGCAATGGTGTTTGGATCAAAGCTGGAATAGGACATGCATCATATCTTCTTCAAAACGGAATAACCAAATCAAGTAGATAACCATGTCTTTTGATGAACGAGCATGGTCGGAATTTACGAAACCAATTCTTTGAGTTGAGAAGGATACCCATGAAGTTGATTCGGATAGTCTTTCTAGAAGCCATAATCCTACAAAAGCAGAGCAAAGATAAATCCCTAGGTCCTTGAAATAGTTAGAAATGATATGCAATGCGAATGATGTCATGATGTCATGTTTAGCACACACAAACAATTCACACAATGAGCCTAGGTTAAAAGCTTGCATGAGGTATAGGTGATTACCCCACCAAAAGTTTGAGTTGGTTCATCTGTCCTATAATAGTAACGGGTTCTAGGAATCTCATATCATTGATCTTTCTCGTGGCGCTTATTTCAATCTGACCCAGTGGTCGATCGAAAATGTCCCAAAGTCTGATCTCAATGGCGTAGCATCGGTATCAACCAACCTCGGTCTACACCAAAGTCGGCATCTCACTACCTTCTAATGGCCAAGATGGGTCAATTAAGGTTCTAAAAGTTTAATTAGCGCTTGATGACACCACCGAAGCCAAATACTATCTTCAACTTGGGAATGAAGAGTATCGGGACAACCAAAGTGTCACGCTAACGTAGCCATCATGTTGACCGCGTAGTTATCGTCTAGCAGTCGCGATGATCTAATACTTACCTAAAAAAACCGGATCGGTGTAGGATCCCCAATATAATACCAAGCAACCCTTAAAGATAAAGCATACAATTCAAACAAGCAATAAGGTTATCTAGAAATCCCTAAGGCAATTCTCTCTTTTGGGTGATGTCCCCGTAGTCGCGATTCCTGTCTCAGTGAACTGACTTTGTAGGATTTTGTATCCAAATGTGCGGATAGCAAGAGTCGCCACCGCTTTATTTTTATCCAATTAAGGGAAGGTAAAAGTAACAAAAAGACCCGTTAGATTACGAGTTCGGGAGAATGGTTATGAAAAGGGAAGGTATTAGCACCCCTTTTCATCCGTGTTATCTGGGCTCTTAGTTGCTCTAGATCACTTTTAAAATTGCTTTTGTGTGTTTGACAAAATGTTTTGAAAAAGGCATTTCGCTTTGACTTTGTAATGACTCATGTAGGAGTGTATACAAAGTGTTCGAAAATGTTTTGTTTTGAAAAGAATTTGAACTTTGAAAAAGTGTGTGGTGTGAAAAGCATTTGATAGAGCAAGCAACTAAAGACTTATTTACCCACTCGAATTTGGTTGTTTTCGTATACGCATTCCTTTAGAATAGCGCTAGCCATACCATTAGTTAGTAGTAGCTCCATTCGTTGGATGTAGCGGGACATTCGAAGGGACATCGGATGGTCATAGAAAGCAACTTGTAGGAAGTATCCTAGCACATTCGAAGGACTATCATCATTTTTTAAGCGACAATCGAGGTCAAGATCATGTATTCGGAGCGACATCGTGGGTCTTATGATCTTTGTATCGAAGGGACTATGATGATTTGTTTGGAAGGCAGCGGTGCTAGAATACCTCTCGTTCGAGGACATGACCATTTGAATTCGCAAAGGCGAGAGAGAATTACCCTAAAGGTGCGTGTGTGAAAGAAGTGTGTTGATTTCGAGAATATGTTATCTTGAAAATTAGTGGGCTATGTTCAATTTTAGTCTTGCCATACCGCCTAATTACTAGCAATTTATAGGTGCGGAAATTAAAATCACGGAATGTAAAGGCGGAAAGGTAAATGTCCTCGCTATTACAAGGCTTTAGGCGAGATACATAATTTAAAATGCGGAAAATAAAATCCTAAATTAAACTATTACATCCCATATACAGTTACATAATTGAAAAATAATGATAAAATGATAAAGAGAAAATCGTGCGAATCGGATCAACTGTACAAAAAGAAGAAATCGGAAAATGCAATATTCGAACAAGAGAAAAATGTTAGAAAAATGCAAATTTTAATATGGAAAATTAATACATGCTGGAAATAAGATAAATAAGCTAAAATAATTTTTTGGGATTTTTTAAATGCAATTTAATAATTTAAAATGAATTTACAATGGTTTAAATGCAAAATTACAAATAAAAATAAACATGCATGCAAAAATATATTTTTTAATTTATTAAATTAAATAAAGATTTTCAGAAAACAAATGCAAAAAGAAAATTAATTTTTGATGGATTTTTAATGCAGAAATAAAATATGAAAAGAAATTAAAATGCATGGAAATATTAAAAAAAATATGAAAATAGGAAAAATAATGCAAGTTTTGAAAAAGAATGCAAATCTGGTCTCTGTGTGGTTCGAACTGGAGACCATGGAAGGCATCTTTGCACAGGAAGCGTCTTAACCACCGGGACAAGTGGCGTTTGATGTTTAGAAAGCTGAAAACAATAACATATAAATGATGACGTCACGAAATATTCAAAACACGGTCATTCGCATGTGGACCGAGTTTATGAGCAGACGAATCATTTGTTTCTTTTTGCCCTTTGCATCCACGAGTCAGCGGTCAGCGGCGGAGCCCTAGCTCCGTCGTCTCTCAAACCATCAATTTTCATATCACGCAAAATACGCGGTCGAAGGCTATGGTTAATGCTACCCCCTAAATAAAGTCTGCGAGAACCCAATGGTGGCCTTCGTTTTTCTGAATCGACCTGCAATTAGAGATACGGGATCAGCAGTTCCAAAACCCTAAGTATGGCAACTCGAGATTTTGGCGTTCAAGCTTGCTATGATTGCCCAGATGTATATGGGATCTCATGAACACGAAAAAGGCGTTAGAATCAATTGAAATAAGCGAATAATAGAATGCAAAATCAAACAAAATTGAATATGTATGTATGCTTTGATCGATTAATATTTTTAACCCATGGCAGTATAGACTTACTCGAACTTACCTTAGAAGACAATGGAGTGGTTTTGAGGGAAAGCAATGAGTTTGAAATTGATTTTCAAGAATTGAGAAAATTTTGCAAGAGTTTGGGTTATGCTTTAGCTAGGGTTTCGTGTTGCTGCTTGTACACAATGCTGAGCATTTATAGAGGAAGTTTGGATGGCAAAAGAGTGGAAAAAAGATTGCTCCATCAATGTGCAAATATTTTCTTTGAAATAAAATCAAATATTGAAGAAAATATGATTTTCTCATCAATGCCATGGCTTGCAATTTGGTAAGTGTATTGGCTTTCTTGGACATTAAGAAAGATATAAATCAACTTAATTGAAAAATAACCTAATTTTCATATTTTACATAATTTATTTTTGAATTAAATGTTATAAAATTCAAATATAAATCACAAAAATAGAAAATTACCAATGCCAACATTTATGGGTCAAGAATATTGTCATGAACAAGTTTGGATCAAAGATTATAGGCCCATTTGGAAAATTTTGCAATTTGACCAAAATGTCCTTTTGTGCAATTGTCCAAAATTGCCCACTTCGAATGTTATCTTGCTCAATTTTCCACATTTTTGAGTGTTCTTGGACTTTTGGAAGCTCTAAGAGTCCTCTAAACAATGTCTTTGGTTTCATCTCAATTGGAGTTACCATGCTCAATATATCTTGAAATCAAAAGTTGACTTTTGTTGACTTTGAAAATGACTGTAATGTTTTGAGCCATACCTCTCAATTGAAGCATTTTTGGACATTCTTGTGAGACATGAAGTTGTAGAAATTGAATTTCCTTCAAAACAAGAGGTGGTGGAAAATTTACGAGAAAGTATGAAAGTTATGATCGGTCAAAGTTGATTGACTTTTCACCTAGAAACCTAATTTAGAAAGTTTGACTTTTGAGCAAATCTTGAGTTTTCTTGATGAATCATGATCAACCCTTGATCAAATGATGAATGTAACTTCAAAATGAGGATGTTGACCAAAAATATGAAGTTTAACGTATGTTGACCACAGTTGACTTTTGTCCATCTGTGATTTTCAACCATCGAGCAATTATGCAGGAAACTTGACTTGTGGGCTTGAAACTTGACATGGAGAATCTTTAAAGCATATGAGGAGGCATGAAGACCATTGGAGATGTTGGAAGCCATCTTGACAGAGATACCAAACCCTAGTTTGGGTTGATTGTCTAGGAGAGTTTGTCGATCAACTCTTGAGGAATCCTTGAGTATGGATGTATGAAATCTCTTGAGTAAATGGAGGAAAATTTTGGGGTATGACAGCTGCCCTGTTCAATCTTCTTGTCTTTGGAGGGTTAGATTGACACGCTTGTCTTTCGTGACACGGAGGTAGAAGATGATTGAACACTAAATACTGAAAATTTGCATTTCATTGGTGGATGACTCGGGAATGGGCTTCAGATGCCATTTGGATACTTTGTGAAGGATGAGTAAATGCGCTAGACTCGAGAATGTTGATAGGTGCGTTGGCGGAGATGGGCTTAAGATGCCATCGGAAGATCGATCTTTGGGGAGTGAGCGTCGCTAGGCTGTAGCGTTCTGGAAGGAGCATGGAGATGGGCTTAAGATGCCATCTGGAGGAGTCATATGTTAGACTTGTGTTCATTTTGAATGAAGTTATTGGTTTTATTGATTTTAACCATATATGCAGCATTACGAAAGTGAAGCATGTTGATAAGTAGTCGGAGATGGGCTTAAGATGCCATCAAGGCAATCCAGTAAATCGCTAGACTAAGTTCTTTATTGATAATAGGAAGAGGTCAGAATAAATCTTGTGTCGATTACTCGAGGAGATTGTAGTTGGCAAAAATGTGGATAGCTTCATTTGTGCATCGGTGTTGATCCATTGCTGTTATCGGAGGATAACCAGAGGTGGTCTTCGGATAGTTTTCCGTCGGTTCGGGGCTTAATCTGGACCGGTCGTCGGAGGACAAACAAGGCGGTCTTTCGGATAGTTTTCCGTCGATTCGGGAGCAATCTGGACCCGATCGTGGAGGACAACAAAGGCGTCTTCGGATAGTTTTCCGTCGATTCGGGCAATCTGGACTGTTCGTCGAAGTGATCATTACCTATTTTGGAAAAAACGAGAGAACTTTGATAGAAAATTTGGTTAGTTTTATGCAAAGTATGATGCATGACAGTGTATATGAATGACATATGCATGAATTATGACTGTATGAATGATAGATGTTGTGGTATTCCAAAACATATCCATCTTTGAAGAAGATGCGGATGCCTGTTTGAGGATTTTTGACTCCTGCTTAGGGAATTGAGTAGGTGAGATCCCTGCTTTTGAAGGAGAAGAAAGATATCCTGGATTCCTCCGATGCACTATCTGACCAAGTCTTGGGCCTAGATATTGTCGAGGAAGGTAGAGATTGAGAAGCTCGTTGTTGGAGATCTCATATATAGACCTTGAGGAGAATGGAGGCGATCCGTTGGGGACCTTGTATGTAGATCTGTGAGGAAATTTAGGAGGCGCTCTCTTGGGGATTAGAGTGTAGATCTCATGGGAGGCATTTGATAGTTCTTGGGAGGAAATTGGAAGAGTCGAGAACTCGTTGTAATCTGGGTGGGAATGAGATGGTTCCTCCATGCATTATCGACCAAGTTTGGGTATGGATCACCTTGGGGGAAAAGGGAGATTGAGAGATACCGGGGGATAAATACCTTGTGAGGGTGAGGTGTTCTTGCTTGAGGCGATGTAACATTACTCGGTTGAGTGGAATTGTAGCTCGTGGATTCCTTTCTGCTTGGGAAGTTGTTGTGAATGACACCTTCAGGGATCATGCTCTCGGGAATGCTTTGGTGACTTTCGTGTCGTCCCAATTCACGGAGCACATAGTAAGTACTTTTGTATGTTCACTTTTCGTATGTTTGTGATTAGATTCTTATTGTCAAATGCGTATAGTCATTCAAAGCAAATGTTGGACTTATTGCAAATGACAAAAGTGAAAATTGTAAAGAGAAAGAAATTGTATTCATTTGAAAGGTGGCGTATGGCCAAGTAGTTTTGTACACAAGAAAGGAAAAAAGCTATGCGGAAACAATCTCGTTAGGTTCCAACTATGCTAGTACTCATATATTTCGACTATCTCATCTCCTTGCTGTCAGTAGAAAGTGAGTAGACTGATCTTCGTCGTTTGAACCTTGAATGCTGATAGTAATCTGGAAGCAGATGATCTGGAAGAGACATAGTCGTAGGCTTAAATCCCTAACTTTTGCCTAGACCGCCCTTTCGGGTTTTGACCCTCAAGGATACCTTTTTGCCCAAACCGCCTTTTAGGTTTTCGACTTGCGGGTGTACATGTTTTGTATATCCTTAATTTTTGCCCGAACCTTTTGGTTCGGGGATGCTCCTTATTTTTGCCTAGGTTCGTCGACCTAGCGGGTCTATTTCATGCGTAGTATTTTTTGACTATGTCTGCGTTCACAGGGTGTGGGAAGTCTTCACCATCCATGGTGCTAAGTATCATAGCTCCGCGAAAATACTGTCTTGACTACAAACGGTCCCTCATAAGTGGAGTCCATTTGCCCCAGGATCACCTTGTGGAAGAATGATGCGCTTGACTACTAGATCACCGACTTGGTAGACTCGGTGCTTGACCTTCTTGTTAAATGCTCGATCATTCGTTTACGATAAATCTGTCCATAAGCGGATAGATGTGAGTCGTTTCTCATCAATTAAATTAATCGGTCAAGGCGAGTCTGGACCCAATCGTCTTCGCTAACTACGCCTCTTGGAGGACTCTAGTTGAGGTATCCGAACCTCGATGGGTAAGGCGGCTTCCATACGTAGACAAGAGAAGGGGTTGCCCTGTTGATGTTAAATCTTTAGTGCGATAACCATGAAGAGCAAATGGTAACATCTTGCCAATCTTTGTAAGTCATAGTCATCTTGTATAATCTTCTTAATGTTCTTGTTGGCGGCTTCCACTGCGTTCATCTTAAACCGATATGGAGAAGAATTGTGATGCTTGATCTTGAGCTGCGTGCGAGTTCGGTGATCATCTTATTGTTGAGATTGGAACCGTTATGTGATAATCCTTTCGAAGTGCCATGCAGCGGATAAGATTATGTTTGATGAATCGAGCCACAACATTCTTGGTAACGAGATGCATCTGAGAACTTACTACCCACTTGGTGAAATAATCTATTGCCACGGATGAAACAATGTCCATTGGGCCGTGGGCTTAATCTCCGATCATGTCAATGCCCCACATTGCAAAGGCCAAGGAAGTTAAAACATTGAGGCTGGAAATACGTGTACTTTGTCGGCACCGTCGGCACTTGACAAGATCGAGCATAGCGGTGACGATCGACTTCCATGGTGGACCAATAGTAACTTTTTCTCAAAATCTTCTTAGCCATGGTGTGCCTTGGAGTGGGTACCAAATTCGCCGTGTAACTCTTCCATGATCGCATTGCGGTTTTACGGTCTACGGTAGATGGCCGCAGGATCGTGGTTGCGCTTGTATAAGATGTCGTTCTTGAGGAAAATTTGGATGCAAATCTTCTCATGAACTTCTTATCATTATGGATGCCCTGCGGGATATTCTTGAGTCTCAAGATACCTCTTTCGTCATAGTACCAAGGTTTCTCTTACGTATCAAGCTCATAACAATCGTTGGTTAGTCGAACTTCTCAATGATGATGCAGGGCCTCGTTGTCCCATCTAACCTTGAACATGGACGACATAGTAGCCAATGCATCATAACCGATTCTCTTCTCGTGGAATATGATTGAAAGTGATCTCTTCAAGTAGGAATCAAACTCGGAACATGCTCGATATGGAATGAGATTCGGATGCTTATCCCAATCATATATCGTGATCACAAAATGAGTCTCCATACACTACGTAAGAACTTGATTCTTAAGTCAATAGCGACTTTAAGACCCATGATGCATTACCGGCCATGTTGTTAGTACAATGAAACATAATCTGGCGGTGAAAGGCGTGTGTCCGCTGCGAGGGATGTAATGATGGCGCCAATACCATTGCCAAGTCGTTTGAGGCTCCATCAAAGACCATAGTCCATCGGGATCCTTGTTCGGGTCCTTCGTGCGGACTTGGTTCTTGCAATCGGTAACTAGTAAAACATCTTAAATGAAATTCGAGCGCATAGGCGATAGTCATCTGACGATAGGCCAAATGATGGCTACCACACTTCCTTTGATCGCTTTAAAGTGTCTTGGATGTCATATTCGGTCAAGATCATTTGCCATCTTGCTATTCTTCGAGAAGCTGGTTTCGAAGATGTATTTTATCGGATCCATCTTAGAAATCAACAAGGTAGTGTGAGTCAACATATCTTGTCTTAGTCGTGACGCAAAAAGCGTTGCAAGTTTTCGGTGTGAGTATCTTGTTTCACGATCGGTAAACTTTTGCTAAGGTAGTATATTGCATGCTCTTTTCGACCAGACTCGTCATGTTGCCCCACACACACCCATTGAGTTCTCTAACTTTATCAAGTACATGATGAGAGGTCTTCCTTCGGTGGCGGCATCGGGATAGGAGGATTACGAAGGTACTCCTTGATTTTGTCAAAAGCGATCGGCAATCGTCATTCCATTCTACTTGATCTTTCTTAAGTAACTTGAAGATTGGCTCACAAGTAGCAGTTAAGTGTGCAATGAATCTGGCAATGTAGTTCAATCGGCCCAAGAAACCTCTGACCTCCTTCTCGGTGCGGGGAGCTGGCATCTCTTGAATAGCTTTAACCTTGGCGGGATCAACTTCATACCTTTTCCGCGACAACAAACTGAGGTTTTCGGATCGACTCAAAGGTGCACTTGTTAGGATTGGTCTCAATCACACTTCTTGATCATCAAATAGTTTCTACAAATGATCAAGATGTTCTTCTTGATCGTGATCGAGCTATCATGTCGTCGACGTAGACCTCTATCTCGTGATGAATCATGTCATGAAATAATGTCACCATAGCGATAAGTGGCGCTGCGTTCTTGATCCGAGCGGCATGACCTTGTAGCGAAAGTGCCCCTGTGTAACAGTAGTCTTCTCCATGTCTTGAGGCCATTTTAATCTGATTGTGGAGAAACCATCCATGAAGGAGAAACCTTATCTTTGGCAGTGTTGTCAACGAACATCAATATGAGGAAGTGGGAAATCGTCTTTCGGACTCGCTTTATTCGGATCTACGTAATCCACACACGCGTACCTTACCATCCTTCTTAGGCACGGGTACCACATTTGCAACCACTGGGGATAAGAGGTGTGACTAAAAACACATTGAGCGCCCATAACCGGCTTTGATTTTCTCGACATCTCGGGGCGCATGCGGCGAGACCTTTTTCAACAGGAAAACCCTCTTTTCGGCAATCGGTGTACCACAATATCAATGTCTAAACCGGCATGTCTTCTTATGACCAAGCAAAACCTCAATATAGTCTCGTGCATCAGACCAATTTTCTTTAACACTTTCTCAAGACCGGCTCTATCTTGATCTCTTTTCTATCTTAGCTAGTACCCAATTCACAACCTCAACTTGCTTTCGTGTGGGTATAACTCGCTCTTCTTCTGTAGCAGATCGCAATTCTCCACGGCACAATCTTCCTCACTTTCGTCTTGGCTTGGTAGATCGGATTATCGAGTCATATTTAGCAATAGCATATTTGTGTATTGAGATTCGGAGTGATTACTGCGATGTATCACGTGGGTGTGTGTAAGAAACACATAGCTTTTTGAAGGGGTGATAAAGTAAAGAAAGAAACAAACAATTGAATGCAAAAGTCCAACAATTTATTGAATGAAAATCATGCAGCGAGATAATAACCCTAAGCGAGCCATGATGCCCGGGTAAGGCACTAGGCTTTCAAAGTTTATTGTTCAAAACATAGAAAATGAAAAGCAAACAAAACAAAAGTAATTACTCACGCTAAAGGAGATTGGTATAGCGTCTTGACCTTCCAATTCTTGAGCCCATGATGCGGAGTTGGGAAGATCCACTTCTGATGTCGAAGTCTTTGTCGTCGTCTTCTATAGCATGGATTCCACTCGGCTGATGCGGAAGGAAGTTGGCGGCACGTTCGCGGCGTATCATCTTGACCCTTGATGGTGAAGCCTAAACCGTCTTGTCAAATTTGAAAGGAAGATCGGGGACTGAATAGTACTCTTTCCTTCTTCAACGGCGAGCATCTTTCAATGAGGCCATCCTAGGCGGAACTTGTGTAACCAGGAGTGATGAAGTCAGCAGGCATGACTCGGGTATTGTTTCAAAAGCTTGCGTCTCGAAGAATTCACCCTCCATCTCGAGATAGCGGAATGATGTAGATGGTGACCACATATTCTTCTTCACACATCTTGTAACAACCTTCCCTTTCACGGGTATTTCGGTTTCGATGTAAGGTAGAGTAATAGCCTTGCCCCATGTATCGAGGCGTCAAGTAGGCAAGAGTAAGGGACGAATGTCCATGACAAAGAAAGTAGAGTCAAAAGTCGGGAACCTTTACTTGATGAGTGAGCTCTCCAAGCACTTTAGCTTAGAACCATCAAAAGCTCTCACGATAATGTCCTGGGTCTCGAACCGACCCTTCGACATCAAGTCGATCAAAAGCGATCTTGGGAAGGATATTTAAGCGAAACGGTATCAGCAAAACATGAGGCAAGTACGCCCTTACATTCAACAAAGATGTGCAAGGCCTTGTTGTGTTTCTTTAGGAAGGAGTCAAATCAATATCGGAGCCTAGGCGTTGTTGGCCCGAGGCTAGCAATACAAACTTGAGCGATCGGTGGTAGTGTCTTGCGGCACATGAGCGTTCTTGAAACTTCACAAGGCATTAGCATGAGCCTCGGAGCACAAGAGCGAGCGAGCATGGAAATCTTGGAATGGTCTGTCCTACTGTTCCACAACATTGTAATCACTCTTCTTGATGATCTTGAATTTCTTCCATTTCTTGTTTGGAGGTGTCTTTAGTAACTTCCTTTGGTACTTGGTTGAAGCGGGATGAGCCGATTCTTTCCCTCTGGTGGGGATATTGGTGGAGTAGGCGGAATCGAGGTGGAGTCATGATGTCTTTTGGAGGAGATCTGCGGAGAATACCCTTCGGTTCTGGTCACCTTGGATCGGTGATGTTGTCGATGTCGGGAATAGAAGCTCTAATGGTAAGATCTTCAATTGTCGGAGGTCTTGCTTGGCCGTGATAGTAAACATCGACTCCATAGTTCCAAGGATAGCCTTGTCGAGGAATATGGAACTGGTCTTGGAGAGTGATAATGAGAGGTGCCACTCTGGCACAGGATCAACAGGAAATCCTTATTGTGTTAACATCGGCATAGTCTTACGAAATCGTCACCCCATCCGGTCGCCTTAACATCTTCAATAGGAATCTTGTAACTATCGGGGACGGTGTACTTCACCATGTAATCATACTTTCCACTTGGCTGCCCCAAGGTATCCCACAGAGACGGTACAACTTCATTCACATCTTGATCTTGACAGCCATATCTTCACACAACCACGCACGGTGGTTTGAAAATAGTATCTCACGGTTATCCATCATGCCTTGAACCGTCTTCTCAACCAAGCACTGACCATCGGTAGCGGATGGGCACCGCGATAATTCTGGGCATCTGGATTGACAAGCTTGCAAATTCTTCTTAATCATTAGAGGAATGGTCAAGTCATCTATGTTGAAGACATAAGTATCATCCCCATGACATTGGAACTCTTGTCATGGTTAGGCATAGGGCGTTGATCACATTCGAGTCTCAGCGGGAGGGTCAAACTCAATCTGCTTAGCTTGATCATATCTTGAATCTTGTTCTTGAGCCCAACAATTGTCGATGTCGTGCCACAGGCATTGGAATGGTAAGCACACTTAGCATTAGGATTGTACTTTGGAGAGGAAGTGTTGACATTACGAGGAGGATCCCTCAAGGTGTCGACTCTGCGTTCAACATGTGTTGCAAGGCTTGCGACAAGGCATGTTGATCTTAATAAGCATCTTCGTTGCGCGTTACGGTTACGCGTGTTGTCTCGTGAGGTTGTCTGATGTAGGTTGGAGATCTGTTGCCCCAGAGTTGAGCACGGTCGGTCTTGGCGGCTTTTGACCATACGGACATTGGCTTCTTTCTTACCACCAAAGATTTCTTGGCGACATTTGAAGATGACTCCACCTGAATCTTCCACTCTTGATACCGCCTCGATCGCTCTTTGTCAATATCATTCGGTGAATCCGGATGAAGAATTTCCAATCGGATGATTGAAGAGCGGGCTGTTAGTGTTCCCATGAACATATCAACCAACTCCTATTGGACAAGGGTGGTTGAACTCTGCTAGATCTCTCCATTTACGAGCATACTCCTTGAACTTCTCGTCACGACCCATAGACATGCTTTGTAGTTGCATGCGAGTGGGTGTCAATTGACATTGTACTCATATTATGCGTAAAAGCATCGGCCAAATCACTCCAGAAATGCGGATACGGTCATTCTCTGGCGATAGCACCATTCCAAGCGAGTTTGGACAAACTCTCTTGAAAATAGTGCATCCACAACTTTACGTCATCGGTGTGAGGATTGATTTTACGAACATAAGACTTCAAATGCTTAGGGCAAGACATGCCATCATACTTGGCAAAAGTAGGAACTTTGAACTTGGGAGGAATCACAACACGAGGACAAGACTTAGATCATCAAAATTCAGCCGGACATCTTGGTTTCCACAGACATTCAGACGGTCTTCAAGTTGTTTGTACTTGTCATCTTCATCGATCTTGGCTATAATCAGGCGGTCCTCTCCTTCTTTCTTTGGCTCACATGGTCACCATCATCACCCTTGGTACTCCCCTCGTGGGACACTTCCTGAGAGCTCGATCCGGTGACCACTTTTGGACCCCTTTGTAGCGTCTACCCATGTCGAGGACCAACAACCTTTTCTTTTCTGATGAGCTTCTTGGATCTTCTTGGCCTTGGACCAAGTTGGTGAACATCTCTTTGGCCCAGGCATTACGAGCTTGAAGATCTTTGACGGACTGTTCAAGAGCCATTTACGCTAAAATAAATAGCGAGCAAATGAGAAAACCAATCTCAATGTACACTGATGCAATGTTATGCTATGCTATGCAATGTTTATGCAAATGCAATGCAATGTTTTCAAGGACCTAAGAGATTTAAATTTGTTAAACAAGCAATGAACAAACATTTATTAGTACTTCTTTTTATTATTCCTTTTTTCTTTTTAAGTACAAGAGATAATTCGAAACAATAAAAGAAAACATAAACATCCTAAAGCTCTAAGTCTCCCATGGGCGCTTCCTCTTGGTGCCGATGTAGGCATTGATGCTTCGCTCCTCATGAAGTAGCTTTGTCAACTCTAACACTTTCTTCTCGCTTGCGTAACACTGAGCTTCAAAGGTATCCCTTTCTTCTTTTAGTTGAATCCAGGATCTCTTCAAGTCTTCAAAATCGGTAGGCATGTCGGGATGGAGAACGATGTAGTCGTCACCTATAACAGGTTCCATAATTCTTGGTAGGCGTGAATGGCATCATGAGGTTTTGAGCTCGAGCTACCCATTTGAGTAAGGTTCCCAAGGAATGGAGTTCTGGTGCCCCAAAGTCTTGGTATCGGTCTTCTTTACCATGCCCCACATGTATGAACCTTCATCGATAATTCGGAGATCGTGGTCGTAGTCGAACACAATATCTTGGAGAAGCATATCATGCGGACCATCTCTTGAGCAAAACCAAGTGCGTAGAGCTAGAGAAGGGTTGTAAGTAATACCTCCCTTATACCAAGGAGTGGTACATTAGAATTCTCCACAACGCTCGATGAATGTGAAATCCTTTTGAGAGAAAGATTCCAACGGATATTGGAATGAGAGAGTGACATCAATCTTTGAGACCATCTCAACCTTTGTTCATTCTTCAAAGCGATGGAGGAAGGTGAAATAAACCACCTTGAAAGTGATATACAACACATGAGAGTTCCTTGTCGCTTAGTAGTGCAGTGTGGAGAATGTAGAATATCTCCAAGTAAAGTAGGCACAGGATTGCGGGTAAGAAACAACTTGATGGCATTGATATCGATGAATTGATCCGAGTTAGGAAATAGAACCAAACCATAAATTAATAAGGCCACAATGTTTTCAAATGCATGGAAACTCATAACTTTGAGGAATTCTCGGGCTTTCTTAATTAGGAACTTGGCAAGTAAACCCTTAACTCCACTTCTAGTTTCCCAATTGGCTTCGACATCTGAACGCTTAAGATGTAAGGCTGATGCGATGTCTTCGTACTTAGGAACCTTTTCCAAACCGGTGAATGGCATTTGGTCAAGAATAGGTATCCCAGTAACAGAGAACTCTTCTAAGGTAGGAACCAAGCGATAATGAAATGTAAAGCAATGGTGTTTGGATCAAAGAGCTGGAATAGGACATGCATCATATCTTCTTCAAAACGGAGATAACCAAATCAAGTAGATAACCATGTCTTTTGATGGCGAGCATGGTGGGAATTTCGAAACCAATTCTTTGAGTTGAGAAGGATACCCATGAAGTTGATTCGGATAGTCTTTCTAGAAGCCATAATCCTACAAAACAAAGCAAAGATAAATCCCTAGGTCCTTGAAATAGTTAGAAATGATATGCAATGCGAATGATGTCATGATGTCATGTTTAGCACACACAAGCAATTCACACAATGAGCCTAGGGTTAAGGCTTGCATATAGGTGATTACCCACAAAAGTTTGAGTTGGTTCATCACATCCTATAATAGTAACCGGTTCTAGGAATCTCATATCATTGATCTTTCTCGTGGTTATTTCAATCTGACGGCCAAGTGGTCGATCGAAAATATCCCAAAGTCGATCTCGATGAGCGTAGCATCAGTATCAACCAACCTCGGTCTACACAAAATGGCCATCTCACTACCTTCTAATGGCCAAGATGGGTCAATTAAGGTTCTAAAAGTTTAATTAGCGCTTGACACCACGCGAAGCCAAATACTATCTTCAACTTGGGAATGAAGAGTATCGGGACAACCAAAGTGTCACGCTAACGTAGCCATCATGTTGACCGCGTAGTTATCGTCTAGCGTCGCGATGATCTAATGCTACTTACCTAAAAGAAACCGGATCGGTGTAGGATCCCCAACAATATAATACCCAAGCAACCCTTAAAGATAAAGCATACAATTCAAGCGAAAGCAATAAAGGTTATCTAGAAATCCCTAAGGCAATTCTCTCTTTGGGTGATGTCCCAGTAGTCGCGATTACATGTCACGGTGAAGCCGACTTTGTAGGATTTTGTATCCAAATGTGCGGATAGCAAGAGTTTCCATCGACTTTTATTTTTATCCAATTAAGGAAGGTAAAAATAACAGAAAAAAGACCTTCGTTAGATTACGAGTTCGGAGAATGGTTATGAAAAGGAAGGTATTAGCACCCCTTTTCATCCGTAATTATCTGGGCTCTTAGTTGCTCTAGATCACTTTTTAAAATTGCTTTTTGTGTGTTTGACAAAGAATGTTTTGAAAAAGGCATTTCGCTTTGACTTTGTAATGACTCATGTAGGAGTGTATACAAAGTGTTGGAAATGTTTTGTTTTGAAAAAATTTGAACTTTGAAAAAAGTGTGTGGTGTGAAAAGCATTTGATAGAGCAAGCAACTAAAGACTTATTTACCCACTCGAAATTTGGTCGTTTTATATACGCATTCCTTTAGAATAGCGCTAGCCATACCATTAGTTAGTAAGTAGCTCTACATTCGATTGGATGTAAGCGGGACATTCGAAGGGACATCGGATGGTCATAGAAAGCAACTTGTAAGTATCCTAGCACATTCGAAGGACTATCATCATTTTTCGTGGCGACAATCGAGGTCAAGATCATGTATTCGGAGGCGACATCGTGGGTCTTATGATCTTTGTATCGAAGGACTATGATGATTTGTTTGGAACAGCGGTGCTAGAATACCTCTACGTTCGAGGACATGACCATTTTGAATTCGCAAAGGCAGAGAGAAATTACCCTAAGGGGTGCGTGTGAAAGAAGTGTGTTGATTTGAGAATATGTTATCTTGAAAATTAGTGGGCTATGTTCAATTTTAGTCTTGCCATACGCTAATTACTAGCAATTTATAGGTGCGAAATTAAAATCACGGAATGTAAAGGCGGAAAGGTAAATGTCCTACGCTATTACAAGGCTTTAGGCGGATACATAATTTAAAATCACGGAAAATAAAATCCTAAATTAAACTATTACATCCCATATCTGATTACATAATTGAAAAATAATATGATAAAATGATAAAGAAAAAATCGATCGAATCGGATCAACTTTGTACAAAAAGAAGAAATGGAAAATGCAATATGAATCGAACAAGAGAAAAAATGTTAGAAAAATGCAAATTTTAATATGGGAAAATTAATACATGCTGGAAATAAGATAAATAAGATAAAATAATTTTTTGGGATTTTTTAAATGCAATTTAATAATTTAAAATGAATTTACAATGGTTTAAATGCAAAATTACAAATAAAAATAAACATGCATGCAAAAATATATTTTTTAATTTATTAAATTAAATAAAGATTTTCAGAAAACAAATGCAAAAAGAAAATTAATTTTTGATGGATTTTTAATGCGAAATAAAATATGAAAAGAAATTAAAATGCATGGAAATATTAAAAAATATGAAAATAGGAAAAATAATGCAAGTTTTGAAAAGAATGCAATCTGGTCTACGTGTGGTTCGAACGGAGACCATGGAAAACATCTTTACAGGAAGCGTCTTAACCACCGGGACAAGTGGCGTTTGATGTTTAGAAAATGAAAACAATAACATATAAATGATGCGCGTCACGAAATATTCAAAACACGGTCGGCTGCATATGGACCCCAGGTTTATGAGCAGACGAATCACAGCTATTTCTTTGCCGCCTACATCCACCGAGTCAATCGTGACAGCGGAGCCTAGCTCGGTCGTCTTCTCAACCATCCAATTTTCCTATCCTGCAAAATACGCGAATCGAAGGCTATGGTTAATGCTACCCCCCCTAAATCGGGGTCTGCGAACCCAATGGTGGCCTTCGTTTTTACTGAATCGACCTGCAATTAGAGATACGGGATCAACAGTTCCAAAAACCCTAAGTATGGCAACTCGAGATTTTGACGTTCAAGCTTGCTAGCGATTACCAGATCGTGTATATGGGATCTCATGAACACGAAAAAGGCGTTAGAATCAATTGAAATAAGCAGAATAATAGAATGCAAAAATCAAACAAAATTGAATATGTATGTATGTACAGGGCTCGATTCAGCATGTTTCAACCCATGGCAAGAGTATAGACTTACTCAAACTTACCTTCTAAAGACAATGGAGTGGTTTTTGAGGGCTGAAAACGGCTGGAGTTTGAAATTCGATTTTTCAAGAATTGAGAAAAATTTTGCAAGAGTTTGGGTTATGCTTTAGCTAGGGTTTCGTGTTACTGCTTGTACACAATGCTGAGCATTTATAGAGGAAGTTTGGATGGCAAAAGAGTGGAAAAAAGATTGCTCCATCAATGTGCAAATATTTTCTTTGAAAATAAATCAAATATTGAAGAAAATATGATTTTCTCATCAATGCCATGGCTTGCACGAATTTGGTAAGTGTATTGGGCTTTCTTGGACATTAAGAAAGATATAAATCCAACTTAATTGAAAAATAACCTAATTTTCATATTTTACATAATTTATTTTTGAATTAAATGTTATAAAATTCAAATATAAATCACAAAATAGAAAATTACCAATGCCAACATTTATGGGTCAAGAATATTGTCATGAACAAGTTTGGATCAAAAGATTATAGGCCCGTTTGGAAAATTTTGCAATTTGACCAAAATGTCCTTTTCAATTGTCCAAATTGCCCAACTTCGAATGGTGTATCTTGCTCAATTTTCCACATTTTGAGTGTTCTTGGACTTTTGGAAAGCTCTAAGAGTCCTCTAAACAATGTCTTTGGTTTCATCTCAATTGGAGTTACCATGCTCAATATATCTTGAAATCAAAAGTTGACTTTTGTTGACTTTGAAAATGACACAGTAATGTTTTGAGCCATACCTCTCAATTGAAGCATTTTTGGACATTCTTGTGAGACATGAAGTTGTAGAGAATTGAATTTCCTTCAAAACAAGAGGTGGTGGCAAAATTTACGAGAAATTATGAGAAAGTTATGATCAGTCAAAGTTCGATTGACTTTTCACCTAGAAACCACTAATTTAGAAAGTTTGACTTTTGAGCAAATCTTGAGTTTTCTTGATGAATCATGATCAACCCTTGATCAAATGATGAATGTAACTTCAAAATGAGGATGTTGACCAAAAATATGAAGTTTGTTGTATGTTGATTGACTTTTGTCCAATCTGTTGATTTTCAACCAATTATGGGAAACTTGACTTGAGGCTTGAAACTTGACATGGAGAATCTTTAAAGCATATGAGGAGGCATGAAGACCATTGGAGATGTTGGAAGCCCATCTTGGCCTGAGAGATACCAAACCCTAGTTTGGGTTGATTGTCTAGGAGAGAGTTTGTCTGATCAACTCTTGAGGAATTCTTGAGTATGGATGTATGAAATCTCTTGAGTAAATGGAGGGCAAATTTTGGGGTATGACAATTGCAAAACTCAAAAACAACGGAATTATCGCAATAAAAAACAATAAAACCAATCCCCAACAACGGTGTCATTTTGTTGCTGCGGTAAAGCGGCAAGCAAAGAGTTGGTATTATTTTTATCGGGTGATATATACCGCTAGGTTATATCGTCCGTGTCCTGATTGGTTATTGATTAGTATTCGGCAATTCTACCGTTAATGAGTTTGGGATTAAAAGAAATGAAAATAAAAAGAAATAAAATGAACAAAAGTATAAAGGATAAATAGCTTATAAGACGAATGTAAACTACCCGTCATAAACTTAAATCTACCACCCGGTTATACTCGACCTCACGTATAATCGTGTCATCAAATATCTCTCACAACCTAAGTTATTTCTAACCCAAATTGAGAATCCTCCGAATCATCTCAATATCCATTTCGGCCTATCTCAACAACACAGAGCGTCAAGCTGCGTCCTCATACCCATCTCTAGCTTATTTCACTGCGAGGCATTAAGATTAGATACTCTATAGTGAATGTCATCTCTAAACCATTTCTAGCATTGAAACTAACGAGATAATCATCCTAGGTAAGAATCTAAGCAATCTATCTCTAGTAAAGCTCAAATCCTAACATAGAGTAAAAACAAGACAATCACCAACACATATTAGTAAAACAAACTTTATACAACGCCAAGAGCGACAAATATACATGAGTTAGATTAGATATACATACAAAACCCAACAAAAGATATTACAAAGAAGAAGAGAAGAGACCAAATATTTCTTGGTTTGTCAACACCAATCGACGAGGGATTCGACTCCGGATCATCCAAATGCAAGCTCCAATGTTGTTTTCTAAGCTCTCTAGACCAAAAAATGATGTTAATGGTGTTGGGACTCAAAAATACCCAACCCATAACCTAAAAATGTGTTTTTATCCCTTTTAGAAATTGAAATCGCATGGCGCTAAGCCTTGTTTTGGCGCTCGGTAGTGATCTGTATCTGAAAAAATCAGCATCTTGTTTTTGCCATAACTTGAGAACCGTAACTCGGAATTGAGCCCGATTTGAAGCATTGGAAAGCTTATTCAAAGATATATCTAACCATGAATAAATATCAAGCTTTTATGACTATTTGAAATATTGGAAAACTCATTCTTTTCTTTATGTGTTCCCTTTTATTGCTCAAAATCATGCGTTTGAAGCCGTGTCTTCGACACTTTATTACTCGATGCTCTAATTATGAATTAATACCTACAAAAGATATGAAAAACTATCAAATGATACATAAATACACTAAAACTTGATTATACACTAAAAGTGAGGTTATTCAACGATTATTAACAAACAAGAACGAATAAGTGCCACAAAATGTATATACAAAATAACTACATTTTAGCACTTATCAAGAAGAAATGTCTTAAGAATAGGAAATAAAATTTAAACCCTAATTGTAAAAGGAAAATATTTTTTTTGATATTTTTTTGGAATGATTTTAATTAGGAAAATAAATTAAAAGTTAATTTTAATGGTTAATTAACAACTAATTAAAATGAAAGAAAAATAAAATATTTTTATGCCAAAAATAAAATAAATAATTTTCTAACCTAATTCTGAAAATAAAATATTTTTTGTGATTTTTGTGATATTTAAAAAAATATTTTTAAAAGAAATTTAAAATAAATAAATAAATAGAAAATATGTTAGTTTTGCAAAAAGGCAAAAAGAATTGGGGTAGCCAGGGATCGAACCCCTGCCCCTAAGGTCAAACGCATGCCTCCCTTCCCATATGAGCTAACTGCTTTGTTTGTTAGTAAATGAAACAATATTAATATATATTAAAAACAAAATTTAAAATATAAATTAAAAAACGCGCGTGCTGGGGTCATCGTCCCCGATTTGAAATTCCCACGGACATTACCCACGGCTTTTCAGTGGGTAAGCCTATACCAACGCTTTTGTGTGTCACTACAAACCCTGCACCTTTTCACAAATCAAAAATATGCACAATAAATTTGTTAGGAGACCATGGATCGATTCAGTTTGACCCCCCTAAGCATGATGGATTCTGGATGTTTTGATCGACTGTAAATGGTTGGAATAGATCAGAGGATCACCATGAAGCTGTTTGAATGCTTGGAATGACTTGAATTGAAGCAAAACCTGGTCTGCAAATGCCTTGCAACTCACAGAATTTTTGTGTTAGGTTAGGGTTCCTGACTGCCAAATTTCTTCACTTTAGCATCTGAAAATGTTGTGTATATATAGAGGATGGAAAATAGGTCAAGAGATGTGAAGAAAATATATCCTTTCAATGAGAAAATATTTTATTTGGAATTGCACCAAATATTTCCTTTTTTGGATTCAATATCATTCAACTCCTTGCCAATCTAATATATTTCGAAATTGATAGTTATTATGGCTTGCTTGGTCCTCAAGAATGTTGAATAACAAGCCTTGCATTAATCAATTTGATTTTTTATATTTTATTTTAATTAAAATTGGATTTAAATGAATTAATTCCAAAAATAAATAACACAAATAATGCAAGGGCATGTAAGTGGACTTGGAGGTCATGGACCATCTTAGAAATAAGTTTGAATCACAAAAACTTAGGCCCATTTGGAAAAAATTTGAGTTTGCCAAGTATTTCTCTTCATGCACTTCTTCAAAAATGCCAAACTTGCACAACTTGTATTTTGCTCAATTTTCAACATTTTGAAGTGTTCTTGTAATTTTTAGAAAGCTCAAGATGTCCTCTGAACACTCCTTTTAGTTTCATCTTCATTGAAGTTTCCATGTTCATGTACACTTCTTTTCAAAAAGATGACTTTTTGTTGACTTTTAAAAGGACCTATAACTCTCAAATGAAGCATTTTTGGGTAAAGCTTGTGATACATGAAGTTGTAGAGAATTTAATTCTCTTCAAAATAATCTTTGGTGGAAAAATTTCTAAAAAAGTATGTGAAAGTCATGCACAGTCAAAGTTACATTGACTTTTGTCAAGAAACCCTAATTTAGAAACTTTGACTTTTGATCAAATCTTGAGTTTTCTTGATGAATCATGATCAACCCTTAATTAAATGATGAATGTGACTTCAAAATCTTGATGTTGACCAAAAATGGTGAAGTTTGACTTATGTTGACCATACTTGACTTTTTGTCCAATATAGTTGATTTTCAATCATCTGAGGAATTGACTGAGAAAACTTGAGTCGGATGGCTTGAAATTTGAAATGATGATACCTTGAGACATGTTAGGAGGTATGATGACCACATGAGGCAATGGAAACCATATTCGACTTGAGAGAATCCAAACCCTAGTTGTGGGTTGATTGCATAGGAGAGGGTTTGCCTGGTCAACCGTTAAGAAATTCTTGAGTATGGATATGTGGATTGTCTTGAAAAATAGGAGGGAAAATTTTGGGGTATAATAGTTTCCCCTGTTCAATCTTCTTGTGCTTGAAGGGTTAGTTTGGTATGCTTGACTTTCGTGACCTAGGGTAGAAGATGACTGAAGACTCGAGTACACTTGAAAATTTGCACTCACTGGTGTATGGAATGAGATCGTCGGTTGACAATGTGCTGGAATGGGCTTATAGATGCCATTTGGTGATGCTAATGTTGGGGAGTGAGTCGTACGTTAGATTCCATGCTTGTCTTTGAATGAAGTTACTGGTGTTATACCACAAAATTTGCCCTCCATCTTCTCAAGATATTTCATACATCCATACTCAAGGAGATTCTTCAAGGGTTGATCAGACAAACCCTCTCCTAGACAATCAACCCAAACTAGGGTTTGGAATTTCTCAGATCAAGATGGATTTCCAACATCTCCAATGGCCTTCATGCCTCGTCATATGCTTCAAAGATTCTCCATGTCAAGATTCAAGCCTTACAAGTCAAGCTTCCTCAGACAATTGCTCAGATGGTTGAAAATCAGTTGTATTGGACAAAAAGTCAATTGTGGTCAACATACAGCCAAACTTCATAATTTTTGGTCAAAATCCTCATTTTGAAGTTACATTCATCATTTGATCAAGGGTTGATCATGATTCATCAAGAAAACTCAAGATTTGCTCAAAAGTCAAACTTTCTAAATTAGGGTTTCTCAGTGAAAAGTCAACCAAACTTTGACTGAGCATAACTTCTTCATACTTTCTCAGATATTTTTCCACCACCTCTTGTTTTGAAGGAAATTCAATTCTCTACAACTTCATGCCTCACAAGAATGTTCAAAAAATGCTTCATTTGGAAGGTATGGATCAAAACATTACAGGTCCTTTTCAAAGTCAATAAAAAGTCAACATTTTGTTTTGAAGATATATTGAGCACGGAAACTCCAATTGAGATGAAACAAAAGAGGTTGGTTAGAGGACTCTTAGAGCTTTCTAAAAATTCCAAGAACACTCAAAAATGTGGAAAATTGAGCAAGATACACTATTTAGAAGTTGGACAATTTTGGACAATTGCACAAAAGGAGATATTGGTCAAAATGCAAAATTTTCCAAATGGGCCTATAATCTTATGATCCAAACTTGTTCATGACATTATTTGTGACTCATAAATGCTTGGCCATGGCAATTTTCTATTTTATTAATTTATTTTTGAATTTTAAACCATTTAATTCAAAATTAAATTATATAAAATATGAAAATAAGATATTTTTCAAGAGGGTGATTTTATATCAAACTTGAGGTCCAAGGAAGCCCATGATACATACCAATTTCGTGCTTGATCCTTCATTAAAGAGAAAATCAAATTTCCTTCAAAATTTGATTTTATTTGAAAGTATTCAATGCATTCAAAACCAAATCTTTTTCCTTGTTTTCCTCTCCTAATTCACTCTATAAATAGCCAGCAATATGCCAAGCAAAGGACACGAAACCCTAGCCCTTACAACAACCCAAACTTTGCCAAAATTTTTCAAGGATTCTCAAAAATCGAATTTTGATTTTCAGCTGTTTTCAAGGCAAACAAACCATCCACCTTGTTCACGAGGTCTCAATGCAATCCCATCCTCACATCAAGCCAGTACGCGGATCGCGTTCTTGGACTCTCACCAGTTTGGTAAACTCACAAATTCGATTTTCTTTTTCCATGCGTTATTAATTATTTTTGTGTGTTTGAATGGATTCAGGGCATCAAATAGATCATGAATGATACCTTTCATGCAAGCTTAGACGTAGAAAGCGTAAATCACCATTGCTAGGGCATTTTGGTCTGTTTCGTTCGAACCGGGTGTTACAAGCACTTTCAGGAAAAACTAATGCCACCAATGGATTCGCAAGGGTCGATTTAGGGGGGTAGGGTGTTCCTTTGCCATTGTTTTTTCGTATTTCGCAGGTTTGAAGGTTTGAGCAATCGGGGAAGACGATCAGAGCTAGGGCTCCGGCGTCGTTGAATGCATTGACTCCGGCGTGGGCTTGCGTGGCGCGAAGAGGCATCCTGATTCGTCCATCCATTCAGCAGGGACCCACAAGGTGTTGTGTTTAAAATATAATCATGACGCGTCATCCTTTAAAAACAATTGATTTTGTTTTTTAAAACACCAGATGCCACTTGTCCCAGTGGTTAAAGTATGGTTGGTGGATACCCTCCAGGGTCATGAGTTCGAATCAGCCAGGGACCGGTTTTTGCATTTTCTTTTACAAACTCAATTTTTTTCATATTTTTCTATTTTCTTTTTATTTAATACTTTGCATTCATTTTAATTTCTTTTCACAATTTTTTATCATGCATTAAAAAACACCAAAAAATATTCTTCTTTTTTGCATTATATCCAGAAAATGTTTATTTAATTTATAAAATTAAAAATATTATTTTTTGCATGCATATTTAATTTAATTGTTAATTTATCATTTAAATCACATTTAATTGATTTTTAATTATTAAATTAACTCCAAAAATTTCCAAAAAATTATTTTAGCATATTAATGTTATTTCCAGCATGAAATATTTTTCTCATTTAAAAATTATTATTTTTGCTAACATTTTTCTCTTGATCGATTTCCTCGTATTTTCCGATTTCTCATCTTTTCACAGGTTATCCCGTTTCGGACGATTTCTTTTTATCGTTTTCTTTTTTCCAAATTATGTAATTGCTTATGGGATGTAATAGTATAATTAGGGCTTTTATTTCCCGCATTTTTAAATTATGTATCTGCCCCAAAGCCATGTAATAGCGTAGGATTTATCTTTCAGCATTTTAATTTCCGCACCCTATAAACTGCTAGTAATTAGGCGTGTATGGCAAGATAAAATTGGACATAGCTCACTCTTAACATCAAGCTAATATATCTGAAATCAACACACCCCTTTCACACATGCACCCCTTAGGGTAATTCTCTCTAAATGCCTTACGAATCAAATGGTCATGTCCCTCGGTAGAGGTATTCTAGGTGCCTTCAAAACAAATCATCATAGTCCCTTGATACAAAGATCATAAGACCACGATGTCGCCTCCGAATACATGATCTTGACCCTCGATTGTCACCTACGAAAATGATGATAGTCCCTTGAATGTGCTAGGATACTTCCTACAAGTTGCCTTTATGACCATCCGATGTCCCTTGAATGTCCGCTTACATCCAACAAATAGGGATACCTACCAACTAATGGTATGGATAGCACTATTCTAAAGGAGCGTAAAACAATACAACGACCAATTCGAGTAGGTAATAAGACTCTTAGTTGCTTTCTCTATCAAAATACTTTTCACACCTCACACTTTCTTCAAAGTTCAAACTCTTTTCGAAGCGAAACATTTCCGAACACTTTGTATACATTCCTACATGAATCATTACAAAGTCAAAGCGAAATTCCTTTTCAAAACATTTTTCAAACACACGAAGCACAAATTTAAAATGATCTAAGAGCAACTAAGAGCCGTAGATAACTACGGATGGAAAGGGTGCTAATACCTTCCCTTTTCATAACCTTCCCCTTACTCGAGAATCTAACAAAGGTCTTTTTTGTACTTTTACCTTCCCTTAATTGGATAAAAGAAAAGTCGGTGGCGACTCTTGCTATCCGCACATGTGCGATACAAAACCTACAAAGTCGAGTTCACCGTATTCTGGCGGCGACTCTGCTAGGAGACACTCTAAAGAGAGAATGCCTTAGGGATTTCTAGATCATTTTATAGCTTTCATTTGATTGTATGCTTTATCTTTAAGGGTTGCTTGGGTATTATATTTGTGGGGATCCTACGGATCAGGGTTTCCTTTTAGGTAAGTAGCAATAAATCGTCGCGACCGTTAGGCGTATATCAAAGCGGTCAACATGATGGCTACGTTAGTGTGACACTTTGGATGTCTGATACTCTTCATTTCCAAGTTGAGGATAGTATTTGGCTTCTGCGTGGTGTCATCGACACTAACTAAACTTTTAGAACCTTAATTGACCCATCTTGGCCATTAGAAGGTAGTGAGATGGTCGGCTTTGGTGTAGACGAGGTTGGGCGATACTCGATGCTACGCTCATTGAGATCGGACTTTTGGGATATTTTCGATTGACCACTTGGTAGTCATATTGAAATAAGCCTATGAGAAAGATCAATGATGTGAGATTCGTAGAACCCGGTTACTATTATAGGACAGGATGAACCAACTCAAACTTTTGGTGGGGTAATTACCTATACCTCTTGCAAGCCTTAAACCTAGGCTCATTGTGTGAATTGTTTGTGTGTGCTAAACATGACATCATGACATCATTCGCATTGCATATCATCTATAACTATTTCAAGGACCTAGGGATTTATCTTTGCTCTGTTTTGTAGGGATTATGGCTTCTAGAAAGACTATCCGAATCAACTTCATGGGTATACCTTCTCAGCTCAAAGAATTGGTTTCAGAGATTCCCGACCACGCTCGGTTCATCAAAGACATGGTTATCTACTTGATTTGGTTATCTCGGTTTTGAAGAAGATATGATGCATGTCTATTCGGTTCTTGATCCGAAACACCATTGCTTTACATTCCCAGTTATCAGTTGGTTCCTACCTTGGAAGAATTCTCTAAGCTACTTGGGATACCTATTCTCGACCAAATGCCATTCCGGTTTAGAAAAGGTTCCTAAATCGAAGACATCGCATCCGCCCATCTTAAGCGCTCGGACATTGAAGCCAATTGGGAAACAAGAAGTGGAGTTAAGGGATTACTTGCTAAGTTTCTGATTAAGAAAGCCCGAGAATTCCTCAAAGTTATGAGTTTCCATGCATTTGAAGACATTGTCGCCTTGCTAATCTATGGTTTGGTTCTATTCCCTAACTCGGATCAATTCATAGATGTCAACACCATCAGTTGTTTCTTACCCAATCCGTGCCTACTTTGCTTGGAGACATCACATTCTCTACACACTCGTACCATCAAAAGACAAGGAACTCTTATGTGTTGCATACCGTTTCTTTCTAGGTGGTTTATTTCGCACCTTCCTCCATCAGTTTTGAAGAACGAGCAAAGAATGAAGTGGTCTCAAAGGATAATGTCACTCTCTCATTCAGATATCCGTTGGAATCTTTTCTCTCAAAAGGATTTCACTTTCATTGAGCGTTGTGGAGAATTCCCTAATGTACCACTCCTTGGTGTAAGGGGAGGTATTACAACCCTTCTCTAGCTCTCGTCGGTTTGGTTTTGCTCGAAGAGATGGTCCTCATGATATGCTTCTCCAAGATATTGTGTTCGATTACAATCATGATCTCGAATTCAAGCGAAGGTTCATACGCTTGGGGCATGGTAAAGAAGGCGATACCAAGACTTTGGGGCACGAACTCCATTCCTTGGGAACCTTACCTCAAATGGGTGCGAGCTCGAGCTCAAAACCTCATGATGCCATTCACGCTGTTTTACCAATAATTATGGAACCGTTGCTATAGGTGGCGTACCTATACTATTCTCCATCGACATGCCTCTGATTTTGAAGACTTTAAGAGATCACGGATTCGACAAGAAGAGGATACATTGAGCTCGGTGTTACACAAGCGAGAAGAAAGTGCTAGAGTTGACAAAGCTACTTCACGAGGAAAATCATCGCCTACCTCGGCACCAAGAGCGCCCATGGGAGACTTAGAGCTTTAGGATTTATATGTTTTCTTTTATTATTTTGAACTATCTTTTGTACTTAAAAGAATAATGAAAAAGAACTAATAAATGTTTGTTCATTGCTTGTTTAACAAATTTAAATCTCTAAGGTCCTTGAAAACATTGCATTGTATTCGCATAAACATTGCATATCATAGCATAACATTGCATCAGGTACATTGGAGATTGGTTTTCTCATTTTCTCTATTTATTTTAGCAAATGGCTCTTGAACGATCATCAAAGATCTCCGGGCTCAGAATGCTCGGTTCAGCGAGATGTTCACCAGTTTGGTCAAGGCCAAGAAGATCGAAGAAGCTCATCAACAAGAAGAAGAAGGTTGTTGGTCTTCTCGACATGGGCGAGGCCTACAAAGGTGGTCCTAAAGGTTAGAATAGAGCTCTCGGAAAAGTGTCAAGGAGGGGAGTGTCGAGGGTAATGAAGATGACCGGTGAGTCTAAGAAAGAGGAGAGGATCGCTCGACTATAGCGATACTACGATGAAAATGACAAGTACAAACAACTTGAAGACCGTCTGAATCTTGTGGAAACACGAAGATGTACTGAATTTTGATGATCTGAGTCTTGTCACAGTGGTGATTCCTCCAAGTTCAAGGTTCCAACTTTTGCCAAGTATGATGGCATTTCTTGTCCAAAGCTGCATTTGAAATCCTATGTCCGATCAACCCCATGCGATGAGAAAGTTGTGGATGCCTATTTTCAAGAGAGTTTGTCCGGAACTCGGTTGGAATGGTACTATCGACTAGAGAATGTATCCGTACTTGGGTGACTTAGCGGATGCTTTCTATAAGCGATATGGTACAATCTGAATTGACACCCACTCGCATGCAACTCTGAGCATGTCTATGGGTCGTGATGATTTAAGGGTATGCTCGAAATGGAGATTTAGCATCGAGTTCACCACCCTTGTCCATAGGGAGTTGGTTGATATGTTTATGGGAACAGGCCCATTCTTCAATCATTTGATTGGAAACTCCTCGGCCGGATTCAAGTGATGATAACAACGTATTGAGGCGGTATCAAGGTGGGAAGATTCGGTAGAGACATCTTGAAATCTTTAAAGAGATCTTTTGGTGGTAAGAAGGAAACTAATCTTGTATGGTCGGAAAAGTCGGGACCGGCCGTGCTCAATCTGTGGGGTATTTGTGATCTCGATCCTACATCGGCAAACCTCGGTGAGACAGCGTAGCGAGGCCACGAGGCGATTCTGGATCAACATGCCATTGTCATGAGCCTTGCAACACATGTTGAAGCGGTGATTACCTTGAGGATCCTCCTCAAACATCAACACTTCCTCTCGAGATACAATCCTAATGCTAAGTGTGCTTACCATTCCAATAGCCACGGACATAACAACGATGGTATTGGGCTCACGAAGAACAAGATTCAAGACATGATTGAAGCTAAGCGGTTGAGTTTGACCCTCCTGTTGAGACTCAGAATGTGATCAGCGCTATGCCTAACCATGACAAAGGTTCCAATGCTCTTGGCGATGATACTTATGTTTTCAACATAGATGACTTGACCATTCCTCACGATGGTATTAAGAAGAATTTGCTACAAGCGGTGTCATCAGGATGCCCGGTTGTCGTTGGTGCCCATCACACGATGGTTGTGCTTGGTTGAAGGCGTGTCGATGCATGATGAATAACTGAGATACTATTTACGAAGCCACTGTCACGAGCGTGTGAAGATATGTCTAAGTTGAAAATCGAAGATGTGATGAACACCATCTGTGGGATACCTTGGGGAAGCCAAGTGGAAAGTATGATTACATGGTGAAGTACACTATCACAAGAGCTACAAAATTCCTATTGTAGATGTTAATCGGGGGTGACATTTCCCGAAGACTATCTTGATGTCAACATAAAAGTTTCCTCTGATTACCACTCATCACACCTCTCCCGGACCGATTCCATACTCCTCGACAAAGCTATTCCTTGGAACTATGGGTGATGTTTACTATCATGGCGTCACAAGACCCTCGACTATTGAAGATCTTACATTGAAGCTACCATTCGACATTGACAACATCACCGGATCAAGTAAGGTGACGAGCCGGAAGAGTATTCTCTCGTCTCTCCTCAAAAGAGCGCGACTCATTTCGCGTTCAGTATTCAACCCATTCCCAAGCTAGAGGAAAGAACATTGACTCATCTGCTTTCGAGACGAAGTACTAAAGGAAGTTCTTGAAGACACCTCCAAACAAGAAATGGAGAAATTGAAGATTATCAAGAAGAATGACTACAATGTTGTGGCACAGTTAGGACGAGACTCCGTCAAAGATATCCATACTTGCTCTGCTCTTGTGCTCCGAGGCTCATGCTAACACCTTGGTGAAGTTTACGAAGAATGCTCACGTACCAAGACACTACTCTTGACCAATTTGAAGTTTGTATTGCTAGCTTTGCCAACAACGGCCTGGCTTCTCGATCTTGATTTAACTCTTCTTGGGAAAGAAACACAACAAAGCCTTGCACATCTACATTGAATGCAAGGCGTTACATTGTCTCATGTTTTGGTGGATCTGGTTCTACTACGAATATCCTTCCGAAGCGCTTTTATCGACGATGTCGAAGGGTGGTTAAGACCGGTGACATTATTGTGAGAGCTTTTGATGGTTCTAAGCGAGCGGTACTTGAGAGCTCACTCTTGTCAAAGTCGGTTCCCGGACTTTTGATTCCACTTTCTTTGTCATGGACATCCGTCCGACTTACTCTTGCCTACTTGGATGCCCTTGGATACATGGGGCGGCCCCTCTACCTTGCATCTGAAGTACCGGTGAAAGGGAAGGTTGTTCGGTATGTGGTGAAGAAGAGTATGGTCGGTCATCTACGGTCATTCGATACCTCGAGGTGGAGGTGAATTCTGAGACTCCTGTCAAGCTTTTGAAACAATACCTAGAGTCATGCACATTGACTCTCTGAAGTTACACAGCTCCGCCTAGGATGGCATCATTGAAGGGCTCAGTGGTGTTGAAGAAGGAGGTAGTACTATTTGGGGTCAGCTCCACGATCTTTCTTTCAAATCGACAAACGGTTTAGGCTTCAGTCAAGGGTCGAGGATGATCGTCGTGAGCGTGCGGCCAACTTTCTTTCCGCATCGGCGGAGTGGAATCCATGCTATAGAAGCGATGACAACGGCTTGACATCGACAGTGGATCTTCGACTCGAACAAAGGACTCGACAATTGGAAGGCGAGGCGTCATACCAATCTCCTTTAGGCAAGGAGTAATTGCTCTTGTTTTGTTTTGCTTTTCGTATTTCTTTATGTTTTGAACAATAAACTTTAAAGCCTAGTGCCTTGCAGGAATCATGGCTCGTTTGTGAGGTTATTATCATCATTTGCATATTTTCATTCAATAAAATCGTTGGACTTTTGCATTCAATTGTTGTGTTCTTTCTTTTACTTTATCACCCCTTCAAAAGCTATGTGTTTCTTACACACACGTGATACAACTGAGAATCACTCGAATCTATTGATATGACTATGCTATTGCTAAATATGACTTGATAATCCGATCTACCAAGCGAAGGCGAAAGTGAGGAAGATTGTGAAGTGCCGGAGAACTTGTCGGACTGCTTCTGACAAGAAGAGCGAGTTATCTGACCACGAAGAAGCGAGTTGAGGTTGTGAATTTGAGTCTTGATGAAGGCAGAAAGAGATCAAGATAGGCGGGTCTTGAGGCAGTGTTAAAGAGATTGGTTCGATGCTACGAGACTATATTGAGGTTTTGCTTGGTCATACGAAGACATGCCGGTTTGGACATTGATATTGGTACACGATTGCGACAAAGTAGGTTTCTCCCAGTAAAGCAGAAGGTTAAGTCGCATCGTCACGAGATGTCGAGAAAATCAAAGCCAAGTTATGAAGCAGTTCAGCGGTTTCTTAGCCGTTACCTCTTATCCATAATGGGTTGCTAATGCGGTGCTGTACCTAAGAAGGATGGTAAAAATGCGAATGTGTGTGATTACAGATGCGAACAAAGAGTCCGAAAGCGATTTCCACTTCCTCGTATTGATGTCACGATTGACAACACCGCTCAACATAAGGTTTTCTCCTTCATGGATGGTTTCTCGGTTACAATCGGATCAAAATGGCTCCGAAGACATGGAAAAGACTACTTTTGTTACAGTGGGGACTTTACGCTACGAGGTTATGTCGTTCGGATGAAGAGCAGCGCCACTTATCGTGCTATGGTGACATTATTTCATGACATGATTCATCACGAGATAGAGGTCGTCGGCGACATGATAGCTCGATCCGCGGTGAAGAACATCTTGATCATTTGCGAGCTGTTTGATTGAAGAAGTATAGGTGAGACTTAATCCTAACAAGTGCACCTTTGGAGTCGGATCCGGTAAACTCCTAGGGTTTGTTGTCGATGGTAAAGGTATTGAGGTTGACCCTCCAAGGTTAAAGCTATTCAAGGATGCCGACTCACTTGAGAAGGAAGTCGGAGGTTTCTTGGGCCGATTGAACTACATTGCATTCATTGCACATAGCGCTACTTGTGAGCCAATCTTCAAGTTACTTAAGAAAGATCAAGTGGTAGAATGGAGCGGCGATTGCGGATCGCTTTTGACAAAATCAAGGTACCTCTGAATCCTCCTACGATGCACGCAGAAGAAGACCTCTTATCATGTACTTGGGTGTTAGAGAACTCAATGGGGTGTGTGTTGGGAAACATGATGAGTGCAGTCGAAAAGAGTATGCAATATACTACCTTAGCAAAGGTTTACCGGTGTGAAACAAGATACTCAACTCGAGAAAACTTGCAGCGCTTTGGCTTGAAATGCTCATGACTAAGACAATATATGTTGACTCACACTACCTTGTTGATTTCCAAGATGGATCCGATAAAATACATATTTGAGAAACCACTCTCTCGGAAGGATAGCAAGATGGCAAATGATCTTGACCGAATCGACATCGGTACACTTCGAGCGATCAAAGGAAGTATAGTAGCCGATCATTTGGCTCATCAAGCCGTAGATGACTATCGATCTATCGATTAATTTCGAGATGAAGATGTTTTACTAGTCATATTGTGAACAACCAGGACGAACGAAGGACACGAACAAGGATCGATGGACCATGGTCTTTGATGGAGCCTCAAGCGCACTTGCAATGGCATTGGCGCCATCATTACATCCCTACGGTGGATGCGTTCACCACAGATTATGTTTGATTGCACCAATAACATGGCGAATCTGAGCGTGCATCATGGGTATTAAAGCGCTATTGACTTAAGAATCAAGTTCTTGCAAGTGTATGGAGACTCGGCTTTGGTGATCGGTCAGTTAAGGCGAGTGGGATCGAGCATCGAATCTCATTCCGTGTCGAGCATGTTACGAGTTTGATCCCTACTTGAAGAGATCACTTTCAATCACATTCCACGAGAATCGGTTGGCAGACGCATTGGCTACTATGTCGTCTATGTTCAAGGTCGGATGGGACAACGAGGCTCCCGGATCATCATTGAGAAGTTTGACGAACCAGCATATTGTTATGAGCTTGATACTGAAGAGAATCCTTGGTACTATGGCGTGAAGAGGTATCTTGAAATGCGGGAATATCCGAGGGCATCATCAATGATAAGAAATTTTGAGAGGTTTGCATCAAATTCTTCCTCGACAGCGACATCTTATACAAGCGCAACCATGACTTGTGCTTACTTATTTGTGGCCGGAAAGCGTGGAGCGTATTATGGAAGAGTTACACGAAGGCGCGTTTGGTACCCATTCTAGTGGACATACGATGGCTAAAAAGATTAGAAACGGTTACTATTGGTCCACCATGGGGATTGTCACCGTATGCTCGATCTTGTCACAAATGTCGGTTATGCGAGACAAAGTGCATGTACCTCGGTACCTCGAATGTTCTAACTCCTTGGCCTTTTGTAATGTGGGGCATTGACATGATCGGAAATCAAGACTTCCAGCGGACATCGTTTCATCCTTGTGGCAATGACTATTTCACCAAGTGGGTACAGCGACCTCGTTTGCATACCAAGAATGTTGTGGCTCGATTCATCAAACATAATCTTATCATCGATATGGCACTCCAGAAAGGATTATCACGAGATAATGGCTCCAATCTCAACAACAAAATGATCACCGAACTACTGCAGCGATTAAAGATCAACATCCAACTCTTCTCCTTATCGACCTAAGATGAATGGCGCGATGGAAGCCGCCAACAAGAATATTAAGAAGATTATCTGAAAAATAGCGGTGACTTACAAGTTGGCATGAGATGTTACCATTAAGCTCTTCATGGTTATCGCTTTTCTGATGCGAACATCAGCAGGGCAACTCCCTTCTCTCTTGTATGCGGTATGGGCAGTCCTACCCATCGAGGTTCGATTTCCCTCAACGAGTCCTCGGGACCGAGGCTAAGCGAGCGATTGGGTCGGACCGCCTTGACCAGTTAATTTGATTGATGAGAAATGACTCGCATCCATCGCCATGGACGGATCTATCGAGCGAATGATTAGAGCATTTAACAAGAAGGTCGCAGCAAGTCTACCAAGTCGGTGATCTAGTAATCAAGCATCATCCTTCCACAAGGTGATCCCGGGCAAATGGACTCCCACCTCGAGGGACCGTTTGTAGTCAAGATAGTGTTTTCCGGTGGACTATGATACTTAGCACCATGGATGGTGAAGACTTCCACACCACACAGCGAGACATAGTCAAAAATACTACGCATAAAAGAGCTAGGTCGGGCTAGGCAAAAATAAGGGCATCTTGGCGAACCAAAGGTTCGGGCAAAGTTAAGGATATACAAAACATGTACACCCGAGGTGTCCTCACTACAAAACCTTCCCCAGAAAGAGGAGGCCCCGCGGTGATTCCACTCGACATCTTCAAGCAATAACATTTCGCCCCGGCCGAGTATTTGTCCCCAGCGGTATCTCTCAACAATTTCCCTTTTCCCCGATGGCAGTGTCGGACTTGAAACTTGGTCGAGATAGTGCCGGAGAAACCTACACCTTTATTCCCCAAATTAAATCCTCAAGCGAACATACTGCATCTTCTTGAGATGGATATGTTTTGAAATACCACAACATCTATCATTCATACATTTCTCATAAACTCATAATATATGCATATGTCATTCATACACATCGTCATGCATCATACTTTGCATAAGACTAACAATATTCTATCAAAGTTTCTCTTGTTTGCTCCAAAATAGGTGAAAATCACTTGCATAGCGGTCCGGATTAAGACCGAATCAGACGGAAAACTATCGAACGCCCTAGTTGTCCTCCGACAACTTGTCCGAGGATTAAGACTCGAATCGGGCGGAAAACTATCGAACGACCACCCTCGTTGTCCTCCGACAACGGATCCGAGATAATACGAAGCGGACGAAACCTATCCGAGCGATCACAAGTTATCCTCGATAACGAGCGGTGGACAACACCGATGCCTGGCGGAAGCTATCCACATTATTGCCAACTACTATCCCTCGAGTAATCGACCGCGAAGATATATTACGGCTCTCTTATTATCAGCGACAACTACGAGAGTCTAGCGTCGACTCGGTTGCCTTGGATGGCATCTTAAGCCCATCTCCGACTACTTGTCAACAATTCTCCACCTTGAATCTGCATATTTGGTTAAAAACCAATACAAACCAATAACTTCATTCGAGATGAGCACGAAGTCTAACGTCGATTTCCTCGGATGGCATCTTAAGCCCATCTCCATGCTCCTTTCACTTTCAAGACGTCAATAGAGCCTAGCGTCGGCTCACTCCCGGCATCAATCTTTCGGATGGAATCTTAAGCCCATCCCGTCGGTTCTCCTATCAACAATCTCGGGTCTAGCATCGACTCATTCCCAATGAAGTCTCCAACTTCTCCAAATGGCATCTATAAGCCCATTCCGCATCATCAACCAACGGTGCAAATTTTCAAGTGTACTCAGTGTTCAATCATCTTCTACCTCCGGTCACGAAAGCAAGCATGCCAATCTAATCCTTCGATACAAGAAGATTGAGCAGTGGCAGGTCATACCCAAAATTTTCCTCCATCTTCTCAAGATATTTCATACATCCATACTCAAAGTTCTTGAGGTTTATCAGACAAACCCTCTCCTAGACAATCAACCCAAACTAGGGTTTAGAATTTCTCATATCAAGATGGATTTCCAACATCTCCAATGGCCTTCATGCCTCCTCATATGCTTTAAAGATTCTCCATGTCAAGATTCAAGCCTTACAAGTCAAGTTTCCTCAGACAATTGCTCAGATTGTTGAAAATCAATTGTATTGGACAAAAAGTCATTTGTGGTCAACATACAGTCAAACTTCATAATTTTTTGTCAACATCCTCATTTTGAAGTTACATTCATTATTTGATCAAGGGTTGATCATGATTCATCAAGAAAACTCAAGATTTGCTCAAAAGTCAAACTTTCTAAATTAGGGTTTCTCAGTGAAAAGTCAACCAAACTTTGGTGAGCATAACTTCTTCATACTTTCTCGAAATTTTCCACCACCTCTTGTTTTGAAGGAAATTCAATTCTATACAACTTCATGTCTCACAAGAATGTTCAAAAATGCTTCATTTGGAAGGTATGGATCAAAACATTCTGGTCCTTTTCAAAGTCAATAAAAGTCAACATTTTGTTTTGAAGATATATTGAGCATGGAAACTCAATTGAGATGAAACAAAGAGGTTGGTTAGAGGACTCTTAGAGCTTTCTAAAAGTCCAAGAACACTCAAAAATGTGGAAAATTGAGCAAGATACACTATTTAGAAGTTGGACAATTTTGACAATTGCACAAAGGAGATATTGGTCAAAATGCAAAATTTTCCAAATGGGCCTATAATCTTATGATCCAAACTTGTTCATGACATTATTTGTGACTCATAAATGCTTGGCCATGGCAATTTTCTATTTTATTAATTTATTTTTGAATTTTAAACCATTTAATTCAAAATTAAATTATATAAAATATGAAAATAAGATATTTTCAAGAGGTGATTTTATATCAAACTTGAGGTCCAGGAAGCCCATGATACATACCAATTTCGTGCTTGATCCTTCATTAAAGAGAAATCAAATTTCCTTCAAAATTTGATTTTATTTGAAAATATTCAATGCATTCAAAACCAAATCTTTTTCCTTGTTTTCCTCTCTAATTCACTCTATAAATAGCCACAATATGCCAAACAAAGGACACGAAACCTAGCCCTTACAACAACTTTGCCAAAATTTTCAAGGATTCTCAAAATTGAATTTTGATTTTCGGTGTTTTCAAGGCAAACAAACCATCCACCTTGTTCACGAGGTCTCAGTAAGCAATCCCAATCCTCACATCAAGCCCGGTACATACGATCGCGTTCTTGGACTCTCACGGTTTGGTAAACTCATAAATTCGATTTTCTTTTTCCATGCGTTATTAATTGTTTTGTGTGTTTGAATGGATTGGGGCATCAAATAGATCATGAATGATACCTTTCATGCAAGCTTAGGCGTTAAGCGTAAATCACCATTGCTAGGGCATTTTGTGCATTTCGTTCGAGCCAAGATTATTCTGAGCACTTCGGGAAAACTAATGCCACCAATGGATTCGCGAGGTCGATTTAGGGGTAGGGTGTTCCTTTGCCATTGTTTTTTCGTATTTCGCAGGTTTGAAGGTTTGAGCAATCGGAGAAGACGACCGGAGCTAGGGCTCCGGCGTCGTTGAATGCATTGACTCAGGCGTGGGCTTGCGTGGCGCTAAGAGGCATCCTGATTCGTCCATCCATTCAACGGGGACCCCAGGTGACATGTTTAAAATATAATCATGGCGTCATCCTTTAAAAACAATTGATTTTGTTTTTTAAAACACCAGATGCCACTTGTCCCTCTGGTTAAGGCGCAGACTGTTGGTGGATACCCTCCAGGGTCACGAGTTCGAATCAGCCAGGGACCGGTTTTTGCATTTTCTTTTACAAAATCAATTTTTTTTTCCCATATTTTTCTATTTTCTTTTTATTTAATACTTTGCATTCATTTTAATTTCTTTTCACAATTTTTTATCATGCATTAAAAAACACCAAAAAATATTCTTCGTTTTTGCATTATATCCAGAAAATGTTTATTTAATTTATAAAATTAAAAATATTATTTTTTGCATGCATATTTAATTTAATTGTTAATTTATCATTTAAATCACATTTAATTGATTTTTAATTATTAAATTAACTCCAAAAATTCCCAAAAAATTATTTTAGCATATTAATGTTATTTCCAGCATGAAATATTTTCTCATTTAAAATTATTATTTTTGCTAACATTTTCTCTTGATCGATTTCCTCGTATTTTCCGATTTCTCATCTTTTCACAGGTTATCCCGTTTCGGACGATTTCTTTTTATCGTTTTCTTTTTTCCAAATTATGTAATTGCTTATGGGATGTAATAGTATAATTTAGGGCTTTTATTTCCGCATTTTAAATTATGTATACGCCCCAAAGCCATGTAATAGCGTGGATTTATCTTTCGACATTTTAATTTCGCACCCTATAAAGCTAGTAATTAGGCGTGTATGGCAAGATAAAATTGGACATAGCTCACTCTTAACTTCAAGCTAATATATTTGAAATCAACACACTCATTTCACACATACTTAGGGTAATTCTCTCTAAATGCCTTACGAATCAAATGGTCATGTCCTCGGCGTAGAGGTATTCTAGCACCGTTGCCTTCAAAACAAATCATCATAGTCCCTTGATACAAAGATCATAAGACCCATGATGTCGCCTCCGAATACATGATCTTGACCCTCGATTGTCGCCTCGAAAAATGATGATAGTCCCCGAATGTGCTAGGATACTTCCTACAAGTTGCCTTTATGACCATCCGATGTCCCCGAATATCCGGCTTACATCCAACAAATAGGGCTACCTACCAACTAATGGTATGGATAGCACTATTCTAAAGGCGATAAAACAATACGAAAATGACCAATTATGAGTAGGTAATAAGACTCTTAGTTGCTTTCTCTATCAAAATACTTTTCACCTCACACTTTCAAAGTTCAAACTCTTTGAAGCGAAACATTTCGAACACTTTGTATACATTCCTACATGAATCATTACAAAGTCAAAGCGAAATGCCTTTTCAAAACATTTTTCAAACACACGAAAGCACAAATTTAAAATGATCTAAGAGCAACTAAGAGCCGTAGATAACTACGGATGGAAAGTGCTAATACCTTCCCTTTTCATAACCTTCTCCCTTACTCGAATCTAACGAAGGTGTTTTATACTTTTACCTTCCTTAATTGGATAAAAGAAAAGTCGGTGGCGACTCTTGCTATCCGCACATGTGCGATACAAAAACCTCAAGTCGAGTTCAGTGTTCTGAGCTGGCGACTACTAGGAGACACTCTAAAGAGAGAATGCCTTAGATTTCTAGATCATTTTATAGCTTCATTTGATTTGTATGCTTTATCTTTAAGGGTTGCTTGGGTATTATATTTGTGGTGGATCCTACACCCGGATTCGGGTTTCCTTTTAGGTAAGTAGCAATAAATCGTCGCGATCGTTAGGTATATCAAAGCGGTCAACATGATGGCTACGTTAGTGTGACACTTTGGATGTCCTGATACTCTTCATTTCCAAGTTGAGGATAGTATTTGGCTTCTGCGTGGTGTCGTCAGCACTAACTAAACTTTTAGAACCTTAATTGACCCATCTTGGCCATTAGAAGGTAGTGAGATGGTAGCTTTGAGACAGAGGTTGGGCGATACTCGATGCTACGCTCATTGAGATCGGACTTTTGGGATATTTTCGATCGACCACTTGGTAGTCGTATTGAAATAAGCCTATGAGAAAGATCAATGATGTGAGATTCGTAGAACCGGTTACTATTATAGGACGGGATGAACCAACTCAAACTTTTGGTGGGGTAATTACCTATACCTCTTGCAAGCCTTAAACCTAGGCTCATTGTGTGAATTGTTTGTGTGTGCTAAACATGACATCATGACATCATTCGCATTGCATATCATCTATAACTATTTCAAGGACCTAGGGTTTATCTTTGCTCTTTTTGGGATTATGGCTTCTAGAAAGACTATCGAATCAACTTCATGGGTATACCTTCTCACTCAAAATTGGTTTGAGAGATTCCGACCACCTCGTTCATCAAAAGACATGGTTATCTACTTGATTTGGTTATCTCGGTTTGAAGAAGATATGATGCATGTCCTATTCGGTTCTTGATCAAACACCATTGCTTTACATTCCAGTTATCGATTGGTTCTACCTTGGAAGAATTCTCTAAGCTACTTGGGATACCTATTCTCGACCAAATGCCATTCACGGTTTAGAAAAGGTTCCTAAATGCGAAGACATCGCATCCATACCCATCTTAAGCTCGGACATTGAAGCCAATTGGGAAATAAGAAGTGGAGTTAAGGGATTACTTGCTAAGTTTCTGATTAAGAAAGCCCGAGAATTCCTCAAAGTTATGAGTTTCCATGCATTTGAAGACATTGTCGCCTTGCTAATCTATGGTTTGGTTCTATTCCCTAACTCGGATCAATTCATAGATGTCAACGCCATCAAGTTGTTTCTTACCCGCAATCCAGTGCCTACTTTGATTGGAGACATCCTACATTCTCTACACACTCGTACCATCAAAAGACAAGGAACTCTTATGTGTTGCATACCGTTACTTTCTAGGTGGTTTATTTCGCACCTTCCTCTATCAGTTTTGAAGAACGAGCAAAGAATGAAGTGGTCTCAAAGGCTAATATCACTCTCTCATTCAGATATCCGTTGGAATATTTTCTCTCAAAAGGATTTCACTTTCATTGAGCGTTGTGGAGAATTCCCTAATGTACCACTCCTTGGTGTAAGGGGAGGTATTACTTACAACCCTTCTCTAGGTCTACGTCAGTTTGGTTTTGCTCGAAGAGATGGTCCTCATGATATGCTTCTCCAAGATATTGTGTTCGATTACAATCATGATCTCCAGAATTACCGACGAAGGTTCATACACGCTTGTTTCGGGTATTAATTTGTATCCTATTGTCTGTTGGTAAACCCGTCTAGTTGTTCAGATAGTTTTCCTGTCTTGTTTCGGGTATTAATTTGTATCCTGCTGTCTGTTGGTAAACCCATTTGGTTGTTCAAATAGTTTTCCTGTCTTGTTTCAAGCATTAATCATTGACCTTCTGTCTGGAAATTTGTGAATAACTCTCACCTATTTGAGAATTCAAACTGAGAGAACGAGATTAGTTCTATGCAGATTATGATGCATGTAATTATTTAATGATGCTCATGAATGATATACGCACATGTTATGATTTTGTATGAACAATGTATGAATTTAGATGTTGTAGTATTTCAAAACATATCCATCTTGAAGAAGATGGGAATTTTTTGTCAGGGATATTTGATTTCTACATAGGGATGAGGATCATGACTGAGGATAAAAGAGATGTAGATTCCTCCAATGCACTACCTGACCAAGTTTCACGTCTGGATATTGATGCTGTTGGGGAATGATAATCCTTGAGATACACTCAGTTGGGGATGAATATCTCGTGTACGAGTCTTATTGGGGAATGTTGTGATCTTGAATAACCTATTACTGCTCGGAGACTGACATAATAAGTTGATTGATGATTGGTTACTGCTCGGGGACCAATGTAACAAGACGTTCACTGTGTGGGGATTGATGCGACAATGTAGATGATCACTACTCGAGGACTAACGTGATGAGTTGATATGATCACTGCTCGGGGACTAATGTGATGAATTGATAGGATCACTGCTCGGGGACTAGTGTAATGAAGTTTATAGGATCAATTATCGGGGACTAATGTGATAAGTTGATAGGATCATTGCTCGGGGACTAATGTGATAAGTTGATAGGATCACTGCTCGGGGACTAATGTGATAATTTTGATAGGATCACTGCTCGGGGACTAATGTGATAAATTGATAGGATCACTGCTCGGGGACTAAAATGATGAGTAAAAGTGTTGGACATTGTTGAAAGGAGATGATCGAGTAGTAGTCTTGTTGGGAAATCCGTCTCTGTTGAGGGAGCGATGGCTCTGTAGGGATCATGGATATTATTCTTGTGGGAATATACCTTTGTGAAAAATGACTCTGGGGGGATGTGTTGGTTACTTTAGTTGTCATCCCAACTCCTATAGCCTATAGTTATTGTTATATTTGTTCGCTTTTCGGATATTTGTGAATAGATATTTACTGTCAGATGCATATAATCATTCAAAGCAATCATTGGACTTTATGCAAACAAACAGATAAAAGTAAAAGTTTGAAACTGGAAAGGATGATTGTATTAATTTTGAAAAGGGGCCTATAGACAGGCAGTTGGTATACATAGAGACAAATATCCTAATAAGAGGAAATTGTCGGAAACATTTGGAAAATAGTAAAAGCTATGTGGAAACAATCTCGTCGAGTTTCAACTATGCTATTGCTCATATATTTTTTACTATCTCATCTCCTTGTTGCCAGAAGAAGGTGATTGGATTGATTTGCGCCATTTGAAGCTGATAGTAGTATAGTCTGTAAGTAGATGATCTCGTTGAGTTATAGTCGTACGCTTTAATCCCTAACTTTTGCCTAGACCGCTGTTTCGGGTTTTCAGTCTATCGGGATACCCTTTTTTCCCTAAGCCGCCTTTGTAGGTTTTCGACTTGCTAGGTGTACATTCTTTATATATATATATATATATATATATATATATATATATATATATGTCCCTAAATTTTGCCCGAACCCTTTTGGTTCGCTAGGACGCCCATATTTTTTCCTAGGCAAGTCAACCTAGCGGGTCTCGTTTATGTGTAGTATTTTTTGACTATATTTGCGCTCACAGGGTGCAAGAGGTATTCTCCATCCATAGTTCTTAGTATCATGGCTCCGCTGGAAAATATTGTCTTGACTACAAATGGTCCCTCATAAGTGGGAATCCATTAGTCCCTAGGATCTTCTTGTGGTATGATGATGCGCTTGACTACTAGATTGTCAACTTGATACACTCGGTGCTTGACTTTCTTATTGAAGGCTTTGATCATGCGTTTCTGATATATCTATCCATGACAGATGGCTGTGAGTCACTTCTCATCGATCAAGTTGATCTGGTCAAGCCGAGTCTGGACCAATTCGTCTTTGTCTGACTCTTTTGTCCTTCAGTACTCTAAGTGAGGGTATCTGAACCTCGATAGGTAGAACTGCTTCCATACCATATACAAGAGAGAAATGGGTTGCCCTTGTAGATGTTCGTACTGAAATGCGATAACCGTGGAGATAAAATGGCAACATCTTATGCCAATCTTTATAGGTCACTGTAATTTTATGTATGATCTTCTTAAGATTCTTGTTGGCGGCTTCCACTGCGCCATTCATCTTTGGCTGATATGGAGAAGAGTTATGATGCTTTATCTTGAATTACGTGTAGAGTTCGGTGATCATATTGTTGTTGAGATTGGTACCATTGTCTGTGATAATCCTTTCGGGGATGCCGTATCGGTAGATGAGATTATGCTTGATGAATCAAGCCACGACATTCTTGGTAATAGATGCGAACGAGGCTGCTTGTAAGAAAAAGGTAATTGGAAACAAGTGGATGCATGTGGCGAGATCAAGATTCGAGGGTTGCTTGAATTTGATCAAGGTTATTGATTAGAGTTTCAACTTGGTAGAGAGCAGCAACATTGTTGATTAATATCAATATGGTTTAAAGTCAAGGTGGAGATTGTTGTAAATGTGCCTTAAAACCTTTGTTGATTAAGAGAAAGAAATATTATTTTGGAGATTGCATATACCGCGAAAATTGGAAGTTTCAGAAAGTCGAAAAAGTAAAAATTGGACAAATCGTACGGCCGTACAGACAGGGAATAGTGACCGTACAGCGTGAATAGTAATCGTACACACGTGAATAGTAACCGTTCAAACGTGAATTAATGATTTTGTGTTTTTCGGACTTTTTTTACTGTTTTTCGTTTTGGGTGTTTTATGGTCTTTCAGTTCGGTCCATGAATCCATGTGTAATTGGATTGTGAATTTGAGCTTTGTTCGTTGGATATTCGTTATTATAAATATGTATCTCTTATATGTTTGTAGGTGTGACAATCTTAGAGTGTACATCAAAAGGGAGAATAAGAGTTTGAATGCATAGTATAAGGTTTTGGCTATTCTCAAGTGAAACCTTAGAAGACAAAGATTTTGGAAACCTTTGGGGTTATCTAAGGTTATTGGGAATTGGAAAATACTTGTTTACACCTTGGGTTTGAGTTATTCATATATTGAAGGTTGAAGGGGTTGGAAAATACTTGGATAGAAAATAGGTTAATTTTTGGACACCTTCAGGGTTGTTCTTAGGAAAATGAAGGCGAATACTATTTTCTTGTAACTCATCTGTAATCTCTTGTAACAACTTTCTAAGTATAGTGATTTGGAGAGTTACTCTCTCCCCTATAGTAGATCGTTTGATCGAAATGGGTAAACAAACCTTTGTCTTTTTCTCGCCTTATTCTGTTATATTTTCCGTGTAAGAAGTATTATTGTTGCAGATCATTTATATTGATTGTTACTATTCTTTTCCCCACAAATTGATATTGAATTTTGTCGTAATTAACAACAAGATTCACACACTGTAAATGATTATATGTGATCTATGTATTATATTTTTCTTGCCTTTTTTATTATATCAAAAGATAATAAATATATTCTTAAAGAAAGTAGAGTATGCTCTCTACTCATTTGAGAAAGAGTTTAACCACTTCAAACTTTACTTTCATGTTTTCTTTTTTATTAACTCTTTGAGAGATACATCATAAAAAAAATGAATGTGATTTTTTATTAACTCTTTGAGAGATACATCATAAAAAAAATGAATGTGAATCTATGCATTTGAATGTATAAATCTAATACATATGTTGCACCAATAATCCAAATACCATTGAATGTCTTGGTGTTTTAATGACCACAATATTATACTTGTTGAAGTAGGTAATTGACTATCAAGACATTATTAAATAGTTACAATGATATCTAATTAATAAGATTGATTTGATATATATATATATATATATATATATATATATATATATATATATATATATATATATATATATATATATATATATATATATATATATATATATAAATATAAAATATAAAATATATTTAGTAAATATAAAATATATTCATATATTCTAATAGTTAATACAATAATATTACCATGTCCCTCTTATTATTAAGGTAAAATTATTTCAAGTCCTTTAAATTATTTAATTATAATAAGTTAGTCATGTATGTTTTTTTTTTAATATTATTTATAAGTCTTTTATGTTAACTAACATTTAATTTTTTTCTGCTTTATTTTATTCTATTAATTCTAGTTTAACTTCTAAAATTCACATTAAATCCGTTTTCGTCCAAAAATTATGAAAAAAAATTTTAAAATATTTTTCTCATTTTACATTCGTAATTTTCTGAGTATTTTAATTTATGTTTTACTATTTTTTCTTTAATTTCTTCCTTTTGCGTGTATTTTAATTAGTTTAAAAATATTTTTATACATCAAAAAATTCTGAAAATTTTATTATATGATATAATAATGGTCTTTGACCTATGTTAAGTGATATATTAATATCATTAGTGTCACTTCAACTTTAAAAAAAAAGTATTTAAAAAAGTATCAACGATACAAATGTTAATTAACATAAAAGACTTATATGTAATAAAAAATATAAAAAATCGAACTGTTACAATTAAAATAGTTGTTCGTACAATGTGAATAATAATAATAATAATAAATTAACAGTTTACTGAATTCCTCATTCCGGTTTTACATATGATTACCATCACCAACATAGTTTTTCCATTGCCAATGAAATTCGAGTTCAGATTTTCAAATTTTTTACCAATATGCCACATTTAGAAATCTTAAGTACCAAAATGCCACACTTTGAAAAAATTTCTCAAAATGTCATACTTTTTCCATTGGTTCGTCCATAGACTAGACTAACGGGACCCACAATTTATGGCCTCCAAGGGTTCGTCCATGGGTTGGACGACCCGGTACTAGCATCATTTTTTTAATTTTTAAATGTTATAATTTGTTTTAATTAATTTAAAATTGTTTTTTATATATATGATAAAATGTAATATTATTTTAATATAATTAAAAAAATTAAAAAAATTATTTGTTTTTTATATTTTATAATTAAATAATAAAATACAACAATAATAATATTATTATTTTTTATTTAATTAAAATGCATTACATATATAGATGAAAATATTACATTGCTTGATATTACAATGCTAAAATATTGAAAACACTAATGCCTATTAGACGGGACAGCTACACTCGGCCATTTGCTACGTATATGACCTACTTCACGACAGATCCCACACATCCTCTTTTGTTTTTCACAATCGTCCATTTCAATTCTAATGCGAGTACTATTTGGGCGACCTTTCTTTTTCCTTCGCATATTCTCGTCATTGCAGAGTGTAACTCCTCTATACTGTGGCCAATTTTCCTCATGTGGTAGTCCAAGAAAGCTTTCCTGGTAGACTTTAAAAACATTAAGAATTGTGAACACCTTTGGTTTGTAAATCGTGTGGTCTTGCCGTATACTAGCACATGCTGCAATAACATGGGAGCAGGGCAAGTGAAATGCTTGAAATTTTCCACAATCACATAACCGCTTCCTGAGATCAACAATGTTGAGATTATATGTTTTCACATTGTTGAGATGCATCAATCAGATCGGGTTAAATTTATGTTGAGATTTGAGCAATATATCCCTTCTTAACCAAGATGTCTGATGGAAAAACATGATACCGAAATGCAATCCACTTGGGGTGTCCATTGGAGTACCGTCAACCAACAAGAAAATGAAGAGTGGAATAACATAACAAATTTGGTTTTGAATGGGATCCGTTTGTCTGGAGAATTCATCCATACCAATGAATATATTAATTGGTTTAGAAATACTCCTTTAGTCTTTCCTTCTCAACCACAATTTTTAAATGACCCGCACTAGTTTGCCTCATATACAACACAACAAGCCAGCACGTCGTACATGCATCAAAATGTTCCTCAAACAAACACATCACCTTTCCAACCACAAACATCATCATTCCCACAACAAACATATCATCACACCTAAACCACACAACAACACTCATTATATGCCACCTCTTCACAACAATCCATTAACCAATTTCCACCACATCAACCCATCCAAACCACAAATCTACCAACCTACCAGTACTCTCCAATCCGTCAACCAAACTTCGATTATTCATACTCTCACTCTCAACAACATACAGTGACCCCATCGTCCTCTCAACCTAACTATGACTTTGCATACTCACAATGCCAACAACGAACCTTCAATCCATCATCATATGAAAATGTTTATCGTCCACCTTTTGAACCGATTATTCCACTTACAACCATACCTATGTATCAACACATCTCCAACTATGATCTAATTGATGACCACCTATTGCGTTTGTCAGACTTTAATGTTGATGACATAGAACACGTTACTGACGAAGGTCCATCAAACCAAGCGGAGGAAAAACATCCTTGCCAAATGCTACACTAGCTCACATGTTGTTCAACCACCACGACCCCAAAAAAAAAAGTGAATTATATGTAATGCATTTTCATTAAATAAAAAATATATTATTATTGTTGCATTTTATTATTTAATTATAAAATATAAAAAACAAATAATTTTTAAAAAATTTTATTATATTAAAATAATATTAATCATTTTATAATATATAGAAAAACAATTTTAAATTAACTAAAACAAATTATAACATTTAAAAATTTAAAAACAAAAAAAAAAACGATGCTAGTACCGAGTCGCCCAACCCATGGACGAATCCTTGAAGGCCATAAATTGTGGGTCTCATTCGTCCAACCCATGGACGAACCTATGGAAAAAGTATGATATTTTGAGGGGAAAAATTCAAAGTGTGGCATTTTGATACTTAATATTTCAATATGTGGTATAATGGTAAAAAATTCCAGATTTACATGAATCTGAATGGAATTCTTACCTGCTAGATAAATTGACTGTGCACTCTTTCATGTGATACGCATCTGTCTAGCTAAGCTAACTCTGGGGAGTAAAAAATACGACCCCTTATAATTTCATGAGAAATAATATTTTAACACTCAAATTTGAATGCTAAAAAGGAGTCTAATTTAAATTTTTGGTGTTGTAGTGTATTATTGGAATTTCTATAAATATACAAAATAAAAAAATAGGAGAAAAATAAAAACATTGATATACGATTGATATACAGTGTCACGTACTGTGTCAAATTTTAGATGTTATAACATTTCTGTAATTATATGTCTATACTTATTCACTATAAGGAGTAAATATGTTGCTTCTATATTATATAAATATTACTTTTTAGATTTCTACTTATAGCCATGCACACTTTAAACCGATTGCCTCATTTGTATTAACTTTGTTTTCTTATGATGTCTGGATAAGTGGATGTTCATATATATACTTTTATGGTTTGAATAAATATATGACAGGTAGGTGCCGGGTGGAACAACCCAACTCACTGCCTTTTTGGTTAAAGTTGAACAATTATTAAGAAGTTCATTAGTACTCTTAAAGTTTTGTTGGACACTCATATTTTGTTGGTAAAATGATACTATGACATTAACTAAATAATTGAATCGTGGAATAACGGGTAAGTAACCAACACACTAGAATATAAGAGTTTTTGCCTAATTAATATTATCTACATCAATCTCAAGTTAATGTTTCTAATTCAAAATAAATAAAAAAATCAAAAATAATATTTTTATTCTTCGTATTTTAATAATGAAAAATACATCAAAGGGTAAAGTGTTTGCTGAAAACTATATGTGAGATCTTGATTTATTGTAAAGAAGACCTTGTGTGTTTAGTGATTAGGTAAAAAATGTGACTCATATTTCTCCTAGTGATTCCTCGAGTAAATTTAGTGGTTCTTCTGGTGGCAGTGAGAATGATGCTGTCTTTTCCTCTTTGTTATGATTTAGACATGACTCTATGAGTCTCTTGACAGATGCTACCGGTTTAAAACTAGGTTGGATGCACTCGGAGGTGATAATATTCATAATATGTTGGTCTGGATGCTCTAGTGATTAAAAGGTCCGAGCCGTCGAATTTGAAGAGAATCCCTATGTCCGCACATGTAAAAATATTTAAAAATATTAAATTATCTTTGAAATGAAAAAAATTAAAGTCAATAAAAAATTTAAATATGAAAAATGAAAATATTTAAATATTAAATTATCTATTTAAAATGAATTAAAGTTAATAAAAAATTTAGACATGGAAGAATTAGAGCATAGATATAAATTGTTCATAATTTAATAACATCTCATTTTAAGAGATATATTTATAATTTTGTTACTAGAATTTAAGGCCGTGTCTCGTGTCACTTTATAAAAAAAATTATTCATTAGTAAAATTTAAACTCTACGTGATATTTATGTCACTAAAAATGATTAACATGATTAAAAATTACTAAAAATGATATATCGACTAAAACGGTTTATTTCTTTTGAAAAGAAGAAAATATTCTTTTAATTAGTAGTTATACATAATTCATATTATATATAGTCTTTTACATGAATTATGTAAAAGTAATAATCCTCCTTATTGTAAAGTAATTACCCTAGTTGTACCTAAGACAGAAGAAGCATTAAAAGGCATCTAATTGGCATGATTAGAGTGATAAGCATTGTTAGAGTCTTTAATTGTTGAAAGAATAATTTCTTGTGTCAGAACAGGATTGTTGCTCGACACAAGGTGTGTTGAAGCAGTTGATACATATATTTGATTTGCTTTTAGATTTAGATTTGATTTAGACCTAAAATAAATAGATTTGATTTAGTTCCAAAATAAGTATTTTGGACTTTTATAGTTTGAATTTTGGCTTAGAGAAAGCTAACCTAAATCTATAAATAGAGGGAGTAACCCCTAATTTTGTAATCAATTAAGTTGTATTAACAAAATTTGCAGTTGCAAGTGAATAAGAAGTTTTCTACAATTTATGGGTAGAGAGAAACTCTCTGTAGAAATTCATTGTCTTCTTTTCTTTCTTTCTTTCATATTTTTATCGTTATTGTGTGGTGACAACAATCTTGTTCATCAAGATTGATATAAATTCATCATAGATTTTGGTGGATTTCCAACATTTGGTATCAAGAGCTCTCGTTAAGCGATCAAGGGAAGAAGAAGAAAATAAATGGCGATGAAGAACTCCACGCAACATTCTCTTTTACTTTTACTTTTTTAATATTACTTGTTTTGCGTTTTTGATCGTTTTGTTGAACCACCGTTTTTCAAAGGTACAAATGCGTTCTTGAATAGGACTACTTTTTTATGCATTTGAATCGTTCGGATCTATGAGTTTTATGTTATATTTTTCTTAATCGTAGTGTTTATGTTTAAGATTTTGTTTACCATATGGCTTACAGATCGAAAACTTTCAACCGGTTGGTTCATTGATTCCACGCTCGTTCTTCTTTTTTTGTTTGTTGAAATTTTAAGAAGCGTGATGGATGATAAAAAAAAAATTAGTCAAATGGTGTGAATGCGATTGACTTGGTTTAGATTTTTTTGACACGGTATAAAATTTTATGGTCAAATTGAATTTTGATTTTTTTCTACCCAAAAAAAATGTAGTGATGTTTAGTTTTTCGGTGAAGAAATGGCTCCGCCAATTGAGACCCCAAACAAGGTTCAGAGCTCAACTTATTCCTCACCTCCGCCTCTTAATGAGAGGATCCTTTCATCCTTGACTAGGAGATCTGTTGCTACACACCCTTGGCATGATCTTGAAATAGGTAACGTGTTGGTGGTTTGATCACAATGTCCTGCTACTCTTTTTCTTTACTTATTTTGAAGTGTTGTAACATGTGTTTTTTCGACAATGTAGGCCCTGAAGCTCCCAAGATCTTCAACTGTGTAAGCATGCTGTACACCAACTAAAATGATGCTAAAGATGCTTGTATGAGGATATCAAAATTCGAAAAACTTACCTCTTGAAGCAAATCTGTAGAACTCGTATGAGTGCTTCCAGATGCAAAGTAATGATCCTACTAGCTTTCCTTGAACCTTCCTGAGTGTGTTCCAACTCCTAGCTTGCTTCGAAGCTTGTTGAACCCTCCTACCTGACTCAAGTTGTAGGTTGTTGGTTTTTAATGGAGGATGATGATGGAGGTGTTACAAAAGTTGTTCAAGGGTTTGAATCACTTTTATATGATGTATGTAAGGTGTTTGAATGATCAAAAGGAAAAACGCACGAGTGGATTTGAAGTTTGGTTGTTAAGGCTCAAAACTTGCACAAATGGAGTTTTCTTGAGGAAACTGAGTTTGGGATGATTTTGTGATGGATGGATGGTTGAAACAACATAAAAATGATGTTTATAAGGGGTTTGAAGCATTGGTTTTGTTAGAACTTGCAAGAATTGGAAGTTGGAATTCTTACATCTTTGGAACTTAGAAAACTTGCAATTTAAGAAAGAAGTGAGAAAACAAGTTTGTAGTTGTTTTGGTATGATTTCAAATGAATCATGTACCTCTATTTATAGGCCAAGAAGTTTGGAGATCAAGGCAAGCAAGAATTGAGATTTTTGGCAACTTGGCCTTTTAAGAGATAAGAAATGAATCTTACAATTTAATGCACATGGTTAAAATGGTAAACCATGGTTAAATAACTCAAGTGTTCTTAGCCTTCTCCAATTATGATATTTTGATATTTTTTATGCAACTTGGCTTCTAGAAGAGAACAAGGCAAGATTTTGACAAAATTGCTTGAAAAACTTTGCAAAAATGGCTTAAAATGCAAGTTTTGGACCTATAATGTCAAATTCTAAAACCCTAGCTCCATAAAATATGTTTTCATATTCTTGAACATTTTGGAAAGCTTGCAACAATATCTACAACTTTCATGTTGAAAGTTTTTCCTGAATCAAATTGAATCTCGGTGAAAAATGGCAATGAAAATGGTGAAAAAAGTTGTAAAAACACTTGAAAATTTTTCTAACTGTTTAGAAAAATTCAAATTTTGACTTTTTGTTGACTTTTTCACATTTTTTTATTCTTGATGACCAAGTTGAATAATTTTAAATTCTTTTATGATTGGAAATTTTGAATTTCAAAGTTGACCAAAAAAAGTCAAAGTTTGTTTGGTCTGGACAGTTGACTTTTTGTCTGATAATTCAAATTTTCATTATCAATCAACCATGGCATTGGAGATGTTATGAACCAAGAAATTAGGTCAAGATATTGAGTTGGTGATATTGAGATCATGCTCCAAGAAATTAGGTTATGCATTGAGCCAAAAAGTCAATGATGCACCATCCTCAATCAAAACTCTAATTTGGTCGATTCATGGTTGATTTTGAGGAAATGATGGGAATTCGAGGATCAAATGTTGATGATTGATGAAGATAGATCAATTGAGATGAATGAAGATTCAAACCCTGATTGATCACATCTTACACTGATGAGTGATTTTGATTCAAAATCATAATTAGGCTCAAGAAGCAACACACAAGTTATATTGTTTTGCAATTTGTTAATGATGCAATGATGCATATGTGGATGATATGAGATGGTATCTTAGGTCAAAAATTGGGGTATGACAATTAACAACAAGATTTATTGTTTCGAAGATCTTGAGATCTCTGGCTCCGAAGTTCAACCATGTGGTAGTTGCCATAGAAAGGTCGAAAGATATGCCAACTCTGCCGAAGAAAGAGCTTAATGAATGAAAGAGTTGCAGGAAAGTCAAATAGTGATGTAGCTATGCAGGCTCAATCAACAAAAGATAAGAAAAGCAAAGGAAATTGGTTTGACAACAAAGGTAGAGGTGACTACAATAATTCGACTGGTAGAGGAAACCAGCACAAAGAAAACATGTCGAATAAGAGAAGACCGTACAAAAGCAACCAAAGAGGTGGAGTTCGAAAACGACAAGAGTTACATTTAGTGTTACAATTGTCAAAAGTATGGTAACCATTCGAGTGATTGTCTAGAGAATATATGATCAAGAAAGTGATGCAAAGTTTTCAAAGTGTGAAGAAGATGAGATGTTATTGATGGTAACAACAAGAGATGAAGAAAAACTCAAGGGTTAATGGTACTTGAATTCATGATGCTCATCACACATGTCTGGAAGGAAATATTGGTTTGTCAACCTAAAATCCTCAATGAAGAACATGATAAAATTTGCAAATGATAATACTCTAGCAGCTGAAGGTAATGAAGATGTTTTGATTATGAGAAAAGATGGAAAAAGGTCAGTAATTTTGAATGTGCTATATATTATAGGCATGAAGAGCAACTTGCTCAACATAGGGCAGTTGGTCGAAGAAAAGATGATTAGAGTCGTTGATGCAAATGGAAGACTAATCTAAAGGCTCCTATATCTCATAATAGAACCTTCAAGATTGAACTTAATATGATGAAGCATCAATATCTTTCAAATGCAACTAGCAGGGACGAATGAATATGGAACTATCGACTAGGCCATCTCAACTTCAGGGACATCAGAGATTTAAAAAGGAAGAAGATGGTTTCAGTATTGCCATAAATCAACATTCCAAATGAAGTGTGTGAGGAATGTGTCCAAGCGAAGCAATAAAAATAACTTTAGCAAGAATGCAGGAAGCAAGTTGGAGGCTATTCTCAAAGTAATATACTCTGATGTACATGAACCAATCCAGGTGGAATCGTATGGAGGTAATAAGTACTTTTTCATATTCATAGATGATTTCAGTTGAAAATTATGGACTTACCTGATCAAGAAGAAAAGTGAAGTGATCGAGGTATTTGCCAATTTTAAGTCAATGGTCAAAAGACAAAGTGGTCGAAAGCTTAAAGTTTTGAGAACTAATGGTGGTGGAGAGTATGTATCGAAAGATTTCGACAAATTATGTGAAAAGAAGGGATTATGCTTTAGGTGGTGCCACCCTACACTCCACAACATAATGGAAATACATAGAGGAATAATTGAACCATCGTGAATATAGTGAGAAGTATGTTGAAAGACAAGAATTTGCCTAAAGAGTTTTGGGTTGAAACTGTGTCAACTGCAACATATATTTTGAATTGATGTCCAATGAATAAGCTAGAAGGAATTACTCCAGAAGAATGTTGGTCTTGGATAAAACTAAGTTTGAGTCATCTTAAGGTATTTGGAGCTATAACACATAGACGTATGTCAGATCAGTTGAGAAGAAAACTTGATGAAAAGTCGAGTCAAATGATTCTAGTTGGATATCATTCGATAGGAGGTTACAAACTATTCGACCCAGTGAACAAGATGATTGTGATCAGAAGGGGCGTGATTATAAATGAACATGAAGAATGGGATTGGACTGAATATGTTAATAAATATTCAGTGAGAATCTTGCTTGAAGAACTAGAAACTCAAGTCGAAAGAGAAGTTCGACAAGAGGAAGTTAGACAAGAGGAAGTAAGAGATCAACCAAGTACAAGTACAACCATACCTCAGAGAACAAGACACATGTCATCAAGGTTGAAAGATAATGTGATTATATGTCGAACCTATAAATGCAACTGAAGCATTGAAGGATTCGAAGTAGGTGAAAGCAATGAACAAAGAAGTGAAGTCCATCGAAGACAACAACACTTGGTCACTTATCGAATTGCATCAAGGCAAGAAGGAAATTGATGTCAACTGGGTATACAAAGTGAATATGAATACCAAAGGGAAATTAACTTGACACAAAGCAAGGCTCATGGAGAAAGGATTTATCTAGAAAGAAGGAATAGACTTTGATGAAGTTTTTGCATCTGTTTCTAAAATCGAAACAATTAGGTTGGTTGTTGGTCTAGCAGAAATAAATAGTTGGTACATATGTCAAATGGACGTGAAGTGTGCATTCCAAAATGGACCTTTAGACAAAGAAGTTTATGTTAAACAACTAGTTGAGTTTGTGAAGCATGACGGAGAGAGAAAGGTGTACAAGCCGCATAAAGCCCTATATGGATTGAAACAAGCTCCAAGAGCTTGGAATAAGAAAATTGATAGTTTTCTAAGGGAAAGAGAATTTGTGAAGTGCACAAGAATATGGAGTATATGTAAGAAGAAGCAATAGTGAATTGCTTATACTATGTCTCTATGTTTATGACTTGTTAATAACAGGTAGCTGCAATAAGGAGACCGAAGACTTCAAAGGTGATCTCAGCAGGGAATTCGAAATGTCTGATATGGGTGACATTTCATATTTCATTGGCATAGAGTTCTACAAGAGTAGTAGAGGTTTGATGATGCATCAAAGAAGATATGCAGGAGAAATTCTCAAGAGATTTGAGATAGAAGAATACAACTCGACTTCGACACCTGCAGAACCAAGATTGCAACTGACGAAAGATTCAGAAGAAGATGATGTCGACCCAACCCAATAAAGAAGATTTATTGGGTCATTAAGATACCTTTGTCATACGAGGCTTGACTTAGCATACAGTGTAAGTATAGACAATAGATTTATGTAGAAGCCAAAGGTATCACACCTAGCAAAGATGAAGAGGATATTGAGGTATCTGAAAGGAACTCACGAATATGTCATTTCATTTCTAGCAGCTGATAAAGGAAAAGAGTGCTAGTTAGTTGGATACATTGATTCAAGTTGGTGTATTGATGTTGAGGATCAAAATTTTACAGCACGATATGTGTTCATGTTAGGTGGTGCACCAGTTTCTTGGAGTTCAAGAAAAGAACCAGTAGTGGCATTATCATCATGCGATGCAGAATACATAGTTTATTCTCTTTGTGCATGTCCAGCAAAATGGATGGTGAACTTGGTCGAGGAGATAATAGGTAAAGATCATGTAGCAATTACCATGAAGATTGACAACATGCCATCTATCAACTGGTGAAGAACCCGATAGTAGATGGTCGAAGCAAGAACATTGAAATAAGGTTCCACTATCTATGAGAGTAGGTAGCTGATGGGAAGATGAACTTGGAACACTGGAGAATTGAGAATCATATTGCAAATATTATGAACAAAGGTGTGAAAGTCGAAGTATGCAGAAGACTAAGAACTGTGATGAATATAGATAGCTTAGACACAATGAATTAGGTGGTGTGTTGAAAGAGTAATTCCTTGTGTTGAAGCAACATTGTTGCTCGACACAAGGTGTGTCGAAGCCGTTTCTAAACATAACTTTGATTTGGTTTTAGATTTAGATTTGATTTAGATCTAAAATAGATAGATTTGATTTAGTTCCAAAATATGTATTTTGGGCTTTTATAGTTTTGGGTTAAAGAGAAAGCTAACCTAAATCTATCAATAGAGGGAGTAACCCCTAATTTTGTAATCAATTAAGTTGTATTCACATAATTTGCAGTTGCAAGTAATAAGAAGTTTTCCATAGTTTGTGGGCATAGAGAAGCTCTGCAGAAAATCATTGTCTTCTTTTCTTTCATATTTTTCATCGTTATTGTGTGGCGATAACAATATTGTTGATTAAAATTGATAGAAATTCATCCTAGATTTTGGTGGATTTCCAACATTAACAATGTGATCGCGAGTTGAATCTTTAATATGTTTCATATGTTAAATGCATATGATACTTTGAGAAAAGACGATATATATATATATATATATATATATATATATATATATATATATATATATATATATATATATATATATATATATATATATATATATTTATCATTTGTATTTTAATTTGAAATGTATTATGAAATTTTCTATCAAGTATTAAATCAATCACAAAATAAAGCAGTTCTCAGATTGAGTGCAAAAGAATAACTATTAAGATTCTAAATGATAGAATTTTGAATAGGGGTGGACAATGGTTTAGATTTGACAGTTTCGAACCTAAAAGAGCCATCAATTCTGAGTCATGGGGTGGAATAACCAAGTCCATTTCCGTCCACTTTTAACTCGATTTTGCGGGTTAGATTCATGTGTATGACATGTTAATTCAGATAGGTTGTTCGAGTTAATGAAATGTAGAGAAATATTAAGACAAATTATAATTGTAAATTTTTAAGAAACGAAACTAATAAATCATACTCATAAAATCAATTTAGTATCATAAAGACATAAATATAATAATGAAATAATAATAAATCATGTCAAATTTAAATATACTGATGTCGGTAATGCATATGGTGGTAATACAAATTGTGAACAAAATCAAGTAAATTATTAATAAAAATTTACTAAACAATTGAACTCTTCATCTATTTTGGATCAATGGCCTTGCCTCTCTATTAAACAATTTCTTTTCACCAATATGAAAAAAATACAAAGAAATAAAAGTTGAGGGATTAGAGTAAACAGATAGCAAAATAAATTAACTCGGCAGAATATACAGATAGAAAAATAAATTAACTCAGTAAACACATCATTCAATCCCTACAAACTGGTCTCTTAGGAATTTTCTGACATCGAATCAATTTCAACTCATTCATTTCCTTTGATATATGTTCAGTCAAGACGTTGATATTGCCTCGAATCTTATTTTGAAACCAAGAACTAGGATCGCTTTGATATTGCATGGCCTAGGGATGGACATCAGTCGGTTTGGTTGGGTTCGGGCTCAAAATGTCAAACCGTTTGAAACCGTGGATGCATTATCTAAACCCAATTCTGGCTGAATTTTATATCGGTTTGATTGGATTTGGTTTATCGGTTAATTGATCTTTAATGTCGTAATAAAGTTCAGCTACAATTTAGTTTTTAATAAAGCAACAGTGAATAAAAATTTGGTTATACCAAATATAACATAATCCAAATTAAGACAATTTTGCATCCAACAACTACATACTGTATCATACTGTTAAGACCAATTTAGAATGCTATCTTTAATACAATGGTCATCATCTTACAAGTTGGCAGTGAAAACCATAATACATAAAAATCAGAAGTATAAGAGGGCCTTCATAGTTGCTAAGGCTTAAATGATAATATGAGTTAAGTAGTCTAACCCGCTTGGATAGTTGGAGACACCAACTGAATGTAGTAACGGTTCAAGAACATCCATGCTAAAAATACCTTTTGCAATCTCAACATATCATGAACTATGATAATTTTTATGGATCTGTAAAATAACAAACAAACAAGTTTTTGTAGCAATTTCTATGTTTAATTTCAAGTACAATTTCAGTATAATTTCAATGTTATTTTTATAGTACTTGGAATTTTGAATGAATTAGTTCTAGAGATGCAAACTGTCCACAGTCAAGTATTGAATAAAAATATGTATTAGAAATTAATACAGTAGTACAAGAGATGCAAGTTATTTCATAGATATTATAAGTTTTTATACAGTTTTCATTTCTAACAAAATATCCATAAAAATCTTATGAACATTGATATTGGATGCAGACTGTATAATTTCTATATGAACATTGATATTATACCTTGACATTAGATGTTAACTTATAAGTTTGCATCTCTAGTACTACTATATTAGTCATTTGACTATATTAATTACTACTATATAAGTACTACATTCAAGTGTATTCTGTAAAATTTCAATGTAAGTTAAGACCAATTTCGGTAAGTTATACCTTGAATCAGCTTTAGCGGCAACAAAATTGAAAACAACTTTGCTTCTGAAAAATGAGTTTAACATCTATAACACGGATGCACTTCAAACAGAATGACTAAATCAAGAATCACCACCTCCAATAAATACAATAGTGGAGATCAAATATAGTGTTGGTCTTTAACCAATAATGGAAGTATGGTGGGATAATATTGATTGAAAAAATAGCAAGCGTACTATTTTGCCTTTTAAAGTAATAATAGGGAAATTCCCCGAATGTCGATCTGAAGGATTGTGTATAAGTATTGAGTTAAATCCGTGGTTCAATTAAACAAAAACTTAACTTGGGGTTTTGTTTGGAAATTATCATAACGGTATGTAAAAATAAGCGACTATAAATTTAGCTTTTTCACAAATATTATGAACATGTTAGGGTAAGGTGTGTGATTTTCCTATAATAACCTTGAATCTTGATTTATTCAACAAGTTCAAAATATTCAATTACGGATCTTTAGTTTATTTTCCCTAAGTCCTTAGTGGGAAAAACTTTGATCATTCATCCTAAAACTCAGGTTCTTAGAGAATTATGATGAAATCAAGCCTTGGTTTTATCAAGATTTAACCGATAACTATAGGTATCCCTAGTCCTAGGTGATATCTACTATAGTTTAAACGTACAAAAACCTTAACAACTGCGGCCAAGCTGATTGTTAACCGTAAATCAATCCTTATTAGTCCGATAAAGAAAGCGTTAAAAACCTTGTACGGACAAATTGAATATAAAAAAATGTATTACTGAAATTAGAAATTCAAAGTCATTACACGATCAAATCAGGGACATCCCCTAGCAATGGGGGTTTAGCTACTCATACTTTTCAAATAACACAAAATATATATTATAGGCATTCGCAGTATTGAAATGAGAATTGATCTTCAATCGTTTTCAACACCACTTTGGTTGGATACATAACACCACTTTGGTTGAATCTATAACATTTTCAACATAGTCTCAACATCAACTTTATTATCTCCATCAACATTTTAATTAAAAACGAAACAATAAATAACAAAATGGAAAGGAGTTCATATTAATCCAACGTAATATTCAAACCAAAACAATGCAATAGTAAAACAAGAGTTCAACCCCCCGAAGTTATGTATCAGAGTATTTACAACAACTCTAAATAAGAAGAGTAACATCTTCTGGACTCCGCAACTTGGACTACTCTTGATTATCTGCACATTACCCACGTAGAGGAAACATTCTAACAAAAGGGTGAGATATCATAACAATATAAGAAGTTATATAATTATAAGTAAATAACAAGTAAATCATGCAAGATTCCAAGTTCGACAATCATTAGTACACAACTCCAACACGTTTACAATTCAACAAGTTCATTAAATGCAATGCGACTGGTTCTAATGCATATACATGTAGTACCATCAGGGCATAAGCCCTCTTATGATGACTGTTTTTTTATCATCGGTTGTTTTTAAAAAAACAATGAAGTCGCCACCTAATTTTATTTGTTCTAAAAAGAACGGGAAAATATAGATAAAACCACAGAGATGGATAAGGTGGTCTACGTGACCAAAAGACATAGAATCGGGAGTCGGTTATGTAAGGGGAAGGTATTAGCACCCCTTACATCCATCGTACTCGATGGGACCCGTTTAGTTCTAAGTGTTTGTGTGTGTGTTAAATTGCTAAGTTCATGAGTTAAGATCGAGAAATAAAAGAAATGGGGTTTATTTATTATTATTTTGAGTTTGGCACGGTTTCGAAACCGTGTGCCTACGTATTCTCTTGTGCAATAGGAAAGTCAAAACTCCGTAGTTCCTCTTAAAAAGGTTTTTGAATTGGTTGTGTTGATTTTATAAGAAAAATCGTGCGTTAGACATTTCAACTGCTTGAACTTGGACTTGTTTAGTTTGCTTGAAAAGCTTAAGTCCTCGTTCGTGTTTGAAATGGCTATTGCACACTCTTTGTAAGAAAAGAGTTTGATGATCGCATATGAGCGAAAAAGATTTGAGTGATTTGGATTGATTTTAAGTGGGTGAAAAGTACTGAACAATAGGACTAGCATCCTACGATTCAAACACTAGAAACAAGAGGAGCTCAATGCTCAACGAGTCTTCTATTATCCCAAAGTTTTTTCTTATGAAAGAGTGAAGTGAAACAAAGTTCACGTTATTAAGAATTTTTAAACAATTGGACTAGCATCCAACGATTTAAAGATTCGAAGTTCATTTTTTACAAGTGTTTAAACAATTGGTCTAGCAACCAACGATTTAAATACTTGGGTTTTATTATGAAAAGAAATTTGAAAATGTACTCGACGTTGGATCGAAGTTTGTAAGTTAATTATGAAAGTGTTTTAGATGGGGTTTTGAAAATGATTTTGAAAAGTGAAGGATATTCACAAGAAGTTTTGAAAAAGATTTAAGTTTAAAAGTTGGAAAGAAAACATCTTTGAAAAGTATTAAGAAATACTTAAAATGTCTCATTTTTTTGACTTAATAAAAATATAATCAAAAGAAAATATTTTTGGATTTTTTTGACATAATCATAAAATAGATATATTAAATGACAAGTGTGCAAAAAATCATCTCAAAATGAGAAGTTTTGGTTGGTTTTTGAAAATGTTGAAGTTTGATAGAAAATGTGAAGAAAACAAGTAGTAAAAATTTGATTTTGGTCCTAAGGAGGACTTTGGGAGGCTTTGAAGTTTGGCTTGTCCAAGATTTTCAAATGTTTGAAGGAATTTAGAGAAGTTTGAAAAGATTGAAGGGGGCTTTGGAGAAAAAGCTAGGCTTGGCAAGCGTGAAAGACACGGATGCAGATTACGGGCATGAGAAGGGCGCATTGCTTCTAGAGGAGTTAGAAACATGTTGGAAAGCTTGCTTCTAAGGGTAGAAGCATTAGAAGCTTGAAGCTTCTAGAGATAGAAGTACTAAGTACTACGGATAGAAAAATGGAGAGCTTCTAGGGGTAGAAGCTTTATAAGTACTACGGAGGTTGAACCTCGAAGTGCTTACGAAAAACAAGCTTGAAACTTGCTAAGCCTTTTAAAAAAGGTTCCAGGGGGATTCGAACCCTGGACCTTGAGGCGAAGGAAAATGTTAAGGCGTGCTGGCTTTACAACTGGGGTGGCTATACATCCGTTGTTTTAACTTAAACTACAAATATATATTTTAAGTCCAGCTTCAGAAATTGGAATTCAAACTTCATCTTCTTCGCTGGACAGCGCGCAAACCATAGCCATGGATGATTCGTGTATCTTCATTTCTTAATCAATTTTAAAAGTTCAAAATAGCATTTTGTCTAGATTTTCATCACGATTTTGAACATGTATCTTGTTAAAATTATTAATCAAAGATGAACACGAATTTTAACAATCCCAATTTAAACCCTAATTGAAAAAGTGATTAATTCTTTGAACTCAGTTGATTTTAGTTTAAATTAAGGATCCAGATAGCTTTAGTGATTGAATATCTACATTTTCCTTTTCAATTTTAAAGCTATAAACGCGTGAATGAAGGTATCAAAGTTTGAAAAACTCACCTCTTGGTATGAAATACCAGTTCGAGCTAGGCAACTTCCAGGTGTAAAATAAGGATTGTTTTAGCTTCCCTGAACTTCACTAAGTGTGTTCCTACTCTTAGTTTGTCCTGAGGTTGGCTGGAACTTTCTGACCAAGTCAAGTTGCAAGTTGCTTAATTTGAAAATGGAAGATGGTGATGGAGCTGTTCCAGAACTTGTTTAAGTGTATGGACAGTCTCTATATGATGTATAGGATGTGTTTGAAGTGAAAAATCAAGGCTAGCACGAGTAGTTTTCTACTTTGGAAGTTTTGGCTCAAAACTTGCACAAATGGAGTTTTGTGTAGAAAACTACTTTTTAGCTTGTGTCTTGATGGTTTTAAGTTTTAAACTACTTCTAAATGATGTTTAGAACATGTTAGAAACTTAAGTTTGCTTAGATTTTGCAAAGCTTGAAGATTGCAAAATTTCCCTCTTTGAACTTTGAAACTTGGAATTTAAGAAAGAAAGAAGGAAAGCTTGATTATGATAGCTTTGGTGTATTTTTTGAATGAATTAGGAACCTCTATTTATAGGCAAAGGATTCTGAAATGTCAAGGCAAAATAAGATTAAAAGAGCTTGCAACTTGGAGCTTAAGGCTTAAGAAAGGAATATTCCTTCATTAAATGCAAATGGAATCTTCTTAATCATTGCTAAAAAAACTCAAGTGTTTTTATCCTTTCCTAGCAATTTCCATCAGATTTTTTTCTCTAAAATCCTATCTTGTTTAGTGACAAGGCTTCTAGAAGGGAGAAAGTTACAAAATAACTTGTAACTTTGATGCATGATTTTGGAAATCCATGGTTTTGGAGCTCTATGTTTCAAAATCAAAACCCTAGCTAGACAAAGTCTTTTTGCAAGTTCTTGGACTTTTTAGAAAGCTTGTAACAAGACCTACAACTTTCATGTTTTGAGTTTTTCTTGAATCCAAATGGATCTAGGTGAAAAATGGCCAAGAAAGTGAGGAAAAACCATGTTTCTTAACACTTGAAAATTTTTCTAATTCAAATCTTGACTTTTTGTTGACTTTTTCATATTTCTTGATTTTTTATGATCATGATGGATTATTTGAAATGATTTTATGATTGAAAAAGTTTGGACTTGAAAAGTTGACCAAAAGTCAAAGTTTGACCTGTTTTTTGAGCAGATGAATTTTCATCAGATGGTTCAGAATTTGTCTGATGAAGAAACATGGATTTTACAATGTTTTGAATCAAGAAATTAGGATAATATGTTGCATTGAATATGTTAAGATCAATATTCAATAAAATTGGTCATCCATTGAGCAGAAAGTCAATGATTCACTATCTTCGATTAAAACCCTAATTGGTCGATTCAAGGTAGATCATGAGAAAAAGTTGGGAATTTGAAGATCAAATGTTGATGATTGATTAAGATAGATTAATTGAGGTGAGTGGAGACTCAAACCCTAATTGAACAAATGAAATTTTTGATAAAATCCTAACTTTGACTTTAGGAGCACACACACGATCTATCCTATTCTAAAACTGTTAGTGATGTAATGATCTTATGAGAAATATAAGGGAATAAAGTCTTGATCTTGTGCACTTTCAAAAGAGTGTATTCCTTGAAAAAGGGATGTCTCATGATCACTCCTTATAAACACAAACTCAAAAGTCGTTTCCGGAAGTTGAAACCCTGAGCTTAGGAGGGTAAATTTTGGGGTGCGTCACCTCTCCAACAAATTTTCATATATGCTAGGGCATAAGCCCTCAACAATTGCCAATATAGGCCAGAGCATAAGCCCTCAACAAGTTACCAACATAGGCCAGAGCATAAGCCCTCAATGATGTATAAAATGCGACATACTACAACCACCATTATGCAATTACAAGATAAGCATCAACATCATGTCAATTTCGGGCCATTGGCTTCTTAGAACTTCAATATCACTTGTAGATTCTTCGCACATCATGGATACAACAACGACACAATTATTTCCAACATATTTGGATCACAACACACATGATATACACCTTAGTAGAAATTCTTTCCGTTAAATATCAATCTACTGCGATAAAGATAAATTTCATGTTATTGAAAATATTTTTATCTTTCTAACGGTCTGAACGACATGCCAAACGGACACCCGAGTCAAAAGTTATGAATTTTTAAAGTTCTGATAATTTGCTAGTTTCAGCAAGGTAACAAGTTACCCTATAATGGTAATCGGTTACTTCACTAAGGAGTAACCAATTTTTCAAATTTTGATCGAGGTAACCGGTTACTTCACTGAACCGGAACCAGTAACCCCACACTTTGACGAGGTAACCGGTTACACCATACTGGTAACCGATTACTTCGCTGTTATAGGGCCAAAATCTTGAAAAAATGTTGCTACAAGATTATTCACTTTTCACCCAAAAATCCATTTTCCAAACACACAAAAAAAATATAAATCACGTGATTAATAATCCACATCAAAAAAATCAATTCTAACACAATCATCATACCAATTTCACCATTCAAAATCATATTTTTAACAACCAATTCAACAATCCATTTACGCTCAAAACCTAACATGCAAACCTTCATCTACCTATAGTTATACCACCTTGTTAATTTTTTTATTTTAGGATTGGCTCAATTTTTATAAAACAAATAATAGCAGCAATAATGTAATGTAAAATAATATGTATAAACTTGCTAAGAAGAACAGGTACAACAAGAAGTCCTATTGAAATTTCAAAACATGTTGGGTTGAACTCATTCCACAACTGGAACAACATGTCGAAGAAGATGTCCTATGAAGAAGCATTCGATATCGCGTCTGCTGAGCTGAATAATGAAATTCAATTTTGATTTGAATTATGCAGAATATTCAGAAAATATTATGCATAATATATTTCTACATAAGGAGATTATTTAGTAAACTAAAGATTGAAAACCTTTCTTGAGGCAGAAGTTTCTGCAGTTTGTTATAATTAATGAAGTTGTAAATAGAAGGGTATAGGTTATGAAGAGAAGGGCTTGTAACCTAGTTTAGTACCTAGCCAAGAGTATCAAAGATGTAATCATTAACGCTAGATGTTGTGAATCACCCGGTTTGTGGGATGGTCACCATACCCTTCGAAACTTATAGGTAAGAGGCAGTATGTATTGTTCTTGGAGGAAGCTTTGAAGCAACTCCAAGGTGAGTCCTTAGTTAGGATCAAAGCTAACAAACAGTGAAGTTTGGCTTTGAGACTTAGCTAGATTGTGATGGAAGCGTGTCTTCCAAACTGTTTATCTGTGTCATCAGAATGTAAGTGGGGTTTTCATATCTAGGGATATCTAGGTAGAAGGGTCATTAGGTAGTGATTAAGTGAGTATATATTCAACTGGTGTGTTGGTTGTAGGGTCTATGAATTAATACTACTGATAGTGAACTTCATCCCTGAATTGGTAGCGTCTAGACGTATGTGTGTTTGCACCGAACTAGGTAAACAATTATGATGTGTTATTTATCCTTTTAGTATTGTTTTACTTTGCATGTGTACTTATGTCAGATCAGATGTCTTGACATCTTTATAAAACATTTAAATCTGTTGTACCAGAATTTCAATTGGTATTAGAGCAAGCATCCTGCTTTATTTCTAGGTGAGATCCTGGGAAGATACTTTCTGGTATCATGGGAAAAAAGAAGATTTATACTGAAAATTTGTTTGAACGAGGTTGGTTCATATTATTGTTTCAATGGTCCCTTGAAGTGGGGGAGGGTGAACCATTTATGACAGGCTGAGTGCTATCCAGGTTGAAGGTGTAAGGCATAATAATAGGTAGCATGATATTATGCCTCTGTCTTGTTGGTTTGTTTTCAAACCATGGGTAATTAGTTATCATCGGCTTTGTGGTGATTATGTACAAGGGTGACTAAGCCATGGCTGAAGATTGTTGAAGAGTTGTCTTTTTTGTCTATTTTTTGTTGCATTTGTATCTGATGGAAAACTCCCAGTGTTTGGTGAGTGCCATGGAAAGATGGTCTACAAGATGTTGGAACATCCCATTATCATGGTGTGAAGAATCCTATTGCACTAAAGGTTGGCATAATTGACGCTTTGGGTGCTAAGAAAATATGTTCTGAACATATATGTTTAGAATATTCTCCTGGTCTGGAAGAGGAGGCATCTGGGAGATTATATTGCCACTTATTGGATTATTTTATCTCTGGTCCAAGTAAGTAGGCATGCAGAAGTTGAGCTCAATTTTTGAATGGTGATTTGAGCCTTTATGCAAGTTAATCTCAAATGTCCAGGACATTCTCTTTTCCATCAAGAAGTCATTCAAATTTAAGGAGCTAGATTTTTGAATGTCTGATGGTGTCTTCATATATTTGGAGGAATATGTTACAAATAACCATTATTATTTATCTATATGCAAAAGAGATCGTCCCAAGCTTAAAGGACGTGGTAAAAGCAGAAGTATTGGTGGTACGATGTTGGTTCTATACCCTGGAGTATGTCCATATTACATGTTAGATGGAATTTCCTCTTAAGGTAAAGTAGGATGGCATGTTACACTTGAAAGTCATAGGGGATTTCTGGTTATTATGCTTATCAGAAGAAAGCTCTTAAGGTGTGTAGTGTATAGGGTATTGCATATGCTCATGGTGCGATCACAGAGGTTAACGTGGTACAAGTGTATTATCTAGTGTCCCTACAAGAGTTGTGTATGGACTTCCATTAATTTTGACTCTATAGCCACGATAAATGGTAAATCCATATATTTCGATGATTTTTGAACGATGTTGGAACATCATTTCAAATCTTAAATCTTTCGACAAAGAAAAGTTGTTTTGACCAGGGTGGAGTATAGAGTTGAGTCACTGACCAAATATCATGTGGTGTGTGGTATGGATATATTACATGTCTGGAAGTTGTCATGAAGAATCCATTTGTGTTGGTGTTTCTCAACCAAGTGTGAGAAGGTGGCTATATCGATGTCATCCATCTTAGAGGAAGCGTGAAGATAATGCTCGGTAATAAAAATATGCATATGACTTTTCAAATACTCTGTTTGGAGATGAATAATTGTAGGATGTGTTCATAAAAAATCATGTTCAGAATAATATGATTCAAACAACGATTGGGTATGTGTTAATCTTCACAAGTTTATGATGTGTGGTAGCATCATTTGTTGTGAAGATACGATCCTCTGGTTAAGATGTGTATACAAATGATGACAAATATCTTGACGGGAGATGTATATTTGTTTGATGAATGTGTGATAGTCTGCAATTTGAACTCCTTGAAGCAGAAAGGATGTGAGAGGTCATGTCTTCTTGGTATTCAGGCTTCTGTGATAACCTGAATAAGCTGCACTGGTTATGTTGCTTTTGAGCTTATTAAAAGACCCCTATGTATAACAAGTCCTTTGGATAATGAATCAAGAAAAAAATGATGAGTTCTATGATGTGGATAAGATAATGTTCTATATGATGGTGTAAAATCATGGTTGTTGAAGATATCAGATTGTGTTGAAATAAAGTTGAGGCTCAACTTCATCTTAAGAAGAGGCATCTCTAGTCATATGGATTGGAATGTACAGATTCTGATCTTGGTGATAGTAGTATGTTATGACATTACATGACTTTTTTGGGATGAAAAAGAGTATCACACAAGGTGATTTGATCAATATGCTTGTTTATGATGTGGTTTCTTCTACTACGAGTAACAGAGTGTGGCAATTTGAATCTTGTATTGCAAGCGAACTAAGAAAATTTGGTTTCAAATATGTGAGAAATTCCAAATCAAGAGTGCTTGTGGTATTGTGAGGACTTTATCACGTGTGTCTATGTTGTGTATATAATTTAGGATGTTTGGAGTTATCCCAAAAGATCTAGTATATTTGGATCTGTAAAAGTTAGATTTGATTTTACAGTATATGAAGGTGTTCAATAGGGGTGTTCACCCATACGTGTGAAGTGACTTCCCTCCACTGAGAGAGTATGAAGACCTGCTTGTGTACTTGACTTGTGCTCAAATAGTTATATTCAGCAGGAGCATATTTTATCCTTGATAAGGGGAGTCAAATGAATGTCTATGGCTTGTTGCTGCAGAAATTATGAAACTTGGGTGTGGTTCAAGCCTGTAAGTATTGTGATGTTAGACTACATGTCGTTACATTTAGATGCAAGGGTTAGTTGTTTATATCCTTAACTGGGTTTGTGTGATACTATCCAAGAGAATCCAGTCTGTACTACTACACTCCAAGAGAAAATATGGTTTGTCTGCAAGAACTTATATTTCTCTGCAGTGGTTGATATGGCCTAGTGTATGGTCTGTCTGAGATACTACTTGTGATGTTTTGAGCTGAAAGGAGTACATTTGAAGTCTAGTGGGAGACATTGTGTTCATGATCCCGTGCTTATGGATGAGTCTGGAAATTATGTTAGAATATGTTGATGAAAAAGACTATTTGCTACTGATTAGTGGCTGCTATTGAGGGGGGAAATTTATCCTCTATTATTGATATCAAGTGTGAGGGGGAGTTCATACTGTTCTGGATTAGGGTACCCTGAAGATAATATCTTTTGAGATCCTTTTGTAAGATTGGAGAGTTTGTTAAAGGGAATTTAGGGAGTTTGTTAAGGGGCATGGATGGATATAAGTCCCTTGGATAATGATTATAGAACCAAGGAAGATAGTTTTTGTGGTATTGGTGTTGATGTTCCAAACGATGTTGGAACATCACTTTTGCTGATAGTTTATTAAAAGGACATGGGACTGTGAATCTAAATATTCTAACTCCACATTAATTAGTGGCAGTTCTGCCTATAGTGTTGAATAAAGAGATGTTGACGAAGTAGTATGCTCAGACAATGCATAACTAATGGATTGTTTTAGAGACTTCACTAAGTATCATCAACTACTAGTGAAGGGTTTATATAGAAGAATGGTTAATCTACAAGTTTATTAAAGGGGAAATTCTTCTGTGGGATAGTCTGAATCTTAGTGAAGCCCATAAGTACTCTAAGAAAAAGTTGATGATTGATTTCAGACTATAGTTGCATGACATCTTATCTATCCAAAGAGTTATAAAAATTTGTGGATACTCAAGGATACAAATCAGAAGTGTCCTTGAAAGATTGACCATACTGAGGGAGTCAATACTCAAAAGGGTATGTGAAGAGATAACCCATAACTGTGAAAGCATGAAGACTCGTATGAGGGAATGTTTAACCTTTCATCTTCAACTTGAGAATTAGCTAATCATGACAAAAGGATTCATGTGGATATCTATATGAGGGAATGATGTCAAAGCAACATGTTGTGACATTGTGAAGTTATGGAAAATCTTAACACGACATGGTTATATCTCACTATGCGAAGTTGGATAAAGATCAGAAGGTCACATATCATTTAAAAGATGCATGGGAAGTCTGAGAGAATTTATTCTAAAAGACTCTTTGAGAGTCTATATTATGAAGAGTTGTCACAAATGTGATATTTTGATATCTTAGTATATGTTACTAAGTCTGTGTGAAAGAAGAACACTTAGTATCCAGAATGGACAGGTGGTTAATCGTGTAAAGCATCTCTGGTTGGTTGGAGAAGAGGTGTTGATCACATGATATCAGAAAACAATATTTTCCTAAGTGTCAGGACATGTTCCTAGATGATCAACAAGGATAGAGTGACCTATGTGTTCAATAACGTGGTTGTGAATAAGGGAAGAAAAATTTGTCTGACTATGCATTTATTGGGACTGATTATTTTCATTAGAAACAATCTAGAGCTCTTAAAGGTGTTCAAATTATCTTGGACGATGCACATTGATTCATGTATCAGTTTCTATCCTCAATTAACGTGGACTTGACCAAGAATTAAAAAATGTTAGTTCCTAAGAATGTGCTCTGCTATTTATAGAGGCTTCTTCTATCCTCTACTGTCAAGTGAGTGTTTTCCTTCATCACCACAATAAGTTTTGTTCGGGTATGGGTAAACTGTGCTTGGGTATGGTTTTGTGAGGGCCTCCTTTGTCAAATTTTGGCCAAAAAGGGGGAGTAAGGTTGTCTTGCTCAAATGTTCAGACAAAAGATTGTGAGATTGTGTCTACAAATATTGTCTAAACATGTCGTATCATGTTCCTATTTTGAATTCCTTTTGTCACCTGGGATCTGATTTATGAACACAGTTGTGACCTGTGTTCTGAGTTACCAGAGGTAGTGGTTGATTTGGATGGACCCTTAGTTGTTGATTTAACAACTAGTAAAGGTCACGTATTCCACCATTGAGGGTTTCTAGATTGAGGGGGAGAACAAGTTGTCTTCTATATAGTATAATTGTAGGCATATTTCTTATAGTCTCCTGCTCGTACATTAACAAGGGAAGTTGTCCTTCAAAGAGCTGAACAATCAAGGAATCAGTCCCAACAACATCTACGTTAACAAAGGATACTGTAATCTTCTTCGTCGTGTGCATCTACCAAACTTCAGGACTTTCCTTCATTTTATCCTGCATGTTTGGTGTTGATTCAATGGAGATTCTTCAGAGTGCTGCAAAGAAGATGTTTAACAAGATGTTGAGAAGAGGTGTTGATCACATTATGCCTAACTCAAACATTTGGAGAGATCCAATAAGTTCATACACTTTCATCTCTAATTGGTGGAAGAAGAGGTGTTGATCACATGAAATAAGAAAAAAATATTTGATTAAGTGTCAAGACATTATTCAGGACATGTTCCTGTATGATCAACAAGGGTGGAGTGACGTATGTGTTCAATCACGTGGTTGTGAACAAGGGAAGAAAAATTTGTCTGACTATGCACTTATTAGGACTGATTATTTTCAGTAGAAATAGTCTAGAGCTATTAAAGGTGTTCAAAGTAGCTTGGTCGGTGCACATGGATTCATGTAGCCGTTTTCCATCCTTAATTAACGTTGCTTTGACCAAGAATTAAAAATCGTTAATTCCTAAGAAATTGTTATGATATTTATAGAGGCTTCCTCTATCCTCTACTGTCAAGTGAGTGTGTTCCTTCATCACCATAATGAGTTTTATTCTGGTCTGGGTACATTGTGCCTGGGTCTGGTTTTGTGAGGTCCTCCTTTGTTAAATTTTGGCCAAAAAGGGGGAGCAAGGCTGTGTTGCTCAAATGTTAAGACAGGAGATTGTGAGATTGCTCCTACAAATATTGTCTAAACATGTCGTATCATGTTCTATCATGTTCCTGTTTGGAATTCCTTTTGTGATCTATGATCTGAGTTATGAACACAATTGTGACATGTGTTCTAAGTTACTAGGGGTGGTGGTTGATTTGGATGGACACTTGGTTGTTGATTTAACAACTAGTTAAGGTCAAGTATTCCACCATTGGTGGTTTCTAGATTGAGGGAGAAAGGTTTGTTTTCTGCTATCTTCTTCCTTGTCTGCATCAACCAAACTTCGGGACTTTCCTTCCTTTTATCCTGCATGTCTGGTGTATATTCAATGAATATTCTTCAGAGTGCTGCAAAGAAGATGTCGAACAAGATGTTGAGAAGAGGTGTTGATCAAATGATGACTAACTCAAACATTTGGAGAGATCCAATAAGTTCATCCACTCTCATATTTGATTGGTGGAAGAAGAGGTGTTGATCACATGAAATAAGAAAACAATATCTAACTAAATGTCAGGAAATTATTCAGGAGATGTTCCTGCATGATAAACAAGGGTTGAGTGGCGTATGTGTTCAATCATGAGGCTGTGAACAAGGGAAGAAAAATATGTCTGACTATGCATTTATTGGGATTGATTATTTTCAGTAGAAACAATCTAAATCTATTAAAGGTGTTCAAAGTAACTTGGACAGTGCACATTAATTCATGTAGCAATCTTCAGAACCACGTCTTCAGATTCTTTAAGCACTTAGTCCTTAGAACCCTTTGTCTTCTAAAACTTGAGTCTTCAGCATCTTGACATAAGTTACATTTCTGTCTATAGAACTTCTGACTAGTTTATTTATACGAACGTATCAGATTAACTTCAAAATCTTCTGAAGCTTTTCTTTGCTACTTGTTCAGCATAACCTTTGTAGCTTAGAAGTGGAATGTATTCTCTTCTAACGTCTTGGCCACGCCATTCATTAGAACCAGAACCTATTTATTTATCTTAAAAATACAACAAACATTAAAGTAACAAAAATTGTTCACTCAAACATACTTTTTTTTATCATCAAAACTCATAGACATAACTGCAGAACCAAATGTTTTCTAACAATCTCCCCCTTTTTGATGATGACAAACCCATGTATTTTGATGACACAATTTTGTTCAATATCAGAATAAATTTAAACAAGACAAAGGTAAGGACTACTTAACCTTTACACGAAAACACCCCCAAAATCACAGACTTGGTGAAAGATTAGAACTTCTGACTAAGGACCATCTAAGAAACAAATCCCCTTGGTTCCAACAAAACAGATGAAGGATCTTGAGAGTCTTGATTCTAGAAGACACAAATTCTCAACTGAGAACTTGAACTTTAATTTCATTCAGACAAGTTCCAGAATCTCCAGTTAGAATTTGACTTCGGACTAACTCTTTCAGAGTCTAGTGTAAGGAGTCAGATGCACAAACTTTCTTCAGATTCTTGAATCCTTTAAGCTTTATCTTCCAAATAGCATATATCTTTACTTCTTAACCTACTTTGAATGCTTAGTTCACTTGTTTAGAGTTCCTTGGTTATTTCAGTCAAGCACATGTCAGTATTAAAATGCATGTTATATAGATTATCCTTGCTATGACATACTCATCAAAATCTTTTGTATTTCTCCCCCTTTTTGACATCATCAAAAGTTTATAAATTATGGTTATAATATGAAATTATAATTTCATTAATTGAAGGATACCTATTACATAGAACAAGATCAGCATGAACAAATAGAAAAACTATAAAAAAACTTAGATTCTTATGGAATTTAAAAACATGAGTCGAAAACACTTAATCATCAAAATCCTCTACTTCATCCATCCTGACGCATATTTCTTCAGCCAATGCCCCTTTTGGTCCATTAACTCTTAATGCCTCCCAGATTCTTTCATTAACCATAAGATCCGAAAAAATTCTTCCATATGGAATAACAAATTCAGGATGAGCTCTGGTGGCTTCAATAGACTCTTTCAAATGATTGAAGATGGTTTTTGGAAGGTCGATATTAAAATGATAAGATAGAAGAAACACAAATATTTTGTCATTATGAGTTAAACTTCTAATGCCTTTAGCACGGGGACGAAGATTGGACAGCATGAATCGAACCAAAGTTGCGGAGTTGGAAGGAGGGTCTTAGGATTCGTGGGTTCACGAGGAGCAGAAGTATCATGAAGAATCATTAGTTTATCAAACTGCCCAAAATCATATTGATAGTTTTCAATAGTGACTCCAGATGAAACACACCCAGTGGCGTTGACAATAGAGGAGAGGGTGATTACAAAAGGAAGACGAAATTTCTCGGACCAAATAGTGTTGCCATCCTCACTAATTCTGGCAAACTTCCAGAATTATTTTACTAGGACTGTAAAGATGGGTTCATTAAGCATAGAAAAGTAGCTAGACCAATTTTGGACTTGCATACTCTGTCATCACCGAGAAAGGTTTGGACAGCCATTTGGGAAAAGAAGGAAGTTGAGAAGATATGAGTTAAAGAAATCAAGATTTACGAAATAGCTTGAGAGTGATAAGATATTGAAATTTTTTATTTATAAGCAAGAAAATAAAGGATAGTGGGAAGCGATTGATATTCCTAAGTCCCAACTAGGTTATAATTCCCTAGAGCCGATTAGGGGAGCAGGTTTATGAAAAAGACAAAATAACGATTAAATTTATTTAAGAGAAAATATTGTCATTTCAGGATGAAGAGTTCAACCAACTATTTTCTTAAAACGTGGGAACATTCACTTACAGACGTTAAAGATTTGATTTTATACTTGTGCTTTTAAAACATATGAGAACCAACATTAAATGTTTTAGTTACTTTATAATGTTTTAACTACGAGCCATGTCACGTATTAAGTACATATTAAGTAAGAAAAGACAAATATAAAAAAGAGATAAAAAACTTTATTTAATAATAAGAAACAAGCATACATAATTTAAAGATGAAAATAGATAAAAAGACACAACAACACATGAGGCCATAAAAGGAGAGATAAGAAAATATTTCCTAGCCTAAATACTTCACATTTTCCTTTTAATAGATAGTCTTGAGTGGTTTCGGGACCATCCTCTACCAACATTTCCTTGATTGAGTCCACTATTCCATCACGGAAGATAACTTACATAATTCTCCCATAAGGAATGTAGGATTTAACATGATATTTGGACTCATTAACGAATTTCCAGAGGAAATTGAAGATAGTCTGAGGAAGACTAACTTTATGATCATTAAGCAGAAGACGGATGAGGGTTTTGTCATTGTATCTTAGAAGATCCTTATTTTCTCCCTTGGGAAGAAAATTAGAGACATAGAGACTAAACCATGCAAGGATTCATAACCGAAGGACGTGTCATGAAGAGATGCAAATCTTTCAAACATGAGAAACATGCTCCTTGCCAAGGAAACACTCATTACAACATATTCACGATAATACTTGACGATTGAAAAAGGATTGATGGATATGGGATAACCACAGACATAGGACGCAGTACATTCATCTTCAAAATTTAGGAAGGCATGTTTCTAGAAATCTTTCATAAGGTTGACATACACACACTTCTCCAGAAAGGTGAAGTACCTAGACCACTCTTGAAAATAAGAAACACTAGCAATTCCACCACCAATGTGACTTTCTAGAGAAGAAAAGTCAATTGTTTCTTCAAAATGATCTCCAAACGATCTTCATTGTCGAGAAAAGTTCTTTGGGCATGACTTTAAAGGTTTGAGGCTAAGGACACAAATACAAAGAAAATAAAGAAGGAGAGAGCTTAAGAGAGTGTATTGATGAGACTACTTGGATGAGTATACATATATATATATATATATATATATATATATATATATATATATATATATATATATATATATATATATATATATATATATATATATATATATATATATATATATATATATATATATATATGTCTAGGACAATGAGGATGGTATAGAACTGCGCATGAATGACGATGATTACAGACATATAGAGGAGAAAACTATTAGGAGAAAGGAGTGGAGTAACGTTATCCAAAGGAGTAGAGTACTAAATAGATATCCTATAGGTATAGAGAGAACTCAATTACACAGACAATCTTCACTTCTATTGAGAATTTTGATGAGATGCAATTTTATAAGAGATACAACATAAGATAATGAAAGAGGACATACCTGAGATTCTGAAATCTTCATTGATATTATTCATCTGGAGATTCGATGCCAGCAAGATCTTGAAAGTGTACCACCTTTCTCAACAGTGACGATCATATCATACATATTCAGAGTGCCTCATCATCAAAGCATGTGTTTGATACTTTATGCCATATTGTCTTGTTCTCACAATACTTGACTAACTTTGCTTCAAGGATTCTGACTTAAGGAATCTATTTCTTTAAGTCTTACTTCTTAAGATTTAGCATTATGTATCTGAAGATCTTCTTTTGATTTTGACTTTGCTTTTTCCAGATGCAATTCGTGGTTAGCTTCATTCTATGATGTTTTCTCCAGGGTGATTTTTTAGATGTTATGAACTTCTCATATAAGTTCCTCTTACTTCTTGCGATGATATTTTCTTGCTTATTCGAATTTGAGAAAACTTCCTTCTTCTACATTATGGTTTCAAAGAACAATATTTCCTTGCATCTTAGTTTAGATTCCAAAAATTTTCTCCAATACTCGTATCATTAAACCTTGATGATTTTGAGTGTCATTTTTAATTTTGAGCTAACTTCTTCCAAGTTAATATTGATCAGATGATCATCGAACTTCTTTTTCTCAGTTGCCTTATGTCTTTTGAAAAACAACGGAATCCATCATTCAATATTTCTGTCGATCTTATCATGAGGTTCTTATGTTTCTTTCAGAAGAACAACATTCTTTCTTCTCTGTTTGAAGAAATTATCACTGAGATCCTATGAGAAAGTCAAGGTTGGACTAATCTGTTTCTTAAAAACATCTCATATTCTTCAAGAACTTAATCTTCAGCAAACAGTAGATCTTTGTCTTTTGATGATTTGATCCTCAAGAAAGTACATTGTTTATTTGCTCATACACTAGGTAGAATTCAGCAGATGTAACTCTTTTTCTGATGAATCTATTATTCCCCTTTTGTTCTTCAATTTCGAAAGAGACAGTAGTTGAAAATTGAGTAACTATCACCTTGAAGTATTTCTTCACATATTATCTGGATATTTTTCTAACACTGTTAGGTGTTTGATGTTGATCAATAATAGAACCTGAGCTCTGATACCAATTGAAGGTGTGAAGAAAACTTAAGAAAGGGGGTTTGAATTGGGTTTTCACTTCTTAATAAACTTTTTGTTTATTATGCAGCTTCTCGTTGATTCTTGCTTCTGAACTTTTTCTTCTCAAAGATTGCTTCTTATGATTGTATCTAACTATTGATTCTAACAAATTATAGAAATATAAACAAATAGGCATAAGCAAAAAGTAAAGAACACGTGATTCTATCCTGGTTCACTTGATAACCTTAAGCTACTTCCGTCCACCCTTTCGAGGTGATTTCACCTTGAACTCAAGGTCTTAATCCTTTAAAATCAAACCGATTATATTTGCACGGGAAACCACCGGTGACTAACATCTGATGAACCGTTCAGGGATCCATTTAAGATATAACGTTCATGGCATAAGCCTCCTGCAAGTGACTGACATCCACTAAGAGTCCATCTTAGTCTTTGCAGAGCTTCTGGCCTAATTGGTCCTCTGGGGAACACAATACGTTCGAGAGCTTCTGACCCAACTGGTCCTTTAGAATAATTGTTCAAAATCTTCCTAAAGCTTATGACCTAACTAGTCCTTTAGGAGGAACAAACAATTGTTTGTTTTTACAATGTTTGCTTACAATAAGATGCTTCTACACAAGCAGGTGTAAATATTATTAAGTACATCAAAAGATCTTATTACACTTCAGAGGCTTCTACGAGCATGCGTTTAGAAGTGGAGAATCTATCTTCTAGTTGATCAAAACTTCAAGTCTTCAGATTATTCAGATCTTCTTCAGAAGCTTCAACACTTGGTTTTGAAGAACCTTGTATCGTAACCAAAGGTTGAAAGAACATCAAGTCTTGGAATATTCAGAATCCCATTCTTCAGAGTCTTCAGCACTTGGTCTTGTAACCTTATATCGTAACTTAAGTTTAGAAGAACTTCAACTATTGGAATCTTTAGAATCACGTTCTTCAAAGTCTTCAGCACTTGGTCTTTAGAACCCTTTGTGTCGTAACCTAAGTACAGAAGAAATTCAAGTCTTTCGAATCTTGAGAACCACGTCTTCAGAGTCTTTAAGCACTTGGTCTTCAGAACCCTTTGTCTTCTAAAACTTGAGTTTTCAGCATCTTGACATAAGTTACACTTATGTCTTTAGATCTTCTGACAGTTTTCGTCATACGAACATATAGGAGTAACTTCAGAGCCTTCTGAAGCTTTTCCTTGCTACTCGTTCAGCAGAACTTTTGTAGCTTAGAAGTAGAATGTATTCTCTTCTAATGTCTTGGCCACACCATTCATCAGAAGCAGAACCTGTTTTTTTATCTTAAAAATACAACAAACAATAGAGTAACAAAAAGTTTTCACTCAAACATACTCTTTGTTATCATCAAAACTCAGAGACATAATTGTAAAACCAAAACTTTTTCTAACAACTCTTTCTAGAATTGGTTTTGCACTTTGGTTTTCTCCTTATAGTTTGACCATACCAACTGAAGCTTGATTATTTCTAGCTACCCCTTGCTTCTTGATCTCCAAAACATTCAAAGTTATCTCATTATCAAAAGATTTTAGCGTCTGAGTGCCTTTATCGATATTCAAATTACATTGACTAGTACGTAAAATTGGTCGACCAAAAATTTTAGGAGTATCTTTATCTTCCAAAATGTCCATGAACTAAAAATCAAACGGAAAGACAAAACTTTCAACTTCCACCAATACATCTTCAACTACCCTATATGACTCCTTGATGGTGTGATTTGCAAATTTTACGTTTATCCCTGACTCACTTACATTTCCAATACCAATCTTTTTGAAGATAGATAATGGAATTAAAATCACACTAGCACTTGAATCGAACAAAACCTTCTTGAAATTATGTCTTTTATCGTACAAGGTATTTGCAACAGATCCAAGATCCTTCATTTGAATGGGATTTTCCTCTCTTGAGACTTCACACACTTTCTCATTCTTTGGTACCAACCCTTTCCTATCGGTCTCTTTTTGATAGTGCCTCCTTCATGAATTTCTAGTACATGGGCATTTTTAAGTGCTTCAAAGAAAGGCATATTGATTTCTAACTTTTTGAACAATGTGACAAATTTCTCAAAGTCCTTCTCTTTTGGCTCCTTCATTGCAACTCGAGAGGGATACAACAACTTAATCATTGGTTTAGTCTCCTTTGCACTGTTCTCTTTTGTTGGCTTCACGGGGTAGCACATTGTTGTACCCAAAATTTTCCCTCCCATTTTTAAGATAAGTAGGTTCAAGATACATCTATATGCTCAAGATTGATCAAGACAAACCCTCTCATAGACAATGGGTCTCTAATTAGGGTTTTGCTTCTCTCTAAAGAAATTGAACTTCCAAGACTCCAAGTGGACTTCATGCTTCTTCATATGTCTCAAAATATCTGCATGCCAAGTTTCAAGCCTCACAAGACAAATTTGCTTAGTCAATTTCTTAGATGATTGAAAATCAGTTGTATTGGACAAAACGCCAAATGTGGCCAACATACAGTCAAACTTCATCATTTTTTATAAACATCAAGATTTTGAAGTTATATTCATCATTTGATATAGGGTTTATCATGATTCATCAAGAAAACTCAAGATTCATATAAAGTCAAAAGTTACTAAATTAGGGTTTTCTTAGGAGAAGTCAACTGAACTTTGACCAAGCATAATATTCATATAATTCATCAGAAATTTATCAACCAAACCTCATTTTAAAGGAAATTCAATTCTATACAACTTTTTATCTTATAGGTTTTTCCCAAAAAATGCTTCATTTGAGAGATACGGGCCAAAACATTATAGGTCCTTACAAAATTCAACTTTTCTCAAAGCAGTGTACATGAACATGGAAGATTCAATTGAAATGAAACATAAGAGAGGTTTTAGAGGCCATCTTAAGCTTTCTAAAAAGTCCAAGATCATCTCCAAATGTTGAGAATTGAGCAAGATATGATTGGTGCAAGTTTGGCAATTTTGAGAAAGTGCGAAGAAAAATATTGAGCAAAATAGGCCTATGTTGTAAAGCTTGAACCATGTTTCTAACATAGTCAAAGACCTCTAGGCCCATCCATGCTCTATATTACCATTTATTTTCTTTATTTTTTATTTTATTCATTAAAATTAAAAATAAATTAAAATAAAATACAAAGATGGTGTATGGGCGTGTGGGCTTGAGGTGCGAGTTCCTGAGGTCCAAAAACTTCACAATAGCTGGCAAAAATGCATGAGATAGATTGGCATGATATTGAACCAAAATTGGAAGCTTTTCATACAAAATGTCAATCAAATATTTTTCAATAAATGCAATATATTTTCCTCGCAAATTCTTAAACTAATTCACTCCTTATAAGTGCAAGATCATGACCATATGCCAAGGACATGCATTCTTGCCCTCCAAACCCTATGAGAAATTTTCAAAATTTCAAAGAACTAGGGAAAATCAAAAACCTTAGTTGCAGCTTTCCTCAAGAAAGACCGAGCATCAAATCGTATTCCTGAGGTTCCCAAGAGTCGATCCCAACCATTTGCAAAGTCGAATCGTGCCCAGAACACTCTCTCACAACTTGACCGGTTTGGTAAGGTTTTTCAAATTCGAATTTGATATTCCATGCATTGTTGACATGTATGATGTGTTTGTTTGTGTTCAGGACATCCATTAGAACAGGTTTATTATTTTACATGTGAGCTTTGATTTTAAGTTGTTTTTCAAAAATCAATTTCACTTATATATTTATGAATGTTATATATATTAGATCTATCACCACCCCAGTGGTTAACCATGCGCGTGCTAGTCCTTACCTATATCAGGTCACGGGTTCGACCCTGGCCTTGTGCTCTTTTTTTTCTTATTTATCTAATTTTTGCAGGATATCACACATATATTTTAAGAAGCGGTATGTTAACACCAATGGCGTGTGGCTTAGTGGTAAAGTTTTGTGCCCTTGATCTTAGGCTCACGAGTTCAACACCTTTGAGGACAATTCCTATTTTTTAGTACTTGTCCTTTTGCTTATTTTTCCTATTTCTCTCAATTTCTTTTTATTTTTATTTATTTTCATAAATTATTTTAACTACTTAAAAAAATCCTAAAAAATATTTTCTCTTTAGTTTTAGGTTAATAAAATGTTTATTTAATTTTTAACACAAAAAATATTTTTATTTTATTTAATTTAAAATTATTTTTATAATTAATTGATAATTAACTTAGAATTTTGTTTTCCTATTTAATATCAAATTCCAAAATACGTAAGAATATTTTTCTTTAATACTTAGGACATTAGGTTATTTTTAAATTTATTTATTTATTTTCTCATTATTATTTTATATTTCTTTTATTTAAATACTAGAAAACGATGTATAGGTCATGCCTTGTTTTTGTAATAGTTGTAGATTTACTTTCTCGCATTTTCTAAATTATGTAACGACTAATGGGATGTAATAGTCTAGGTTTAAATTTCCACACATTTACTTTCCGCATATTATTTTGTATCTTCCCGAAGTCATGTAATAGCGTAGGAACTTTACTTTCCGCACTTTACTTTTGTGTATATATTAATTGCTAGATGTATTCTAATAGGATTGTATGGAAAGACTAAAAGTAGCTATATAACCCTAATCTCGAGATAAATATTTAAATTGAATCACTATTGCACACTTGCACCCTTAGGGTGTCTTCTCTTGTTACCTTATGAATAAACATTGTCATGTCCCTCGAATGTAGGGATACCATTAGCAAAGAGGCTTACGAATAACATCATCATAGTCCCATCGATATAAATATAATATTCCCTCGATGACCCTCGATGTTGCCTAAGAATATATCATCTTGTCCCTGGGTTGTTGCCTACGAATGAACGATGATCTTCCCTTCAAAATGCTAAGGTATCCTTACAATGTTGCCTTCAATGACCATTCGAGGATCCTACGCATGTCCCTTCAAATCCAATGGATGGGCTACCTACCGACTAATGGTATGGATAGCACTATCCCTAAAGGAGAAGGAAAATAACAAGAACAGCCTTTGAGTGGGTAGATTACTTTTAATTGCTTGCTCAAAACAAAATACTTTTCACACCTCACATTTTCAAACAAAAATGTTCAAAACACTTTCTACGTATTCTTGAGGACTGATACAAGAATCATTTTATAAATTCAAATCAAAATATTTTCAAATAAATCACACACACACACACAAAGCAAGTTTCCAAAAGGTGAGCTAAGCAATTAAGACCGTAGATAACTACGATGAAAACGTTTTATCCTTCCTTTTCATAACTTACCCCCGACACGAATCTATCAAAGGTCTTTCTTGTTCTTTTCACCTTTCCTTATTGGATAAAAGAAATGTTGGTGACGACTCTTGCTAACCGCAACATTTGCGATAAAACGAAAAATAACTAAGTTAGTCCTCCCACCATATTACAAAAGCTGGCGACTACTGGGGACAATACTCAAGAGGTTACCTTAGGGTTTTTGATCACTTTTACTTACTTTTATTGTTTTCTACGTCGATTTACTTTAAGGGTTCATGCTTGGGTAATATCATTTATGGGGGATCCTACACTCGAATCTAGGTTTTCTTAGGTAAGTAACAATAGATCATCGCGATTGTCCGTTGTAGACCAACATGGTTAAAATGATGGCTATGCTTAGTGTGACACTTTGGATGTTCTAATGTTTCTTAAATCCAGTTGAGGAAACATTTGGCTTCTGCGTGGTGTCATCAACACTAACTAGAATTTTATAACGCTAATTGACTCATCTTGGACATTAGAAGGTAGCGAGATATCCGGTTTTTGTGCAGACTAAAGTTGGTTAATACTCGAAGCTACGCTCATTGAGACTCGACTTTAGGGATGTTTTGGTCGGCCATTTGGGTGCCGCACTGAAATAAAGCCTACGAGAAAGATTCATGATATGAGATTCCTAGAACCTTGTTACTATTATAAGAAAGGTTGAGCTAACTTAAAATATAGTAAAGGTTATACACCTATGGACCTCATGCAAGCCTTTAAACCTAGGGTTATTGTGTGAATTGTTTGTGTTTCCTATTTATTTGAGCATGGCATCATGACATCATATCATCATAACATATCCCTAACCGTTTTAAGGATATAAGGATTTATGTTTGCTCTTTGTTACAGGGTTATAGCTTCCGCTTGCAGGAATACTATATGAATCAACTTTGTGGGGATACCTTCTTAATTCAAGGTGCCAGTCTCGAAGAGGTCCTGATCAGTTTATGAAAAGGATTTCAAGTTAACTAATAAAAGTTTGTTCTTTTTGTTTACCAAATTTAAATCTCGCAAGGTCCTTGAAAACATTGCATATGTTTATCATATCATATCATTTCATAATAGGTACTCCAAAGATCGGTTTTCTTATCTCTCTCGCTATTATTTCAGCAGAAAGATGGCTCTCAAAAAAATTATCAAAGATCTCCAGGCTCAAAATGTTCAATTCCAAGAGATGTTCATCAACTTGGCCAAGGGGTAGGAAGATCTAAAAGAGCTCCTCACCAAGAAAGAGAAGAAGAAATCAAAGAAAACGACTGGTATTCTCAACATGGGAGGAAGATTCAGAGGTCCGACTAAGGTGGTCGAGAACTTGAGTTCCCGAAAATGATGAAAGTGTCAAGGCGATGAGAAAGTAGTCATGAATCAGGAAGAAGGAGAAGACTATTTAGATGAACAATATCCTCCTGATGAGAAGTATAAGAACTTAAAGATCGCTTGAATGTTGTAAAATTCTGAACATGTCGTTTGAATTTTGATGATTTGGGTATGGTTCGAGGAGTAGTGATTCCTCACAAGTTTAAAGTTCCTTCTTTTGAAAAGTATGATGGTATTTTTAAGCTTAAGCTTCACTGACCTTTCAAGGATCAGTTTATCAAAATATACAGTGATAAGTTATACGAGGAATATCGCACAGGCTTGAGGATGTAGTTACAAAGTATGTCTATGAGTAATGATGAGAAGTTCAAAGAGTATTCGAGTTGGAGAGATCTAGCATTAAGAGTTCAACCCCTCTTTCTAATAGGAATTGGTTGACATGTTCATGGGAATGTTGATAGGTCCATTCTTCAATCATCGATTGGAAATTATTCACTGGTTCTTGAGCTAATATTAACAAGACAACGTATCGAATCCGGAATTAAGAGTAGGAAGATTCGGTGGCGACATCTTCAAATGCTATGAAGAAGCCTTTTGGTGGGAAGAAAGAAGCCAATGCCGTACTGGCGGAGAGGGTCGTGATAAAGGTGGCGCCATCAATCTGTGGGGTAGTTCGATCTCCAATCATGCGCTAAACCAACCTCAACAAATGATACGTATAGGCGGTACACAAAGAAGACAGTTCACAAGAATCAATATGCTTTGTCTCAAGCATTTCAACATATGTTGAAGCGAGGCGATTACTGAGAGATCCTCCACAAAATGTTGATACATCCTCTCCTAGATACAATCCCAATGCAAGGTGTGTATACCATTCCAATAGTCATATACATGAAATGAACAACAATTGGGCTATGAAGAACAAGATTCAAGATATGATTGATGCCAAGGAGATTGAATTCGATGCTCCAATATTACCCAAGGTTTTAAATGCAAAAATCAGAGTAATTTAAAATTTCATAAATTCAATACTGAGGCGTCACACCTTCAAAACCAAATCACTTTAAACGGTTTACTTTAAAGTATAAATCTCGGATACATAGCATCGTCGGAAATCATAAATCGAATCTTAGAAATCAAAACACCTTATTTATTAAACCTCCTCATCAAGTCATATTTTCATAAAGTATGATTCTTATTCACAAAAGGAATAACAACAAAAGAACAACAACAAGACAACATAAATATTCCCCGAGTGCTACGTATCAGAGCGACACCGACTCGACTAATAGCAGCTATAATCTCCGTCTTCATAACCTGCACGTTACCAATATAAAGGTAGTGAAACAAGTAAAGGTGAGATACTCAAAACATATAATTAAAGGCATGATAACATATATATATATATATATATATATATATATATATATATAGTTTTGGAATCATAAAAGATATAGGTTAATAAGTGCATTCAAACATATCCAAATCTCCCTCGCTTAAATCGGCATTCTAATGTGTATAATCAACACTTTATCGCCATAACCTCATCGATATAAATCATCAAACAACATATAAACTTTCATCACTACGAACTCATCACAAGTCAATACGTCACTAATCAACACGGCAATCATAAACAACAACATCAAACAATACTAATAACATAAGCAACATCATCACAGATTGGGTAAAGCCCATCGTCACAAACATCATCACATCATATTTACATTTCATCAAAGTCAAATCATATAAAACTCATCATTTACATTCATCGCATAGTTATCAATGAAATTATCCCGTCATATTCATTTCATGTTCATCATAAAGATCATCACCAAACAAAACATCATATATCATCGCAATTCTACATAATCCATCAATGAAAACCCAACACCAAACAACTCAATCATAAAAATATCTGACTCCATGAGACATGACTATGTTATGCATGTGGTACCCGTCGCTTTGTCCATACTTAGGAACATTTGGCATAAAGCCCATCGTCGCTTGGCATAAAGCCCTGATAAGCAGCATAAAGCCTCCATGCCAATGCAATTTATGTGACTCGACAATAAAACAACATAACAAAACATCATCATCGCTCATGAAAATTGTAAAAGCCCACATCGCCATAATTTATACATCAAGATAAATATATCATCGCATCATATTTGCATTATGCAAAACGTCACCAATAATTATCATCATCAAAAGTCATGCATTCATAAATCGGAAGCATTTATTAGCATCAATATAATCATCACATCATCATGTACAAAGACATATATCCTCATTATCAACAAAGTCATTTAATCATGAACAAATCAATCTTAAAGTCATGTATAATCATGTAGCATCGTCTTCAAATAAATCACTCAATTCTAAACATGGAAAAAATATATAACATCAATAATCGTCATAAAAAGTCATTCCTAATAGTTAATCATAATCATCAACATCACAATTGAGTTGTCCATACGTGTCTTAAATCGACTAAACGCAATCCGATTCAATTTAATCGTAATTTGGCCTATTTCGGGTCGTTACGTAAAAACTCGTAATTTCTAAAACTAACCTCACCACCGTTTACGTCGAACTTAGCTACGCGTCAACTTTCGTTGAATTGAGCAACTTGCTTCGTCATGCAAAATTAGTCAATCGCGGAACATAATCGGGTTCCAAATTTAATCGGCTAACTTATATCCTAATTATATTTTATGAATACTAACTAGTAGTATAAGGAATTGAAAATGAAAGATATGTAAAACGAAATTATGTAGAAAAGACAGATTATGCGTAAAATGCAAAACAAAGAAAAGCAGAAAAATGCATTTTCCATTTCTCCTCACACGAGGACGATCGTCCCAAGCTTGTGCATGAACTGGGCGTGTGTGCCTGGTAGGGGGCGGTGGCCCCACCCACTAAGGTGGGCGCCTCCCCTTGTTTCTCATACCCATCTTCTTCCTCCTTGTTTCTAAAATAGGCATAGGTTTTCCGGTTTTTCACATTGTTAATGTTTTTCTTATTTTCTTCATTATATATTTCTAGTTTCTACAAGCTAGCAATGAAACACCAATAATTCATACTCCTAACCCAATATTTCTAAGTTATTTGATCAACCATTCAACCAAAACTCATGAATCAACCTATCAAATTTTTCCCAAATCCAAAATATATCACCAAACCCTAACTATAATGAAATGGAAGATCAAACCCCTTACCTCAAGTGCTTGGATGATTGCAAGATGCTCCAACCAATTCCAAACTTCAAGCTTGCTCTTGCTCTTCTTCTTCTTCCACTCACTAGTTTTCTCAAAGTTTCTAACTTAGGTTTTGTGTGTTATGGATGGAAATGAGGAAAATAGTGTATTTACGATGCATTCTTACTAGCCAAGTGTGTAAATCCATTACAACACAATTAGTCCTCACACCCCTAACTTAATTCATTAATTAACACCTTAATAATATCTAATAATATTATTAACTCAATTAATTAAAATAATTTCGGGAAATTAATATATCGATTCGAATAATATTTTACCGAACCGAACGGAATAAAAACCGGACCAAACGAAACGTCGCCAAATATATTAATAGATATATCGATTAATATAAATATACTCGTCGCCAAAACAATCGTCAAACGGTAACTCAAAAATATTAATATAATATAATATTAAATAAAACGAGTATTACAACTCTCCCCCATAAAAGTTTTTCTCCTCGAAATTACGAGCAAAACAAACAACTCGGGGCATGCCTACGCGTTCAAGTCACTCAATCAAAAATCAAGGGTGTCTCCCTAACCCACCGTTCAGTCAAGAACAACCATGCCGAGATGCAAAGCCCATACAATGCTCGAAAACAACTAACAAGATCGACCATCCTAACGCCTCAACCTTGGAATTAGTCACACACTCGAACCGACACCTGGAAATGAGTCATCAAAGATAGGAACATAAAGTCCTACGACACAACAAAGCTCCATTGCTAAAGCGAAGACAAAAAATGTTTATACAAACCAAAACTAAAACAATTAGAATAGGATAGTACCACGCGTGCTACGCAAACACGAAAAAGGTGCCTTCATTCACGCATAATCACAAACTCAAGAATTACACTTGCAGTTATCGCTTTCATTCCAGAAAATCACAAGGTCACATCGTCCTTATAGATTACCAACGTACAACCCTTGAACAATAACAAGTTACTCAAACATAACCGAACTGCGATACACTATGCATTCTAGGGCGTAAACAGACGACTTGCGACTATAACTCACTAGTCCAAATCTAACAATCTCGCATACTCGCTAAAAATTCAATGCTCGATATCTAAACCATGTTGCGTAACTTTTTGCGCATATGATACCAACCGTAAAACAACTTGGTTAATCCTCAGCTTCACAATTACTCAGAATGGATACGTTCGAAGCGTACACCCATCAGGACACCTCGTAACATCAGTTTCATCAACTCGAAAAATCACTCATTCATTCTTGATTGATCAACGTCCATTGATCCTCTAAAATACACGACATAGTTTGACCTTTTCAAATATTGTCCAAATAATCACTTGTGAAACTTTGGCGTATACACAACTTCAAGCGAAGTCTTCCTATAATTCAATTCTCAAAATTTGTATTAAGTAATCACCATTCTCACATTGTCATGCGATCAATACCGGTAGTTTTATTGAAACACCTTTCATAACTTTCAATCTTCCAAAGTGGTAATTCAAACCAAAACACTCTCTTAGAACTCTACCCATCAACGTTGTCTCATACTACTTTATATTACAAACAAATTGGACTTAGAACCATAACATCAATTTTATGGAATTCAACATGAACACCGTCGCGACCGACTTGATCACAAATAGAACATCTTTCTTTGAAACATCAATCATCTTAAGGTACCTATGGCTACAAACCATCTCAAAATTCTTTATCATCAAGACTTATCTTAGTCGTAATCTAATAATCCATGATTAGTATTGACGAAATCCATATGATAGTAGTGAATAAATCCTTGATAACCTTCTAAACTTAAATTTCAACAAGTGTCTCCAAATAATCGTGGATCATTATTCAAAATAACAAATACTCAAATCATATATTCTTGGGTTAACTGCGATATCAACATACTAAACTCAACACCAGACGAAGTCTCTTTATAGATCGTACTCAAACTTGAATTGTCTTCAACAATTCAATCTTCTCGTCGTTAACATCTACACCTTTAAGATTTCAAATGAGCACAACTCCATCAAACTCTAACTCACGCGTCCGACAATTTTTCCTTATGAAAATCAAATCGTTCCAAGGTAGTAATACACTTTTCCAACTCTATGTCGAAATACATCTTAAGTCCAAAATGAAATATCACAATACACTTTACAAGGTTCTTGATGCTAAACAAGACCAAAATCAAAGCATTCGCTAAACTTTTCTTAAACAAATTCGCTTCCCATTGTGAAGTCCAAATAGCGACTCAACCATCTCGAGTCAAAGTGCTTGGATCAAGACTAACTTATAAAAAGATCTTCCATCAAACTCACAAAGCTAACCATCCAAAACAAAAGAACTTCTAAACTCAAAATAACCCTTGAAGTCTTCACAAGATACAAAATAAATCTTGTGAGCTGTCCAAATATCCATCTAAGTCAAACTTACTTAAGGCACTACGTGTCCAACAGTTCAAAATTCTTTCTTTAGAATACTAGAAGCACGGTCTAACTTCACTACGATAACATAGCTCGAATGCTTGCTACAATTTCCTTAACTTGATGTGAACCAAATATATCCATGAACGAAATAACTCTTGCACTACTCATGAGAGTAATGTCGAACATTCCAAAATCATACAGCATTAGTCGCACTAATGACATCAACAAATACTGCGGGATCATACACTATCTTGAAAAGCATTGTCTAAACATCTTCGGCTCTCACACTAACTTGCGAAACGATGACTTCACGTTGATCTCACTAAACACATAAGCTCTAAATGGTAGATTTATCCAACATCAGTCCTGAAGTAGATACTTGTCCTTAACATCCACTTTGTTCCTTTGTCTAAAAGCGACACCAACTTATGAATTTTGTTCTTCTCGAGCAACACAATGGCACTCCTGGCGACCACGCTCGAATAAACAAACTACCTCAAACCAATCCTCAAGTTGACTCTTCAACTCTAACTCGGCAGACATCTAAGGATATTTCGAATCACAACTAGTTCCGTAAACTATATCCATTAAAACTTCACCGCACTCAGGCGGTAATTCACTCACATCTTCATAGTATGCTTCAAGGATCACAACAAGTTAAGCTTGCCAAAATCTTGTTTCATCAAAATCAAATTATTACTTCAGTAACCATGCACGACATGCTAACTCATCGCCTCACTATTGTGTGGTGGCAAGACAAGTCTATCCCAACCAACACAACAACTACTATCAACAAGAGATTAAGGGTGATCGGGTTCTCAATTTCAATAGATAATCGACAATCATGATGGTGACATAAACCATCTTTACCAAACTACAACAATAACTTCAAACTTACACTTCAAGTTAACAAAGTGTAAGTGTTTTATGTTGGCATCAATTTTTGGTAAAACTAGGATATGACAATGTCTTGGTGATGTCATGACATTCGAGTTGAATAAATGCATGAGAAGGATGTTTTAAGTACAGCTCGGAATGGAAGCTAAATCTTGTCTTGGTTGCTGAAGATTGATGATGTCATAACCGATGTTATGACATTCGTGTGACATTTTGTTCTAGAATCTTTTCTGAGAGTTTTCGGAAGTTTGTTGACGTTCTATTATGTTTTATGTTATTAGATTACATACTCACGTGGCTAATTGGTTAATCTTAGTTAAACCTAAATTGGTTGTTAAAAGACCAAGTCTTTAGGATTAATTAGTGAACCCAGCTATTATTATGGAAGGCCCGAGTTACAGGCCCTTCTATAATAGGAATAGAACCCTTACTCTGTCTTTGCGCCTCTTGGATATATTGAAGATTTAGCAGAGTTGTATTTTGTGTAATTCTAGTTACTCTTGTGAGCCAAGCAATTATCAATTGATAAGTGCCTTGGACTAGGATTTGTTGTAAGGTTCTTTATCACTCAAAGCTTTGAAGCCGAGTGTTGTGTCTCTTGATTAAAGCTTTGAAGCAAAATCAAGTTTGTTTATTGAAGAGTGTCTTCCAATTCAATTAATCAATAGGTTGATATCAACTGCGTGATTGAGGGGTGAGTAGGAACTCGGGTCAAAGTAGGACTTAGATTGAAGTTGCATTGGGTGGGTTTTAAGTGGAGATAAAGCGGTTGGTTTGTTCACAATTAATTCTACTAATAGTGAATTTCCTCCCACGGCTTGGTAGCCCCGGATGTAGGTGTAGTTACACACCGGCTGGGTAAACAATTTATTGTGTTCTTTCTTCTTCATTTAAATTTCTTGTGGAATTGTTAGCAGTGTCGATCTTGTCATAACATTCTCATTGACATCACGTGTCTGCTACCGAGAATTTCAATTGGTATCGGGCGGGCACCACCGCACATTTTTAGTGAGATCTAGGGATAATAGTTTTGGCGTTATGGATAAGGAAGGAGGATTTGGAAATAGACCACCTATCTTGGATGGATCTAATTATGATTCTTGGAAACCTCGTATGGTTGCTTTTGAGGTCATTTGGACATTAAAGCTTGAAGGCTGTGACAAAGGATGAAACATCCTACCAAGCTTGAGAAAGATGGGACTACTGATCTGAAACGAGGAAGAATGGGCAAAAGAAGAAGAGCTAGCACTGGGCAACTCTAAAGCATTGAATGCCTTATTCAATGGAATTGACAGAAATATCTTCAGACTAGTACATCAATGTGAGCTGGCCAAGGATGTTTGGGACACTCTCAAAACTACTCATGAGGGGACATCCAAGGTGAAGATGTCAAGACTTCAGATGCTCACTACTAAATTTGAGAATTTGAAGATGAAGGAAGATGAGACCATTCATGAGTTTCACATGAATATCTTGGAGATTGCCAACACCTCAGGAGCATTGGGAGAAAAGATGTCAGAAGAAAAGCTGGTGAGAAAGATTCTCAGATCCTTGCCTAAAAGGTTTGCAATGAAAGTGTTGCTATAGAGGAAGCTGGGATATCACGCACCTTGAAGGTTGAAGAACTTGTTGGATCTCTTGGACATTTGAGATGGGGATCGGTGAAAATGTTGCGGGAAGAACAAGAGCATAGCCCTTGTATCCAATCTTGAAGAGGAATGCAAGGATGATGAAGAGATGATCTGAAGCTATAGGTATGCTTGGAAGCAGTTCAACAAACTCATCAAGAGAATTGATCCAAAGTCAAGGTCTAATGTCAAGAACATTCCATCGACATTAGCAGAACTTATGACTCGGTGAAAGATCCAAGTCGAGGAAAAGAAAGGAAGTCAAGCGGAAATCGGTGTCATGGATGTGAAGGATATGGAATATTAAGTGAATGTCCTACTTTTCTAAAGAAACAAAAGAAAGGAATTGTCACTTGGTGCGATGGTGATTCGAGGAGTGAATTTGAAGAAGAATCGCCAAACTTGTCACTCTCTCGGAGTGTGCAATTAAAAATGATTCTAGTGATGAGGAAGTGACATTTGAAGAGCACTGAAACTTACAAGAAGTATGTATCAAAAGTGGTAAGTATGTCGACAAAATGAGAAAGCAGAAAAAGCGATTGTGAAGTTGGAGGAAGAGAATGTGAAGTTGGAGGTGAAGAAGGAAAACACTATTACTATAAGCCACCTCAGCGGTGAAATTATAGTATTGAACTCAAACTTGATCAAATGTCTAAATCATCAGATCTTGACATCTGGACTGATAAGTTGGAAGAAATCCTTGACTTGGACAAAATGAGGAAATATGCATGGTCTAGGATATGTGGTATAAAAGAAACACTGCTGGTGACAAGAAGAAGAAACGAACTGGCAAACCAATGTCAACAGGATGTCACAACATAAAATGAGGAAATATTATGCAGTTAGGGATATGTGGTCGCAAGAAATTTGCGATAACAAGAAGAAGAAACGAGCCTAATAAACCAATGTCAAAGCGAGATGTCACAACATTGGGTGCAACATCAAGATCGAGAAACATGAAGAAAAGTTTCAATGGAGATGTCATTATTGTGGAAGGTTTGGACACATAAAGCCTTTTTGCTATAGGACTACATGGATATCCTAATCATACTCATATATTGACCTAAGACCAACAAGGTTCCATACACTCGGTGGAAGAAGAAGACTATAGCTTTGATAGCTCACTTCCTTAGAGTTTACGCCAAAGAGGCGGTACTTTCGGTGGTTGCTCTAGGCATATAGTGGAATCAGAATCTCTAAATGAAGTCGGACCTCATACTACTAGTTATGTCACTTTTGGAGATGGAGCTAAAGGTGAAATCAAAGGTTGGAAACTTGGACTTACAGGTTCGAACCTAAATGAGGTCTTGCTAGTGAAGGGTTTGTTGCCAATCTCATAAGTATCGATCAACTGTGTGATTCGAGGATTCAAGGTCAACTTTACCAAGTCCCAGATATATTGTGACCAATGAAAACAAAAGTTGTAATGAGAGGAGTCGGATCGAAAGATAACTGTTGCTTTAAGTGCGAGAACACTACTTTGTCCTTTGTGTGTTCGACCAAAAGATGAAAAGTGGCCTGGCACCAAAAGCTTGGTCATTTGCATCTTAGAGGATGAAAAGATCATATCCATTTGTCGGAGGATTCCAAGGCGCATATTGATGAAGGAAGAATGCATGGTGAATGTCGGTTGGAAAGCAAACCAGAATGTCACATCAATGTCAGACATCGACCACCTCAAGGTCTTGAGTATTGCACATGGATTTGATGGGGCCTATGCGGGGTTGAAAGCCTTGGTGGAAAAAGATATGCTTATGTTGTTGTGGATGATTTTTCCGATTCACTGGATAAACTTCATTAGGGAAAATCTGATGTTTGATGTCTTTAAAGAATTATGCAAAAGACTTCAAAGAAAGGAGAAGTGCATTGTCGAATTAGAAGTGATCATGGAAGGAATTTGAGAATAGCAAGTTTGATGAATTACATTCCTCGAAAGGAATCAATCATGAGTTCTCTTCTATAACTCCTCAACAAAATGGAGTTGTGGAAAGGAAAAATAGGACTATCACAGGAATCTTCGAGCAATGATTCATGCTAAGAAACTTCTGTTCATTTTTGAGTTTTGAGCTATGAATACACACGCTATGTTCAACGGGGTCACAGAAAGAACATCCTCCACCTGTATGAAATATGGAAGGAAGAAAACCTCTTGTGAAATACTTCCATGTGTTTGGTAGAAAATTTATATTACGACGGATCGTGATCAAGGAGAAAGATGGACTAAAAGTGATGACATTTTAGGATACTCTACAACAATGAGAGCATATAGAGTATTCAACTCCGGGACAAAAGTTATGATGGAGTCTATTAATGTCATAGTTGATGATCACCATCGGAAAACAATGTCATATGATGTTGAGAGATTGTTTGAGACATCACCACAAGTGTCGATAAGGATGATGTGCTGTCCTACTTCACCAAAGTGCGAACCGGAGGAATAAAGATCCTATCGGAATTGGAAGATCATCCAAAGGAACTCATCATTGGAGATCCTAAGCGTGAGTCATTACAAGATCGGAGAAATTATCTCAAACTCTTGTTTTGTGTCAAAGATTGAGCCAAAGAATGTCAAAGAGGCTCTAGCGATGAATCTTGGATTGGAGCAATGCAAGATGAATTGACAGGTTAACAACATGAAGTGTGGAGTTAGTTCTAGACCCGGAAGGAACAAACATCATTGGCACAAAGTGGATCTACAAGAACAAGTCGATCTGAAGGGGTTGTCACGAGAAATAAAGCAAGACTTGTTGCTCGGGGATACACTCAAGTTGAAGGATTGATTTTGATGAGACTTTTGCTCACATGGCTGGGATGGAATCAATTGATTATTGTTGAGTTGCTTGCATTACGAAATTCAAGTGTTTCAAATGGATGTGAAAAGTGCCTTCCTAAATGGCTACTTAATTGAGGAGGTATATATTGACCTAAAGTTTGTGGATCCTAACTTTCACGATCATGTTTACAATTGAGAAAGCTTTATAGTGCAAACAGGCTCCTAGAGCTTGGTATGAAAGGTTGACAAAGTTCCTTCGATAAAGGTTACAGAGGAAAGGAGGTTTGGACAAAACTCTCTTTGTCAAGAATGAAGGAGGAAAGATAATAGTAAATTTATGTTGATGACATAGTGTTTGGAGGAATGTCGGATAAAATGGTGAGACATTTTGGCAACCAAATGCAAGTGAGGTTTGAAATGAGCCTCGGGAGAATTGACTTACTTTCTTGGACTACAAGTCACCGAGATGGAGGACTCAACATTCCTTTCACAAAGCAAGTATGCAAGGAATATTGTCAAGAAATTTGGGAGGGAAAATTCCGACATAAAAGGACTCTGCTCCTACTCATTTAAATTTTTCAAAGACACAGTGGAGCAAATGTTGATCAAAGGTTGTATGACATGATAGGAAGCTTGATGTACTTATGACCAGCCGGACGACATTGCATTCTTTGTTGGGTATATGCAAGATACAAGTTGAACCTAAAGTGAGTCACATCAATCGGTGAAAGAGTTAGTGTGGTGGAACTTGAAATTATGGTATCGCTAGCATTCTCATGGATGTGAGCCATTCATGCAGATATTGCAGGATGTTGATTCAAAATGGGTAGTCTTGATGATAGAAAAAGCACTTACAGGATACTTCTTCTTGAGAACAATCTTGTTTCTTGGTTCGGCAAAAAGCAAAAGCGTAATGTCTTTATCCACTAAAGAAATTGAATACATAGCAGTGGTATGAGTTGTTCTCAAATA
>CM038794.1:114137286-114316559 GCA_021764765.1 Vicia sativa | reverse complement strand
AGTTATACATTAACACAAACACTTGGAAGGCATATACAATAGACACTTATATACAATGCATTCGGAGCATAATGAACAAAATGCTTGGATATCTACATGTCGAATCAAAATTACGCTTCAAGTCACCATGGATCGATGCAAACAAATCAATCTAAGTGCTCTCTAATGCATGAGCATGTGAATGCAATGAAATTAGGATTATCACAGAGATTATAACAAAATCCTCACTTGAATGCTTGAAGAGTTGGAGTCAAATTGATGAGGAATTCCTTGTGCTCTTCAAAGAAAACACCAAATCGATGATGAATTGATGATAATCTTTAGAATTAGCCTTGAATTCTTGAAGAAAAGCTGAAAATCTTCAATGGAGAATTGAAGAAGAAGAAGTAGAAATCCTTAAATCTTGCAATTGGAGAAGAAATCAAGATGAAATCGTTCTCCATGTCCAATGCGCGTAGAAGGAGGAAATGATGATATAGGCTGAAGAGAGAAGCGCTGCGACGAAGAAAACCAGTATTCGCAGGTGGCGCCTAGTGCGGGAAGCGCGCTTAGCGCGGTCTATGTCTGAAGTAGGTGTTGCATGGAGGTCCGGTGGCGGCGTATGGTGGTGGCTTGGAGGGAAAGTTGTAATTTTAACTTTTTCTGAATTTGTGCTTTTGTGTGTTGAGAGAATTGGAGTGTGATTGATAGTGAGAAATTTAGCAAATGATAGTCCTCCCTTTTTTGTGATGTGGAAAATGTATTTATAGTTTTGTCGCACCCCAAAATTTCCCCTTCGTGTTACCTCGGTATTTTGTTTGCTCATAAAATATGCAGTCTTGGAGATTTCGGAAGAATTCTACAAGGGAAATTTCCATGAAAAAATATACGCTGGATTTTTGGAAGAACTTCCATCTATTCGGTATAATTCGAATTTCAAGGAGGAATTCATTTGCTTTCGAGATTGGTATTCAAAATAATGATCCGTTTGTGGTTGAATTTAAAGTTTCAAAGGATTTATTTGTTTTGGGAATTTATTTTCATCAGAAAGAATGGTGGTTGTCCTGAAGTGCGAATTTATCAGAAATAAGCATCGAGAAAATTCAAAGATAATTTGTCTTCGGAATGCATTGCAATATTCTTTCAGATGAGGTCACGAATGTCATTCGAATTGGTGTTCATTTGTCAAGTTCTACAAATTACATTGCCTTTTATCAGAAGAAATTGGATTTAAGTCCGAATTTTGAAGAAACAAGTTTGTTTATTAACTTGGGTAAATTTGAATGACAAGGTTTACAAGATGTTCAAAGTTCCATCGTGAAGGCTACAATTTTGTTACAAGAGCAATTCTAAAATCTTACAATTTCAAAAAAAGGGACGTCCTAAACTTGTACTAACATGGGCAAGTGGAATTTCGAACACCGTTCAAATGCGGATCTCATTCAAATGCTCGAAAGCGCGTTACGAGTCCATTCAAGTTTCTTTTAAGTTTTGGAAATTTTCGCCAAGGTTTGTTTTGTTCAAAGATCAATACAGGGACCATTTCATCAACATTTTAAAAGACGGTCAAGTTAGAATGATTATATTATGCAATTCAAGAATCAAGGAAGCATTCGAACCAAGCTTGTTTTCATTCAATTTACCAAACTTTCGGTGCAAAAGTATTACAAATTTGGAAGTATACAAGTTCTCCAAAATTGTTCGAAACTTCTTACAATTTCAATCCTAAATTCTACAATTCAAATCTACAAAGTTTCTAAAAAAAACAGTTTCTACGATTCTACAAGGAAGGCCTCGAGGTCTCCAAGAGTCTTGGCCGTTTTCTTCGAGTTACTTCCTCTTCGTTCTCATGCCCACTATTATGTTGCTATCACTTTGTCTTCAAATCATTCTCGATGCCATCATCTCGTTACATGAAACAAGAAAGGAAACGTGGTTAGCAAGCATAAACGAAACAAACATAAACAAAATGCGAAACTATCATAGAATTGTGCTTTGGTCGAGGCATCATCATTAGGCATTTAGGCGGAATCAGGTTTTCGATAATAGGCCTCAGAATCTTAAAAAAGATTAATCATCGGCGAATGGCTTGCTTGCAAATCGCGGGTTAACCCGGTTCACAAGCAAGCGCAACGGGCTGCAAGGTAATAAAGCGACAGTTTGTTTCGAACAAGCATACAGCGACAGATTTAGTTTCCGGGCAGCAAAGCATACAAAGCGACAGATTTAGTTTCCGGGCAGCAAGGCATACAAAGCGACAGATTTAGTTTCCGGGCAGCAAGGCATACAAAGCGACAGATTTAATTCAAGGCAGCAGACATAGCAACATTATAAGGCAACAGATTTGATTTCGACAAGCATACAAGAAGCGACAGTTTTTTCCGGGCAGCAAGTATTATATCAATTCACAGCTTAATCTATCCAACAGTATTGACCCAAGGCCACAACAAGTATAAGATAGAAAATCCCAAAATCAACAATTTGACAAGCATACATAGCAGCATGTACCAATACATGACAGGGACAATTTGAGAGAGAAGATAAGTCAAGAAGTCAGAGCAGGCCAAACTCAGAGCAGTAAGTATGCAGAAAAGAGGAAAGGAGTGTAATTATAAACAATACAGACTGTAGTAGAGAAAGACCAAGGCAAAATCTGTAATTATCAGAAAAGAGGATGGCATCTAAAAAATCCCAGCATAGTATCTGTTCACAAACATACCAGAATAGGAATGCACTCAAGTATGTATCAGTGTAGCAGTCCAAGAGATCAGAGGGAAAGAGATAGAACAAAGACCAAAGGCCAAGACCAAAAGTGACATCTGTTCTATAATAACGAGTTCAAAAACCAAAAGGAAGGGAGAGACAAAAAAACCAAGTGAGAGCATCTGTTCTAAAGAAAAAAGAGAGAAAAAACCAACAAAAATCCCAGAATACAAACTGTAACAGCAACCCAAACAAACGAAACGCAATAGCAAACACCCAACATCATCATCATTTTCCCACCTAAAGCCTTCAGTTTAAGTGTTTGTTCATAATTTCTTTTCGATTCGAGAAAGAAGACAAGTTCAAGAAAGGTATTACCGGTTTCGAAGGAGAGATTGCGAACAGAGTCACCTTTCTTCTCCTTCATTCCGTGCTTTTCCCCTCATTTTTCACATCGCATCATGTTGCCGTCACCGATTGGAAGGCTAGGGTTCCCTTGTCCCTTTCAGTTTTCCCAATCTGTCAAACAAACCGAACCAACAATCAGAAAACAACAAAATCGAAAGTCAAACATCAGAAATCATACAACATGCAACAGAGATGAGAGTGAGAGGGATAATCGGAAGCGGCGACGGTTCGAGCAGAAACAGATCGCGGCGACGGCGAGAGGGAGAAATCGCGGCGGCGATGAGTCGTTTCGGTGAGGGATCGCGGCGGGACTGAGAGCGAGAGAGAGAGCGGTGAAGGAGATCGAGAGAAAACGGTGAGGGTTTGCGATTGAGAGCGGCGAGAGTTACAGTGAAGGAACATCGCGTTTTGCATGAGAAGAGAAAGCGTTTGGGTATCGTGAAAAAACCATTGGAACACCTTTTGTCTTACTGTTTGTTTTTTATTATTGTTTATTTAAAACTAGGATTAGTAATTTAATATTATCATTACTATTATTATATTATATTATTATTACTATTATTTTATACTATTATCATTACTAACACTAATACTATTATCATTACTATTATTATATCATCACCATTATATATTATTATTATTATATTTATATTACTAATATCATTATCACTACTATTATTATTACTAAATACCTGTTATTATTATTATTTAATATTATTATTAGTAACTATTGTTTTTTTTATTAGAGAGAAGTTACTACTATTATTTTCTTAACTCATAGAATATTTAGTATACCCAAAAATACCAAAAAATAATATTAGTGTTAGTCAAACGTTTTTTATTATTAGGATTCTTTAGCATTTTTCTACATATCCCTATTTGTAAATTTGTACCCCACTCCCCACCGGTTGTAATAGCTAGTAAATATTTGTATTGTTTTATTATTTATTTATTATTCACAAAGCACAAACCAAAACATTTTTTAAACTAATACTCGTGCGAGCCATTTTTTAACCCTGAGTTGACAAAGCTTTGAAGCGTCACAACGGCCACACATTTGTGCACACACCACGCTTACTCTTGGGCTTACAATGAAACTTTAATTTATTAGTTAAACATTATTTAATTATCTAATTAGGTTATTTAAAATTAATTAGTTTACCTAATTAATTTTATTAAACTAATTACTTGATTAAGTTTCGTTTAATTAGTCAATTGAATTTATTTCGTGCATGCACCTACACAATAGATTGTCTAAGCCACCTTGTATGAGCTTTTAATTTATTTACTTGCTTTATTAATGCTTTTATACAATTGTTTGTTCTTTTCCATTATCACCATATGTTCAATTAACCATAACTCGCATCTCAAAACACTTTCACAATTAAAGTTTCAAACCTCGATCCAACGTCGAGTGCATTTTCAAAATCTTTTTCGTAATAAAGTACAAGTTTTTAGCCGTTAGACGCTAGACTAGTTGTTAAAAACTTGTCCCCCAAACAAACTTTAGTCTTTAAGTCGTTGGACGCTAGACCCGTGGCTTAAAGACTCCTAAATAACGTGAACTCGTTTCACTTCACTTTTTCTCAAGAAAACTTTTTGGGTGATAGACGACTTGGGCGAACTTTCGTTCCTCGGGTTTCTAGTATTTGAATCGTGAGACGCTAGCCTCGTTGTTCGGTACTTTTTCATCTACATAAAAAAACAATTCAACTCATTCAAATCTTTTTCTCGCTCATACGCGATCATAAAAAACTCTTTTCGGATAAAGAGGGTGTAATAGTCGTTTCAAATACGAACGAGGACTTAAGCTTTTCAAACAAACAAAACAAGTCCTAGTTCAAAGTATTTGAAATGTCTAAATACACGATTTTTCTTATAAAATCAAAACAACAAACTTAAAACCTTTTTAAGAGGAACTACAGAGTTTTGACTTTCCCATTGCATGAGGGAATATGTAGGCACGCGGTTCTGAAACCGTGTCAAACTCAAAATAATAACAAACATTTCTTTTCCTTTTAGCATTCATAACCTAGTAATAAACACACACAAACGCGTAGAATTAAATGGGTCCCATCGAGTACGATGGATGTAAGGGGTGCTAATACCTTCCCCTTACATAACCGACTCCCGATCCCACTTTTTGGTCATGTAGACCGCCTTATCCGCATGCTTTTGGGTTTTATCTATATTTTCCCTTTCCTTTGGAATAAATAAAATTAGGTGGCGATTTCACTAGCTTTCGAGAATTAAAAGATTTTTGAAAATCGAGTTGCTTCAGTTGGCGACTTCACTGGGGAACCTTAAAAGCGAGTTAACCCTAATTTAGTTCTTCGCTTGTGTGTTTATCTTTTGCTCTAATATTTGTTTACTATCCTGTGATGTATTTTAATTTTGGGGCATTTTATTGGTTATGATTCATAGATAAGCCCAATACCCAGGCTTCTAGGAAACATAAGTTTAGAGTGGTTGAGTAGCTTAGGTCCATTGGACATCCGTGTCTTTTGGATCGACGTGAAGACCACAACTTAGAGTTGGTCTTTTTAAGGGAGTTATTGCATCGTACGATAGTGCGGTATGATAATTCTTGGACAAAGGGCCTATAACTCTAAGTATTAGGATGTCCAAACTAAAACCGACCGCTCAAAGGATCTTTGAGTATCCCTTTAAGAGCCGCTTCTTGGAGTATACTTTTGGAGGTATTATCCCCACATAGTCCGATCGCGTGGTGATAATATTTCTAAAAAAGGGGATCTGAGACTCCGAGAGGCATTTAGCATAAAAACATTAGAACCAACCTTGTTTGGGGAATTGTGGGTAGACGTCGAAACCATGTCCGACCGTCCTTTTAAACCCTTGTGCTATTTAACTTTACATGTGATTTTGTGCATAATACCAATATGTATCGCATCACATTGCATTCTTACATGCATCATCACATTGCATTCTTACAAGCATTACCATCATGGCATTCTTACATGCATCACCATCATATGGCATTCTTATATGTATTACTGTCATGTTGCATTCTTAAATGCATTACCATTACATTACATTTGCATTCCTTCATGCATTATCACGCATTTCATTTTCGTCAAGAAAAAAAACTCATTTCATTTCTTCTGTCCAGAAATATTAAACTGTCTACTCGACGCACGTTCAGAACTCCAAGGATGTCTCAGAGGACTATAGACGAGCTTCAGCGTGGTCAGGAACTATTGAAGGCGGAAGTTAAGCACCTGAAAAGTCAGATGAGTCTGGTCTTGGATCTCTTGCAAGTTGTGTTGAAAAGAGAATGCAACATCACACCAATCTCCGCAAGTTTGGTTGCTGCTCTATCATCTGATGTCTCCATGAATCAAGGACATCCACACGTGGAGAACTCTCTAGTTTGAAATTCTCCTACTGAGTATCATCCTCGGCCTTCACCTTCTAAGATTCCTCGACAACAGCAATTGCTTGCTCCCCGATCGAAGAAGAAGGATCCAAATCAGCGTATTAATCCGCATTATCGCCGATATGCTCAACAGGATATTCAGCCAATCCCGATATCATATTCTCAACTATTGCCTTACCTGATTCAGAGTGGTGTTGTGATACCAAGGGAGTTGAAGCCAGTACCAGGGGTTGCTAAAGCTTGGTTTGATGAGAGAGCTAAATGTGCTTTTCATGCTGACTCTGTAGGACACGAGACTGAGAATTGTTCGGCCTTTAAGTGCATAGTTCAAGAGCTAATTGATGATAAGATCCTGTTTTTCAAACAGAATGGATCGAGCTTAGACATTTTGCTTGCAAGGTCTAATCATAGCAAGTTTGAGGAACTTCCAAAACTCATTGGGACAATCGCTTGCCAAAAGGGAGTTGAGACTTTGAAGAGTAGTGATGAAGTAGACCAGATGTTCACTTCAGAAAAGGTGGTAACCTTCAGCAAAGATATATCAAGTTCTAGCAAAGGGAAGTCGGTTGCAACACCAACTCATTATCCTCCATTACCATCTTTCAAATCTTTGCATCAACAACTTTTGTCTGATCTTCCTCAACTTCAGAGTCAGAACTCTCAAAATTAAACTGTGCCTCGAAATAATTTGGAAAGAAGGGAGGCTCCTTTTGATCCAATTCCAGTGACCTACAGTCAACTTCTCCCATATCTGGTTCAAGGTTCATTGGTGGTTCCTAAGTTTCTTAAACCACCACATTTATTCCCGCTTGGTTATGATCATAACGCGCGATGTGGATACCATGATGGAACAGTAGGACACTCGACAGAGGACTGCAACGCTTATAAAGCCAAAGTTCAACAATTGATTGACCAGAAGTACTTGACGATTCAAGGTGGGAATCTGTTTGTGAATGGCAACCCCGTACTCAAGTGAGCACCAGACCACTGAATTCATCTGAATCAACAAGTCAAGACAGAGCTCAAGTCTCCTCAACAATGACAATCTTGTATTTCTTGTACTGCATTTTCATGTGTATCTTGTTTAATTGTTTAAACTTTGTTTGCATGTAGAAACTTGTTTGTTTTCATCTTAATGCAATGAGTATGTTTATCTTGAAGTAATCCATTCGTTGTCACTCAATCCATTCGTTGTCACTCAATCCATTCGTTATCACTCTTTAATTGATTTGCGAGCATTTTGATACCAACGTTACCAATCCTTTCGCCTAGGCAAAGATTGGAGGGAGAATGACGATAATTGAAAAAAATGCTAGATCTCTGAATGTATGCTTTTGAGTAGAACCTGGCTTATGATGTACAGGCCTTGTTTCAAATCCCTAAACACCGGAGTTATAAGGGAGATAAACCATCGTTAACCCCTTCGAGCCTTGAAGTAAGAGTTTCCTTTCTGTTCAGAAAAAACCCACATTTTTTAACCCTGTGGGCGGGTAGTGTTCAGTTAATCTGATCGAGCGTTTAAAACTCATCAAGAGAGTAAGCATCAAAGGATATAACAATGGCTATCCTTCAAAAGGTTGAGAAAGGTCAAAACCATAGCAATCGACTTTCATCTAAACAACAGTGTGCATCAAAGGAGAATGATACCGTGTTGGGTGTCTCTCGCACATCAGGAAGGTCAACAGATGACGACACCATAACGGTTATCCCTCATCTACCTAAGGACTCAGACAGTCACCATCACTTTTAACAAATCAAAGGTTGTGTACAGATCCACGACTTGTTCAAAAAAAAAGACGAATAGAAAAAGACAAAAAGCCCGCTAAGTCGGAACTTATTAATAAGTCGCTTAGGCAAAAGTCAGGCAAAAGTCAGGAGAAAATCTTGAAATGCATTTTCAAAGAGGTTCTCAACGAAGAACAAGTTGTGTGGTCAAGTACCAAAGAGATGTGAGTGACTGTTGTGTCCAAGAAACCTCGTATTGGTTCCTCAACTATCATAACTCCTCTCGAGAGATGAGTGCTCGTATCAGGATAGTTGAACTTAAGACTGAAGGACATCATGGAGAATGGGCGGGCACCAAATATTTTGAGCCTAAAATCTTTTTTGTAAAACCGTGAACTGTGCCACGTTACAACCCTTAAAAGTCCTAATTGAAGCATGGGTTAATTCAAAAGCGTACAACGAAGAGATCGCGTTTACCTGACTCCTACAGTGTGTGTTAAGCATCTGTGTTGGTATCATATGCTCGTCTTATCTTTCAAAAAGAAAATTTTCAGTGTCGCACTCCAAAAAAGTGTTTCACTCACAAAAAAAATCATAATGTTTTTCATACAAAACTTCAAGACGCATAAATGTTGCATTATAATTGTCACAATAAACATTCTCCTACATGTAAAACAATTGTTTGACATTGAATAAGTTCTCATAATGAACATTAGTGAAGAGTTTAACTTTGTCCAAAGAAGAGAAACTTGATTATTCTGCTGAGTTAGCAGTTACTTGTATCAAGGGGCAAGACGCTTAAGGACTCCTTTGAGCATATCACAAGTTGGCTTCTCAAGATTCCATTAATGGGGTAATCAAATCGAAATTCAGCTCCTCAAATTTCGCCAATCCGGCAAACTTAAAGAGCAACACATTGAGTTAGTCCTTCTCAAAAGAGCGCTAACCAGGACAACTGTGCTCCATGTTTCACCAACTTGAAGCAATCACCTCGAGACATGGGAGTCTCTCTAAGGATGTTTACATTGGGACATTTCGAACTAATCGTTTGGTTCCAATCGATCTGAGATAATTACTTCGACGCGTACAAGCCTTCAAAAGCTCTTGTCCCACCAAGTTAGTCGCTCACTTGTTGTTGATCCAAGCGCTTACTTCAGAACGCGAAGCTCTCTTAATTGGAGCAGGTGTTCGTTCAAGAATCAATCATCCTGAAGTAATTACTTCGAGACGTAGGAGTCTCTCTAAAGCTCGTCCTGGGGCAGGTCTTCCTAATGCTCGCATAGCTCCTTATTCAAATGCGGTCAATCTGAGGAAACAACTTAAGACGTAGAAGTCTTTCCAAGATTCGTTCTAAAGCAAACTTGCGGAAAAGATTCATTTAATTTGAAGAAACTACTTCGAAACGTTGGAGTCTCTCCAATGTTCATCCTGGGCCATCTACACAAAGTCTGCCACTCTAAGATTTGATAAATCTAAGGAAGTTATTTTGAGGTGCGGAAATACCTCCAAAGCTCCTATCGAGGCATGATATTCCCATATCAGAATATCCAGTTCCTTTGAAATGCTGACGATCAGAATACAGGATGTCGGGGCACTCCTTTTCGGGAAAGATTTCTAGAAGGTCTACCAGACCGGGGCATATTGAGATTCTGAGGTGCAAAATCTAATGCAGCTGCATTCCCACGCATGGGGAACGTCTTTAATCATCATTATCTGGTCAACTCAGAAGTTTGCTATTCTTCTACAAGAATTAGCATTGCAGCCCTTCCAGCGACAATTCAATATTGGGAGCTTGGTCAATCATCTTGTTGTGCCATGTTCTTTTATCCTCCGGACTAACGGTGTCGAGGATTCAGTTTGATAGCCAGTGCACTAACCAGTATATTCATGCATTCATTCATGCATTCATATCATATACTACATAGCACATTCATTCATAAACCTCAGCCAGGACTCGGGTTATTCCAAGATCGTTTAGTGATTCTTCTCAGCAGAATCATAATTTGAAGACTATTTTGAATGACAAATTTAGTTCTTTCGATCACAAGTTTGAAGGCTCGACCATAATCGGTTTACAACGATGATGATTCTTAAATTGAATATATTCCAGAATGATTGGGTTTCCCCAAGCGAACTCTTGTATCAAATAGAACTTCTTTATAGAGTTTCTTTTGAAGTACAACATTACAAGCAGGAGACTTTTCTCAGATGACAATCTAGCTTTCCTCCCCAGTTCTAGGTGAACGCTTGGGTGACAAACAATCGACAATAATGTCAATTCTCCAATGAAGTCTCTTCCCCATAAAATCGATCGATCATCCCTAGTGAACTCTTATGACAACAAGATCGTTCAATTGGATTCCCCAGTGATATCTTCCTTCTCCCAACAGTCAGAAAGTCATGCACCATTTGCATTAGAAAAAAAATCATATCATGCATATCATACTCATGCATTAGCTTCGACTATCTGTTTTGCAGGTTTTTCAACCGAAACCGTAGATGTCCTCGTAAGGATCAAATTGAAGGATTAGTTCTCAGACGACAAAATTATCCTCTTTGCTACAGTACCAGCACAAGTTATATACTTGTATGGATCTTCACAACTGATGGTTTCTCCAAATCGAGATGTTTTCCCCAGCGAAACAGTTCTCTCTTTCAGATGGACTCTAATGTTAGCAAAATTATTCAACCGGGAATCCCCAGCGAATTTTCCACATGGTTTTCTTACGAAGTTTCCCCAGCGAAGCTTATTTCTCTCCCCAAGCGAATCTCCTTCATAGAGGATTACTACAACATTATTCTTGGTATTTTCAAAGATTTCTTTCAGACAAGAATCTTCTCAACAAATTTTACCGGCAATAATTCCGCATTTCGCTCTTCCCAATAGCTTTAAAATTACATCAAACTTCTGGTGCATTTATTTCCCCAGTAAGTTATCAACTACTCAACAAATAAGTATCCACCAAGCGGGATGTTTATTCAAATCTCAAGATATTTCTCCAACTCAGACGTTGATCTACATATCCACTTGCTGCAACGCATTGTCCATACAATGTCAAAAATTGAAGCTCATTACCCTAGAAGTTTTTCACAGGACCGAATGATTCTTCTATCAACGGTAAAGCTATCCGCATACAAATTGAAGATCTTGTCAACTCGTGGTTGTTCAACATGTCCGTACATGTTCAAGAAGACCTCTCATCACAGAAATGTCAAACAAGATTTACCGACTTCATAAACATCTATATCACGCCGGTGTGCTAGATATTGTTTTGTTTATCCCCAGAGAATTGTATTCTTGGGTGCGCTACTGAATCCGTTCTGCTTGTAACTCGGAAGTTACACGGTCAAAGACATTCAGCATGCCATGGCTCCTCGCACTTTCGTGCACCAACAATTCCGATATTGTTCTAGCCATATATTCAGAGAACTCTTCGTTAAGTTCTCAATCATGTTATCAGGGAACTCTTCGTTAAGTTCTCAACCTTGTCTATTCAGAGAACTCTTTGTTAAGTTCTCAATCGTGTCAATTTTTCATTTTCGTTTAAGGTTTCCAGGTATTCCTTAGTTTTCAGAGAACTCTTTGTTAAGTTCTCAATCATGTCAATCAGGGAACTCTTTGTTAAGTTCTCAACCTTGTCTATTCAGAGAACTCTTTGTTAAGTTCTCAATCGTGTCAATTTTTCATTTTCGTTTAAGGTTTCCAGGTATTCCTTAGTTTTCAGAGAACTCTTTGTTAAGTTCTCAATCATGTCAATCAGGGAACTCTTTGTTAAGTTCCCAATCATGTCATTTCAATTCTGTTTAAGGTCTCCAGGTAGTCCTTAGTTCAGAGAACTCTTTGTTAAGTTCTCAATCATGTCATTCAGAGAACTCTTCGTTAAGTTCTCAATCATGTCATTTTTCAATTTTGTGTAAGGTCTCCAGGTAGTCCTTAGTTCAGAGAACTCTTTGTTAAGTTCTCAATCGTGTCGTTTTTCAATTTTGTTTAAGGTCTCCAGGTATTCCTTAGTTCAGAGAACTCTTTGTTAAGTTCTCAGTCATGTCAATTTTTCAATATAGTGTTTTTCTTTTCGCTTGAGAAGTTCGTTTCTTTTCTCTTAGCATTTTCATTAAAAATTGTTGTCAAAGTCATTTCGGTGACACGGTTATCCCCAGTGTTGTTAAAATCTCCCAGCTGTTGTGTTAAAGCATTCCGTTGATGCTTAGCAAGTTTTCCCTTCAAGCGTTTTTTTTCCTTGACTCCGTAGTCAAGATTTGTTAGCTGTTTTCTCTTGTGGCATTGGTTTTCCGCGTCGGGAAAATTTTCGGGGTTCTCTAGTATTCAATCCTCTTACACCTTGAACGTTCGAAAGTTGTCAATCTTTCTCACTTACCGTGTCTAAGATGATTGAATAGGCAATCGTCGACCTCAAAATTTCCCTTCGTGTTACCTCGGTATTTTGTTTGCTCATAAAATATGCAGTCTTGGAGATTTCGGAAGAATTCTACAAGGGAAATTTCCATGAAAAAATATACGCTGGATTTTTGGAAGAACTTCCATCTATTCGGTATAATTCGAATTTCAAGGAGGAATTCATTTGCTTTCGAGATTGGTATTCAAAATAATGATCCGTTTGTGGTTGAATTTAAAGTTTCAAAGGATTTATTTGTTTTGGGAATTTATTTTCATCAGAAAGAATGGTGGTTGTCCCGCGCGAATTTATCGTAAATAAGCATCGAGAAAATTCAAAGATAATTTGTCTTCGGAATGCATTGCAATATTCTTTCAGATGAGGTCACGAATGTCATTCGAATTGGTGTTCATTTGTCAAGTTCTACAAATTACATTGCCTTTTATCAGAAGAAATTGGATTTAAGTCCGAATTTTGAAGAAACAAGTTTGTTTATTAACTTGGGTAAATTTGAATGACAAGGTTTACAAGATGTTCAAAGTTCCATCGTGAAGGCTACAATTTTGTTACAAGAGCAATTCTAAAATCTTACAATTTCAAAAAAAGGGACGCCCTAAACTTGTACTAACATGGGCAAGTGGAATTTCGAACACCGCTCAAATGCGGATCTCATTCAAATGCTCGAAAGCTACATTTAGTCCATTCAAGTTTCTTTTAAGTTTTGGAAATTTTCGCCAAGGTTTGTTTTGTTCAAAGATCAATACAGGACCATTTCATCAACATTTTAAAAGACGGTCAAGTTAGAATGATTATATTATGCAATTCAAGAATCAAGGAAGCATTCGAACCAAGCTTGTTTTCATTCAATTTACCAAACTTTCGGTGCAAAAGTATTACAAATTTGGAAGTATACAAGTTCTCCAAAATTGTTCGAAACTTCTTACAATTTCAATCCTAAATTCTACAATTCAAATCTACAAAGTTTCTAAAAACAGCTTCACGATTCTACAAGGAAGGCCTCGAGGTCTCCAAGAGTCTTGGCCGCTTTCTTGAGTTACTTCGCTCATGCCCACTATTATGTTGCTATCACTTTGTCTTCAAATCATTCTCGATGCCATCATCTCGTTACATGAAACAAGAAAGGAAACGTGGTTAGCAAGCATAAACGAAACAAACATAAACAAAATGCGAAACTATCATAGAATTGTGCTTTGGTCGAGGCATCATCATTAGGCATTTAGGCGGAATCAGGTTTTCGATAATAGGCCTCAGAATCTTAAAAAAGATTAATCATCGGCGAATGGCTTGCTTGCAAATCGCGGGTTAACCCGGTTCACAAGCAAGCGCAACGGGCTGCAAGGTAATAAAGCGACAGTTTGTTTCGAACAAGCATACAGCGACAGATTTAGTTTCCGGGCAGCAAAGCATACAAAGCGACAGATTTAGTTTCCGGGCAGCAAGGCATACAAAGCGACAGATTTAGTTTCCGGGCAGCAAGGCATACAAAGCGACAGATTTAATTCAAGGCAGCAGACATAGCAACATTATAAGGCAACAGATTTGATTTCGACAAGCATACAAGAAGCGACAGTTTTTTCCGGGCAGCAAGTATTATATCAATTCACAGCTTAATCTATCCAACAGTATTGACCCAAGGCCACAACAAGTATAAGATAGAAAATCCCAAAATCAACAATTTGACAAGCATACATAGCAGCATGTACCAATACTTGACAGGGACAATTTGAGAGAGAAGATAAGTCAAGAAGTCGAGGCCAAACTCAGAGCGTAAGTATGCGTAAAAGAGGAAAGGAGTGTAATTATAAACAATACAGATCAGTAGAGAAAGACCAAGGCAAAATCAGAATTATCGAAAAGAGGATGGCATCTAAAAATCCCAAAGATAGTATCCGCTCACAAACATACCGTAATAGGAATGCACTCAAGTATGTATCACAGTAGTACCAAGAGATCGAGGGAAAGAGATAGAACAAAGACCAAAGGCCAAGACCAAAAGTGACATCTTCTATAATAACGAGTTCAAAACCAAAAGGAAGGAGAGACAAAACCAAGTGAGAGCATCTGTTCTAAAGAAAAAAGAGAGAAAAAACCAACAAAAATCCCAGAATACAAACTGTAACAGCAACCCAAACAGAAACGAAACGCAATAGCAAACACCCAACATCATCATCATTTTCCCACCTAAAGCCTTCAGTTTAAGTGTTTGTTCAGAATTTCTTTTCGATTCGAGAAAGAAGACAAGTTCAAGAAAGGTATTACCGGTTTCGAAGGAGAGATTGCGAACAGAGTCACCTTTCTTCTCCTTCATTCCGTGCTTTTCCCCTCATTTTTCACATCGCATCATGTTGCCGTCACCGATTGGAAGGCTAGGGTTCCCTTGTCCCTTTCAGTTTTCCCAATCTGTCAAACAAACCGAACCAACAATCAGAAAACAACAAAATCGAAAGTCAAACATCAGAAATCATACAACATGCAACAGATGAGAGAGATAATCGGAAGCGGACGGCTCGAAAGGTAAATGATCGCGCGACGGCGAGAGGGAGAGATCGCGGCGGAGATGAGTCGTTTCGGTGAGGGATCGCGGAGGGACTGAGAGCGAGAGAGAGAGCGGTGAAGGAGATCGAGAGAAAACGGTGAGGGTTTGCGATTGAGAGCGGCGAGAGTTACAGTGAAGGAACATCGCGTTTTGCATGAGAAGAGAACGAGTTTGGGTATCGTGAAAAACCATTGGAACACCTTTTGTCTTATCGTTTTTTTTATTATTGTTTATTTAAAACTAGGATTAGTAATTTCATGTTATCATTACTATTATTATATTATATTATTATTACTATTATTTTATACTATTATCATTACTAACACTAATACTATTATCATTACTATTATTATATCATCACCATTATATATTATTATTATTATATTTATATTACTAATATCATTATCACTACTATTATTATTACTAAATATTATTATTATTATTTAATATTATTATTAGTAACTATTTTTTTTATTAGAGAGAAGTTACTACTATTATTTTCTTAACTCATAGAATATTTAGTATACCCAAAATACCAAAAATAATATTAGTGTTAGTCAAACGTTTTTTATTATTAGGATTCTTTAGCATTTTTCTACATATCCCTATTTGTAAATTTGTACCCCACTCCCCACCGGTTGTAATAGCTAGTAAATATTTGTATTGTTTTATTATTTATTTATTATTCACAAAGCACAAACCAAAACATTTTTTAAACTAATACTCGTGCGAGCCATTTTTTAACCCTGAGTTGACAAAGCTTTGAAGCGTCACAACGGCCACACATTTGTGCACACACCACGCTTACTCTTGGGCTTACAATGAAACTTTAATTTATTAGTTAAACATTATTTAATTATCTAATTAGGTTATTTAAAATTAATTAGTTTACCTAATTAATTTTATTAAACTAATTACTTGATTAAGTTTCGTTTAATTAGTCAATTGAATTTATTTCGTGCATGCACCTACACAATAGATTGTCTAAGCCACCTTGTATGGGCTTTTAATTTATTTACTTGCTTTATTAATGCTTTTATACAATTGTTTGTTCTTTTCCATTATCACCATATGTTCAATTAACCATAACTCGCATCTCAAAAACACTTTCGCAATTAAAGTTTCAAACCTCGATCCAACGTCGAGTGCATTTTCAAAATCTTTTTCGTAATAAAGTACAAGTTTTTAGCCGTTAGACGCTAGACTAGTTGTTAAAAAACTTGTCCCCCAAACAAACTTTAGTCTTTAAGTCGTTGGACGCTAGACCCGTGGCTTAAAGACTCCTAAATAACGTGAACTCGTTTCACTTCACTTTTTCTCAAGAAAACTTTTTGGGTGATAGACGACTTGGGCGAACTTTCGTTCCTCGGGTTTCTAGTATTTGAATCGTGAGACGCTAGCCTCGTTGTTCGGTACTTTTTCATCTACATAAAAAAACAATTCAACTCATTCAAATCTTTTTCTCGCTCATACGCGATCATAAAAAACTCTTTTCGGATAAAGAGGGTGTAATAGTCGTTTCAAATACGAACGAGGACTTAAGCTTTTCAAACAAACAAAACAAGTCCTAGTTCAAAGTATTTGAAATGTCTAAATACACGATTTTTCTTATAAAATCAAAACAACAAACTTAAAACCTTTTTAAGAGGAACTACAGAGTTTTGACTTTCCCATTGCATGAGGGAATATGTAGGCACGCGGTTCTGAAACCGTGTCAAACTCAAAATAATAACAAACATTTCTTTTCCTTTTAGCATTCATAACCTAGTAATAAACACACACAAACGCGTAGAATTAAATGGGTCCCATCGAGTACGATGGATGTAAGGGGTGCTAATACCTTCCCCTTACATAACCGACTCCCGATCCCACTTTTTGGTCATGTAGACCGCCTTATCCGCATGCTTTTGGGTTTTATCTATATTTTCCCTTTCCTTTTGGAATAAATAAAATTAGGTGGCGATTTCACTAGCTTTCGAGAATTAAAAGATTTTTGAAAATCGAGTTGCTTCAAGTTTCTAGGAAATGGGCCTAAGAACCATGATCATGCCTAAATCATGATTATCCAAATAATTTTCGTAATAAACTCAAAACAGCCAAATCCGTGCGGAATTTGGAGTCGAAATGTAAACAAAAAGTATTCGGAATGCGATTTTGCTTGCATGAATCAAAATCCCCACTTGATCCGGTGAACAGTCAAGGAAATAAATTTTTTTGAAGTTTCAGCACCAATTTTGGACCACTAACACATGTAGAATTTCATTCATGCTCTGTGGGGAAAGTGCCTCAACCGAGGACCCTCTGATCGAAATTTGCAGGTGAATATTTGTGATACAAACAAAGCTAACTCAATTTATGAACTTTTAGAACTGGTATCATCTCGTTCCGATGAAAACCGAGTGACATATGACCTAACGAAGCTCATGTATCAGATGAAAATTGCTCAGTTCAGCCCAAAAATCAATCTTTAAAGAACAAAATTCTGGTGCTGATCAATGAAGAACCAGCTCCCGAGTTACAAATGAAAGTTATAGAGAACTTTGATACAGAATTTTAGAAATTGGTCCCGCTCAATTTCGAGTTTCCAGCTATGAGATAAAGATCTTTTAGTGAGCCAAAACGCGCGGTTCAGCACTAAAATTCAGCACGATCCACTGGGAAAACTGTCTCTTTGAGGGTCTTCCTCACAAAATCTACTCTCGGACTTCAAACGCAAGTTGTAGATAATAATGGGGAAGAGCTGCTTGTCAAAATTCAACGGAAAATACCCAAGAAGATGAGAGATACGCCTTCGGAAGTGCCCAAAACGCACCGAAAACCCGAAATCTGCTTTATTGAGAAATGAAGAGATACACTCTTCTTACTTGCCATTCAAGATACCTTGAGCATGGTAAATTCATGATAACTACTATGCATGTGACTACATGTAATGTTTATGCAATCGGACTATAAGCCACAAAAACGTGGAAAAGGAAGAGGGTAAATTTTGGGGTACAACACCAAGCATTATCAAATAAAATATATGAATAAATTTATCTGTGCGACTGCATTAGCCACTACCACCATAATACTTATTTTAAACAATCATGTATTATCAAATAATCTAAGATATAAATGAAGGCACCCGTGCAAATTAAATATATATTAATTAAATCTTTTAATTAAAAACTATATGCGTTTGTATTTTGCACACTCAAGTAAAATATTTATAATTTTTTATTTATTTGTATTTTAAATTTAAATATATTTATTTGATGTAATTTTAATTTTTGTTGTTATTTGATAGGTGTTAGACTATCATTCATTTGTGTTAAAAATGTGATGAGAATATTACATTAAGTGGCACGGGACACAACCAAATTTATTCAAGTAAAAAAACATGCATAAATATTACTCACAACGAGTACATTTGACTATGATTATTATAAGAAAACAATAAGTGATATTTGTAAATTTTACGATCCCATGAATTTTATAACTGATATTTATTAATTTTACGGGTCACTATCATGACAATAATTTTTTTATTTTATTTTAATCAACAACATATTTATAAATATTTATAATTATTAGTAATATTTATAGTTATTAGACATATTAGATTTATCATGTTAGTAATTTGCTACATATTTTTTAAAATATTTTTAATTATTAATAATTTTATAATAACAATGTATATTTACAACAAATAAGTCATATGAAATTATCAAAGAAAGGAATGCATGTATCCCGGCCTACATACCAACGATGTGCAATGTTGAAATCAAAACCCAATATAGTTCGGGTAAAAAAGACTAAATTGTGTGTTGGTTGATTTTAAGAAAAATGTTTTTGAAGAAAAGCCACAAAGGGCTCAAAAAGTTTGAATGAAGTTAGGTGTTTTTAGTCTTAACAAAAAGAAAGTCAAAGTATTATTAAATGAATTGTAAATTTATTTAAAAAACAAGTTTGAAAATACATGGACCTAAGTCCAAGTTTTTTATGAAAGTGATTCGAGTTTTGAAAACAATAATCCTTTGAAAAAGAGGGAAGATTTTGAAAATTAAAGAATATGGGAGGAGATGAAGAGGCTAACCTAAGTGCATAAAGTAAAAGGTAAGGGTATAGAAAGATCTAACTGGGGTGAGAAAACTAGTACTTGACATCAAGTACCAATACCATATCCCATCATTTGGATTACCACACAAGCAACAAATAACTAGACAAAAAAACCGAGCTTCAGATAAATCAATGCCTCAGATGAATTTATGTCTCAAGAAAAATGGGCAGAGTAACAGTTGTATTTGGAGGAAATCCACTCTTAAATGAGTATAAACAGAATAACATGCATACAAAGATAATAACCAAGCAAGACAGAATAACACCAAGATCATAGAAATCTCCGAGTTGAGGTAGGGGTCCTAATCCTAAGTCCAAAGGTCAAACTCCGAGCATAGGGATAGTAACCAAGTCCGATTAAAAGTCTTTTATGTTTAGGTTGAATTATTAGGTATTTTGGAAAAGAAAAATAAAGCTCAAGTGAGCAAATTCAAAATGACAAGAAAATAAAGTGCTCAAGTGAGCAAAGAAAAATGACATGAAATGTAAATGCTAAAAGTAAAATGCATAATGTAAAGAGCGAAAAATAAAAGTGGAAAAATAAAGGCATAAAAATAAAAGCGTAAAGTAAATTTAATTGTTAGTAATTAGTCGTTAGCAAGGTGATCATCTTGAAGCTTGCGTATGAAGACTTGCTAGAAGTTTGATAGAATCAACGCGACCAAATGACAAGTTTCAATTGCTTTTTGTCAAGTATATCACCAAAAAGGTCAATTGTTAGTAAGGTTAGCAAGGTGAGCATCTTGCAACTTGTCAAGTATATTATCGATTTTGGAACAATCACCACTTGATCAAAGATAAATTGAGAATTTCAATTGGACAAGGTTAGTGACAACTTGCCAGAAGCTTGATTAAAAAATCATAGCGACCACATGACAAGCGCCACAGGTGTTGAACCAAAATCAAAGCTCAAGTCATCTTTTGGGGTTTTTATTTGAACATTAAAGCTCATGCCACCAATTGATCATTTCTCCTATTCGAGACAAAAAAAAAGATGTAGAAGAAGGAAAAAGCTTCAAAGTCAACAATGCGTCAGATGAATCTATCTGGTCTAACTTCATCAAAATCAACCAACTATCTTGGTGGATTTGGCCAAGTGGCCTATCAACACCCAAGATCCGTTGATGTTGAAGAAGTCTATAACTAAAAATAAGTTCAAAAATCAGCAAAGTAAAAAAGAAATAAGGCAATTAAAATGACAAATAAACACATGGTTTGAAATTAGATTATTTAATTGGATTTTATTAACAAAATACATAAATAGTATTCATACATCAAAATAAAATTCCAAGAAAATTATCTACAGTCAAACAAAGGTCAACAAGTGTTGACAAATTTTTTTAGAAATTTTAAAAGTCAGAAACTATATATTTTTATCTTTTAAAAAAAAAAAGAAATTAATAGAACAAAACAAAAATTGACAAAAAATAGAAAAACCAGAAATAAAAATAAAATGAGGTCGCCAATATTTGTCAAATGACCATTGGATCCTTCCATAATTTTTTCAGAATTTTTAAATGTCAAAAAGTATTTTAAAACAATTAAAATCACTAAATAAAAGAGAAAATTCATAAAAAATATCAAATATGAAAATAAAATTATGAAAAAAAATAAAAAACAGGAAGATAATAGTTCAAAATATTATTGTGAATTTTTTCATAATTTTTTAGTCAAAAATGATTTTTCTATGATTTTTTGAAGTTTAAAACATTTAAAATATAAAATCAGAAAATAAAATAAAACCCAAAAAAATATGGATCATCAGATCACTGTCAAAACGAGTTAGTAAGCTAATCCAATGGATCAGATGCGTTGTGCTTGATATGGACCTCCTTGGTTTTCACCCCGAAATACAATTTTTTTAAAAATAAAACAAAAAATAATGGCACGCGTTGGATCGAGCATGACTCACAAAAGTAATCAGATCCAAGGGCACTTGTTACGCGTGCACGATACAACAAACAATCTTGATCCAGTTTGAAAAAATTACATCTCACGCTTTTATTGGTTGAAGACAGACACGTAGGTCGTCTTCAACCTCCAGCCACCTTCAACTTGTGTTTCACAAAGTGTGAAATAAATTTCTCAGACCGGTACTAACCAGTGGTTTTTACATAGATATTTAGTAGGTATTTTAGTTATTGTTTCTTTTACTTATCGAGCTTTTATTTCATTTTATCGCATTTTAAGCTTTGGTTTTGTGTTTTAGTGTTTTCAGGTTCGCATTGATAAAACATGACAAATCGCGACGGAAAAAGGCAAAAGTGCAAAAACGGATGAGGATTTCAAGGTCAAAAGATGAGAAGTGGAAGAACTGAAGACCAACACGGTCCGTGTCTGTTAGCACGGCCCGTGTTGGAGGTTTGCAAAAGCCCATTACAAAAAATAGAGGTCTGCCACGGGCGCCCGTGCTGCATGGCACGGCCCGTGTCATAAAGCCTGGAGCAGAAGTTTGGGAACCAAGTCTGGGAGCTAGCACGACCCGTGTTGGCCTAGCACGGCTTGTGCTGCGTACGCGACAAATGTTATGTTTTTGATTTATTTTAATAAATCTTGACCTTGGGGGCATTTTAGACATTGCACTTGACTGGGATTTGTATGGGAACTATTTAATGGAGTTTTTAGGTTTTGTTTGAGGACTTTTTGATCATAGAAGAGAGAATTGCAGAAAGAGATAAGATAGCTTCATCAAGGGTTTTGGGAGACAGAGAGATTCAAGGGTGACCACCATTGAAGATCAAAGGAACCAATATTCTTGTAATGTCTAAATTTTCTAATATGTTTTTCTTGAATATTATGAGAGGCTAAATCCCCCAATACTAGGGGTGTCCTTGATTTGTCACCAGAATACTGATCTCTTTGTTTTATCAATGTTAAGATTTATTAATGTCGATTTGGGATTTTTGTTTACTATATTACTTTTCTCTATCGGACCAATAAGGTTAACTTTTCCCAATATATTGGAACTGGACATTCGTGTTAGGGTTTTCAAAATGAACATGTTTTAGCAGGTTTCACCTAGGACTAGGAAAATCCTATGATAACCAGGAGTATTCTTGATAATAAAATGCTTACCTTCTTCACTATATTTAATGGACATTAGAATTAGGTAGAACAGGTAATGGCTTTTCTCTAAGGACTTAGGGAAGAATAATCTTAAGAACTGGTAATTGCATTAATGAACTTGTTGAGAAGATCAAAGAGTCAATGTTAGGAAGGGGCAAATCATACACTCACCCTAGCATATTATTCACTATTTGAAAAAGTCAATTTCTGTTAATTATTATATTTTAGAGATTTTATCACAAACCAATTTCAACTCTATTGTTTTTTCTTCAATTGAATTACATATTCAACTCGGTATTTCTTTTGCAGTCCTCGAGATCGATATCCGGGGCAAAATCCATTATTACTACATCGGTAAAAATAGTAGTAGGCATGGCAAATAAATCCGCCCCCGTCGGCCCCCGCCCTCCACCTTCCCGAAATTAGTGGGGATAACCCGGTGAAATCGCGGGTGGGTGCGGGGAAAACCCGTTTTTTATTTACCGATGCGGGGCGGGGTGGTGATAATACCTCTCCCGCACCCGCCAACTATATTTAATTCAATTTATTTATTTTTAATAGTTTTATTACTCTTTACACTTTTTAGTGTTATAATATCATGTTTATTAAAATTAATATTTATTTTTTTGATAATAAAATTTAAATAAAAATATCAAACTCAAAAAATACTTTTAAAATAATCAATTATTTAGTTTAATTATTGATTTTTATCTTTTGAAAAAATATAAATTTAAAAAAAATTAAAATTTTATTTAAGGAAAGGTGTAGCCCGCTTGTTGGGGCGCGGGTGAATAAATTTTAGCCCCGAATGGATTTAGGGGTGCGGTCCGAACTGGTGGCGGGTGCGGTCGGTGTGCTTAAACCCGCCTCACCCGCCTGTTGTCATCCCTAAATAGTTTTTGGCTATTTTTCCGATCAAGTTTTGGCACCGCTGCGGACCGCCAAAATACATAATTGATTTTAATTCAATTGAAATTTTGTTGCTCTGCAACTAAAATTTTTCTTTTATGTTATTTTTATATTTTTGTTTATTCTTGCTGATTTTTGTCTAATCTTTGTATGCGAGGAAATCCCTCAACTGAATTTATTTTTGACGCAGAAATTGAAAGGACTTTTCACGCAAGGCGCAGACAGACTCAAGTAGCCAAACCGGCTTCTGACGGAAAACAATCAGATCATACAAAGTCAGAGTCGGAGTTAGAAGAGATCATGGCTGAAGATCCACCTGAGAGACTTCTTAGTGATTATGGTGGGGCAAATGCATCGGGTGGCAGGTTGACAATTCTAAACCATCGGGTGAATTTACCAAATTTTCAATTGCATCCGAGCACAATCACTCAGCTTGAGAGATGATCTTTCACCGGAAAGGTCAATTAAGATGCCAACAAACACTTGTAGAGATTTTTGTCCATGAGTAACACGTTGAATATTGACGGACATGCGGATGAAGCAAAGAAAATGAGAATGTTTCCGTTTACCTTGTCTGAAGATGCTAAAGAGTGGTTTTACTCACTATCTGTTAGTAGTATTTCAACTTGGGAAGCGATGGATGAATTTTTTTTGATGAGTACTTCCCTGCTTCTATTTATAGTCGCAAGAGATATGAAATTGTGAATTTTAAGAAGAAAAAAGGAGACTCACTTGGGGATGCCTATAAGAGGTTCAAGAAATTGTTGGTAGCTTGTCCTACTCACAACATGGACCAAACTGAACAAATGCAAATGTTTGTGAATGGCCTCCGAATGAAGACAAAGCAACTTATTGACACAGCTGCCGGTGGCTCATCCAACTTTTACAACAGCCACTGGTATTAAGAAAATCATTGAAGCAATTGCTGCCAATGAGAATCTGGAAATGTATGACAAGGTTACAAGAAACCTAGAGGGAGTGATTGATTTGAAGTTGGAAGTAAACAGGCAACTCAAAATCGAAGAGGCATTTGCTGCAGAAGTGAAGAAAAAGTTCAAAGCTATGAACATGGGCAATCAACAGGTAACACAGGTTAAACATGTGGTTTGTGACATTTGTAGTGGACCACACATGACTGTCAAATATTTTGCAACTCTAAAACAAATTGAGGAGATAAAATTCTTGAAGCAGAATAATCTATATTCTAACACCTATAATCCTGGGTGAAAGAATCATCCGAATATTTCTTGGAAAGATCAGCAACAATAAGCTCCTCAGAAGGCAGAATGGGAGGTGGCCATTGAAAAGATGGCTGCCCATACTTCCTAATTCCAAGAAGAAACACGAATCAATCACAGGAACACCACATCTGCAAATAAAAATCTGGAGGTTCAAATGGGGCAAATTGCACAACAAGTAACGATGCAAGCACGAGGCAATCAAAAGAACCATGAAAATGTGAATGTTGTCACAACAAGGAGTGAAAGAGTTGCTAAAGGAAGAGAAAAGGTAAAATTTGATGATAATCTTATAGAAGTGGATTTAGAAGTGAGAGAAAACAAGAAAAAGCAGGAAGAAGTGGTGATACTTGTGAAGCCAGCAGAAGAAAAGAATAAACCTGAGATTAGGCCGCCATATCTCTCTAGAGTGGAAAAGAAGGACACAAAAGAGAAATAATTTGATAACTTTGTCAAATTGTTTAAAAAGTTAGAGATCAACATTCCTTTCTTTGAAGTACTCGAGAAAATGCCTCTGTATCAAAAATTTATGAAGGAGGTTCTGTCAAAGAAGAGGCCAACAGATGATGAACAGGTACCCATTGATGAGAAGTTGTGTGCAGTCACACCTGAGAGAAGAATACCTGTCAAGCAGAAGGATCATGGATCAGTGGAAATCCCGTGCACAATAAAAGACAGGAAATTCAAAAGGTTTTAATTGATTCTGGTTCTAGTGTGAGTTTGATGCCCTTGTCTATTTTCAAAAAGCTTGGTATTGAAAACATAAGCGGGAGTGGGACAAAATTGAAATTTGTTGATCACACTATTAAGTAGTCATACGGGATAGTTGAAGATGTATTGGTGGAAATTGAAAATTTTGCATTTCTAGTTGACTTCCAAAACATGGATATCCCTGAAGATGAAGAGACTTCTATCATTCTTGGTCGACCATTCTTACTGACTAGTCGGCGCAATTTTGACATAGAGACACGTAATATGACGTTAAATTTTTTTGATGAAGAGATGACCTTGCAGATGTTAGAAATCAAGAAGCAAGGTGCAGGGGAAAAAATAAATCTTCCGTTGGTATGATCAAGGTAGAAGGAGAGAATAAAATGGCAAAGTCTCTGCTAGAAGAAGTCTCAGGCATAATATCTCAAGTTGCATCCATAACAACTCCCAAATTCATTCAAGTTGTCAAGAAGATAAAGAAGCAGGTATAAAAAGGTGAGAAGATGGAAGTCGAAAATAATAGGAGTCACGTAGTAGCTAGTGCTTCTGATCTAGATGAGTTTTGGGTCGCGGAAAGTACAAGCAACAAGGTGTGGAGGAGAAAGTACCCCCATAACGGTATGACGTTAAACGAAGCACTTCGTGAGAGGAAACCCACACTTTTAATAACTTAGTGTCTATTTTGTTTTGTTTAGTTTTTATATAATAAAAAGGGAGTCTTACTTGCGAAAGCTAGGAGGCAGTAGCTGGTGCTGCATTACCCGTTGTGAGTCACCTCTCTTGAGCTTGGTATGAAAAATTGAGGCTAATGTTAAGTTCAAGTTTGTGGGAGGTTTTACTGCTTTATTTTTGTTTATTTAGTTTTTGTTTATGTACTTGTAAGGTTGATGTCAATTGTTGTGTAAGTCCACGAGTAAAGGTATGATTGAGTAGTTCATCTAACATGTAAGGGATGATTAATTAATTGTAAGGGATGTCAATTACTTGTAAGGTTGATGTTGACATAAAGGGGTGATTGAGTAGTTCATCTAACATGTAAGGGATGATTAACAAGGAATAATGAGACAATGATACGAGTCCAACAGGTAGATTTGTACCATAGTGCTTAAAGTCTACGAAGTACTCCTTAAGTAGTTTATCTATACAGTCTGGCATAATTCAGATTCACATGCAGGTATGATTGGTTGAGAAGCAAATAAAAATGGCACAAATGATGAAAAGGCGGTAAAAGGCAACCGACCCGCTAAGTTGGGTAGCACTCACCAGGTTATTCAGCCCAAAGAGGGTTGATCCTCAAACGTCGTCCAAATAAAGGACTATATATAACCGCAAGGTTTGAAAATTTCATCGATTATAAAAGGTACATGAGAATTTCTTGGCTAGTCATGTGTATGTGATGATTATCATAATTCTCAATGCCTTAATCTGATTGTGCGAATGAATAAAGAGGAAAGTCGGAAAGAGAAAAACTTAAGTACGAAGCATAGTTGAAGAGGTATCTTCGTATCATGTGAATGTCGGGCACACTACTTTCTGAGCAATGTGAACCGAAGTCTTGCATATGAGTACCAGGATGCTTTGATTTTCATGAGTTCTTGTAATCCTCGCTTGAGGTCAACCAACGGTTTAAGTTAGGGGGAGTTTGACCAGTGGTTTTTACACAGATATTTAGCAGTTATTTTAGTTATTGTTTCTTTTACTTATCGAGCTTTTATTTCATTTTATCGCATTTTATGCTTTGGTTTTGTGTTTTAGTGTTTTCAGGTTCGCATGGATAAAACATGACAAATCGAGACGGAAAAAGGCAAAAGTGCAGAAAAGAATGAGGATTGCAAGGTCAAAAGATGAGAAGTGGAAGAACTGAAGACCAACACGGCTCGTGTCTGTTAGCACGACCCGTGTTAGAGGTTTGCAAAAGCCCATTACAAAAAACAGAAGTCTGCCACGGGCACCCGTGCTGCCTGGCATGGCCTGTGTCATAAGGCCTGGAGCAGAAGTTTGGGAACCAAGTCTGGGAGCTAGCACGACCCGTGTTGGCCTAGAACGGCTTGTGCTGTGTACGTGACAAATGTTATGTTTTTGATTTTTTTATTAAATCTTGACCTTGGGGAATTTTAGACATTTCACTTGGCTGGGATTTGTATGGGAACTGTTTAGTGGAGTTTTTAGGTTTTGTTTGAGGACTTTTTGATCGTAGAAGAGTGAACTGCAGAAAGAGAGAAGATAGCTTCATCAAGGGTTTTGGGAGATAGAGAGATTCAAGGGTGGCCACCATTGAATATCAAAGGAACCAATATTCTTGTAATGTCTAAATTTTCTAATATGTTTTTCTTGAATATTATGAGGATAAACCCCCCAATGCTAGGGGGTGTCCTTGATTTGTCACCGGAATACCGATCTCTTTATTTGATCAACGTTAAGATTTATTAATGTCAACTTGTGAGTTTTGTTTACTATATTGCTTTGCTCTATCGGACCAATAGGATTAACTTTTCCTAACACATTAGAATTGGACAATCGTGTTAGGGTTTTCAAAATGAACATGTTTTAGCAGGTTTGACCTAGGACTAGGGAAATCGTATGATAACCAGGAGTATTCTTGATAATAAAATGCTTACCTTCTTCACTATTTTTAATGGACATTAGAATTAGGTAGAACTGGTAAAGGCTTTTCTCTAAGGACTTAGGGAAGAATAATTTTAAGAACTGGTAATTGCACTAATGAACTTGTTGAGAAGATCAAAGAGTTAATGCCAGGAAGAGGCAAATCATACACTCATCATAGCATATTATTCATTATTTGAAAAAGTCAATTTCTATTTTTTCTTAATTGTTATATTTTAGAGATTTAATCATAAACCAATTTCAACTATATTGTTTTTGTTAAAATTGAGTTACATATTCAACTCGGTATTCCTTACGCAATCCTCAAGATCGATATCCGGGGTAAAACCCATTATTACTACATCGGTAAAAATAGTACACTTATTATTTTTCCGATCAGGTACCATTCGCTTCGTCTCTTCAAGACGATTCTAATGGTACCATCGCGAAAATTTATTTCACCTATACCATGATCAATATGAGAAAAAGCAGGAAAATAACAAGTACTTGTTTTCAGAAATCCATAGTCAATTCTAATTGAAAATGCAAATGGTGAAGATCACAAGGATCGGGGAGTTGAGGAGAATGAAATAGCACTTGATTTGAAATGATTTGGTCACAAATCCTACCTGAACGAAGTTCACTTTCAGAGCTCTGAAACTTGACTTGGATAACACGATTTAGGGAGCTTCAAGGCATGATTCTTGTCCTATTAGCTTCAGTGAAGTTCAAGGAAGAAGAATGAATGGTTAATTTCGAACAGGAATGGCTTTAAGAGTGAAAACGAAGTTGCAGAAATGTGAGGTTTGGAGTGAGTTTGGCAGTGATTTTCTGGCTCTCAAAGCTTGAGGAAATGAGTGAGGAATGATCCTCTATTTGTAGGAGAGTGAATGGTGATGAAAATGAGAAGGAATTGTGGTGAAATCATGCAAACCAAGTTAATCTGTGTAGTGTGAAATGTGTGACTTGCACATGATGAAAACTCAACCAAATCATGTGTTTCAACCCTCTAATCAAGCTTTGAACCTTTGTTAATCATGTTAAAAAAAACACACATAAATTTGGTCATTAGAAGCCATGTTATGTAAAACAAAATCTAACTTCAAGAAAAAATTCAGTTTCATGATGCCCTCTTTGCAGCCATTGTTCTCATTACTCAGGGACCTTTATGGTGTCACCATGGACTCTTTGGAAATTTGAGGTTGCATACTTTGCAATGTTCTTGGAAAAGGTATCATTTGGCATCTTGAGCTAGAAGTTGTGATCCTTTGAAATCATGAGAAATCATCTGATTTTTTTCACTTAGAAAAAATTTTAAGTCTTTCACAAAAAATGACTTATAATCTTTTCAATCCAAACATGGCCTTCCATTCAAAATTTGCTTTTGTCTTTCAAAGATGATATGAATTAGACCTCTAAAGGAACATTTTCCAAAAATAATCAACCAAAAAATCCATAAATTGAGAAAGTTATGGCCTTGTGAAGTTAGTGAAAAATCATGAAATGACCAATAATCTTTTGATTTCTTCAAGCAACTTCCAAACACTTTCAATCTTTAAAACTTCAATGAAGATAAAATTCACATCCTCAAGATTTTTGTGCAAAAATAATTACCTCAAGGTGATAAATGATGATCAAGATATGATCTCTTCAAGTTGATTGATAAAAAAATTGAGAAATTCATCAAAGACTTGTAGTTTTTTGACTTCTTAGGAAACTTTCCAAGCATTTTCTCTTCCTACCAATTGAACTAAGTTGTATTAGACATACCTAGGTTCATTGTGAAAAAATAATGAGCTCAAGGAAGCAAGGGATGACCAATTTATGATCCTTTGAAGCCATACAAGATATATGAAGTATCAATCTAGAGAGTTTGCAATCATAGACCTCCAAAACAATCTTCTCATCAATTAAAATCCTTGGATCAAAGAATATTCATAGTAGAAGTCCTTTTAAGAGTCAAATGGATTTAAAATTATCCATAAACTTCACACAAACACCAAGATATGGTCCTCAAAAGCCCAAAACCCTAATTTCAAGGTTGATGGCCATGGCATGGAGAATTCTTCAACTTTGATGATCTTATTTACATATGGAGCACACACTCAAGATGAGAGACCATAATAGATGACAAGAGAAGTATTCAATGAGAAACAATACTTTCAAAATCTTGAGAGTTGGGGAGAGAAGGCATGAAATAAACTCATGAACCTATTGATTTCTTGAATGAGAAACCTCTTGCATCATCCACCTACATCACAACATCTAGAGAACAAATGATATAAATATCATGATTAGCCAAATATCAATCATCACACACTAAAAAAACACATTCAAAGGTGCTTGGGTGATCTCCCAAGGGAAAACCCAAAGATAGGAGAGAGAGAAAGAGAGAGGGAGACCCACTTTGTAATCTTTGTGCAATGCAATGGTATGAGATATTGGAGAATCTTATGGGAAATAATTGGGGTACAACATGGAGATATGGGAAAATTTTGGATGAAAAAGAACCAAAACGCGTGTTAGCCATTGGATTAATCACACACTCATTGAGCATCATCGCGTGTGTGATGGGCTTGGATAAGTTGCATCGCGTGCGTGATGCAAGTTATCATGCATGTGATTGGCCTTTTTTTGGGAAATTTCTTATACATTATGGTACTTCCTAGAAGATTTAAAAATAAGGTTTTGAAACTTTTCAAGGATTCTACAATTTTATAGTGCAGGCACGATTTTACAACACCAAAAGACATATTTGGAGAGAACTTGGATCCATTAGAGGCCAATTCTTTAAGATATCTTGTATGAAACTCTCATATAGTAGTGATTTTTAAGGTATAGATCATCAAGATATTGTAATATGAATAATGATTTATGATTAATTCAAGGTATTATCATATGAATTATGAGTAGCACATTTTCTCATATGTTAGATTTTGTATGAACCTTTTTCAATACTGTTGGAATACATGTTTGATTTGATATTACATATTTTATTGTATTTATTGTATTTATTATTTTATTCAATTACACCTTGTTATTAATGTTTTTTTATGTCAGATACTATTTTAATACTGACCATTAGTCCATGTGTTGGACCTAGGACAATTACGCCTATTGAATAGGAATAGGAGACCTCGAGTAGTGACTTAGAGATTAACGTTCTATTACATTGTCTAATTTTGCTTACGCTGGTGGACTAGGGATACGAAGCTTCGAGTATAGATTAGTGAGATATGCACCAAGGGATTTGGTATATCAGTCTTATTAATCCATCGTGGAATAATAATAACCATATCTATTATGAAATGCACCGAACATCAACAATAGAGAATTAGAGGATTATATAACAAATCCTAATCACTTTCGTATAATTAACATAACAACCTTTATTATTTTTCTCATTAAAACTCGAAACTCCCATTTATTATTTAAGTAACTTTGCATAACATTTGTCTTGTTAAATACAAGTCCTTGTGGATTGATATTTTTATTACAGTGGCACAATTGATATACTTGCGGAGAAGACATCAAGTTTTTGTCTGTTGTCGGGGATTGTTGATAATTTCAACAAGGAAATGCTTGTGCAACATTTTTATTTAATTTTAATTTTTGTTTTTGTTTTCTTATTTTTATTTTAAATTTTTAATATGCACTACTACTAAGGTACTTTGTTTGTGCATGCACAGTTCAATACCATAATGATACCACTTGATTCAAAAATTGAGAGGACCACACAAGAAAATTAGAAAACATCTAGAGAAGCTACTCTGACACATGAAGTGGAAGTAGAGAATTCAATCGTTTCTTCAGAGAGCGAATTTGACGAGGAAACCACAATGGCAAATATACCACCACCCCAAACTATGGGGGACTACTCCAAGAGAACTAACGCATTGCAGATCTCTAGAGGTTTTATACCCGCTGACCCTGCTAAATTTGATATACAAATATAATTTAGGCTATAAAGATCACCCAAAATTCAAATGGGACAATAATCAAACACCAGCTACAAACTAGTGTGCTCAACATGCTCCATCTCAAATGAAATCGTATCCTTTGGAAGATAAAATGAAAAAGTTCATTCAAGATACTCAAAGTAGCTTTGAGCAAGTAAGAATACAACATGAAACTATTAGTAAGAACCATGATGCATTCGTAAAAAAATTGGAGATGTTAATTGGTCAACTTTCCCGCCAGGTGGCCGCATTACCTGGTTCTAGTGGGGGATTGAATGGTAATATTATGGATAATCAAAAGAATTAAACTTGTAAGGCTGTGGAGTCAAGGGTAGGTAGGAACATTGAGGAGGAAAGTGATGAAATAGTGGAAGAAGTAGGAGTTGAGACTAAAAAGAAAGTGAGTGCATATGCTAGTGAGTCCTCTAAAAAAGGAGTCACCCTTAATCAAGTGATAGACAAAAACACACCCTTTAGGAAGACTAAGAAACATATTCTAAATTATCCTAGTCCTGAGTTGCTCTACTATATCAAACCACTATATTATATCCTTAAAAAGAAACAACATGTGAAAGAAAAAGCTGGGCTATATAAAAAATTCAAGGAAATGGTTGCTAAGTGTAACACCGTGGGAGAACTGACTTGTTTGTTTTGCGTTTTATCGCAAATATTGCGGATAGCAAGATTCGCCACCGACTTATTTTATCCAATAAAGGAAAGGTGAAAAGAACAGGAAAAGACCTTCGTTAGATTCTGAGTAAGGGAGGTAATTATGAAAAGGGAAGGTATTAGCACCCTTTCCATCCGTAGTTATCTATGGGCTCTTAATTGCTTTAGCTCACTTTAGAAAATTTCTTTCTGTGTTTGTGTAGTTTGAAAAGTATTTTGAAAGACATTTCGCTTTGACTTCGTAATGATTCTCGTTGGAATGTATATGAAGTGTTCGGCAATGTTTGTTTGGAAAATGTTTAACTTTGTAATGATTCTCGCTGGAATGTATACATAGTGTTTTTGAAAAGTTTTTGAAAAAGTGTGAGGTGTGAAAAGTATTTTTGATTGGAGCAAGTAATAGAGTCTTATTACCTACTCAAATTGGTCGTTTCTTGTTATTTTTCCTTCTTCTTTAGGATAATTCTATCCATACCATTAGTTGGTAGGTAACCTTATCCGTTGGATGTGAATGGACAATCTTAAGGTCATCGTATGTTCATTGAAGGCAACATGTAAGGATACCTTTAGCAATTTCGTAGGGACGGTCATCACTTATTCATAGGCAACAATCGAGGGGAGAGATCATATATTTGTAGGCAACATCGAGGGTCATCGAGGGACTATGATCTTTGTGATGATTTTATTCGTAGGCAACTTTGCTAATGGTACCCCTACATTCGAGGGACATGACCATTGTATTCGAAAGGCAACAAGAGAGGATGCCCTAAGTGGGGTGCAAGTGTGAAATAGTGTGTTGAATTCAGATATGTTATCTTGAATTAGGGTGGTCTAATATTGATTTTAGTCTTGTCATACAAACCCTAGTTAGCTTGCGTCTAAGTAGTTTACAGGAAGTTTATAAGTGAGTGCAGAAAGTAAAGTGCGGAAAGTAAATGTCCTACGCTATTACATGGATTTGGGGAAGTTACATAATATAGGTGCGGAAAGTAAATTGCGAGAAAAGTAAATCTACGCTATTGCAAAAATAACCTTGCAACCTATACATCGATTTCGAGAATTTAAATGTGAAATAAAGTAAATAAATTAGAGAAGTGTTGTTGCGGCAAGCAAAGAGTTGGTATTATTTTTACCGGGTGATATCTACCGTCTAGGTTATATCGTATCGTGTCCATAGAGATTGGTTATTGATTCGTCGTTCAAAAATTCTACCGTTAATGAGTTTGGGATTAAAAGAAATGAAAATAAAAGACAGAAAGAAAATGAACAAAAAGTATAAAGGATAGACAGCTTATCTGGAACGAATGTAAACTACCCGTCACAGACTTAAATCTACCACCCAGTTATACTCGGCCTACGATACTCGTCTGTGTCATCACATACCTCTCACAACCTAAGCTATTTCTAACCCAAATTGAGAATCCTCCCGAATCATCTCAATATCCATTTCTGGCCTATCTCAACAACACAGAAGGCAACTGCGTCACCTCCATACCCATCTCTAGCTTACTTCACCAACGCAGAGGCATTAAAATTAGATACTCTATAGTGAATGTCAGCTCTAAACCATTTCTAGCATTCAGAAACTAAGAGATAATCATCCTAGGTAAGAATCTAAGCAATCTATCTCTAGTAAAGCTCAAACCCCTAACATAGAGTAAGAACCCAAGACAATCACCAACACAGTTCGTAAAGCAAACTTTATACAACGCAAAGGGCGACAAATATACATGAGTTAGAGTAGATATACATATAAAACCCAACAAAATAGATTACAAAGAGAAGAGAAGAGAAGAAGAGGAACCAAACATTTCTTGGTTTGTCAACACCAATCGATGAGGGATTCGACTCCGGATCATCCAAATGCAAGCTCCAATGTTTTTTTCTAAGCTCTCTAGACCAAAAAATGATGTTGATGGTGTTGGGACTAAAAAATACCCAACCCATAACCTAAGAATATTTTTTTAAACCCTTTTAAAGATTTCTGAAATCGCAGGGCGCGCTAAGCCTGGTATTTTCGCGCTAAGCGTGGTCTGCACTGTCCTGAAAAAAATCAGCATCTTGTTTTTGCCATATCTTGAGAACCGTAACTCGGAATTGCGCCCGGTATGAGACGTTGGAAAGCTTATTAAATTTCCTATCTAAGAATGACAGAATATAAATCAAATTGATGATTATTATTCTTTGATTTTGAGCCTTATTCGTTGATGAGTTGCTCAAATCGCGCGTTTGAAACCGTGTCTTCGACACTTTATTACTCAATTCTCCAATTATGAATGAATACCTATAAAAGAGATGAAAAACTATCAAATGATACAATATTTACACAAAAACTCAACTATTCTATTATGTACACATTTATACCAAAAGCGGGGGATTTATTCAAAGAATATCAACAAAAGAACCGATAAGTTTCACCAAACATATATACAAAATAACTAAATTTTGGCACTTATCAACTCTCCCCAACTTGAAACATTGTTTGTCCTCAAACAAAGTCAAGTAAACCTAAAGAAACAAAAGATGGTAATCAAAGAATCACGAATCAACAAGTTTTTAAAATGGAAAACAAATGTATGGTTCAAACGAAAACGTACACGACGAATACAAACTTACCACTATACTACAACAATAACATATAAACGAAACAAATCCTAAGTACAAAAATCATGCAAAACATTCTAAAACAAAACAAGCTCAATCATGAATCACACCTAGCAAAAATTCATCGGTAGATGAAGAACACACAAAGGTGAGGGATAAAAAACACTCCTCCACAATCTTGCAAACAATAGACTAAATTATGCATTCATCCAAAAACATATTGAAAATACAAATGCAAGAAGCACAAGGACATTTCAAGGTTGTAATGTGGCTTGGTTAACAAACAAGTGATAAGTCCTAAAGCTAATCGAAACAAAAACTTGTCTAAACCTATGGGAGTGATCAACTCACAAAGTTCCAAACAATATAATTTCAATCAAACTTATTCTTCATCACAAATTTCACACCAAACACACCTCACTTATTAACATAACATTATTCCTACTCTTTTTGTTTTTCTTTTTCATAGCTTTTCTCTTTTTTCTTTCTTTTTCTAATCTTTCTTTTTCACTTTTTTTTCTTTTCTTTTTCTTTTCTCTTAACCTCATACCAACCACAATATAAGTAGATAAACATTTCTCTCCCAACTTGAATTCAACCAACATTAATGTGTGAATACTTTCTACTTTCTAAGGCAAGGCAAAAATTCATACAACAACATATAGTTGAGGGTTCAAGAAACAAAGAAATCAACATCCATACAAAAAAGGTGAATTGACACTCATAGACAAGCATCAAATTCAAATAAACATGGATATTGATAAAAGCTCAAAGGGGCAAAGAAAGGTTCACACACTCACAAGGTGAATTGAATATTTGGCCAAGGTAGTTATGCTCAAAATCAACAAAATGCCTTGATCGTTTTCTTGCAAGCATACAAGCAACACAAAACAAAAGATAAAGCATAATAAAATCCAGTTAAAACAAGAATGTGGACTCTCATATGTAAACAATGGAAAGCTTCCTCACATTTATGGTTAAAAATGGTACTAAAGTGATTCAATTCATGAGCAAGTAATGCAAAAAGAATGAATGGCATGGTAATTGTACAAATGATAAATTTCCTAAACATGTTATGCTATAGAAAGTGATAAACGAGTACCTGACATGTACCAACTTTGAAACTATCATTACCATACATCCGCGAGTTGAAATGATTATACTCGGAAAATCACCAAATGCAACCTTAAACTACCAAACCAAAATTTGAGTCCAAACAATAACAAAATAATTAGAAAAACAAAATTTACAATATTTACAACCATCAAAACTCCTCAAGCTAAACACGACGAGCTTGCGGAAAAACAACAAATTACATAACAAAACAAAAGTAAATAACAATACAAAAACTTGGTGAAATGAATTAATAAGTTGAAAAGTGAAGATTTAAAATTAAGAACAAGTCCTATTTCAACTTGTTAAAACACAAGCCACCACACACATAAACAAACATAAACAAAAATCCTTGTTTTACGTCGTAAGCTCGACGCCTTTATTGTGCGAGCACTAGTAACCTTCTCTCGCCATGCCATAGTATTTCCACACTGCATAAACCAAAAGAAAGTGTCCTAACAACCATACAACAAATGTTACGAGTACGAGACAACTCACAACATCACATGAAAACTAAGAAAATCACAAATATGTACAAGTATGGAAAGTAAACACACAACATGTACAAGTAACATTATACAAGTTCATATACAAAGTCTAAACAACATATACAATAATTACAAAACTCAAAAACAACAGAATTATCGCAATACAGAAACAATAAAACCAATCCCCGACAACAGTGTCATTTTGTTGCTGCGGTAAAGCGGCAAGCAAAGAGTTGGTATTATTTTTATCGGGTGATATATACCGGCTAGGTTATATCGTACCGTGTCCACAGAGATTGGTTATTGATTCGTCGTTCGACAATTCTACCGTTAATGAGTTTGGGATTAAAAGAAATGAAAATAAAAGACAGAAATAAAATGAACAAAAAGTATGAAGGATAAACAGCTTATCCGAAACAAATGTAAACTACCCGTCATAAACTTAAATCTACCACCCAGTTATACTCGGCCTACGATACTCGTCTGTGTCATCAAATATCTCTCACAACCTAAGTTATTTCTAACCCAAATTGAGAATCCTCCCGAATCATCTCAATATCCATTTCTGGCCTATCTCAACAACACAGACGTCAACTGCGTCACCTCCATACCCATCTCTAGCTTATTTCACCAACGCAGAGGCATTAAGATTAGATACTCTATAGTGAATGTCATCTCTAAACCATTTCTAGCATTCAGAAACTAACAGATAATCATCCTAGGTAAGAATCTAAGCAATTTATCTCTAGTAAAGCTCAAATCCCTAACATAGAGTAAAAACCCAAGACAATCACCAACACAGATTCATAAAACAAACTTTATACAACGCCAAGGGCGACAAATATACATGAGTTAGAGTAGATATACATACAAAACCCAAAAAAATATATTACAAAGAGAAGAGAAGAGAAGAAGAGGAACCAAACATTTCTTGGTTTGTCAACACCAATCGACGAGGGATTCGACTCCGGATCATCCAAATGCAAGCTCCAATGTTGTTTTCTAAGCTCTCTAGACCAAAAACTGATGTTGATGGTGTTGGGACTCAAAAATACCCAACCCATAACCTAAAAATGTGTTTTTATCCCCTTTTAGAGAATTCTGAAATCGCATGGCGCGCTAAGCCTTGTATTTTGGCGCTCAGCGCGGTCTGCGATGTCCTGAGAAAAATCAGCATCTTGTTTTTGCCATAACTTGAGAACCGTAACTCGGAATTGCGCCCGATTTGAAGCATTGGAAAGCTTATTCAAAGATCTATCTAACCATGAATAAATATCAAGCTTTTATGACTATTTGAAATATTGGAAAACTCATTCTTTTATTTATGTGTTCCCTTTTATTGCTCAAAATCGTGCGTTTGAAGCCGTGTCTTCGACACTTTATTTGAAACAATATTAGTGAATAACCTCCCTTGCCATATGAGCTAACTGCTTTGTTTGTTAGTAAATGAAACAATATTAATATATATTAAAAACAAAATTTAAAATATAAATTAAAAAACACGCGCGCTGGGTCATCGTCCCCGATTTGAAATTCCCACGGACATTACCCACGACTTTTCAGTGGGTAAGCCTATACCAACGCTTTTGTGTGTCACTACAAACCTGCAACTTTTCACAAATCAAAAATATGCACAATAAATTTGTTAGGAGACCATGGATCGATTCAGTTTGACCCCCTAAGCATGATGGATTCTGGATGTTTTGATCGACTGTAAATGGCTGGAATAGATCAGAGGATCACCATGAAGCTGTTTGAATGCTTGGAATGACTTGAATTGAATCAAAACCTGGTCTGCAAATGCCTTGCAACTCACAGAATTTTTGTGTTAGGTTAGGGTTCCTGACTGCCAAATTTCTTCACTTTAGCATCTGAAAATGTTGTGTATATATAGAGGATGGAAAATAGGTCAAGAGATGTGAAGAAAATATATCCTTTGAATGAGAAAATATTTTATTTGGAATTGCACCAAATATTGCCTTTTTTGGATTCAATATCATTCAATTCCTTGCCAATCTAATATATTTCGAAATTGATAGTTATTTTGGCTTGCTTGGTCCTCAAGAATGTTGAATAACAAGCCTTGCATTAATCAATTTGATTTTTTATATTTTATTTTAATTAAAATTGGATTTAAATGAATTAATTCCAAAAATAAATAACACAAATAATGCAAGGGCATGTAAGTGGACTTGGAGGTCATGGACCATCTTAGAAATAAGTTTGGATCACAAAAACTTAGGCCCATTTGGAAAAAATTTGAGTTTGCCAAGTATTTCTCTTCATGCACTTCTTCAAAAATGCCAAACTTGCACAAATTGTATTTTGCTCAATTTTCAACATTTTGAAGTGTTCTTGTAATTTTTAGAAAGCTCAAGATGTCCTCTGAACACTCCTTTTAGTTTCATCTTCATTGAAGTTTCCACGTTCATGTACACTTCTTTTCAAAAAGATGATTTTTTGTTGACTTTTAGAAGGACCTATAACTCTCAAATGAAGCATTTTTGGGTAAAGCTTGTGATACATGAAGTTGTAGAGAATTTAATTCTCTTCAAAATAAGCTTTGGTGGAAAAATTTCTAAAAAAGTATGTGAAAGTCATGCCTGGTCAAAGTTCTGTTGACTTTTTGTCAAGAAACCCTAATTTAGAAACTTTGACTTTTGATCAAATCTTGAGTTTTCTTGATGAATCATGATCAACCCTTAATTAAATGATGAATGTGACTTCAAAATCTTGATGTTGACCAAAAATGGTGAAGTTTGACTTATGTTGACCATACTTGACTTTTTGTCCAATATAGTTGATTTTCAATCATCTGAGGAATTGACTGAGAAAACTTGAGTCGGATGGCTTGAAATTTGAAATGATGATACCTTGAGACATGTTAGGAGGTATGATGACCACATGAGGCAATGGAAACCATATTCGACTTGAGAGAATCAAAACCCTAGTTGTGGGTTGATTGCATAGGGGAGGGTTTGCCTGGTCAACCGTTAAGAAATTCTTGAGTATGGATATGTGGATTGTCTTGAAAAATAGGAGGGAAAATTTTGGGGTATAATAGTTTCCCCTGTTCAATCTTCTTGTGGTTGAAGGGTTAGTTTGGTATGCTTGACTTTCATGACCTGAAGGTAGAAGATGATTGAAGACTCGAGTACACTTGAAAATTTGCACTCACTGGTGTATGGAATGATATCATCGGTTGACAATGTGCTGGAATGGGCTTATAGATGCCATTTGGTGATGCTAATGTTGGGGAGTGAGTCGTACGTTAGATTCCATGCTTGTCTTTGAATGAAGTTACTGGTGTCATACCCCAAAATTTGCCCTCCATCTTCTCAAGATATTTCATACATCCATACTCAAGGATTCTTCAAGGGTTGATCAGACAAACCCTCTCCTAGACAATCAACCCAAACTAGGGTTTGGAATTTCTCAGATCAAGATGGATTTCCAACATCTCCAATGGCCTTCATGCCTCCTCATATGCTTCAAATATTCTCCATGTCAAGATTCAAGCCTTACAAGTCAAGTTTCCTCAGACAATTGCTCAGATGGTTGAAAATCAGTTGTATTGGACAAAAAGTCAACTATGGTCAACATACAGTCAAACTTCATAATTTTTTGTCAACATCCTCATTTTGAAGTTACACCATTTGATCAAGGGTTGATCATGATTCATCAAGAACACTCAAGATTTGCTCAAAAGTCAAACTTTCTAAATTAGGGTTTCTTAGTGAAAAGTCAACCAAACTTTGACTGAGCATAACTTCTTCATACTTTCTCAGAAATTTTCCACCACCTCTTGTTTTGAAGGAAATTCAATTCTCTACAACTTCATGTCTCACAAGAATGTTCAAAAAATGCTTCATTTGGAAGGTATGGATCAAAACATTACAGGTCCTTTTCAAAGTCAACATTTTGTTTTGAAGATATATTGAGCATGGAAACTCCAATTGAGATGAAACCAAAGAGGTTGGTTAGAGGACTCTTAGAGCTTTCTAAAAAGTCCAAGAACACTCAAAAATGTGGAAAATTGAGCAAGATACAATATTGAGAAGTTGGACAATTGCACAAAAGGAGATATTGGTCAAAATGCAAAATTTTCCAAATGGGCCTATAATCTTATGATCCAAACTTGTTCATGACATTATTTGTGACTCATAAATGCTTGGCCATGGCAATTTTCTATTTTATTAATTTATTTTTGAATTTTAAACCATTTAATTCAAAATTAAATTATATAAAATATGAAAATAAGATATTTTTTCAAGAGGAGTGATTTTATATCAAACTTGAGGTCCAAGGAAGCCCATGATACATACCAATTTCGTGCTTGATCCTTCATTAAAGAGAAAATCAAATTTCCTTCAAAAATTTGATTTTATTTGAAGATTATTCAATGCATTCAAAACCAAATCTTTTTTCCTTGTTTTTCCTCTCCTAATTCACTCTATAAATAGCCAGCAATATGCCAAGCAAAGGACACGAAATCCTAGCCCTTACAACAACCCAAAATTTGCCAAAAATTTTCAAGGATTCTCAAAAATCGAATTTTGATTTTCAGCTGTTTTCAAGGCAAACAAACCATCCAGCCTTGTTCCCGAGGTCTCCAGCAAGCAATCCCAATCCTCACATCAAGCCCAGGCTGCCCAGATCGCGTTCTTGGACTCTCACCTATTTGGTAAACTCACAAATTCGATTTTCTTTTTCCATGCGTTATTAATTGTTTTTGTGTGTTTGAATGGATTCAGGTCATCAAATAGATCATGAATGATACCTTTCATGCAAGCTTAGACGTAGAAAGCGTAAATCACCATTGTTAGGGCATTTTGGTCTTCTTCGTTCGAACCGGGTGTTACAGGCACTTTCAGGAAAAACTAATGCCACCAATGGATTCGCAAGGGTCGATTTAGGGGGGTAGTGTGTTCCTTTGCCATTGTTTTTTCGTATTTCGCAGGTTTGAAGGTTTGAGCAATCGGAGAAGACGACCGGAGCTAGGGCTCCAGCGTCGTTGAATGCATTGACTCCGGCGTGGGCTTGCGTGGCGCGAAGAGGCATCCTGATTCGTCCATCCATTCAACGGGGACCCACAAGGCTGACTGTGTTTAAAATATAATCATGACGCGTCATCCTTTAAAAACAATTGATTTTGTTTTTTAAAACATCAGACGCCACTTGTCCCAGTGGTTAAGGCGCAGACTGTTGGTGGATACCCTCCAGGGTCACGAGTTCGAATCATCCAGAAAATTTTTATTTAATTTATAAAATTAAAAATATTATTTTTTGCATGCATATTTAATTTAATTATTAATTTATCATTTAAATCACATTTAATTGATTTTTAATTATTAAATTAACTCCAAAAATTCCCAAAAAATTATTTTAGCATATTAATGTTATTTCCAGCATGAAATATTTTTCTCATTTAAAAATTATTATTTTTGCTAACATTTTTCTCTTGATCGATTTCCTCGTATTTTCCGATTTCTCATTTTTCACAGGTTATCCCATTTCGGACGATATTTTTTTATCGTTTTCTTTTTTCCAAATTATGTAATTGCTTATGGGATGTAATAGTATAATTAGGGCTTTTATTTCCCGCATTTTTAAATTATGTATCTGCCCCAAAGCCATGTAATAGCGTAGGATTTATCTTTCCGCACTTTATATTCCCGCATTTTAATTTCCGCACCCTATAAACTGCTAGTAATTAGGCGTGTATGGCAAGATAAAATTGGACGTAGCTCACTCTTAACTTCAAGCTAATATATCTGAAATCAACACACTCCTTTCACACATGCACCCCTTAGGGTAATTCTCTCTCGTCGCCTTACGAAATCAAATGGTCATGTCCCTCGAGCGTAGAGGTATTCTAGCACCGTTGCCTTCAAAAGAAATCATCATAGTCCCTTCGATACAAAGATCATAAGACCCACGATGTCGCCTCCGAATACATGATCTTGACCCTCGATTGTCGCCTACGAAAAATGATGATAGTCCCTTCGAATGTGCTAGGATACTTCCTACAAGTTGCCTTCTATGACCATCCGATGTCCCTTCGAATGTCCCACTTACATCCAACAAATAGGGCTACCTACCAACTAATGGTATGGATAACACTATTCTAAAGGAACGTAAAACAATACGAAAACGACCAATTCTGAGTAGGTAATAAGACTCTTAGTTGCTTTCTCTTTCAAAATACTTTTCACACCTCACACTTTTTTCAAAGTTCAAACTCTTTTCAGAAACGAAACATTTCCGAACACTTTGTATACATTCCTACATGAATCATTACAAAGTCAAAGTGAAATGCCTTTTCAAAACATTTTTCAAACACACAGGAAGCACAAATTTAAAATGATCTAAGAGAAACTAAGAGCCCATAGATAACTACGGATGGAAAGGGGTGCTAATACCTTCCCTTTTAATAACCTTCTCCCTTACTCAGAATCTAACGAAGGTCTTTTTCCGTACTTTTGCTATCCGCACATGTGTGATACAAAAACCTACAAAGTCAGTTCACGTGTTATGAATCGGCGACTACTGAGGAGACACTCTAAAGAGAGAATGCCTTAGGGATTTCTAGATCATTTTACACTTTCTTTGATTTGTATGCTTTATCTTTAAGGGTTGCTTGGGTATTATATTTGTGGGGGATCCTACACCCGGATCTGGGTTTCCTTTTAGGTAAGTAGCAATAAATCGTCGCGACCGTTAGACGTATATCAAAACGGTCAACATGATGGCTACGTTAGTGTGACACTTTGGATGTCCTGATACTCTTCATTTCCAAGTTGAGGATAGTATTTGGCTTCTGGTGTCATCAGCACTAACTAAACTTTTAGAACCTTAATTGACCCATCTTGGCCATTAGAAGGTAGTGAGATGGTCGGCTTTGGTGTAGACCGAGGTTGGCTGATACTCGATGCTACGCTCATTGAGATCAGACTTTTGGGATATTTTCGGTCGACCACTTGGTAGTCGTATTGAAATAAACGCCTACGAGAAAGATCAATGATGTGAGATTCGTAGAACCCGGTTACTATTATAGGACAGGATGAACCAACTCAAACTTTTGGTGGGGTAATTACCTATACCTCTTGCAAGCCTTAAACCTAGGCTCATTGTGTGAATTGTTTGTGTGTGCTAAACATGACATCATGACATCATTCGCATTGCATATCATCTCTAACTATTTCAAGGACCTAGGGATTTATCTTTGCTCTGTTTTGTAGGGATTATGGCTTCTAGAAAGACTATCCGAATCAACTTCATGGGTATACCTTCTCAGCTCAAAGAATTGGTTTCAGAGATTCCCGACCACGCTCAGTTCATCAAAAGACATGGTTATCTACTTGATTTGGTTATCTCCGGTTTTGAAGAAGATATGATGCATGTCCTATTCCAGTTCTTCGATCCGAAACACCATGGCTTTACATTCCCAGATTATCAGTTGGTTCCTACCTTGGAAGAATTCTCTAAGCTACTTGGGATACCTATTCTCGACCAAATGCCATTCACCGGTTTAGAAAAGGTTCCTAAGTACGAAGACATCGCATCCGCCTTACATCTTAAGCGCTCAGACATTGAAGCCAATTGGGAAACAAGAAGTGGAGTTAAGGGATTACTTGCTAAGTTTCTGATTAAGAAAGCCCGAGAATTCCTCAAAGTTATGAGTTTCCATGCATTTGAAGACATTGTCGCCTTGCTAATCTATGGTTTGGTTCTATTCCCTAACTCGGATCAATTCATAGATGTCAACACCATCAAGTTGTTTCTTACCCGCAATCCAGTGCCTACTTTGCTTGGAGACATCCTACATTCTCTACACACTCGTACCATCAAAAGACAAGGAACTCTTATGTGTTGCATACCGTTACTTTCTAGGTGGTTTATTTCGCACCTTCCTCCATCAATTTTGAAGAACGAGCAAAGAATAAAGTGGTCTCAAAGGCTAATGTCACTCTCTCATTCAGATATCTGTTGGAATCTTTTCTCTCAAAAGGATTTCACTTTCATTGAGCATTGTGGAGAATTCCCTAATGTACCACTCCTTGGTGTAAGGGGAGGTATTACTTACAACCCTTCTCTAGCTCTACGTCAGTTTGGTTTTGCTCGAAGAGATGGTCCTCATGATATGCTTCTCCAAGATATTGTGTTCGATTACAATCATGATCTCCAGAATTACCGACGAAGGTTCATACACGCTTGGGGCATGGTAAAGAAGACTGATACCAAGACTTTGGGGCACCAGAACTCCATTCCTTGGGAACCTTACCTCAAATGGGTGCGAGCTCGAGCTCAAAACCTCATGATGCCATTCACGCCTGTTTTACCAATAATTATGGAACCAGTTGCTATAGGTGACGTACCCTATACTATTCTCCATCCTGACATGCCTACTGATTTTGAAGACTTTAAGAGATCCTGGATTCAGCTTAAAGAAGAGAGGGATACATTCGAAGCTCAGTGTTACACAAGCGAGAAGAAAGTGCTAGAGTTGACAAAGCTACTTCACGAGGAGCGAAGCATCAACGCCTACCTCGGCACCAAGAGGAAGCGCCCATGGGAGACTTAGAGCTTTAGGATTTATATGTTTTTTCTTTTATTATTTTGAACTATCTTTTATACTTAAAAAGAATAATAAAAAGAGAACTAATAAATGTTTGTTCATTGCTTGTTTAACCAATTTAAATCTCTAAGGTCCTTGAAAACATTGCATTGCATTCGCATAAACATTGCATATCATAGCATAACATTGCATAACAGGTACATTGGAGATTGATTTTCTCATTTTCTCGCTATTTATTTTAGCAGAAATGGCTCTTGAACAGTCTGTCAAAGATCTCCAGGCTCAGAATGCTCAGTTCCAGCAGATGTTCACCAGTTTGGTCCAAGGCCAAGAAGATCTGAAGAAGCTCATCAACAAGAAGAAGAAGGTTGTTGGTCTTCTCAACATGGGCAGACGCTACAAAGGTGGTCCTAAAAGGGTTAGCCGGATAGAGCTCTCAAAAGGAAGTGTCAAGACTGAGGGGAGTGTCAAGGTTAATGAAGATGACCAGCGTGAACCTAAGAAAGAGGGAGAGGATCGCTCTGACTATAGCCAGTACTCTGATGAAAATGACAAGTACAAACAACTTGAAGACCGTCTGAATGTTGTGGAAAACCTGAAGATGTCCGGGCTGAATTTTGATGATCTAAGTCTCGTCCCTGGCGTGGTGATTCCTCCCAAGTTCAAGGTTCCAACTTTTGCCAAGTATGATGGCATTTCTTGTCCGAAGCTGCATTTGATATCCTATGTCCAGAAGATCAACCCCCACGCTGATGACAGAAAGTTGTGGATGCACTATTTTCAAGAGAGTTTGTCCGGAACTCAGTTGGAATGGTACTATCAACTAGAGAATGACCGTATCCGTACTTGGAGTGACTTAGCAAATGCTTTCTATAAGCAGTATGAGTACAATGCTGAATTGACACTCACTCGCATGCAACTACAGAGCATGTCTATGGGTCGTTGGAGAGATTTAGCAGGCAGAGTTCAGAAATGGAGAGATTTAGTAGGCAGAGTTCAGCCACCCTTGTCCCATAGGGAGTTGGTTGATATGTTTATGGGAACACTGACAGGCCCATTCTTCAATCATCTGATTGGAAACTCCTCAGCCGGATTCACCGAGCTGATATTGACAGGCGAGCGTATTGAAGCAGGTATCAAGAGTGGGAAGATTCAGGTAGAGACATCTTCAAATGCTGCAAAGAGATCTTTTGGTGGTAAGAAGGAAACTAATGCTGTGTATGGTCAGAAAAGCCGGGCCAAGACCGATCGTGCTCAATCTGTGGGGGTAGTTGTGATCTCCAATCCTACATCAGCACAACCTCAGCGAGACAACGCGTGTGAGCAGCCACGAAGCGATTCTGAAGATCAACATGCCATTGTCGCAAGCCTTACAACACATGTTGAAAGCAGAGCTGATTACCTTGAGGGATCCTCCTCAAAACATCAACACTTCCTCTCCGAGATACAATCCTAATGCTAAGTGTGCTTACCATTCCAATAGCCCTGGACATAACACTGATGACTGTTGGGCTCTAAAGAACAAGATTCAAGACATGATTGAAGCTAAGCGATTGAGTTTGACCCTCTGTTGAGACTCGAATGTGATCAACGCTATATGCTAACCATGACAAGAGTTCCAATCTGTTGGCGATGATACTTATGTTTTCAACATAGATGACTTGACCATTCCTCCGATGATTATTAAGAAGAATATGCTACAAGCATGTCAATCGATTCCCGAGAATTGTCGTTGGTGCCCATCTGCACCTGATGGTTGTGCTTGGTTGAGAAGACGTGTCCAGTGCATGATGAATAACCGTGAGATACTATTTCTGAAGCCACCTGTGTAGAAGCTGTGTGAAGATATGTCTAAGTTGAAAATCGAAGATGTGAATGAAACTGCACCATCTGTGTGGGATACCTTGGGGCAGCCAAGTGGAAAGTATGATTACATGGTGAAGTACACTGTCCCTGAGAGCTACAAAATTCCTATTGAAGATGTTAAGGCAACCGGATGGGGTGACAATTTCCCAGAAGACTATGCTGATGTCAACACAATAAGGATTTCCTCTGCTGATTTTGTGCCTAGAGTGGCACCTCTCATCATTACTTCTCCCAGACCGATTCCATACTCCTCTGACAAAGCTATTCCTTGGAACTATGGAGCTGATGTTTACTATCATGGCGTCAAGCAAGACCCTCTGACTATTGAAGATCTTACAATTGAAGCTACCATTCCTGACATTGACAACATCACCGGATCAAGTAAGGTGACCAGAACCGGAAGAGTATTCTCTCCAGAAATCTCTCCTCCAAAAGACACCGCGACTCCAGCTCGCGTTCCAGCTATTCAACCCATTCCTCAAGCTAGAGGGAAAGAACCAGTGACTCATCCTGCTCAGACAGAAGTACTAAAGGAAGTTGTTGAAGACACCTCCAAACAAGAAATGGAGGAAATTCTGAAGATTATCAAGAAGACTACAATAACATTAGGACAGACTCATCCAATATATCCATGCTTCGCTCTTGTGCTCCGAGGCTCATGCTAACGCCTTGGTGAAGTTTCAAGAATGCTCACATGCAAGACACTACGACCAATTTGAAGTTTGTATTGATGGCCTGCGCGCCAACGGCCTAGGCTTCTCGATGCTTATTTAACTCCTTGAAAGAAACACAACAAAGCCTTGCACATCTCTGTTGAATGCAAGGCGTTACATTGTCTCATGTTTTGGTGGATACGGTTACGCTCGAATATCCTTCCAAGCTTTTGATCGGCTTGATGTCGAAGGGTTGGTTCTAAGACCCGTGACATTATTGTGAGAGCTTTTGATGGTTCTAAGCGAGCAGTGCTTGGACTCACACTCGGTCAAAGTCGATTCCACTTTCTTTGTCATGGACATCCGTCCGACTTACTCTTGCCTACTTGGATGCCCTTGGATACATGGGGCGCATATTACCTCACCTTGCATCGTAAGAAAGGGAAGGTTGTTACATGTGGTGAAGAAGAGTATATGGTCATCATCTACATCATTCCGATACCTCGAGGTGGAGGGTGAATTCTCGAGACTCTGCAAGCTTTTGAAACAATACGAGTCATGCCTCTCCCTCCTCTGGTTACACAAGCTCCGCCTAGGATGGCATCATTGAAGGATGCTCAGTGGTGTTGAAGAAGGAGGTACTATTTTGGGTCCTCGATCTTCCTTTCAAATCGACTGGTTAGGCTTCACCGCCAAGATGATCGCCGTGAGCGTGCCAAACTTTCCGCATCGGCGGTGGAATCCATGCTATAGAACGGCAACAACGACATGGATCTTCAACTCAAACAAAGGACTCCAATTGAAATCTCCCAAGGCAAGAGTAATAACTCTTGTTTTTTTTTTCTTTTCTTTATGTTTTGAACAATAAACTTTAAAGCCTAGTGCCTTGCATCATGGCTCGTGAAGGTTATTATCTCATTTGCATATTTTCATTCAATAAAATCGTTGGACTTTTGCATTCAATTGTTGTGTTCTTTCTTTTACTTTATCACCCTTCAAAAGCTATGTGTTTCACACACCCACGTGATACAACTGCGAATCACTCCGAATCTCGTTGATAACAGCTATGCTATTGCTAAATATGACTTCGATAATCCGATCTACCAAGCCAAAGACGAAAGTGAGGAGATTGTGAAGTGCCAGGACAACTTGTCAGACTGCTACAACAAGAAGAACGAGTTATACAGCCACACGAAGAGCAGGTTGAGGTTGTGAATTTGGATACTGATGAAGACAGAAAAGAGATCAAGATAGGAGCGGGTCTTGAGGACAGTGTTAAAGAGAGATTGGTTCAGATGCTACGAGACTATATTGAGGTTTTTGCTTGGTCATACGAAGACATGCCAGGTTTGGACATTGATATTGCGGTACACCGATTGCCGACAAAAGAGGGTTTTCTCCTAGTGAAACAGAAGGTTCGTCGCATGCATCCTGAGATGTCAGAGAAAATCAAAGCCGAAGTTATGAAGCAGTTCAACGCCGGTTTCTTAGCCGTTACCTCTTATCCACAATGGGTTGCTAATGTGGTGCTTGTACATAAGAAGGATGGTAAAGTACGAATGTGTGTGGATTACAGAGATCTGAACAAAGCGAGTCCGAAAGACGATTTCCCACTTCCTCATATTGATGTCCTGGTTGACAACACCGCTCAACATAAGGTTTTCTCCTTCATGGATGATTTCTCCGGTTACAATCAGATCAAAATGGCTCCCGAAGACATGAAAAAGACTACTTTTGTTACACAGTGGGGGACTTTCTGCTACAACGTTATGCCGTTCGGACTGAAGAACGCGGGCGCCACTTATTAGCGTGCTATGGTGACATTATTTCATGACATGATTCATCACGAGATAGAGGTCTCGTCGGCGACATGATAGCTCGATCACATCAAGAAGAACATCTTGATAATTTGCGAGTTTGATGATTGAAGAAGTATAGCGAGACTTAATCCTAACAAGTGCACCTTTGAGTCGATCCGGTAAACTCCTAGGGTTTGTTGTCGATGGTAAAGGTATTGAGGTTGACCCGCCAAGGTTAAAACTATTCAAGAGATGCCAACTCCCGCAGGAAGGAAGTCGAGAGGTTTCTTGGGCCGATTGAACTACATTGCGATTCATTGCACACTTAAGCGCTACTTGTGAGCCAATCTTCAAGTTACTTAAGAAAGATCAAGTGGTAAAATAGAGCGCGATTGCGGATCGCTTTTGACAAATTCAAGGGTACCTGAATCCTCCTATCCCGATGTCGCCGCAAGGAAGACCTCTTATCATGTACTTGATGTGTTAGAGAACTCAATGGGGTGTGTGTTGGGGCAACATGCGAGTCAGTCGAAAAGGTATGCAATATACTACCTTAGCAAAAAGTTTACCATGAAACAAGATACTCATAACTCGAGAAACTTGCAACGCTTTGGCTTGGGCGCGACTAAGACAATATATGTTGACTCACACTACCTTGTTGATTTCAAGATGGATCCGATAAAATACATATTTGAGAAACCAGCTCTCGGGAAGGATAGTAAGATGGCAAATGATCTTGACCGAATCGACATCGGTACACTTCTCGAAAGCGATCAAAGGAAGTGTAGTAGCCGATCGTTTGGCTCATCAAGCCGTAGATGACTATCGATCTATGCATTCAATTTCAGATGAAGATGTTTTACTAGTCACCATCGTGAAGAACCGAGGACAGACGAAGGACACGAACAAGGATCCCGATGGACCATGGTCTTTGATGGAGCCTCAACGCACTTGCAATGGCATTGGCGCCATCATTACATCCTACAGCGGACACTGCTTTCACCAGATTATGTTTTAGTTGCACCAATAACATGGCGAATCTGACGTGCATCATGGGTATTAAAGCGCTATTGACTTAAGAATCAAGTTCTTGCAAGTGTATGGAGACTCGGCTTTGGTGATCGGTCCGATTAAGGCGAGTGGGATACGAAGCATCCGAATCATTCCATATCGAGCATGTTACGAGTTTGATCCCTACTTGAAGAGATCACTTTCAATCACATTCCACGAGAAGAGAATCGGTTAGCGAGGCATTGGCTACTATGTCGTATATGTTCAAGGTCGGATGGGACAACGAGGCTCCCGGATCATCATTGAGAAGTTTGACGAACCACATATTGTTATGAGCTTGATACGGAAGAAACCTTGGTACTATGAAGAGGTATCTTGAAATGCGGGAATATCCCGAGGGCATCATCAATGACGTGAGAAGGTTTGCATCCAAATTCTTCCTCAGCAACGGCATCTTATACAAGCGCAACCATGACTTGTGCTTACTTCGCTGTGTAGACAGGAAAACAACGGAACGTATTATGGAAGAGTTACACGAGCGTTTGGTACCCATTCTAGTGGACATACGATGGCTAAAAAGATTACGAGAACAGTTACTATTGGTCCACCATGGGCGATTGTCACCGCTATGCTCGATCTTGTCACAAATGTCGGTTATGCGGACAAAGTGCACATACCTCGATACCTCAAATGTTCTAACTCCTTTTTTTGTAATGTGGGGCATTGACATGGAGAAATCAAGCCCTTCCAACGGGCATCGTTTCATCCTTGTGGCAATTGACTATTTCACCAAGTGGGTAGAGCCCTCGTATTACCAAGAATGTTGTGGCTCGATTCATCAAACATAATCTTATCATCGATATGGCACTCCAGAAAGGATTATCACGAGATAATGGCTCCAATCTCAATAACAAATGATCACCGAACTCGCACACAGTTCAAGATCAAGCATCACAACTCTTCTCCTTATCGGCCTAAGATGAATGGCGCGGTGGAAGCCGCCAACAAGAATATTAAGAAGATTATCGAAAATGCGGTGACTTACAAGGATTGGCATGAGATGTTACCATTCGCTCTTCATGGTTATCGATACGAAACATCAGCAGGACAACTCCCTTCTCTCTTGTGCGGTATGGAAGCATCCTACCCATCGAGGTTCGATTTCCCTCAACGAGTCCTCCGGACACGAGGCGAAGACGATTGGGTCAGACCGCCTTGACCAATTAATTTGATTGATGAGAACGACGCATCCATCCGGATCGAGCGAATGATTAGAGCATTTAACAAGAAGGTCAAGCACCGAGTCTACCAAGTCGGTGATCTAGTAATCAAGCGCATCATCCTTCCACAAGGTGATCCAAATGGACTCCCACCTCGAGGGACCGTTTTAGGCAAGCTATGCCACCATGGATGGTGAAGACTTCCACACCATGGATAGTCAAAAATACTACATAAAAACCCGCTAGTCGACTACGCCAAAAATAAGGATCTGGCAACCAAAAAAAGTTAAGGATAAAACAACCATATACACACACCAAAAGGCGCTTTATCGTATCCTGAAAAAACGGTCTAAGAAAAGTTAGGATTTAAGCGACGTATGTCTCGTCCGATCATCTTACTTCGGACTACTATTAGCATTCAAGATTCAAATGGCGAAGATCAATCTACTCACTTTCTCGTGACAAGGGATGAGATAGTTGAAATATATGAGTACTAGCATAGTTGGAACTTAACGAGATTGTTTCCGATAGCTTTTACTTTTCTTGTATACAAACTACTTGCCATCGCCACATTTCAAATAAATACAAGTTCTTTCTCTTTACGAGTTTTTGTTGTTGTCATTTGCATAAAGTCCAACGTTTGCTTTGAATGATTATATGTATCAAAATAAAAAAAAATGCGAAAAGTGAACAACAAAAGTAGCTACTCCCGGAATTGAGATGACGATCACCAATGCATTTCCTCGTAGCATAATCCCCAGAGGTGTCACTACTACAAAACCTTCCCCTAGCAAAGAAGGAGAGCCCCAACGGTGATTTCACTCAACATCTTCAAGCATCCGCCTCCCAACATATCTCTCAACAATTTCCCCCCGGTGTCCGGACTTGGTCGATAGTGCACCTAGCCTATTCCCAATTCCCTTCCATCTCCACTCTCCGCCCCTTCAAAATCTCTCCGGATTACCTCCCATTCTCCCAGCCCCCCATATGAGATCTCACAATGTTTCTCGATCTCTACACCTCGGCAATATCTAGGCCCAAGACTTGGTCGGATAGACATCGGAGGAATCAAAGTTTTCTTTCTTCTCGGTCTCCATCCGTTCCGTCCCCAAGCATCGAAAATCCGCATTTTGCATCTTCTTCACAACATCTATCATTCATACATTTCTCATAAAGTCATAATATATGTATATGTCATTCATACACATCGTCATGCATCATACTTTGCATAAGACTAACAATATTCTATCAAAGTTTCTCTTGTTTGCTCCAAAACAGGTGAAAATCACTACGAAATTCGAAGACGAATCCAGACGGGAAAACTATCCGAACGACGCCCTAGTTGTCCTCCGACAACTGGTCCAGGATTAAGACTCGAATCTAGACGGGAAAACTATCCGAACAACCACCCTCGTTGTCCTCCGACAACGGATCCAGGATTAATACCCGAAGCCAGACGGGAAACCCTATCCGAACGATCACAAGTTATCCTCCGATAACAGGCAGTGGACCAATACCCGATGCACAACAGGGAAGCTATCCACATTACTGCCAACTACTATCCCTTAGAGTAATCAGCACGAAGATATATTCTGACGCTCTCTTATTATCAACAGCAACTACAGAGTCTAGCGTACGACTTAGTTGCCTTGGATGGCATCTTAAGCCCATCTCCCGACTACTTGTCAACAATTCTCCACCTTCAGAATACTGCATATTTGGTTAAAAAAACCAATACAAACCAATAACTTCATTCAGAGATGAGCACGAAGTCTAACGTACGATTTCCTCCAGGTGGCATCTTAAGCCCATCTCCATGCTCCTTTCACTTTCAAGAACGTCAACAGAGCCTAGCGTACGGCTCACTCCCCAGCATCAATCTTTCCAGATGGCATCTTAAGCCCATCCCCGTCAGTTCTCCTATCAACAATCTCGGGTCTAGCATACGACTCATTCCCCAGCGAAGTCTCCAACTTCTCCAAATGGCATCTATAAGCCCATTCCCGCATCATCAACCAACCGCGAGTGCAAATTTTCAGGTGTACTCGAGTGTTCAATCATCTTCTACCTCCAGGTCACAAAAGGCAAGCATTCCAATCTAATCCTTCTAGTACAAGAAGATTGAACAGGGGCAGCTGTCATACCCCAAAATTTTCCCTCCATCTTCTCAAGATATTTCATACATCCATACTCAAGGATTCTTCAAGGGTTGATCAGACAAACCCTCTCCTAGACAATCAACCCAAACTAGGGTTTGGAATTTCTCAGATCAAGATGGATTTCCAACATCTCCAATGGCCTTCATGCCTCCTCATATGCTTCAAAGATTCTCCATGTCAAGATTCAAGCCTTACAAGTCAAGTTTCCTCAGACAATTGCTCAGATGGTTGAAAATCAGTTGTATTGGACAAAAAGTCAACTGTGGTCAACATACAATCAAACTTCATAATTTTTGGTCAACATCCTCATTTTGAAGTTACATTCATCATTTGATCAAGGGTTGATCATGATTCATCAAGAAAACTCAAGATTTGCTCAAAAGTCAAACTTTCTAAATTAGGGTTTCTTAGTGAAAAGTCAACCAAACTTTGACTGAGCATAACTTCTTCATACTTTCTCAAAAATTTTTCCACCACCTCTTTTTTTGAACGAAATTCAATTCTCTACAACGTCATGTCTCACAAGAATGTTCAAAAAATGCTTCATTTGGAAGGTATGGATCAAAACATTACAGGTCCTTTTCAAAGTCAATAAAAAGTCAACATTTTGTTTTGAAGATATATTCAGCATGGAAACTCCAATTGAGATGAGACGAAAGAGGTTGGTTAGAGGACTCTTAGAGCTTTCTAAAAAGTCCAAGAACACTCAAAAATGTGGAAAATTGAGCAAGATACACTATTTAGAAGTTGGACAGTTTTGGACAATTGCACAAAAGGAGATATAGGTCAAAATGCAAAATTTTCCAAATGGGCCTATAATCTTATGATCCAAACTTGTTCATGACATTATTTGTGACTCATAAATGCTTGGCCGTGGCAATTTTCTATTTTATTAATTTATTTTTGAATTTTAAACCATTTAATTCAAAATTAAATTATATAAAATATGAAAATAAGATATTTTTTCAAGAGGAGTGATTTTATATCAAACTTGAGGTCCAAGGAAACCCATGATACATACCAATTTCGTGCTTGATCCTTCATTAAAGAGAAAATCAAATTTCCTTCAAAAATTTGATTTTATTTGAAAATTATTCAATGCATTCAAAACCAAATCTTTTTTCCTTGTTTTTCCTCTCCTAATTCACTCTATAAATAGCCAGCAATATGCCAAGCAAAGGACACGAAACCCTAGCCCTTACAACAACCCAAACTTTGCCAAAATTTTTCAAGGATTCTCAAAAATCGAATTTTGATTTTCAGCTGTTTTCAAGGCAAACAAACCATCCAGCCTTGTTCCTGAGGTCTCCAGCAAGCAATCCCAATCCTCACATCAAGCCCAGGCTGCCCAGATCGCGTTCTTGGACTCTCACCAATTTGGTAAACTCACAAATTCGATTTTCTTTGTCCATGCGTTATTAATTGTTTTTGTGTGTTTGAATGGATTCAGGGCATCAAATAGATCATGAATGATACTTTCATGCAAGCTTAGACGTAGAAAGCGTAAATCACCATTGCTAGGGCATTTTGGTCTGTTTCATTCGAACCGGTGTTCTGAGCACTTTCGGGAAAACTAATGCCACCAATGGATTCGCAAGGGTCGATTTAGGGGGGTAGGGTGTTCCTTTGCCATTGTTTTTTCGTATTTCGCAGGTTTGAAGGTTTGAGCAATCGGAGAAGACGACCAGAGCTAGGGCTCCGGCGTCGTTGAATGCATTGACTCCGGCGTGGGCTTGCGTGGCGCGAAGAGGCATCCTGATTCGCCCATCCATTCAACGGGGACCCCACATGGCTCACTGTGTTTAAAATATAATCATGACGCGTCATCCTTTAAAAACAATTGATTTTGTTTTTTAAAACACCAGACGCCACTTGTCCCAGTGGTTAAGGCGCAGACTGTTGGTGGATACCCTCCAGGGTCACGAGTTCGAATCAGCCAGGGACCGGTTTTTGCATTTTCTTTTACAAACTCAATTTTTTTCATATTTTTCTATTTTCTTTTTATTTAATACTTTGCATTCATTTTAATTTCTTTTCACAATTTTTTATCATGCATTAAAAAACACCAAAAATTATTCTTCTTTTTTGCATTATATCCAGAAAATATTTATTTAATTTATAAAATTAAAAATATTATTTTTTGTATGCATATTTAATTTAATTGTTAATTTATCATTTAAATCACATTTAATTGATTTTTAATTATTAAATTAACTCCAAAAATTCCCAAAAAATTATTTTAGCATATTAATGTTATTTCCATGATGAAATATTTTTCTCATTTAAAAATTATTATTTTTGCTAACATTTTTCTCTTGATCGATTTCCTCGTATTTTCCGATTTCTCATCTTTTCATAGGTTATCCCGTTTCGGACGATTTTTTTATCGTTTTCTTTTTTCCAAATTATGTAATTGCTTATGGGATGTAATAGTATAATTAGGGCTTTTATTTCCCGCATTTTTAAATTATGTATCTGTCCCAAAGCCATGTAATAGCGTAGGATTTATCTTTTTGCACTTTATATTCCCGCATTTTAATTTCCGCACCCTATAAACTGCTAGTAATTAGGCGTGTATGGCAAGATAAAATTGGACATAGCTCACTCTTAACTTCAAGCTAATATATCTGAAAGCAACACACTCCTTTCACACATGCACCCCTTAGGGTAATTCTCTCTCGTCGAAATCAAATGGTCATGCCCTCGGCGTAGAGGTATTCTAGCATTGCCTTCAAAACAAATCATCATAGTCCCTTCGATACAAAGATCATAAGACCCACGATGTAGCCTCGAATACATGATCTTGACCCTCGATTGTCGCCTATGAAAATGATAATAGTCCCCGAATGTGCTAGGATACTTCCTACAAGTTGCCTTTATGACCATCGATGTCCCTTCGAATGTCCCGCACATCCAACAAATAGGGCTACCTACCAACTAATGGTATGGATAGAACTATTCTAAAGGAACGTAAAACAATACGAAAACGACCAATTCTGAGTAGGTAATAAGACTCTTAGTTGCTTGCTCTATCAAAATACTTTACACACCTCACACTTTTTTCAAAGTTCAAACTCTTTTCAGAAACGAAACATTTCCGAACACTTTGTATACATTCCTACATGAATCATTACAAAGTCAAAGCGAAATGCCTTTTCAAAACATTTTTCAAACACATAGAAAGCACAAATTCAAAATGATCTAAGAGCAACTAAGAGCCCGTAGATAACTACGGATGGAAAGGGGTGCTAATACCTTCCCTTTTCATAACCTTCTCCCTTACGAGAATCTAACGAAGGTCTTTTTCTATACTTTTTACCTTCCCTTAATTGGATAAAAGAAAAGTCGGTGGCGACTCTTGCTATCCGCACATGTGCGATACAAAAACCTACAAAGTCAGTTCACCGTGTTACAACTGGTATACATTGATTTTTCACCAGATATGCAGCATTCTATAGGTGGAGAGATATCGACGTGTAGTCAGAGACAGGCTTAAAGATGACATATGGAGTTGTTGGTGATAAGCAAGAGTCAAAATAAACATTCGTCTTGGATTTATCTAAAATGAGTATTCTTCAAGATGTAGATAGTTTTCCCGTCTTGTTTCGGGTATTAATTTGTATCCTACTGTCTGTTGGTAAACCCGTCTAGTTGTTCAGATAGTTTTCCTGTCTTGTTTCAGGTATTAATTTGTATCCTGCTGTCTGTTGGTAAACCCATTTGGTTGTTCAAATAGTTTTCCTGTCTTGTTTCAAGCATTAATCATTGACCTTTTGTCTGGAAATTTGTGAATAACTCTCACCTATTTGAGAATTCAAACTGAGAGAACGAGATTAGTTCTATGCAGATTATGATGCATGTAATTATTTAATGATGCTCATGAATGATATACGCACATGTTATGATTTTGTATGAACAATGTATGAATGTAGATGTTGTAGTATTTCAAAACATATCCATCTTGAAGAAGATGGGAATTTTTTGTCAGGGATATTTGATTTCTGCTTAGGGATGAGGATCATGACTGAGGATAAAAGAGATGTAGATTCCTCCAATGCACTACCTGACCGAGTTTCACGTCTGGATATTGATGCTGTTGGGGAATGATAATCCTTGAGATACACTCAGTTGGGGATGAATATCTCGTGTACGAGTCTTGTTGGGGAATGTTGTGATCTTGAATAACCTATTACTGCTCGGAGACTGACATAATAAGTTGATTGATGATTGGTTACTGCTCGGGGACCAATGTAACAAGACGTTCACTGTGTGGGGATTGATGCGACAATGTAGATGATCACTACTCGAGGACTAACGTGATGAGTTGATATGATCACTTCTCGGGGACTAATGTGATGAATTGATAGGATCACTGCTCGGGGACTAGTGTGATGAAGTTTATAGGATCATTTATCGGGGACTAATGTGATAAGTTGATAGGATCATTGCTCGGGGACTAATGTGATAAGTTGATAGGATCACTGCTCGGGGACTAATGTGATAATTTTGATAGGATCACTGCTCGGGGACTAATGTGATAAATTGATAGGATCACGACTAGTGAAAGTGTTGGACATTGTTGAAAGGAGATGATCGAGTAGTAGTCTCTGTTGAGGGATGGCTCTGGATATTATTCTTGTGGGAATATACCTTTGTGAAAAATGACTCTGGGGGGATGTGTTGGTTACTTTAGTTTTCATCCCAACTCCTAGAGCCTATAGTTATTGTTATATTTGTTCGCTTTTCGGATATTTGTGAATAGATATTTACTGTCAGATGCATATAATCATTCAAAGCAATCATTGGACTTTATGCAAACAAACAGATAAAAGTAAAAGTTTGAAACTGGAAAGGATGATTGTATTAATTTTGAAAAGGGGCCTATAGACAGGAAGTTGGTATACATAGAGACAAATATCCTAATAAGAGGAAATTGTCGGAAACATTTGGAAAATAGTAAAAGCTATGTGAAAACAATCTCGTCGAGTTTCAACTATGCTATTGCTCATATATTTTTGACTATCTCATCTCCTTGTTGCCAGAAGAAGGTAATTGAATTGATTTGCGCCATTTGAAGCTGATAGTAGTATAGTCTGTAAGTAGATGATCTCGTTGAGTTATAGTCGTACGCTTTAATCCCTAACTTTTGCCTAGACCGCTGTTTCGGGTTTTCAGTCTATCGGGATACCCTTTTTTTCCTAAGCCGCATTTGTAGGTTTTCGACTTGCTAGGTGTACATTCTTTATATATATATGTCCCTAACTTTTGCCCGAACCCTTTTGGTTCGCTAGGACGCCCATATTTTTGCCTAGGCAAGTCAACCTAGCGGGTCTCATTTATGTGTAGTATTTTTTGACTATATTTGCGCTCATAGGGTGCAAGAGGTATTCTCCATCCATAGTTCTTAGTATCATGGCTCCGCTGGAAAATATTGTCTTGACTACAAATGGTCCCTCATAAGTGGGAATCCATTAGTCCCTAGGATCTTCTTGTGGTATGATAATTCGCTTGACTACTAGATTGTCAACTTGATACACTCGGTGCTTGACTTTCTTATTGAAGGCTTTGATCATGCTTTCTGATATATCTGTCCATGACAGATGGCTGTGAGTCACTTCTCATCGATCAAGTTGATCTGGTCAAGCCGAGTCTGGACCAATTCGTCTTTGTCTGACTCTTTTGTCCTTTAGTACTCTAAGTGAGGGTATCTGAACCTCGATAGGTAGAACTGCTTCCATACCATATACAAGAGAGAAATGGGTTGCCCTTGTAGATGTTCGTACTGAAATGCGATAACCGTGGAGAGAAAATGGCAACATCTTATGCCAATCTTTATAGGTCACTGTAATTTTATGTATGATCTTCTTAAGATTCTTGTTGGCGGCTTCCACTGCGCCATTCATCTTTGGCTGATATGGAGAAGAGTTGTGATGCTTTATCTTGAATTACGTGTAGAGTTCGGTGATCATATTGTTGTTGAGATTGGTACCATTGTCTGTGATAATCCTTTCGGGGATGCCGTATCGGTAGATGAGATTATGCTTGATGAATCGAGCCACGACATTCTTGGTAATAGATGCGAACGAGGCTGCTTGTAAGAAAAAGGTAACTGGAAACAAGTGGATGCATGTGGCGAGATCAAGATTCGAGGGTTGCTTGAATTTGATCAAGGTTATTGATTAGAGTTTCAACTTGGTAGAGAGCAGCAACATTGTTGATTAATATCAATATGGTTTAAAGTCAAGGTGGAAATTGTTGTAAATGTGCCTTAAAACCTTTGTTGATTAAGAGAAAGAAATATTATTTTGGAGATTGCATATACCGCGAAAATTTGAAGTTTCAGAAAGTCGAAAAAGTAAAAATTGGACAAATCATACGGCCGTACAGACAGGGAATAGTGACCGTACAGCGTGAATAGTAATCGTACAGACGTGAATAGTAACCGTTCAAACGTGAATTAATGATTTTGTGTTTTTCGGACTTTTTTTACTGTTTTTCGTTTTGGGTGTTTTGGGGTCTTTCAGTTCGGTCCATGAATCCATGTGTAATTGGATTGTGAATTTGGGCTTTGTTCGTTGGATATTCGTTATTATAAATATGAATCTCTTATATGTTTGTAGGTGTGACAATCTTAGAGTGTACATCAAAAGGGAGAATAAGAGTTTGAATGCATAGTATAAGGTTTTGGCTATTCTCAAGTGAAACCTTAGAAGACAAAGATTTTGGAAACCTTTGGGGTTATCTAAGGTTATTGGGAATTGGAAAAATACTTGTTTACACCTTGGGTTTGAGTTATTCATATATTGAAGGTTGAAGGGGTTGGGAAATACTTGGATAGAAAATAGGTTAATTTTTGGACACCTTCAGGGTTGTTCTTAGGAAAATGAAGGCGAATACTATTTTCTTGTAACTCATCTGTAATCTCTTGTAACAACTTTCTAAGTATAGTGATTTGGAGAGTTACTCTCTCCCCCATAGTAGATCGTTTGATCGAAATGGGTAAACAAACCTTTGTCTTTTTCTCGCCTTATTCTGTTATATTTTCCGTGTAAGAAGTATTATTGTTGCAGATCATTTATATTGATTGTTACTATTCTTTTCCCCACTAATTAATATTGAATTTGTCGTAATTAATAACAAGATTCACACACTGTAAATGATTATATGTGATCTATGTATTATATTTTTCTTGCCTTTTTTATTATATCAAAAGATAATAAATGTATTCTTAAAGAAAGTAGAGTATGCTCTATGATCATTTGAGAAAGAGTTTAACCACTTCAAACTTTACTTTCATGTTTCTTTTTTATTAACTCTTTGAGAGATACATCATAAAAAAAATGAATGTGATTTTTTATTAACTCTTTGAGAGATACATCATAAAAAAAAATGAATGTGAATCTATGCATTTGAATGTATAAATCTAATACATATGTTGCACCAATAATCCAAATACCATTGAATGTCTTGGTGTTTTAATGACCACAATATTATACTTGTTGAAGTAGGTAATTGACTATCAAGACATTATTAAATAGTTACAATAATATCTAATTAATAAGATTGATTTTCTATATATATATATATATATATATATATATATATATATATATATATATATATATATATATATATATATATATATATATATATATATATATATATATATATATATATATATATATATATATATATATATATAGTAAATATAAAATATATTCATATATTCTAATAGTTAATATAATAATATTACCATGTCCCTCTTATTATTAAGGTAAAATTATTTCAAGTCCTTTAGATTATTTAATTGTAATAAGTTAGTCATGTATGTTTTTTTTTAATATTATTTATAAGTCTTTTATGTTAACTAACATTTAATTTTTTTCTGCTTTATTTTATTCTATTAATTTTAGTTTAACTTCTAAAATTCACATTAAATCCGTTTTCGTCCAAAAATTATGAAAAAATTCTTTAAAATATTTTTCTCATTTTACATTCGTAATTTTCTGAGTATTTTAATTTATGTTTTACTATTTTTTCTTTAATTTCTTCCTTTTGCGTGTATTTTAATTAGTTTAAAAATATTTTTATACATTAAAAAATTCTGAAAATTTTATTATATGATATAATGATGGTCTTTGACCTATGTTAAGTGATATATTAATATTATTAGTGTCACTTCAACTTTAAAAAAAAAGTATTTGAAAAAATATCAACGATACAAATGTTAATTAACATAAAAGACTTATATGTAATAAAAAATATAAAAAATCGAATTGTTACAATTAAAATAGTTGTTCGTACAATGTGAATAATAATAATAATAATAATAATAAAATAACAGTTTACTGAATTCCTCATTCCGGTTTTACATATGATTACCATCACCAACATAGTTTTTCCATTGCCAATGAAATTCGAGTTCAGATTTTCAAATTTTTTACCAATATACCACATTTAGAAATCTTAAGTACCAAAATGCCACACTTTGAAAAAATTTCTCAAAATGTCATACTTTTTCCATTGGTTCGTCCATAGGCTAGACTAACGGGACCCACAATTTATGGCCTCCAAGGGTTCGTCCATGGGTTGGACGACCCGGTACTAGCATCATTTTTTTAATTTTTAAATGTTATAATTTATTTTAATTAATTTAAAATTGTTTTTTATATATTATAAAATGATTAATATTATTTTAATATAATTAAAAAAATTATTTGTTTTTTATATTTTATAATTAAATAATAAAATACAACAATAATAATATTATTATTTTTTATTTAGTGAAAATGCATTACATATATAGATGAAAATATTACATTGCTTGATATTACAATGCTAAAATATTGAAAACACTAATGCCTATTAGACGGGACAGCTACACTCGGCCATTTGCTACGTATATGACCTACTTCACGACAGATCCCACACATCCTCTTTTGTTTTTCACAATCGTCCATTTCAATTCTAATGCGAGTACTATTTGGGCGACCTTTCTTTTTCCTTCGCATATTCTCGTCATTGCAGAGTGTAAGTCCTCTATACTGTGGCCAATTTTCCTCATGTGGTAGTCCAAGAAAGCTTTCCTGGTAGACTTTAAAAACATTAAGAATTGTGAACACCTCTGGTTTGTAAATCGTGTGGGTCTTGCCGTATACTAGCACATGCTGCAATAACATGGGAGCAGGGCAATGAAATGCTTGAAATTTTCCACAATCACATAACCGCTTCCTGAGATCAACAATGTTGAGATTATATGTTTTCACATTGTTGAGATGCATCAATCGGATCGGGTTAAATTTATGTTGAGATTTGAGCAATATATCCCTTCTTAACCAAGATGTCTGATGGAACAACATGATACCGAAATGCAATCCACTTGGGGTGTCCATTGGAGTACCGTCAACCAACAAGAAAATGAAGAGTGGAATAACATAACAAATTTGGTTTTGAATGGGATCCGTTTGTCTGGAGAATTCATCCATACCAATGAATATATTAATTGGTTTAGAAATACTCCTTTAGTCTTTCCTTCTCAACCACAATTTTTAAATGACCCGCACCAGTTTGCCTCATATACAACACAACAAGCCAGCACGTCGTACATGCATCAAAATGTTCCTCAAACAAACCCATCACCTTTCCAACCACAAACATCATCATTCCCACAACAAACATATCATCACACCTAAACCACACAACAACACTCATTATATGCCACCTCTTCACAACAATCCATTAACCAATTTCCACCACATCAACCCATCCAAACCACAAATCTACCAACCTACCAGTACTCTCCAATCCGTCAACCAAACTTCGATTATTCATACTCTCACTCTCAACAACATACAGTGACCCCATCGTCCTCTCAACCTAACTATGACTTTGCATACTCACAATGCCAACAACGAACCTTCAATCCATCATCATATGAAAATGTTTATCGTCCACCTTTTGAACCGATTATTCCACTTACAACCATACCTATGTATCAACACATCTCCAACTATGATCTAATTGATGACCACCTATTGCGTTTGTCAGACTTTAATGTTGATGACATAGAACACGTTACTGACGAAGGTCCATCAAACCAAGCGGAGGAAAAACATCCTTGCCAAATGCTACACTAGCTCACATGTTGTTCAACCACCACGACCCCAAAAAAAAGTGAACTATATGTAATGCATTTTCATTAAATAAAAAATATATTATTATTGTTGCATTTTATTATTTAATTATAAAATATAAAAAACAAATAATTTTTAAAAAATTTTATTATATTAAAATAATATTAATCATTTTATAATATATAGAAAAACAATTTTAAATTAACTAAAACAAATTATAACATTTAAAAATTTAAAAACAAAAAAAAAAAACGATGCTAGTACCGAGTCGCCCAACCCATGGACGAATCCTTGAAGGCCATAAATTGTGGGTCTTATTCGTCCAACCCATGGACGAACCTATGGAAAAAGTATGGTATTTTGAGGGGAAAAATTCAAAGTGTGGCATTTTGATATTTAATATTTCAATATGTGTATAATGGTAAAAAAAATTCCAGATTTACATGAATCTGAATGGAATTCTTACCTGCTAGATAAATTGACTGTGCACTCTTTCATGTGATACGCAACTGTCTAGCTAAGCTAACTCTGGGGAGTAAAAAATACGACCCCTTATAATTTCATGAGAAATAATATTTTAACACTCAAATTTGAATGCTAAAAAGGAGTCTAATTTAAATTTTTGGTGTTGTAATGTATTATTGGAATTTCTATAAATATACAAAATGAAAAAATAGGAGAAAAATAAAAACATTGATATACGATTGATATACAGTGTCACATACAGTGTCAAATTTTAGATGTTATAACATTTCTGTAATTATATGTCTATACTTATTCACTATAAGGAGTAAATATGTTGCTTCTATATTATATAAATATTACTTTTTAGATTTCTACTTATAGCCATGCACACTTTAAACCGATTGCCTCATTTGTATTAACTTTGTTTTCTTATGATGTCTGAATAAGTGGATGTTCATATATATACTTTTATGGTTTGAATAAATATATGACAGGTAGGTGCCGGGTGGAACAACCCAACTCACTGCCTTTTTGGTTAAAGTTGAACAATTATTAAGAAGTTCATTAGTACTCTTAAAGTTTTGTTGGACACTCATATTTTGTTGGTAAAATGATACTATGACATTAACTAAATAATTGAATCGTGGAATAACGGGTAAGTAACCAACACACTAGAATATAAGAGTTTTTGCCTAATTAATATTATCTACATCAATCTCAAGTTAATGTTTCTAATTCAAAATAAATAAAAAAAATCAAAAATAATATTTTTATTCTTCGTATTTTAATAATGAAAAATACATCAAAGGGTAAAGTGTTTGCTGAAAACTATATGTGAGATCTTGATTTATTGTAAAGAAGACCTTGTGTGTTTAGTGATTAGGTAAAAAATGTGACTCATATTTCTCCTAGTGATTCCTCGAGTAAATTTAGTGGTTCTTCTGGTGGCAGTGAGAATGATGCTGTCCTTTCCTCTTTGTTATGATTTAGACATGACTCTATGAGTCTCTTGACAGATGCTACCGGTTTAAAACTAGGTTGGATGCACTCGGAGGTGATAATATTCATAATATGTTGGTCTGAATACTCTAGTGATTAAAAGGTCCGAGCCGTCGAATTTGAAGATAATCCCTGTGTCCGCACGTGTAAAAATATTTAAATATTAAATTATCTTTGAAATGAAAAAAATTAAAGTCAATAAAAAATTTAAATATGAAAAATGAAAACATTTAAATATTAAATTATCTATTTAAAATGAATTAAAGTTAATAAAAAATTTAGACATGGAAGAATTAGACCATAGATATAAATTGTTCATAATTTAATAACATCTCATTTTAAGAGATATATTTATAATTTTGTTACTAGAATTTAAGGCCGTGTCTCGTGTCACTTTATAAAAAAAATTATTCATTAGTAAAATTTAAACTCTACGTGATTATTTATGTCACTAAAAATGATTAACATGATTAAAAATTACTAAAAATGATATATCGACTAAAACGGTTTATTTCTTTTGAAAAGAAGAAAATATTCTTTTAATTAGTAGTTATACATAATTCATATTATATATAGTCTTTTACATGAATTATGTAAAAGTAATAATCCTCCTTATTGTAAAGTAATGACCCTAGTTGTACCTAAGACAGAAGAAGCATTAAAAGGCATCTAATTGGCATGACTAGAGTGATAAGCATTGTTACAGTCTTTAATTGTTGAAAGAATAATTTCTTGTGTCAGAGCAGGATTGTTGCTCGACACAAGGTGTGTTGAAGCAGTTGATACATATATTTGATTTGCTTTTAGATTTAGATTTGATTTAGACCTAAAATAAATAGATTTGATTTAGTTCCAAAATAAGTATTTTGGACTTTTATATAGGGATGTCAATGGGGCGGGGCGGGGCCGGGGGGACACTTCCCCATCTTTTTTCCCGCCATCAAATTCATTCCCCGTCCCCGTCCCCGATCTCCGTCACGGGGGAATTTCTATCCCCATCCCCGTTCCCCGCGGATCCACGTTCCTCGCGGGGATCCCCATAGATCCTACATTTATTCATTAATATTTTATTTTTTTAAAATGTTTATATTTTCTATAAAAATAAAAAGCACAAAGAATTCACATATTTTCTATGAAACGCTTCAACTTTTTTAGGGTCTAATATTTACATTTCTCTCTCTTAATAAATACATGAATATTTATTTATTTATTTTTATAAATAAACATAAAGGAAATGACTAAAAAACCTAATCTAAAATATATATATTAAATTAACTATATTAAAATAATAGTAGGGGGTTTGGTCCCGTCCCAACTCTCGGGAATTTTCTCCCATCCAGAAAATTCCATCTTTGGTTCCCATGGGATCCCCATTAACAGGTCCAAACTGACATCCCTACTTTTATAGTTTGAATTTTGGCTTAGAGAAAGCTAACATAAATCTATAAATAGAGGGAGTAACCCCTAATTTTGTAATCAATTAAGTTGTATTAACAAAATTTGCAGTTGCAAGTGAATAAGAAGTTTTCTACAATTTATGGGTAGAGAGAAACTCTGTAGAAATTCATTGTCTTCTTTTCTTTCTTTCTTTCATATTTTTATCGTTATTGTGTGGTGACAACAATCTTGTTCATCAAGATTGATATAAATTCATCATAGATTTTGGTGGATTTCCAACATTTGGTATCAAGAGCTCTCGTTAAGCGATCAAGGGAAGAAGAAGAAAATAAATGGCGATGAAGAACTCCACGCAACATTCTCTTTTACTTTTACTTTTTTAATATTACTTGTTTTGCGTTTTTGATCGTTTTGTTGAACCACCGTTTTTCAAAGGTACAAATGCGTTACTGAATAGGACTACTTTTTTTTATGCATTTGAATCGTTCAGATCTATGAGTTTTTATGTTATATTTTTTCTTAATCGTAGCTGTTTATGTTCAAGATTTTTGTTTACCATATGGCTTCTGAATCGAAAACTTTCCAACTGGTTGGTTCATTGATTCCACTGCTCGTTCTTCTTTTTTTGTTTGTTGAAATTTTAAGAAGCGTGATGGATGATAAAAAAAATTGGTCAAATGGTGTGAATGCGATTGACTTGGTTTAGATATTTTTGACACGGTAGAAAATTTTATGGTCAAATTGAATTTTGATTTTTTTCTACCCAAAAAAAATGTAGTGATGTTTAGTTTTTTCAGGGTGAAGAAATGGCTCCGCCAATTGAGACCCCAAACAAGGTTCAGAGCTCAACTTATTCCTCACCTCCGCCTCTTAATGAGAGGATCCTTTCATCCTTGACTAGGAGATCTGTTGCTACACACCCTTGGCATGATCTTGAAATAGGTAACGTGTTGGTGGTTTGATCACAATGTCCTGCTACTCTTTTTCTTTACTTATTTTGAAGTGTTGTAACATGTGTTTTTTCGACAATGTAGGCCCTGAAGCTCCCAAGATCTTCAACTGTGTAAGCATGCTGTACACCAACTAAAATGATGCTAAAGATGCTTGTATGAGGATATCAAAATTCGAAAAACTTACCTCTTGAAGCAAATCTGTAGAACTCGTATGAGTGCTTCCAGATGCAAAGTAATGATCCTACTAGCTTTCCTTGAACCTTCCTGAGTGTGTTCCAACTCCTAGCTTGCTTCGAAGCTTGCTGAATCCTCCTACCTGACTCAAGTTGTAGGTTGCTGGTTTTTAATGGAGGATGATGATGGAGGTGTTACAGAAGTTGTTCAAGGGTTTGAATCACTTTTATATGATGTATGTAAGGTGTTTGAATGATCAAAAGGAAAAACGCACGAGTGGATTTGAAGTTTGGTTGTTAAGGCTCAAAACTTGCACAAATGGAGTTTTCTTGAGGAAACTGAGTTTGGGATGATTTTGTGATGGATGGATGGTTGAAACAACATAAAAATGATGTTTATAAGGGGTTTGAAGCATTGGTTTTGTTAGAACTTGCAAGAATTGGAAGTTGGAATTCTTACATCTTTGGAACTTAGAAAACTTGCAATTTAAGAAAGAAGTGAGAAAACAAGTTTGTAGTTGTTTTGGTATGATTTCAAATGAATCATGTACCTCTATTTATAGGCCAAGAAGTTTGGAGATCAAGGCAAGCAAGAATTGAGATTTTTGGCAACTTGGCCTTAAGAGATAAGAAATGAATCTTACAATTTAATGCACATGGTTAAAATGGTAAACCATGGTTAAATAACTCAAGTGTTCTTAGCCTTCTCCAATTATGATATTTTGATATTTTTTATGCAACTTGGCTTCTAGAAGAGAACAAGGCAAGATTTTGACAAAATTGCTTGAAAAACTTTGCAAAAATGGCTTAAAATGCAAGTTTTGGACCTATAATGTCAAATTCTAAAACCCTAGCTCCACAAAATATGTTTTCATATTCTTGAACATTTTGGAAAGCTTGCAACAATATCTACAACTTTCATGTTGAAAGTTTTTCCTGAATCAAATTGAATCTCGGTGAAAAATGACAATGAAAATGGTGAAAAAAGTTGTAAAAACACTTGAAAATTTTTCTAACTGTTTAGAAAAATTCAAATTTTGACTTTTTGTTGACTTTTTCACATTTTTTTATTCTTGATGACCAAGTTGAATAATTTTAAATTCTTTTATGATTGGAAATTTTGAATTTCAAAGTTGACCAAAAAAAGTCAAAGTTTGTTTGGTCTGGACAGTTGACTTTTTGTCTGATAATTCAAATTTTCATTATCAATCAACCATGGCATTGGAGATGTTATGAACCAAGAAATTAGGTCAAGATATTGAGTTGGTGATATTGAGATCATGCTCCAAGAAATTAGGTTATGCATTGAGCCAAAAGTCAATGATGCACCATCCTCAATCAAAACTCTAATTTGGTCGATTCATGGTTGATTTTGAGGAAATGATGGGAATTCGAGGATCAAATGTTGATGATTGATGAAGATAGATCAATTGAGATGAATTAAGATTCAAACCTTGATTGATCACATCTTACACTGATGAGTGATTTTGATTCAAAATCATAATTAGGCTCAAGAAGCAACACACAAGTTATCTTGTTTTGCAATTTGTTAATGATGCAATGATGCATATGTGGATGATATGAGATGGTATATTAGGTAAAAAATTGGGGTATGACAATTAACAACAAGATTTATTATTTCGAAGATCTTGAGATCTCTGGCTCCGAAGTTCAACCATGTGGTAGTTGCCATAGAAAGGTCGAAAGATATGCCAACTCTGCCGAAGAAAGAGCTTAAAGGGACGCTTGAATATCATGAATAAAGAATGAATGAAAGAGTTGCAGGAAAGTCAAATAGTGATGTAGCTATGCAGGCTCAATCAACAAAAGATAAGAAAAGCAAAGGAAATTGGTTTGACAACAAAGGTAGAGGTGACTACAATAATTCGACTGGTAGAGGAAACCAGCACAAAGAAAACATGTCGAATAAGAGAAGACCGTACAAAAGCAACCAAAGAGGTGGAGTTCGAAAACCTGACAAGAGTTACATTTAGTGTTACAATTGTCAAAAGTATAGTAACCATTCGAGTGATTGTCTAGAGAATAGATGATCAAGAAAGTGATGCAAAGTTTTCAAAGTGTGAAGAAGATGAGATGTTATTGATGGTAACAACAATAGATGAAGAAAAACTCAAGGGTTAATGGTACTTGAATTCATGATGCTCATCACACATGTCTGGAAGGAAATATTGGTTTGTCAACCTAAAATCCTCAATGAAGAACATGATAAAATTTGCAAATGACAATACTCTAGCAGCTGAAGGTAATGAAGATGTTTTGATTATGAGAAAAGATGGAAAAAGGTCAGTAATTTTGAATGTGCTATATATTATAGGCATGAAGAGCAACTTGCTCAACATAGTTGGTCGAAGAAAAGATGATTAGAGTCGTTGATGCAAATGGAAGACTAATCTAAAGGCTCCTATATCTCATAATAGAACCTTCAAGATTGAACTTAATATGATGAAGCATCAATATCTTTCAAATGCAACTAGCGAACGAATGAATATGGAACTATCGACTTCCATCTCAAGATTTAAAAGGAAAAAGATGGTTTCATTGCCATAAATCAACATTCCAAATGAAGTGTGTGAGGAATGTGTCCAAGCCAATAAAAATAACTTTAGCAAGAATGCAAGTTGGAGGCTATTCTCAAAGTAATATACTCTGATGTACATGAACCAATCCAGGTGGAATCGTATGGAGGTAATAAGTACTTTTTCATATTCATAGATGATTTCAGTTGAAAATTATGGACTTACCTGATCAAGAAGAAAAGTGAAGTGATCGAGGTATTTGCCAATTTTAAGTCAATGGTCAAAAGACAAAGTGGTCGAAAGCTTAAAGTTTTGAGAACTAATGGTGGTGGAGAGTATGTATCGAAAGATTTTGACAAATTATGTGAAAAGAAGGGATTATGCTTTAGGTGGTGCCACCCTACACTCCACAACATAATGGAAATACATAGAGGAAGAATTGAACCATCGTGAATATAGTGAGAAGTATGTTGAAAGACAAGAATTTGCCTAAAGAGTTTTGGGTTGAAACTGTGTCAACTGCAACATATATTTTGAATTGATGTCCAATGAATAAGCTAGAAGGAATTACTCCAGAAGAATGTTGGTCTTGGATAAAACTAAGTTTGAGTCATCTTAAGGTATTTGGAGCTATAACGATCGGTTGAGAAGAAAACTTGATGAAAAGTCGAGTCAAATGATTCTAGTTGGATATCATTCGATAGGAGGTTACAAACTATTCGACCCAGTGAACAAGATGATTGTGATCAGAAGGGGCGTGATTATAAATGAACATGAAGAATGGGATTGGACTGAATATGTTAATAAATATTCAGTGAGAATCTTGCTTGAAGAACTAGAAACTCAAGTCGAAAGAGAAGTTCGACAAGAGGAAGTTAGACAAGAGGAAGTAAGAGATCAACCAAGTACAAGTACAACCATACCTCAGAGAACAAGACACATGTCATCAAGGTTGAAAGATAATGTGATTATATGTCGAACCTATAAATGCAACTGAAGCATTGAAGGATTCGAAGTAGGTGAAAGCAATGAACAAAGAAGTGAAGTCCATCAAGACAACAACACTTGGTCACTTATCGAATTGCATCAAGGCAAGAAGGAAATTGATGTCAACTGGGTATACAAAGTGAATATGAATACCAAAGGGAAATTAACTTGACACAAAGCAAGGCTCATGGAGAAAGGATTTATCTAGAAAGAAGGAATAGACTTTGATGAAGTTTTTGCATCTGTTTCTAAAATCGAAACAATTAGGTTGGTTGTTGGTCTAGCAGAAATAAATAGTTGGTACATATGTCAAATGGACGTGAAGTGTGCATTCCAAAATGGACCTTTAGACAAAGAAGTTTATGTTAAACAACTAGTTGAGTTTGTGAAGCATGACGGAGAGAGAAAGGTGTACAAGCCAAAAGCCCTATATGGATTGAAACAAGCTCCAAGAGCTTGGAATAAGAAAATTGATAGTTTTCTAAGGAAAGAGAATTTGTGAAGTGCACAATATATGGAGTATAAAAGAAGCAATAGTGAATTGCTTATACTATGTCTCTATGTTTATGACTTGTTAATAACAGTAGCAGACCAAGACTTCAAAGGTGATCTCAAAATTCAAAATATGGGTGACATTTCATATTTCATTGGCATAGAATTCTACAAGAGTAGTAGAGGTTTGATGATGCATCAAAGAAGATATGCAGGAGAAATTCTCAAGAGATTTGAGATGGAAGAATACAACTCGACTTCGACACCTGCAGAACCAAGATTGCAACTGACGAAAGATTCAGAAGAAGATGATGTCGACCCAACCCAATAAAGAAGATTTATTGGGTCATTAAGATACCTTTGTCATACGAGGCTTGACTTAGCATACAGTGTAAGTATAGACAATAGATTTATGTAGAAGCCAAAGGTATCACACCTAGCAAAGATGAAGAGGATATTGAGGTATCTGAAAGGAACTCTCGAATATGTCATTTCATTTCTAGCGGTGATAAAGGAAAAGAGTGCTAGTTAGTTGGATACATTGATTCAAGTTGGTGTATTGATGTTGAGGATCAAAATTTTACATGTTCATGTTAGGTGGTGCACGTTTCTTGGAGTTCAAGAAAAGAACCAGTAGTGGCATTATCATCATGCGATGCAGAATACATAGTTTATTCTCTTTGTGCATGTCCAGCAAAATGGATGGTGAACTTGGTCGAGGAGATAATAGGTAAAGATCATGTAGCAATTACCATGAAGATTGACAACATGCCATCTATCAAAAGAACCCGATAGTAGATGGAAGCAAGAACATTGAAATAAGGTTCCACTATCTATGAGAGTAGTGGTGATGGGAAGATGAACTTGGAACACTGGAGAATTGAGAATCATATTGCAAATATTATGAACAAAGGTGTGAAAGTCGAAGTATGCAGAAGACTAAGAACTGTGATGAATATAGATAGCTTAGACACAATGAATTAGGTGGTGTGTTGAAAGAGTAATTCCTTGTGTTGAAGCAACATTGTTGCTCGACACAAGGTGTGTCGAAGCCGTTTCTAAACACAAATTTGATTTGGTTTTAGATTTAGATTTGATTTAGATTTGATTTAGATCTAAAATAGATAGATTTGATTTAGTTCCAAAATATGTATTTTGGGCTTTTATAGTTTTGGGTTAAAGAGAAAGCTAACCTAAATCTATCAATAGAGGGAGTAACCCCTAATTTTGTAATCAATTAAGTTGTATTCACATAATTTGCAGTTGCAAGTAATAAGAAGTTTTCCATAGTTTGTGGGCAGAGAGAAACTCTGCAGAAAATCATTGTCTTCTTTTCTTTCTTTATTTCTTTCATCGTTATTGTGTGGCGATAACAATATTGTTGATTAAAATTGATAGAAATTCATCCTAGATTTTGGTGGATTTCCAACATTAACAATGTGATCGCGAGTTGAATCTTTAATATGTTTCATATGTTAAATGCATATGATACTTTGAGAAAAGACCTGATATATATATATATATATATATATATATATATATATATATATATATATATATATATATATATATTATCATTTGTATTTTAATTTGAAATGTATCATGGAATTTTCTATCAAGTATTAAATCAATCACAAAATAAAGCAGTTCTCAGATTGAGTGCAAAAGAATAACTATTAAGATTCTAAATGATAGAATTTTGAATAGGGGTGGACAATGGTTTAGATTTGACAGTTTCGAACCTAAAAGAGCCATCAATTCTGAGTCATGGGGTGGAATAACCAAGTCCATTTCCGTCCACTTTTAACTCGATTTTGCGGGTTAGGTTCATGTGTATGACATGTTAATTCAGATAGGTTGTTCGAGTTAATGAAATGTAGAGAAATATTAAGACAAATTATAATTGTAAATTTTTAAGAAACGAAACTAATAAATCATACTCATAAAATCAATTTAGTATCATCCAAAGAAAGACATATGACCAATACAAATTAAAAATAATAATAATTAACATCAAATATAAATATAATAATGAAATAAATAAATCATGTCAAATTTAAATATACTGATGTCGGTAATGCATATGGTGGTAATACAAATTGTGAACAAAATCAAGTAAATTATTAATGAAAATTTACTAAACAATTGAACTCTTCATCTATTTTGGATCAATGGCCTTGCCTCTCTATTAAACAATTTCTTTTCACCAATATGAAAAAAATACAAAGAAATAAAAGTTGAGGGATTAGAGTAAACAGATAGCAAAATAAATTAACTCGGCAGAATATACAGATAGAAAAATAAATTAACTCAGTAAACACATCATTCAATCCCTACAAACTGGTCTCTTAGGAATTTTCTGACATCGAATCAATTTCAACTCATTCATTTCCTTTGATATATGTTCAGTCAAGACGTTGATATTGCCTCGAATCTTATTTTGAAACCAAGAACTAGGATCGCTTTGATATTGCATGCTAGGGATGGACATCAGTCAGTTTGGTTGGGTTCGGGCTCAAAATGTCAAACCGTTTGAAACCGTGGATGCATTATCTAAACCCAATTCTGGCTGAATTTTATATCGGTTTGATTGGATTTGGTTTATCGGTTAATTGATCTTTAATGTCGTAATAAAGTTCAGCTACAATTTAGTTTTTTTAATAAAGCAACAGTGAATAAAAATTTGGTTATACCAAATATAACATAATCCAAATTAAGACAATTTTGCATCCAACAACTACATACTGTATCATACTGTTAAGACCAATTTAGAATGCTATCTTTAATACAATGGTCATCATCTTACAAGTTGGCAGTGAAAACCATAATACATAAAAATCAGAAGTATAAGAGGGCCTTCATAGTTGCTAAGGCTTAAATGATAATATGAGTTAAGTAGTCTAACCCGCTTGGATAGTTGGAGACACCAACTGAATGTAGTAACGGTTCAAGAACATCCATGCTAAAAATACCTTTTGCAATCTCAACATATCATGAACTATGATAATTTTTATGGATCTGTAAAATAACAAACAAACAAGTTTTTGTAGCAATTTCTATGTTTAATTTCAAGTACAATTTCAGTATAATTTCAATGTTATTTTTATAGTACTTGGAATTTTGAATGAATTAGTTCTAGAGATGCAAACTGTCCACAGTCAAGTATTGTATAAAAATATGTATTAGAAATTAATACAGTAGTACAAGAGATGCAAGTTATTTCATAGATATTATAAGTTTTTATACAGTTTTCATTTCTAACAAAATATCCATAAAAATCTTATGAACATTGATATTGGATGCAGACTGTATAATTTCTATGAACATTGATATTATACCTTGACATTAGATGTTAACTTATAAGTTTGCATCTCTAGTACTACTATATTAGTCATTTGACTATATTAATTACTACTATATAAGTACTACATTCAAGTGTATTCTGTAAAATTTCAATGTAAGTTAAGACCAATTTCGGTAAGTTATACCTTGAATCAGCTTTAGCAGCAACAAAATTGAAAACAACTTTGCTTCTGAAAAATGAGTTTAACATCTATAACACGGATGCACTTCAAACAGAATGACTAAATCAAGAATCACCACCTCCAATAAATACAATAGTGGAGATCAAATATAGTGTTGGTCTTTAACCAATCAAGGAAGTATGGTGGGATAATATTGATTGGAAAAATAGCAAGCGTACTATTTTGCCTTTTAAAGTAATAATAGGGAAATTCTCCGAATGTCGATCTGAAGGATTGTGTATAAGTATTGAGTTAAATCCGTGGTTCAATTAAACAAAAACTTAACTTGGGGTTTTGTTTGGAAATTATCACTTAACGGTATGTAAAAATAAGCAGACTATAAATTTAGCTTTTTCACAAATATTATGAACATGTTAGGGTAAGGTGTGTGATTTTCCCTATAATAACCTTGAATCTTGATTTATTCAACAAGTTCAAAATATTCAATTACCAGATCTTTAGTTTATTTTCCCCTAAGTCCTTAGTGGGAAAAACTTTGATCATTCATCCTAAAACTCAGGTTCTTAGAGAATTATGATGAAATCAAGCCTTGGTTTTATCAAGATTTAACCGATAACTATAGGTATCCCTAGTCCTAGGTGATATCTACTATAGTTTAAATGTACAAAAACCTTAACAACCGCGGCCAAGCTGATTGTTAACCGTAAATCAATCCTTATTAGTCCGATAAAGAAAGCGTTAAAAACCTTGTACGGACAAATTGAATATAAAAAAATGTATTACTGAAATTAGAAATTCAAAGTCATTACACGATCAAATCAGGGACATCCCCTAGCAATGGGGGTTTAGCTACTCATACTTTTCAAATAACACAAAATATATATTATAGGCATTCGCAGTATTGAAATGAGAATTGATCTTCAATCGTTTTCTAACACCCTATTTCCTTAACGAATAATTTAATAGAAACCAGAGTAAATTAAATTCAAAATCAACACCAACAATTGGATGCTACATTCTTCAAAAAATAAAAAATTGCTCAAATATAACTAATGGATACATAACACCACTTTGGTTGAATCTATAACATTTTCAACATAGTCTCAACATCAACTTTATTATCTCCATCAACATTTTAATTAAAAACGAAACAATAAATAACAAAATGGAAAGGAGTTCATATTAATCCAACGTAATATTCAAACCAAAACAATGCAATAGTAAAACAAGAGTTCAACCCCCCGAAGTTATGTATCAGAGTATTTACAATAACTCTAAATAAGAAGAGTAACATCTTCTGGACTCCGCAACTTGGACTACTCTTGATTATCTGCACATTACCCACGTAGAGGAAACATTCTAACAAAAGGGTGAGATATCATAACAATATAACAAGTTATATAATTATAAGTAAATAACAAGTAAATCATGCAAGATTCCAAGTTCGACAATCATTAGTACACAACTCCAACACGTTTACAATTCAACAAGTTCATTAAATGCAATGCGATAATGCATATACATGTAGTACCATCAAATCTTATGATGATGTTTTTATCATCGGTTGTTTTAAAAACAATGAAGTCGCCACCTAATTTTATTTGTTCTAAAAGACGGAAAATATAGATAAAACCACGAGAGATGGATAAGGTGGTCGTGACCAAAAGACATAGAATCGAGTCGGTTATGTAAGGGAAGGTATTAGCACCCATCCATCGTACTCGATGGGACCCGTTTAGTTCTAAGTGTTTGTGTGTGTGTTAAATTGCTAAGTTCATGAGTTAAGATCGAGAAATAAAAAACGGGGTTTATTTATTATTATTTTGAGTTTGGCACGGTTTCAAACCACGTATTCTCTTGTGCAATAGGAAAGTCAAAACTCTAGTTCCTCTTAAAAGGTTTTGAATTGGTTGTGTTGATTTTATAAGAAAAATCGTATGCTAGACATTTCAACCTTGAACTTGGACTTGTTTAGTTTGTTTGAAAAGCTTAAGTCCTCGTTCGTGTTTGAAATGGCTATTGCACACTCTTTGTAAGAAAAGAGTTTGATGATCGCATATGAGCGAAAAAGATTTGAGTGATTTGGATTGATTTTAAGTGGGTGAAAAGTACTGAACAATAGGACTAGCATCCTACGATTCAAACACTAGAAACAAGAGGAGCTCAATGCTCAACGAGTCTTCTATTATCCCAAAGTTTTTTCTTATGAAAGAGTGAAGTGAAACAAAGTTCACGTTATTAAGAATTTTTAAACAATTGGACTAGCATCCAACGATTTAAAGATTCGAAGTTCATTTTTTACAAGTGTTTAAACAATTGGTCTAGCAACCAACGATTTAAATACTTGAGTTTTATTATGAAAAGAAATTTGAAAATGTACTCGACGTTGGATCGAGGTTTGTAAGTTAATTATGAAAGTGTTTTAGATGGGGTTTTGAAAATGATTTTGAAAAGTGAAGGACCTTCACAAGAAGTTTTGAAAAAGATTTAAGTTTAAAAGTTGGAAAGAAAACATCTTTGAAAAGTATTAAGAAATACTTAAAATGTCTCATTTTTTTGACTTAATAAAAATATAATCAAAAGAAAATATTTTTGATTTTTTTGACATAATCATAAAATAGATATATTAAATGACAAGTGTGCAAAAAATCATCTCAAAATGAGAAGTTTTGGTTGGTTTTTGAAAATGTTGAAGTTTGATAGAAAATGTGAAGAAAACAAGTAGTAAAAATTTGATTTTGGTCCTAAGGAGGTTTGAACTCAGGACCTTTGGCTTAGAAGTGAAGATTTTACATTGATCCATTTGTTTGACTTGTCATTTAATCACCTTGTTTAGAAGGAATTTTTGAGAAAAAAGAAAGTTTGAAAATGTCCAGAAATTGGACTTCTGAAGGGTTCAGAAGTTGGCTTGCTTCTGGAGGATCAGAAGCTAGCTGGCTTCTGGAGCGTGAAAAAGAGATTCTGGAGTGCTTTGGCAAGCAACTTCTGGGGCGTGAGAAGACTTCTGGATGCAGATTCTGGGCATGAGAAGGAGCGCATTGCTTCTAGAGGAGTTAGAAACATGTTGGAAAGCTTGCTTCTAAGGGTAGAAGCATTAGAAGCTTGAAGCTTCTAGAGATAGAAGTACTAGAAGTACTTCTGGATAGAGTGTAAATGGAGAGCTTCTAGGGGTAGAAGCTTTATAAGTACTTCTGGAGGGTTGAACCTCAGAAGTGCTTCTGAAGAAGCAAGCTTCAGAAACTTGCTAAGCCTTTTTAAAAAGGTTCGAGGGGATTCGAACCCTGGACCTTGAGGCGAAGGAAAATGTTAAGGCGTGCTGGCTTTACAACTGGGGTGGCTATACATCCGTTGTTTTAACTTAAACTACAAATATATATTTTAAGTCCAGCTTCAGAAATTGGAATTCAAACTTCATCTTCTTCGCTGGACAGCGCGCAAACCATAGCCATGGATGATTCGTGTATCTTCATTTCTTAATCAATTTTAAAAGTTCAAAATAGAATTTTGTCTAGATTTTCATCACGATTTTGAACATGTATCTTGTTAAAATTATTAATCAAATATGAACACGAATTTTAACAATCCCAATTTAAACCCTAATTGAAAAAGTGATTAATTCTTTGAACTCAGTTGATTTTAGTTTAAATTAAGGATCCAGATAGCTTTAGTGATTGAATATCTACATTTTCCTTTTCAATTTTAAAGCTATAAACGCGTGAATGAAGGTATCAAAGTTTGAAAAACTCACCTCTTGGTATGAAATACCAGTTCGAGCTAGGCAACTTCCAGGTGTAAAATAAGGATTGTTTTAGCTTCCCTGAACTTCACTAAGTGTGTTCCTACTCTTAGTTTGTCCTGAGGTTGGCTGGAACTTTCTGACCAATTCAAGTTGCAAGTTGCTTAATTTGAAAATGGAAGATGGTGATGGAGCTGCTCCAGAACTTGTTTAAGTGTATGGACAGTCTCTATATGATGTATAGGATGTGTTTGAAGTGAGAAATCAAGGCTAGCATGAGTAGTTTTCTACTTTGAAAGTTTTGGCTCAAAACTTGCACAAATGGAGTTTTGTGTAGAAAACTACTTTTTAGCTTGTGTCTTGATGGTTTTAAGTTTTAAACTACTTCTAAATGATGTTTAGAACATGTTAGAAACTTAAGTTTGCTTAGATTTTGCAAAGCTTGAAGATTGCAAAATTTCCCTCTTTGAACTTTGAAACTTGGAATTTAAGAAAGAAAGAAAGCTTGATTATGATAGCTTTGGTGTATTTTTTGAATGAATTAGGAACCTCTATTTATAGGCAAAGGATTCTGAAATGTCAAGGCAAAATAAGATTAAAAGAGCTTGCAACTTGGAGCTTAAGGCTTAAGAAAGGAATATTCCTTCATTAAATGCAAATGGAATCTTCTTAATCATTGCTAAAAAAACTCAAGTGTTTTTATCCTTTCCTAGCAATTTCCATCAGATTTTTTTCTCTAAAATCCTATCTTGTTTAGTGACAAGGCTTCTAGAAGGGAGAAAGTTACAAAATAACTTGTAACTTTGATGCATGATTTTGGAAATCCATGGTTTTGGAGCTCTATGTTTCAAAATCAAAACCCTAGCTAGACAAAGTATTTTGCAAGTTCTTGGACTTTTTAGAAAGCTTGTAACAAGACCTACAACTTTCATGTTTTGAGTTTTTCTTGAATCCAAATGGATCTAGGTGAAAAATGGCCAAGAAAGTGAGGAAAAACCATGTTTCTTAACACTTGAAAATTTTTCTAATTCAAATCTTGACTTTTTGTTGACTTTTTCATATTTCTTGATTTTTTATGATCATGATGGATTATTTGAAATGATTTTATGATTGAAAAAGTTTGGACTTGAAAAGTTGACCAAAAGTCAAAGTTTGACCTGTTTTTTGAGCAGATGAATTTTCATCAGATGGTTCAGAATTTGTCTGATGAAGAAACATGGATTTTACAATGTTTTGAATCAAGAAATTAGGATAATATGTTGCATTGAATATGTTAAGATCAATATTCAATAAAATAGGTCATCCATTGAGCAGAAAGTCAATGATTCACTATCTTCGATTAAAACCCTAATTGGTCGATTCAAGGTAGATCATGAGAAAAAGTTGGGAATTTGAAGATCAAATGTTGATGATTGATTAAGATAGATTAATTGAGGTGAGTGGAGACTCAAACCCTAATTGAACAAATGAAATTTTTGATAAAATCCTAACTTTGACTTTAGGAGCACACACACGATCTATCCTATTCTAAAACTGTTAGTGATGTAATGATCTTATGAGAAATATAAGGGAATAAAGTCTTGATCTTGTGCACTTTCAAAAGAGTGTATTCCTTGAAAAAGGGATGTCTCATGATCACTCCTTATAAACACAAACTCAAAAGTCGTTTCCGGAAGTTGAAACCCTGAGCTTAGGAGGGTAAATTTTGGGGTGCGTCACCTCTCCAACAAATTTTCATATATGCTAGGGCATAAGCCCTCAACAATTGCCAATATAGGCCAGAGCATAAGCCCTCAACAAGTTACCAACATAGGCCAGAGCATAAGCCCTCAATGATGTATAAAATGCGACATGCTACAACCACCATTATGCAATTACAAGATAAGCATCAACATCATGTCAATTTCAGGCCAGCATTGGCTTCTTAGAACTTCAATATCACTTGTAGATTCTTCGCACATCATGGATACAACAACGACACAATTATTTCCAACATATTTGGATCACAACACACATGATATACACCTTAGTAGAAATTATTTCCGTTAAATATCAATCTACTGCGATAAAGATAAATTTCATGTTATAGAAAATATTTTTATCTTTCTAACGGTCTGAACGACATGCCAAATGGACACCCGAGTCAAAAGTTATGAATTTTTAAAGTTCTGATAATTTGCTAGTTTCAGCAAGGTAACAAGTTACCCTATAATGGTAATCGGTTACTTCACTAAGGAGTAACCAATTTTTCAAATTTTGATCGAGGTAACCAGTTACTTCATTGAACCGGAACCAGTAACCCCACACTTTGACGAGGTAACCGGTTACACCATACTGGTAACCGATTACTTCGCTGTTATAGGGCCAAAATCTTGAAAAAATGTTGCTACAAGATTATTCACTTTTCACCCAAAAATCCATTTTCCAAACACACAAAAAAAATCTAAATCACGTGATTAACAATCCACATCAAAAAAATCAATTCTAACACAATCATCATACCAATTTCACCATTCAAAATCATATTTTTAACAACCAATTCAACAATCCATTTACCAAAACCTAACATGCAAACCTTCATCTACCTATAGTTATACCACCTTGTTAATTTTTTTATTTTAGGATTGGCTCAATTTTTATAAAACAAATAATAGCAGCAATAATGTAATGTAAAATAATATGTATAAACTTGCTAAGAAGAACAGGTACAACAAGAAGTCCTATTGAAATTTCAAAACATGTTGGGTTGAACTCATTCCACAACCGGAACAACATGTCAAGAAGATGTCCTATGAAGAAGCATTCGATATCGCCAATAATGAAATTCAATTTTGATTTGAATTATGCAGAATATTCAGAAAATATTATGCATCATATATTTCTACATAAGGAGATTATTTAGTAAACTAAAGATTGAAAACCTTTCTTGAGGCAGAAGTTTCTGCAATTCGTTATAATTAATGAAGTTGTAAATAGAAGGGTATAGGTTATGAAGAGAAGGGCTTGTAACCTAGTTTAGTACCTAGCCAAGAGTATCAAAGATGTAATCATTAGCGCTAGATGTTGTGAATCACCCGGTTTGTGGGATGGTCACCATACCCTTCGAAACTTATAGGTAAGAGGCAGTATGTATTGTTCTTGGAGGAAGCTTTGAAGAAACTCCAAGGTGAGTCCTTAGTTAGGATCAAAGCTAACAAACAGTGAAGTTTGGCTTTGAGACTTAGCTAGATTGTGATGGAAGCGTGTCTTCCAAACTGTTTATCTGTGTCATCAGAATGTAAGTGGGGTTTTCATATCTAGGGATATCTAGGTAGAAGGGTCATTAGGTAGTGATTAAGTGAGTATATATTCAACTGGTGTGTTGGTTGTAGGGTCTATGAATTAATACTACTAATAGTGAACTTCATCCCTAAATTGGTAGCGTCTAGACGTATGTGTGTTTGCACCGAACTAGGTAAACAATTATGATGTGTTATTTATCCTTTTAGTATTGTTTTACTTTGCATGTGTACTTATGTCAGATCAGATGTCTTGACATCTTTATAAAACATTTAAATCTGTTGTACCAGAATTTCAATTGGTATTAGAGCAAGCATCCTGCTTTATTTCTAGGTGAGATCCTGGGAAGATACTTTCTGGTATCATGGGAAAAAAGAAGATTTATACTGAAAATTTGTTTGAACGAGGTTGGTTCATATTATTGTTTCAATGGTCCCTTGAAGTGGGGGAGGGTGAACCATTTATGACAGGTTGAGTGCTATCCAGGTTGAAGGTGTAAGGCATAATAATAGGTAGCATGATATTATGCTTGTTTTGTTTTCAAACCATGGGTAATTAGTTATCATCGGCTTTGTGGTGATTATGTATAAGGGTGACTAAGCCATGGCTGAAGATTGTTGAAGAGTTGTCTTTTTTGTCTATTTTTTGTTGCATTTGTATCTGATGGAAAACTCCCAGTGTTTGGTGAGTTCCATGGAAAGATGGTCTACAAGATGTTGGAACATCCCATTATCATGGTGTGAAGAATCCTATTGCACTAAAGGTTGGCATAATTGATGCTTTGGGTGCTAAGAAAATATGTTATGAACATATATGTTTAGAATATTCTCCTGGTCTGGAAGAGGAGGCATCTGGGAGATTATATTGCCACTTATTGGATTATTTTATCTCTGGTCCAAGTAAGTAGGCATGCGTGTTGAGCTCAATTTTTGAATGGTGATTTGAGCCTTTATGCAAGTTAATCTCAAATGTCCAGGACATTCTCTTTGCCATCAAGAAGTCATTCAAATTTAAGGAGCTAGATTTTTGAATGTCTGATGGTGTCTTCATATATTTGGAGGAATATGTTACAAATAACCATTATTATTTATCTATATGCAAAAGAGATCGTCCCAAGCTTAAAGGACGTGGTAAAAGCAGAAGTATTGGTGGTACGATGTTGGTTCTATACCCTGGAGTATGTCCAATTACATGTTAGATGGAATTTCCTCTTAAGGTAAAGTAGGATGGCATGTTACACTTGAAAGTCATAGGGGATTTCTGGTTATTATGCTTATCAGAAGAAAGCTCTTAAGGTGTGTAGTGTGTAGGGTATTGCATATGCTCATGGTCTGATCCTGGAGGTTAACGTGGTACAAGTGTATTATCTAGTGTCCCCTACAAGAGTTGTGTATGGACTTCCATTAATTTTGACTCTATAGCCACGATAAATGGTAAATCCATATATTTCAGACTGATTTTTGAACTGATGTTGGAACATCATTTCAAATCTTCGTCTTTTCAGCAAAGAAAAGTTGTTTTGACCAGGGTGGAGTATAGAGTTGAGTCACTGACCAAATATCATGTGGTGTGTGGTATGGATATATTACATGTCTGGAAGTTGTGATGAAGAATCCATTTGTGTTGGTGTTTCTCAACCAAGTGTGAGAAGGTGGCTATATCTGATGTCTGTCCATCTTAGAGGAAACTGTGAAGATAATGCTCTGGTAATAAAAATATGCATATGACTGCTTTCAAATACTCTGTTTGGAGATGAATAATTGTAGGATGTGTTCATAAAAAATCATGTTCAGAATAATATGATTCAAACAACGATTGGGTATGTGTTAATCTTCACAAGTTTATGATGTGTGGTAGCATCATTTGTTGTGAAGATACGATCCTCTGGTTAAGATGTGTATACAAATGATGACAAATATCTTGACGGGAGATGTATATTTGTTTGATGAATGTGTGATAGTCTGCAATTTGAACTCCTTGAAGCAGAAAGGATGTGAGAGGTCATGTCTTCTTGGTATTCAGGCTTCTGTGATAACCTGAATAAGCTGCACTGGTTATGTTGCTTTTGAGCTTATTAAAAGACCCTATGTATAACAAGTCCTTTGGATAATGAATCAAGAAAAAAATGATGAGTTCTATGATGTGGATAAGATAATGTTCTATATGATGGTGTAAAATCATGGTTGTTGAAGATATCAGATTGTGTTGAAATAAAGTTGAGGCTCAACTTCATCTTAAGAAGAGGCATCTCTAGTCATATGGATTGGAATGTACAGATTCTGATCTTGGTGATAGTAGTATGTTATGACATTACATGACTTTTTTGGGATGAAAAAGAGTATCACACAAGGTGATTTGATTAATATGCTTGTTTATGATGTGGTTTCTTCTACTACGAGTAACAGAGTGTGGCAATTTGAATCTTGTATTGCAAGCGAACTAAGAAAATTTGGTTTCAAATATGTGAGAAATTCCAAATCAAGAGTGCTTGTGGTATTGTGAGGACTTTATCACGTGTGTCTATGTTGTGTATATAATTTAGGATGTTTGGAGTTATCCCAAAAGATCTAGTATATTTGGATCTGTAAAAGTTAGGTTTGATTTTACAGTATATGAAGGTGTTCAATAGGGGTGTTCACCCATACGTGTGAAGTGACTTCCCTCCACTGAGAGAGTATGAAGACCTGCTTGTGTACTTGACTTGTGCTCAAATAGTTATATTCAGCAGGAGCATATTTTATCCTTGATAAGGGGAGTCAAATGAATGTCTATGGCTTGTTGCTGCAGAAATTATGAAACTTGGGTGTGGTTCAAGCCTGTAAGTATTGTGATGTTAGACTACATGTCGTTACATTTAGATGCAAGGGTTAGTTGTTTATATCCTTAACTGGGTTTGTGTGATACTATCCAAGAGAATCCAGTCTGTACTACTACACTCCAAGAGAAAATATGGTTTGTCTGCAAGAACTTATATTTCTCTGCAGTGGTTGATATGGCCTAGTGTATGGTCTGTCTGAGATACTACTTGTGATGTTTTGAGCTGAAAGGAGTACATTTGAAGTCTAGTGGGAGACATTGTGTTCATGATCCCGTGCTTATGGATGAGTCTGGAAATTATGTTAGAATATGTTGATGAAAAAGACTATTTGCTACTGATTAGTGGCTGCTATTGAGGGGGGAAATTTATCCTCTATTATTGATATCAAGTGTGAGGGGGAGTTCATACTGTTCTGGATTAGGGTACCCTGAAGATAATATCTTTTGAGATCCTTTTGTAAGATTGGAGAGTTTGTTAAAGGAATTTAGGAGTTTGTTAAGGGCATGGATGGATATAAGTCCCTTGGATAATGATTATAGAACCAAGGAAGATAGTTTTGTAGATTGGTTGATGTTCCAAACGATGTTGGAACATCACTTTTGCTGATAGTTTATTAAAAGGACATGGGACTGTGAATCTAAATATTCTAACTCCACATTAATTAGTGGCAGTTCTGCCTATAGTGTTGAATAAAGAGATGTTGACGAAGTAGTATGCTCAGACAATGCATAACTAATGGATTGTTTTAGAGACTTCACTAAGTATCATCAACTACTAGTGAAGGGTTTATATAGAAGAATGGTTAATCTACAAGTTTATTAAAGGGGAAATTCTTCTGTGGGATAGTCTGAATCTTAGTGAAGCCCATAAGTACTCTAAGAAAAAGTTGATGATTGATTTCAGACTATAGTTGCATGACATCTTATCTATCCAAAGAGTTATAAAAATTTGTGGATACTCAAGGATACAAATCAGAAGTGTCCTTGAAAGATTGACCATACTGAGGGAGTCAATACTCAAAAGGGTATGTGAAGAGATAACCCATAACTGTGAAAGCATGAAGACTCGTATGAGGGAATGTTTAACCTTTCATCTTCAACTTGAGAATTATCTAATCATGACAAAAGGATTCATGTGGATATCTATATGAGGGAATGATGTCGAAGCAACATGTTGTGACATTGTGAAGTTATGGAAAATCTTAACACGGCATGGTTATATCTCACTATGCGAAGTTGGATAAAGATCAGAAGGTCACATATCATTTAAAAGATGCATGGGAAGTCTGAGAGAATTTATTCTAAAAGACTCTTTGAGAGTCTATATTATGAAGAGTTGTCACAAATGTGATATTTTGATATCTTAGTATATGTTACTAAGTCTGTGTGAAAGAAGAACACTTAGTATCCAGAATGGACAGGTGGTTAATCGTGTAAAGCATCTCTGATTGGTTGGAGAAGAGGTGTTGATCACATGATATCAGAAAACAATATTTTCCTAAGTGTCAGGACATGTTCCTAGATGATCAACAAGGATAGAGTGACCTATGTGTTCAATAACGTGGCTGTGAATAAGGGAAGAAAAATTTGTCTGACTATGCATTTATTGGGACTGATTATTTTCATTAGAAACAATCTAGAGCTCTTAAAGGTGTTCAAATTATCTTGGACGGTGCACATTGATTCATGTATCAGTTTCTATCCTCAATTAACGTGGACTTGACCAAGAATTAAAAAATGTTAGTTCCTAAGAATGTGCTCTGCTATTTATAGAGGCTTCTTCTATCCTCTACTGTCAAGTGAGTGTTTTCCTTCATCACCACAATAAGTTTTGTTCGGGTTTGGGTAAACTGTGCTTGGGTATGGTTTTGTGAGGGCTTCCTTTGTCAAATTTTGGCCAAAAAGGGGGAGTAAGGTTGTCTTGCTCAAATGTTCAGACAAAAGATTGTGAGATTGTGTCTACAAATATTGTCTAAACATGTCGTATCATGTTCCTATTTTGAATTCCTTTTGTCACCTGGGATCTGATTTATGAACACAGTTGTGACCTGTGTTCTGAGTTACCAGAGGTAGTGGTTGATTTGGATGGACCCTTGGTTGTTGATTTAACAACTAGTAAAGGTCACGTATTCCACCATTGGGGGTTTCTAGATTGAGGGGGAGAACAAGTTGTCTTCTATATAGTATAATTGTAGGCATATTTCTTATAGTCTCCTGCTCGTACATTAACAAGGGAAGTTGTCCTTCAAAGAGCTGAACAATCAAGGAATCAGTCCCAACAACATCTACGTTAACAAAGGATACTGTAATCTTCTTCGTCGTGTGCATCTACCAAACTTCAGGACTTTCCTTCATTTTATCCTGCATGTTTGGTGTTGATTCAATGGAGATTCTTCAGAGTGCTGCAAAGAAGATGTTTAACAAGATGTTGAGAAGAGGTGTTGAACACATTATGCCTAACTCAAACATTTGGAGAGATCCAATAAGTTCATACACTTTCATCTCTAATCGGTGGAAGAAGAGGTGTTGATCACATGAAATAAGAAAAAAATATTTGATTAAGTGTCAAGACATTATTCAGGACATGTTCCTGCATGATCAACAAGGGTGGAGTGACGTATGTGTTCAATCACGTGGTTGTGAACAAGGGAAGAAAATTTTTTCTGACTATGCATTTATTAGGACTGATTATTTTCAGTAGAAATAGTCTAGAGCTATTAAAGGTGTTCAAAGTAGCTTGGTCGGTGCACATGGATTCATGTAGCCGTTTTCCATCCTTAATTAACGTTGCTTTGACCAAGAATTAAAAATCGTTAATTCCTAAGAAATTGTTATGATATTTATAGAGGCTTCTTCTATCCTCTACTGTCAAGTGAGTGTGTTCCTTCATCACCATAATGAGTTTTATTCTGGTCTGGGTACATTGTGCCTGGGTCTGGTTTTGTGAGGTCCTCCTTTGTTAAGTTTTGGCCAAAAAGGGGGAGCAAGGTTGTGTTGCTCAAATGTTAAGATAGGAGATTGTGAGATTGTTCCTACAAATATTGTCTAAACATGTCGTATCATGTTCTATCATGTTCCTGTTTAGAATTCCTTTTGTGATCTATGATCTGAGTTATGAACACAATTGTGACATGTGTTCTAAGTTACTAGGGGTGGTGGTTGATTTGGATGGACACTTGGTTGTTGATTTAACAACTAGTTAAGGTCAAGTATTCCACCATTGGTGGTTTCTAGATTGAGGGGGAGAACAGTTTGTCTTCTGCTATCTTCTTCCTTGTCTGCATCAACCAAACTTCAGGACTTTCCTTCCTTTTATCCTGCATGTCTGGTGTATATTCAATGAATATTCTTCAGAGTGCTGCAAAGAAGATGTCGAACAAGATGTTGAGAAGAGGTGTTGATCAAATGATGACTAACTCAAACATTTGGAGAGATCCAATAAGTTCATCCACTCTCATATTTGATTGGTGGAAGAAGAGGTGTTGATCACATGAAATAAGAAAACAATATCTGACTAAATGTCAGGACATTATTCAGGACATGTTCCTGCATGATAAACAAGGGTTGAGTGGCGTATGTGTTCAATCATGAGGCTGTGAACAAGGGAAGAAAAATATGTCTGACTATGCATTTATTGGGATTGATTATTTTCAGTAGAAACAATCTAAATCTATTAAAGGTGTTCAAAGTAACTTGGACAGTGCACATTAATTCATGTAGCAATCTTCAGAACCACGTCTTCAGATTCTTTAAGCACTTAGTCCTTAGAACCCTTTGTCTTCTAAAACTTGAGTCTTCAACATCTTGACATAAGTTACATTTCTGTCTATAGAACTTCTGACTAGTTTATTTATACGAACGTATCAGAGTAACTTCAAAATCTTCTGAAGCTTTTCTTTGCTACTTGTTCAGCATAACCTTTGTAGCTTAGAAGTGGAATGTATTCTCTTCTAACGTCTTGGCCACGCCATTCATTAGAACCAGAACCTATTTATTTATCTTAAAAATACAACAAACATTAAAGTAACAAAAATTGTTCACTCAAACATACTTTTTTTTATCATCAAAACTCATAGACATAATCACAGTAACCAAATGTTTTCTAACAATCTCCCCCTTTTTGATGATGACAAACCCATGTATTTTGATGACACAATTTTGTTCAATATCAGAATAAATTTAAACAAGACAAAGGTAAGGACTACTTAACCTTTACACGAAAACACCCCCAAAATCACAGACTTGGTGAAAGATTAGAACTTCTGACTAAGGACCATCTAAGAAACAACTCCCCTTGGTTCCAACAAATCAGATGAAGGATCTTGAGAGTCTTGATTCTAGAAGACACAAATTCTCAACTGAGAACTTGAACTTTAATTTCATTCAGACAAGTTCCAAAATCTCCAGTTAGAATTTGACTTCGGACTAACTCTTTCAGAGTCTAGTGTAAGGAGTCAGATGCACAAACTTTCTTCAGATTCTTGAATCCTTTAAGCTTTATCTTCCAAATAGCATATATCTTTACTTCTTAACCTACTTTGAATGCTTAGTTCACTTGTTTAGAGTTCCTTGGTTATTTCAGTCAAGCACATGTCAGTATTAAAATGCATGTTATATAGATTATCCTTGCTATGACATACTCATCAAAATCTTTTGTATTTCTCCCCCTTTTTGACATCATCAAAAAGTTTAAGAAATTAATATAAATTATGGTAATAACTGAAATTATAATTTCATTAATTGAAGGATACCTATTACATAGAACAAGATCAGCATGAACAAATAGAAAAACTATAAAAAAACTTAGATTCTTATGGAATTTAAAAACATGAGTCGAAAACACTTAATCATCAAAATCCTCTACTTCATCCACCCTGACGCATATTTCTTCAGCCAATGCCCCTTTTGGTCCATTAACTCTTAATGCCTCCCAGATTCTTTCATTAACCATAAGATCCGAAAAAATTCTTCCATATGGAATAACAAATTCAGGATGAGCTCTGGTGGCTTCAATAGACTCTTTCAAATGATTGAAGATGGTTTTTGGAAGGTCAATATTAAAATGATAAGATAGAAGAAACACAAATATTTTGTCATTATGAGTTAAACTTCTAATGCCTTTAGCACGTGGACGAAGATTGGACAGCATGAATCGAACCAAAGTTGCGGAGTTGGAAGGAGGGTCTTAGGATTCGTGGGTTCACGAGGAGCAGAAGTATCATGAAGAATCATTAGTTTATCAAATTGCCCAAAATCATATTGATAGTTTTCAATAGTGACTCCAGATGAAACACACCCAGTGGCGTTGACAATAGAGGAGAGGGTGATTACAAAAGGAAGACGAAATTTCTCAGACCAAATAGTGTTTCCATCCTCACTAATTCTGGCAAACTTCCAGAATTATTTTACTAGGACTGTAAAGATGGGTTCATTAAGCATAGAAAAGTAGCCAGACCAATTTTGGACTTGCATACTCTTTCATCACCGAGAAAGGTTTGGACAGCCATTTGGGAAAAGAAGGAAGTTGAGAAGATATGAGTTAAAGAAATCAAGATTTACGAAATAGCTTGAGAGTGATAAGATATTGAAAATTTTTATTTATAAGCAAGAAAATAAAGGATAGTGGGAAGCGATTGATATTCCTAAGTCCCAACTAGGTTATAATTCCCTAGAGCCGATTAGGGGAGCAGGTTTATGAAAAAGACAAAATAACGATTAAATTTATTTAAGAGAAAATATTGTCATTTTAGGATGAAGAGTTCAACCAACTATTTTCTTAAAACGTGGGAACATTCACTTACAGACGTTAAAGATTTGATTTTATACTTGTGCTTTTAAAACATATGAGAACCAACATTAAATGTTTTAGTTACTTTATAATGTTTTAACTACGAGCCATGTCACGTATTAAGTACATATTAAGTAAGAAAAGACAAATATAAAAAAGAGATAAAAAACTTTATTTAATAATAAGAAACAAGCATACATAATTTAAAGATGAAAATAGATAAAAAGACACAACAACACATGAGGCCATAAAAGGAGAGATAAGAAAATATTTCCCTAGCCACTAAATACTTCACATTTTCCTTTTAATAGATAGTCTTCAGAGTGGTTTTCAGGACCATCCTCTACCAACATTTCCTTGATTGAGTCCACTATTCCATCCTGGAAGATAACTTCAGACATAATTCTCCCATAAGGAATGTAGGATTTAACCTGATATTTGGACTCATTAACGAATTTCCAGAGGAAATTGAAGATAGTCTGAGGAAGACTAACTTTATGATCATTAAGCAGAAGACGGATGAGGGTTTTGTCATTGTATCTTAGAAGATCCTTATTTTCTCCCTTGGGAAGAAAATTAGAGACATAGAGACTAAACCATGCAAGGATTCATAACCGAGGACATGTCATGAAGAGATGCAAATCTTTCAAACATGAGAAACATGCTCCTTGCCAAGGAAACACTCATTACAACATATTCACAGCCAATCGCCAGCTTGATTGAAAAAGGATTGATGGATATGGGATAACCACAGACATAGGACGCAGCTTCAAAATTTAGGAAGGCATGTTTCTAGAAATCTTTCATAAGGTTGACATACACACACTTCTCCAGAAAGGTGAAGTACCTAGACCACTCTTGAAAATAAGAAACACTAGCAATTCCACCACCAATGTGACTTTCTAGAGAAGAAAATTCAATTCGTTTCTTCAAAATGATCTCCAAACGATCTTCATTGTCGAGAAAAGTTACTGGAGGCATGAATTTAAAGGTTTGAGGCTAAGGACACAAATACAAAGAGAAAATAAAGAAGGAGAGAGCTTAAGAGGAGACTGTATTGATGAGACTACTTGGATGAGTATATATATATATATATATATATATATATATATATATATATATATATATGTCTAGGACAATGAGGATGGTATAGAACTGCATGAATGACGATGATTACAGACATATAGAGGAGAAAACTATCATGAGAAAGGAGTGGAGTAACCAGTATCCAAAGGGAGTAGAGTACTAAATAGATATCCTATAGGTATAGAGAGAACTCAATTGCAACAGGACAATCTTCACTTCTATTGAGAATTTTGATGAGATGCAATTTTATAAGAGATACAACATAAGATAATGAAAGAGGACATACATGAGATTCTGAAATCTTCATTGATATTATTCATCTGGAGATTCGATGCCAGCAAGATCTTGAAAGTGTACCACCTTTCTCAACAGTGACGATCATATCATACATATTCAGAGTGCCTCATCATCAAAGCATGTGTTTGATACTTTATGCCATATTGTCTTGTTCTCACAATACTTGACTAACTTTGCTTCAAGGATTCTGACTTAAGGAATCTATTTCTTTAAGTCTTACTTCTTAAGATTTAGCATTATGTATCTGAAGATCTTCTTTTGATTTTGACTTTGCTTTTTCCAGATGCAATTCGTGGTTAGCTTCATTCTATGATGTTTTCTCCAGAGTGATTTTTTAGATGTTATGAACTTCTCATATATAAGTTCCTCTTACTTCTTGCAGTAGATATTTTCTTGCTTATTCTGAATTTGAGAAAAACTTCCTTCTTCTACATTATGGTTTCAAAAGAACAATATTTCCTTGCATCTTCTGGATTTAGATTCCAAAAATTTTCTCCAATACTCGTATCATTAAACCTTGATGATTTTGAGTGTCATTTTTAATTTTGAGCTAACTTCTTCCAAGTTAATATTGATCAGATGATCATCGAACTTCTTTTTCTCAGTTGCCTTATGTCTTTTGAAAAACAACGGAATCCATCATTCAATATTTCTGTCGATCTTATCATGAGGTTCTTATGTTTCTTTCAGAAGAACAACATTCTTTCTTCTCTGTTTGAAGAAATTATCACTGAGATCCTATGAGAAAGTCAAGGTTGGACTAATCTGTTTCTTAAAAACATCTCATATTCTTCAAGAACTTAATCTTCAGCAAACAGTAGATCTTTGTCTTTTGATGATTTGATCCTCAAGAAAGTACATTGTTTATTTGCTCATACACTAGGTAGAATTCAGCAGATGTAACTCTTTTTCTGATGAATCTATTATTCCCCTTTTGTTCTTCAATTTCGAAAGAGACAGTAGTTGAAAATTGAGTAACTATCACCTTGAAGTATTTCTTCACATATTATCTGGATATTTTTCTAACACTGTTAGGTGTTTGATGTTGATCAATAATAGAACCTGAGCTCTGATACCAATTGAAGGTGTGAAGAAAACTTAAGAAAGGGGGTTTGAATTGGGTTTTCACTTCTTGATAAAATTTTTGTTTATTATGCAGCTTCTCGTTGATTCTTGCTTCTGAACTTTTTCTTCTCAAAGATTGCTTCTTATGATTGTATCTAACTATTGATTCTAACAAATTATAGAAATATAAACAAATAGGCATAAGCAAAAAGTAAAGAACACGTGATTCTATCCTGGTTCACTTGATAACCTTAAGCTACTTCTGTCCACCCTTTCGAGGTGATTTCACCTTGAACTCAAGGTCTTAATCCTTTAAAATCAAACCGATTATATTTGCACGGGAAACCACCGGTGACTAACATCTGATGAACCGTTCAGGGATCCATTTAAGATATAACGTTCATGGCATAAGCCTCCTGCAAGTGACTGACATCCACTAAGATTCCATCTTAGTCTTTGCAGAGCTTCTGGCCTAATTGGTCCTCCGGGGAACACAATACGTTCGAGAGCTTCTGACCCAACTGGTCCTTTAGAATAATTGTTCAAAATCTTCCTAAAGCTTATGACTTAACTAGTCCTTTAGGAGGAACAAACAATTGTTTGTTTTTACAATGTTTACTTACAATAAGATGTTTCTACACAAGCAGGTGTAAATATTATTAAGTACATCAAAAGATCTTAATACACTTCAGAGGCTTCTACGAGCATGCGTTTAGAAGTGGAGAATCTATCTTCTAGTTGATCAAAACTTCAAGTCTTCAGAGTATTCAGATCTTCTTCAGAAGCTTCAACACTTGGTTTTGAAGAACCTTGTATCGTAACCAAAGGTTGAAAGAACATCAAGTCTTGGAATATTCAGAATCCCATTCTTCAGAGTCTTCAGCACTTGGTCTTGTAACCTTATATCGTAACTTAAGTTTAGAAGAACTTCAACTATTGGAATCTTTAGAATCACATTCTTCAAAGTCTTCAGCACTTGGTCTTTAGAACCCTTTGTGTCGTAACCTAAGTACAGAAGAAATTCAAGTCTTTCGAATCTTCAGAACCACGTCTTCAGAGTCTTTAAGCACTTGGTCTTCAGAACCCTTTGTCTTCTAAAACTTGAGTTTTCAGCATCTTGACATAAGTTACACTTATGTCTTTAGATCTTCTCGATCCATACGAACATATAGGAGTAACTTCAGAGCCTTCTGAAGCTTTTCCTTGCTACTCGTTCAGCAGAACTTTTGTAGCTTAGAAGCAGAATGTATTCTCTTCTAATGTCTTGGCCACACCATTCATCAGAAGCAGAACCTGTTTTTTTATCTTAAAAATACAACAAATAATAGAGTAACAAAAAATTTTCACTCAAACATACTCTTTGTTATCATCAAAACTCAGAGACATAATTGTAAAACCAAAACTTTTTCTAACAACTCTTTCTAGAATTGGTTTTGCACTTTGGTTTTCTCCTTATAGTTTGACCATACCAACTGAAGCTTGATTATTTCTAGCTACCCCTTGCTTCTTGATCTCCAAAACATTCAAAGTTATCTCATTATCAAAAGATTTTAGCGTCTGAGTGCCTTTATCGATATTCAAATTACATTGACTAGTACGTAAAATTGGTCGACCAAAAATTTTAAGAGTATCTTTATCTTCCAAAATGTCCATGAACTAAAAATCAAATGGAAAGACAAAACTTTCAACTTCCACCAATACATCTTCAACTACCCTATATGACTCCTTGATGGTGTGATTTGCAAATTTTACGTTTATCCCTGACTCACTTACATTTCCAATACCAATCTTTTTGAAGATAGATAATGGAATTAAAATCACACTAGCACTTGAATCGAACAAAACCTTCTTGAAATTTATGTCTTTTATCGTACAAGGTATTTGCAACAGATCCAAGATCCTTCTGTTTGAATGGGATTTTCCTCTCTTGCGAGACTTCACACACTTTCTCATTCTTTGGTACCAACCCCTTTCCTATCGGTCTCTTTTTTGATAGTGCCTCCTTCATGAATTTCTAGTACATGGGCATTTTTCGAGTGCTTCAAAGAAAGGCATATTGATTTCTAACTTTTTGAACAATGTGACAAATTTCTCAAAGTCCTTCTCTTGGCTCCTTCATTGCAACTCGAGAGGGATACAACAACTTAATCATTGGTTTAGTCTCCTTTGCACTGTTCTCTTTTGTTGGCTTCACGGGAGGTAGCACATTGTTGTACCCAAAAATTTTCCCTCCCATTTTTAAGATAAGTAGGTTCAAGATACATCTATATGCTCAAGATTGATCAAGACAAACCCTCTCATAGACAATGGGTCTCTAATTAGGGTTTTGCTTCTCTCTAAAGAAATTGAACTTCCAAGACTTCAAGTGGACTTCATGCTTCTTCATATGTCTCAAAATATCTGCATGCCAAGTTTCAAGCCTCACAAGACAAATTTGCTTAGTCAATTTCTTAGATGATTGAAAATCAGTTGTATTAGACAAAACGCCAAATGTGGCCAACATACAGTCAAACTTCATCATTTTTTATAAACATCAAGATTTTGAAGTTATATTCATCATTTGATATAGGGTTTATCATGATTCATCAAGAAAACTCAAGATTCATATAAAGTCAAAAGTTACTAAATTAGGGTTTTCTTAGGAGAAGTCAACTGAACTTTGACCAAGCATAATATTCATATAATTCATCAGAAATTTATCAACCAAACCTCATTTTAAAGGAAATTCAATTCTATACAACTTTTTATCTTATAGGTTTTTCCCAAAAAATGCTTCACTTGAGAGATACGGGCCAAAACATTATAGGTCCTTACAAAATTCAACTTTTCTCAAAGCAGTGTACATGAACATGGAAGATTCAGTTGAAATGAAACATAAGAGAGGTTTTAGAGGCCATCTTAAGATTTCTAAAAAGTCCAAGATCATCTCCAAATGTTGAGAATTGAGCAAGATATGATTGGTGCAAGTTTGGCAATTTTGAGAAAGTGCACGAAGGAAATATTGAGCAAAATAGGCCTATGTTGTAAAGCTTGAACCATGTTTCTAACATAGTCAAAGACCTCTAGGCCCATCCATGCTCTATATTACCATTTATTTTCTTTATTTTTTATTTTATTCATTAAAATTAAAAATAAATTAAAATAAAATACAAAGATGGTATATGGAGCGTGTGGGCTTGAGGTCTGAGTTCCTTGAGGTCCAAAAAACTTCACAATAGCTGGCAAAAATGCATGAGATAGATTGGCATGATATTGAACCAAAATTGGAAGCTTTTCATACAAAATGTCAATCAAATATTTTTCAATAAATGCAATATATTTTCCTCGCAAATTCTTAAACTAATTCACTCCTTATAAGTGCAAGATCATGACCATATGCCAAGGACATGCATTGCTGCCCTCCAAACCCTATGAGAAATTTTCAAAATTTCAAAGAACTAGGGAAAATCAAAAACCTTAGTTGCAGCTTTCCTCAAGAAAAACCGAGCATCAAATCGTACTCCTGAGGTTCCCAGGAGTCGATCCCAACCATTTGCAAAGTCAAATCTTGCCCAGAACACTCTCTCACAACTTGACCGGTTTGGTAAGGTTTTTCAAATTCGAATTTGATATTCCATGCATTGTTGACATGTATGATGTGTTTGTTTGTGTTCAGGACATCCATTAGAACATGTTTATTATTTTACATGCGAGCTTTGATTTTAAGTTGTTTTTCAAAAATCAATTTCACTTATATATTTATGAATGTTATATATATTAGATCTATCACCACCCCAGTGGTTAACCATGCGCGTGCTAGTCCTTACCTATATCAGGTCACGGGTTCGACCCTGACCTTGTGCTCTTTTTTTCTTATTTATCTAATTTTTGCAGGATATCACACATATATTTTAAGAAGCGGTATGTTAACACCAATGGCGTGTGGCTTAGTGGTAAAGTTTTGTGCCCTTGACCTTAGGCTCACGAGTTCAACACCTTTGAGGACAATTCCTATTTTTTAGTACTTGTCCTTTTGCTTATTTTTCCTATTTCTCTCAATTTCTTTTTATTTTTATTTATTTTCATAAATTATTTTAACTACTTAAAAAAAATCCTAAAAAATATTTTCTCTTTAGTTTTAGGTTAATAAAATGTTTATTTAATTTTTAACACAAAAAATATTTTTATTTTATTTAATTTAAAATTATTTTTATAATTAATTGATAATTAACTTAGAATTTTGTTTTCCTATTTAATATCAAATTCCAAAAATACAGAAGAATATTTTTCTTTAATACTTAGGACATTAGGTTATTTTTAAATTTATTTATTTATTTTCTCATTATTATTTTATATTTCTTTTTATTTAAATACTAGAAAACGATGTATAGGTCGCACGCTTGTTTTTGTAATAGTTGTAGATTTACTTTCCTCGCATTTTTCTAAATTATGTAACGACTAATGGGATGTAATAGTCTAGGTTTAAATTTCCACACATTTACTTTCCGCATATTATTTTGTATCTTCCCCGAAGTCATGTAATAGCGTAGGAACTTTTACTTTCCGCACTTTACTTTTGTGTATATATTAATTGCTAGATGTATTCTAATAGGATTGTATGGAAAGACTAAAAGTAACGCTATATAACCCTAATCTCGAGATAAATATTTAAATTGAATCACTATTGCACACTTGCACCCTTAGGGTGTCTTCTCTTGTTACCTTATGAATAAACATTGTCATGTCCCTCGAATGTAGGGATACCATTAGCAAAGAGGCTTACGAATAACATCATCATAGTCCCATCGATATAAATATAATATTCCCTCGATGACCCTCGATGTTGCCTAAGAATATATCATCTTGTCCCTGGGTTGTTGCCTACGAATGAACGATGATCTTCCCTTCAAAATGCTAAGGTATCCTTACAATGTTGCCTTCAATGACCATTCGAGGATCCTACGCATGTCCCTTCAAATCCAATGGATGGGATACCTACCGACTAATGGTATGGATAGCACTATCCCTAAAGGAGAAGGAAAATAACAAGAACAGTCTTTGAGTGGGTAGATTACTTTTAATTGCTTGCTCAAAACAAAATACTTTTCACAACTCACATTTTCAAACAAAAATGTTCAAAACACTTTCTACGTATTCTTGAGGACTGATACAAGAATCATTTTATAAATTCAAATCAAAATATTTTCAAACAAATCACACACACACACACAAAGCAAGTTTCCAAAAGGTGAGCTAAGCAATTAAGAGCCCGTAGATAACTACAGATGAAAACGGTGCTAACACCTTCCCTTTTCATAACTTACCCCCCGAACACGAATCTATCAAAGGTCTTTCTTGTTCTTTTCACCTTTCCTTATTGGATAAAAGAAATGTTGGTGACGACTCTTGCTAACCGCAACATTTGCGATAAAACGAAAATAACTAAGTTAGTCCTCCCACCATATTACAAAACTGGCGACTCTGTTGGGGACAATACTCAAAGAGGGGTTACCTTAGGGTTTTTTGATCACTTTTACTTGCTTTTATTGTTTTCTCTGTCTGATTTACTTTAAGGGTTCATGCTTGGGTAATATCATTTATGGGGGATCCTACACTCGAATCTAGGTTTTCTTAGGTAAGTAACAATAGATCATCGCGATTGTCCGTTGTAGACCAACATGGTTAAAATGATGGCTATGCTTAGTGTGACACTTTGGATGTTCTAATGTTTCTTAAATCCAGTTGAGGAAACATTTGGCTTCTGCGTGGTGTCATCAACACTAACTAGAATTTTATAACGCTAATTGACTCATCTTGGACATTAGAAGGTAGCGAGATAGCCGATTTTTGTGCAGACTAAAGTTGGTTAATACTCGAAGCTACGCTCATTGAGACTCGACTTTAGGGATGTTTTGGTCGGCCATTTGGGTGCCGCACTGAAATAAAGCCTACGAGAAAGATTCATGATATGAGATTCCTAGAACCTTGTTACTATTATAAGAAAGGTTGAGCTAACTTAAAATATAGTAAAGGTTATACACCTATGGACCTCATGCAAGCCTTTAAACCTAGGGTTATTGTGTGAATTGTTTGTGTTTCCTATTTATTTGAGCATGGCATCATGACATCATATCATCATAACATTTCCCTAACCGTTTTAAGGATATAAAGTTTGCTCTTTGTTACAGGGTTATAGCTTCCGCTTGCAGGAATACTATATGAATCAACTTTGTGGGGATACCTTCTTAATTCAAGGTGCCAGTCTCGAAGAGGTCCTGATTAGTTTATGAAAAGGATTTCAAGTTAACTAATAAAAGTTTGTTCTTTTTGTTTACCAAATTTAAATCTCGCAAGGTCCTTGAAAACATTGCATATGTTTATCATATCATATCATTTCATAATAGGTACTCCAAAGATCGGTTTTCTTATCTCTCTCGCTATTATTTCAGCAGAAAGATGGCTCTCAAAAAAATTATCAAAGATCTCCAGGCTCAAAATGTTCAATTCCAAGAGATGTTCATCAACTTGGCCAAGGGGTAGGAAGATCTAAAAGAGCTCCTCACCAAGAAAGAGAAGAAGAAATCAAAGAAAACGACTGGTATTCTCAACATGGGAGGAAGATTCAGAGGTCCGACTAAGGTGGTCAGAGAACTTGAGTTCCCAGAAAATGATGAAAGTGTCAAGGCTGATGAGAAAGTAGTCATGAATCTGAGGAAGAAGGAGAAGACTATTTAGATGAACAATATCCTCCTGCTGATGAGAAGTATAAGAAACTTAAAGATCGCTTGAATGTTGTAAAAATTCTGAACATGTCAGGGCTGAATTTTGATGATTTGGGTATGGTTCCAGGAGTAGTGATTCCTCACAAGTTTAAAGTTCCTTCTTTTGAAAAGTATGATGGTATTTTTGGCCCAAAGCTTCACCTGAACGCATATGTCCAGGAAATTTTGGATGCATTTCTTTCAAGAAAGTTTATCTGGAGTACAGTTAGAGTGGTATTATCTGCTAAAAACACCCACATTCATACATGGAATGATCTGGCGGATGCCTTTTACAAGAAATATCAGTATAACATGAGTTGGCACCGACCCGGATGTAGTTACAAAGTATGTCTATGAGTAATGATGAGAAGTTCAAAGAGTATTCCAGAGTTGGAGAGATCTAGCATTAAGAGTTCAACCCCTCTTTTCTAATAGGGAATTGGTTGACATGTTCATGGGAATGTTGATAGGTCCATTCTTCAATCATCTGATTGGAAATTATTCAGCTGGATTTACTGAGCTAATATTAACAAGACAACGTATCGAATCTGGAATTAAGAGTAGGAAGATTCAGGTAGCGACATCTTCAAATGCTATGAAGAAGCCTTTTGGTGGGAAGAAAGAAGCCAATGCCGTGTATGGCCAGAAGGGTCGTGATAAAGGTGAGCGCCATTAATCTGTGGGGGTAGTTCTGATCTCCAATCATGCGCTAAACCAACCTCAACAAATGATACGTATAGACGGTACACACAAAGAAGACAGTTCACAAGAATCAATATGCCTTTGTCTCAAGCATTTCAACATATGTTGAAGGCAGAGCTGATTACTTTGAGAGATCCTCCACAAAATGTTGATACATCCTCTCCTAGATACAATCCCAATGCAAGGTGTGTATACCATTCCAATAGTCATATACATGAAATGAACAACAATTGGGCTATGAAGAACAAGATTCAAGATATGATTGATGCCAAGGAGATTGAATTCGATGCTCCAATATTACCCAAGGTTTTAAATGCAAAAATCAGAGTAATTTAAAATTTCATAAATTCAATACTGAGGCGTCACACCTTCAAAACCAAATCACTTTAAACGGTTTACTTTAAAGTATAAATCTCGGATACATAGCATCGTCGGAAATCATAAATCGAATCTTAGAAATCAAAACACCTTATTTATTAAACCTCCTCATCAATTCATATTTTCATAAAGTATGATTCTTATTCACAAAAGGAATAACAACAAAAGAACAACAACAAGACAACATAAATATTCCCCCCGAGTGCTACGTATCAGAGCGACACCGACTCGACTAATAGCAGCTATAATCTCCGTCTTCATAACCTGCACGTTACCAATATAAAGGTAACGGTGAAACAAGTAAAGGGTGAGATACTCCAAAACATATAATTAAAGGCATGATAACATATATATATATATATATATATATATATATATATATATATATAGTTTTGGAATCATAAAAGATATAGGTTAATAAGTGCATTCCAACACATATCCAAATCTCCCTCGCTTAAATCGGCATTCTAATGTGTATAATCAACACTTTATCGCCATAACCTCATCGACATAAATCATCAAAACAACACATAAACTTTCATCACTACGAACTCATCACAAGTCAATACGTCACTAATCAACACGGCAATCATAAACAACAACATCAAACAACAACATCAAACAATACTAATAACATAAGCAACATCATCACAGATTGGGTAAAGCCCATCATCACAAACATCATCACATCATATTTACATTAAGCATTTCATCAAAGTCAAATCATCGCAAAACTCATCATTTACATTCATCGCATAGTTATCATGAAATTATCCCGTCATATTCATTTCATGTTCATCATAAAGATCATCACCAAACAAAACATCATATATCATCGCAATTCTACATAATCCATCAATGAAAACCCAACGCCAAACAACTCAATCATAAAAATATCTGACTCCATGAGACATGACTATGTTATGCATGTGGTACCCGTCGATTTGTCCATACTTAGGAACATTTGGCATAAAGCCCATCGTCGCTTGGCATAAAAGCCCTCGTCGCTTGGCATAAAAGCCCTCGTCGCCAATGCAATTTATGTGACTCGACAATAAAACAACATAACAAAAACATCATCATCGCTCATGAAAATTGGCATAAAGCCCACATCGCCATAATTTATCCACATCAAGATAAATATATCATCGCATCATATTTGCATTATGCAAAACGTCACCAATAATTCATCATCGTCAAAAGTCATGCATTCATAAATCGGAAGCATTTATTAATAGCATCAATATAATCATCACATCATCATGTACAAAGACATATATCCTCATTATCAACAAAGTCATTTAATCATGAACAAATCGTCGCAAAAGTCATGTATAATCATGTAGCATCGTCTTCAAATAAATCACTCAATTCTAAACATGGAAAATAATATAACATCAATAATCGTCGCAAAAGTCATTCCTAATAACCGGCATTAATCATAATCATCAACATCACAATTGAGTTGTCCATACGTGTCTTAAATCGACTAAAACGCAATCCGATTCAATTTAATCGTAATTTGGCCTATTTCGGGTCGTTACATAAAAACTCGTAATTTCTAAAAACTAACCTCACCACTACGTTCTACACGTCGAACTTAGCTACACGTCAACTTTCGTTGAATTCGGAGCAACTTGCTTCGTCGCCGAAATTACCGAAATCGAAAAATCGGAACATAATCGGGTTCCAAATTTAATCGGCTAACTTATATCCTAATTATATTTTATGAATACTAACTAGTAGTATAAGGAATTGAGGAAAATGTAAGAAACATAAGCAAACTGAAATTATGTAGAAAACAGATTATGCAGAAAATGCAAAACACGAAAACAGAAAAATGCATTTTTCCATTTCTCCTCCCCGCAACAGGGACGATCGTCCCAAGCTTGTGCATGAACTGGAGGCGTGTGCCCTGGTAGGGGGACGGTGGCCCCACCCACTAAGGTGGGCGCCTCCCCCTTGTTTCATTCCATACCCATCTTCTTCCTCCTTGTTTCTAAAATAGGCATAGGTTTTCTGGTTTTTCACATTGTTAATGTTTTTCTTATTTTCTTCATTATATACTTCTAGTTTCTACAAGCTAGCAATGAAACACCAACAATTCATACTCCTAACCCAATATTTCTAAGTTATTTGATCAACCATTCAACCAAAACTCATGAATCAACCTATCAATTTTTCCCCAAATCCAAAATATATCACCAAACCCTAACTATAATGAAATGGAAGATCAAACCCCTTACCTCAAGTGCTTGGATGATTGCAAGATGCTCCAACCATTCCGAACTTCAAGCTTGCTCTTGCTCTTCTTCTTCTTCTCTTCTGCTTCTTCTTCTTCCACTCACTAGTTTTCTCTAAGTTTCTAACTTAGGTTTTGTGTGTTATGGAAGGAAAAGAGGAAAATAGTGTATTTAAGATGCATTCTTACTAGCCAAGTGTGTAAATCTAATACAACACAATTAGTCCTCACACCCCTAACTTAATTCATTAATTAACACCTTAATAACATCTAATAATATTATTAACTCAATTAATTAAAATAATTTCGGGAAATTAATATATCGATTCGAATAATATTTTATCGAACCGAACGGAATAAAAACCGGACCAAACGAAACGTCGCCAAATATATTAATAGATATATCGATTAATATAAATATACTCGTCGCCAAAACAATTGTCAAACGGTAACTCAAAAATATTAATATAATATAATATTAAATAAAACGGGGCGTTACAACTCTCCCCCACTTAAAAAGTTTTCTTCCTCGAAATTACGAGCAAAACAAACAACTCGGGACATGCCTACGCATTCGTCCACTCAATCCTCGCGTCAAATAAACAACATACAAAAGACACCAAAATCAAGGGTGTCTCCCTAACCACACCGTTCAGTCAAGAACAACCATGCCGAGATGCAAAGCCCATACAATGCACTCGAAAACCAACTAACAAGATCGATACCATCCTAACGCCTCAACCTTGGAATTAGTCACACACTCGAACCGACACCTCGGAAATGAGTCATCAAAGATAGGAACATAAAGTCCTACGACACAACACCGACTCCATTGCTAAAACGAAGACAAAAAAATGTTTATACAAACCAAAACTAAAACAATTAGAATAGGATAGTACCACGCGTGCTACGCAAACACGAAAAAGGTGCCTTCATTCACACATAATCACAAACTCAAGAATTACACTTGCAGTTATCGCTTTCATTCCAGAAAATCACAAGGTCACATCGTCCTTATAGATTACCAACGTACAACCCTTGAACAATAACAAGTTACTCAAACATAACCGAACTGCGATACACTATGCATTCTAGGGTGTAAACAGACGACTTGCGACTATAACTCACTAGTCCAAATCTAACAATCTCGCATACTCGCTAAAAATTCAATGCTCGATATCTAAACCATGTTGCGTAACTTTTTGCGCATATGATACCAACCGTAAAACAACTTGGTTAATCCTCAACTTCACAATTACTCAGAATGGATACGTTCGAAGCGTACACCCATCAGGACACCTCGTAACATCAGTTTCATCAACTCGAAAAATCACTCATTCATTCTTGATTGATCAACGTCCATTGATCCTCTAAAATACACGACATAGTTTGACCTTTTCAAATATTGTCCAAATAATCACTTGTGAAACTTTGACGTATACACTTGACTTCAACGAAGTCTTCCTTTATACCAATTCAATTCTCAAAATTTGTATTAAGTAATCACCATTCTCACATCGTCGCAACGATCAATACACAGGTTTCTTATTCGAAACACCTTTCATAACTTTCAATCTTCCAAAGTGGTAATTCAAACCAAAACACTCTCTTAAGAACTCTACCCATCAACGTTGTCTCATACTACTGTAATTACAAAACAGGCTGGACTTAGAACCATAACATCAATTTTATGGAATTCAACATGAACACCGTCGCGACCGACTTCAGTCACAAATAGAACATCTTTCTTTATGAAACATCAATCATCTTAAGGTACCTATGGCTACCAAACCATCTCAAAATTCTTTACCGTCAAGACTTATCTTAGTCGTAATCTAATAATCCATCGCGGCCATTAGTATTCGACGAAATCCATATGATAGTAGTGAATAAATCCTTGATAACCTTCTAAACTTAAATTTCAACAAGTGTCTCCAAATAATCGTGGATCATTATTCAAAATAACAAATACTCAAATCATATATTCTTGGGTTAACTGCGATATCAACATACTAAACTCAACACCAGACGAAGTCTCTTTATAGATCGTACTCAAACTTGAATTGTCTTCAACAATTCAAATCTTCTCGTCGTTAACATCTACACCTTTAAGATTTCAAATGAGCACAACTCCATCAAACTCTAACTCACGCGTCCGACAATTTTTCCTTATGAAAATCAAATCGTTCCAAGGTAGTAATACACTTTTCCAACTCTATGTCGAAATACATCTTAAGTCCAAAATGATATATCACAATACACGCACAAGGTTCTTCAGTACTAAACAAGACCAAAATCAAAGCATTCGCTAAACTTTTCACTGGCTTAAACAAATTCGCTTCCCATTGTGAAGTCCAAATAGCGACTCAACCATCTCGAGTCAAAGTGCCCTGGATCAAGACTAACTTATAAAAAGATCTTCCATCAAACTCACAAAGCTAACCATCCAAAACAAAAGAACTTCTAAACTCTGAAATAACCCCTTGAAGTCTTCTACAAGATACAAAATAAATCTTCGCGGAACTGTCCAAATATCACTGTCTAAGTCGCTTACTTAAGGCACTCATGTCCAACAGTTCAAAATTCTTTCTTTAGAATACTCGGCTTGCACTGGTCTAACTTCACTACTGATAACGCAGAGCTCGAATGCTTGCTACAATTTCCTTAACTTGATGTGAACCAAATAATATCCATGAACACGAAATAACTCTTGCAGCTACTCATGAGAGTAATGTCTGAACATTCCAAAATCATACCTGACGCATTAGTCGCACTAATGACATCAACAAATACTCGCCAGGATCATACACTATCTTGAAAAGCATTGTCTAAACATCTTCAGCTCTCACACTAACCCGTAGACAGCCAGACTTCACATTGATCTCACTAAACAAATAAGCTCTAAATGACTGATTTATCCAACATCAGTCCTTGGAAGTAGATACTTGTCCTTAACATCCACTTTGTTCCTTTGTCTGAAAACGACACACCAACTTAAGCGAATTTTGTTCTTCTCGAACAACACAACTGGCGCACTCCACGGCGACCCGCTCGAATAAACAAACTCTGCTCAAACCAATCCTCAAGTTGACTCTTCAACTCTAACTCAGAAGCAGACATCCCCTAAGGATATTTTGAATCACAACTAGTTCCAGAAACTATATCCATTAAAACTTCACTTCGCACTACGGCGGTAATTCACTCACATCTTCATAGTATGCTTCGGAAGGATCACAACAAGAAGTTCGCTTGCCAAAATCTTGTTTCTCATCAAAATCCAAATTCGCCCACAACTCAAGTAACCATGCACCAACTTGGGCTAACTCATCTGCTTCATACACTATTAAGCTGGCAAGACAAGTCTATCCCAACCAACACAACTCCCAACTACTATCAACAAGAGATTAAGGGTGATCAGTTCCTCAATTTTTCAATAGATAATCGACAATCATGATGGTGACATAAACCATCTTTACCAAACTACAACAACATCTTCAAACTTACACTTCAAGTTAACAAAGTGTAAGTCTTTTTATGTTGGCATCAATTTTTGGTAAAACTAGGATATGACAATGTCTTGACTGATGTCATGACATTCAGAGTTGAAGATAAATTCTGCATGAGAAGGATGTTTTAAGTATAGCTCAGAATGGAAGCTAAATACTGTGCTGGATTTCTGCAGAAGATTGAATGATGTCATAACCGATGTTATGACATTCTGTGTGACATTTATCGCTCGTAATCTATTTTCCTGAGAGTTTTCAGGAAGTTTGTTGAGCTGTTCTATTATGTTTTATGTTATTAGATTACATGCTCACGTGGCTAATTGGTTAATCTTAGTTAAACCTAAATTGGTTGTTAAAAAGACCAAGTCTTTAGGATTAATTAAGTGAACCCTAGCTATTATTATGGAAGCCCAAAACTGAAGTTACAGGACTGCTTCTATAATAGGAATAGAACCCTTACTCTGCTGCTGCGCCTCTTGGACTGTATTGAAGATTTAGCAGGTTGTATTTTGTGTAATTCTAGTTACTCTTGTGAGCCAAGCAATTATCAATTGATAAGTGCCTTGGACTAGGATTTGGTTGTAAGGGTTCTTTATCACTCAAAGCTTTGAAGCACGAGTGTTGTGTCTCTTGATTAAAGCTTTGAAGCAAAATCAAGTTTGTTTATTGAAGAGTGTCTTCACAATTCAATTAATCAATATCTTGATATCACTGTTGTGATTAAGGGGGAGTGAGTAGGAACTCAGGTCTAAGTAGGACTTAGATTGAAATTGCATTGGGTAGGTTTTAAGTGAAGGAGATAAACTCGTTGGTTTATTCAATTAATTCTACTAATAGTGAATTTCCTCCTGGCTTGGTAGCCCCGATGTAGGTGTAGTTACACGAACGGGTAAACAATTTATTGTGTTCTTTATCGTTGTTTAAATTTAGTGTGAATTGTTACAGAGTGTCGACATCTTGGTCATAACATTCTCATTGACATCACGATCCGCTACCGTGAATTTCAATTGGTATCGAGCGGGCACCCCTGTTATTTCCGGGTGAGATCTAGGATAATAGTTTTGGCGTTATGGATAAGGAAGGAGGATTTGGAAATAGACCACCTATATGGATGGATCTAATTATGATTACCGGAAACCTCGTATGGTTGCTTTTTGAGGTCACGGACATTAAAGCTTGAGAGTCACGACAAAGGATGGAAACATCCTACCAAGCTTGAGAAAGATGGGACTACTAGTCAAACCGAGGAAGAATGGAGCAAAGAAGAAGAAGATCATGGCAACTCTAAAGAATGAATTCATGGAATTTATATCTTACTAGTACATCAATGTGAATCGCCAAGGATGTTTGGGACACTCTCAAAACTACTCATGAGGGACATCCAAGGTGAAGATGTCAAGACTTCAGATGCTCACTACTAAATTTGAGAATTTGAAGATGAAGGAAGATGAGACCATTCATGAGTTTCACATGAATATCTTGGAGATTGCCAACACCTCGTGAGCATTGGGAGAAAAGATGTCAAGAAAAGTCGGGAGAAAGATTCTCAAATCCTTGCCTAAAAGGTTTGCAATGAAAGTGACGCTATAGAGGAAGCTCGGATATCTCGCACCTTGAAGGTTGAAGAACTTGTTGGATCTCTTCGACATTTGAGATGGGGATCTGAAAATGTTGAAGAAGAACAAGAGCATAGCCCTTGTATCCAATACTGAAGAGGGATGCAAGGAGGATGATGAAGAGAAGATATCTGAAGCTATAGGTATGCTTGGAAGACAGTTCAACAAACTCATCAAGAGAATTGATCCAAAGTCAAGGTCCAATGTCAAGAACATTCCATCTGACATTAGTAGAACTTATGACTCCAGCAGAAGATCCAAGTCAGAAGAAAAGGGAAGTCAAAGTAGAGGAATCCAGTGTCATGGATGTGAAGGATATGGGAATATTAGAGCTGAATGTCCTACTTTTCTAAAGAAACAAAAGAAAGGAATGGCTGTCACTTGGTCTGATGGTGATTCAGGAAGTGAATTTGAAGAAGAATCTGCCAAACTTGTCACTTCTCTCTCTGGAGTGTGCAATTCTGAAAATGATTCTAGTGATAAGGAAGTGACATTTGAAGAGCTTGCTGAAACTTACAAGAAGCTGTGTATCAAAAGTGGTAAAGTATGTCAGCAAAATGAGAAACAGAAAAAGCTGATTGTGAAGTTGGAGGAAGAGAATGTGAAGTTGAAGGCTGAGAAGAAGGAAAACACTGTTACTATAAGCCACCTCAACAGTGAAATTATAGTATTGAACTCCAAACTTGATCAAATGTCTAAATCATCAAGATGTCGACATCCGAACCGATAAGTTGGAAGAAATCCTTCACTTGGACAAAATGCGGAAATATGCATGGTCTAGGATATGTGGTCGCAAAGAAACTGCTGGTGACAAGAAGAAGAACAGTGGCAAACCAATGTCAAAGCGGATGTCACAACATAAGGCAGGAAATGTGTCTGGTTCAGGATATGTGGCTGCAAAGAAATTTGCTGATAACAAGAAGAAGAACAGGCCTAATAAACCAATGTCAAAGCAGATGTCACAACATTGGGTGCAACATCAAGATCAGAGAAACATGAAGAAAAAGTTTCAAAGATGGAGATGTCATTATTGTGGAAGGTTTGGACACATAAAGCCTTTTTGCTATAGACTACATGGATATCCTAATCATACTCCTTATGTCAAGCCTAAGACCAACAAGGTTCCATACACTCAGCAGTGCCAAAGAAGACTGGTACTTTGACAGTGGTTGCTCTAGGCATATGACTGGAATCAAGAATCTCCTAAATGAAGTCAGACCTCATACTACTAGTTATGTCACTTTTGGAGATGGAGCTAAAGGTGAAATCAAAGGCGTTGGAAACTTGGACTGCCCTGGAGTTCCAAACCTAAATGAGGTACTGCTAGTGAAGGGTTTGACTGCCAATCTCATAAGTATCAGTCAACTGTGTGATTCAGGATTCAAGGTCAACTTTACCAAGTCTGAATGTATTGTGACCAACGAAAAACAAGAAGTTGTAATGAGAGGAGTTAGATCAAAAGATAACTATTACTTGTGGGAGTCTGAGAACACTAACCTGTCCACTGTGTGTTCTACAGCCAAAGATGAAAAGGAGGTGAAACTGTGGCACCAAAAGCTTGGTCATTTGCATCTTAGAGGGATGAAAAAGATCATATCCTTGGAGGCTGTCAGAGGGATTCCAAGACTGCATATTGATGAAGGAAGAATCTGTGGTGAATGTCAGGTTGGAAAGCAAACCAGAATGTCACATCCAATGTCAAGACATCTGACCACCTCCAAGGTGCTGGAGCTGTTGCACATGGATTTGATGGGGCCTATGCAGGTTGAAAGCCTTGGTGGAAAAAGATATGCTTATGTTGTTGTGGATGATTTTTCCAGATTCACCTGGATAAACTTCATTAGGGAAAAATCTGATGTGTTTGATGTCTTTAAAGAATTATGTAAAAGACTTCAAAGAGAAAAGGAAGGCTGCATTGTCAGAATTAGAAGTGATCATGGAAAGGAATTTGAGAATAGCAAGTTTGATGAATTCTGTTCCTCAGAAGGAATCAATCATGAGTTCTCTTCTTCTATAACTCCTCAACAAAATGGAGTTGTGGAAAGGAAAAATAGGACTATACGGGAATCTTCCAGAGCAATGATTCATGCTAAGAAACTTCCTGTTCATTTTTGGGTTGAAGCTATGAATACAGCCTGCTATGTTCACAACAGGGTCACCTTGAGAAAGGGAACATCCTCCACCCTGTATGAAATATGGAAGGGAAGAAAACCTACTGTGAAATACTTCCATGTGTTTGGTAGAAAATATTATATTCTGACAGATCGTGATCAAAGGAGAAAGATGGACTCTAAAAGTGATGAAGGCATTTTTCTGGGATACTCTACAAACAGCAGAGCATATAGAGTATTCAACTCCAGGACAAAAGTTATGATGGAGTATATTAATGTCATAGTTGATGATCACCATCAGGAAAACAATGTCCCATATGATGTTGAGAGATTGTTTGAGACATCACCACAAGTGTCTGATAAGGATGATGTGCATGTCCCTACTTCACCAAAGTCTGAACCAGAGGAAGCTAACAAAGATCCTTCTATCAGAATTCGGAAAGATCATCCAAAGGAACTCATCATTGGAGATCCTAACTGTGGAGTCATTACAAGATCCAAGAGAAATTATCTCAAACTCTTGTTTTGTGTCAAAGATTGAGCCAAAGAATGTCAAAGAGGCTCTAACTGATGAATATTGGATTGGAGCAATGCAAGATGAATTGAACCAGTTCAAGCAACATGAAGTGTGGGAGTTAGTTCCTAGACCAGAAGGAACAAACATCATTGGCACAAAGTGGATCTACAAGAACAAGTTTGATGCAGAAGGGGTTGTCACCAGAAATAAAGCAAGACTTGTTGCTCAGGGATACACTCAAGTTGAAGGGATTGATTTTGATGAGACTTTTGCTCCTGTGGCTAGGCTGGAATCAATTAGATTATTGTTAGGAGTTGCTTGCATTCTGAAATTCAAGTTGTTTCAAATGGATGTGAAAAGTGCCTTCCTAAATGGCTACTTAATTGAGGAGGTATATGTTGAACAGCCTAAAGGATTTGTGGATCCTAACTTTCCTGATCATGTTTACAAATTGAGGAAAGCTTTATATGGTCTGAAACCGGCTCCTAGAGCTTGGTATGAAAGGTTGACAAAGTTCCTTACTGATAAAGGTTACAGGAAAGGAGGTTTGGACAAAACTCTCTTTGTCAAGAATGAAGGAGGAAAGATAATGGTAGCTCAAATTTATGTTGATGACATAGTGTTTGGAGGAATGTCAGATAAAATGGTGAGACATTTTGGCAACCAAATGCAAGCTGAGTTTGAAATGAGCCTCATGGGAGAATTGACTTACTTTCTTGGACTACAAGTCACACAGATGGAGGACTCAACGTTCCTTTCACAAAGCAAGTATGCAAGGAATATTGTCAAGAAATTTGGGAGGGAAAATGCCCGCCATAAAAGGACTCCTGCTCCTACTCATTTAAAGTTTTCCAAAGACACAAGTGGAGCAAATGTTGATCAAAGGTTGTATGTATATGATAGGAAGCTTGATGTACTTATACCAACAGACCGACATTGCATTTGTTGTTGGGGTATGTGCAAGATACCAGTGAACCTAAAGTGAGTCACATCAATCGTGAAAAGAATTCAAGTATGTGAGTGGAACTTAAATTATGGTATGTCAGATTCTCATGGATGTGAGCCAATTCGTCGGATATTGTGATGTTGATTGGGTAGTCTTGATGATAGAAAAGCACTTCGGAGGATGCTTCTTCGGGGAACAATCTTGTTTCTTGGTTCAAAGAAGCAAAACTGTGTCTTTATCCACCGAGGTCAATACATAGCACCGGTAGCGCTTGTTCTCAAATGGTGCGGATGAAGCGATGTCGATCGAGTACAATGTCACACAGATGTCATGACATTGACCGTGACAACTGAAAGCTATTAATATTTCAAAGAATCCTATACAACACAGTAGGACTAAGCACATTGACATTAGACATCACTTCATCATAGACCTTGTGGAAGAGAAAGTGATTAAATTGGAGCATGTAGCCACTGAAATTCAACTGGCTGACATTTTTACTAAAGCTCTTGATGCTAGTCAGTTTGGGAATTTAAGGGGCAAGTTGGTATTTTATATGAGGAGTTGTAGCAATTAACATTGCTTACAACAAGGAATGGAAGAGACTTTTTATTTCATTTAATTTTAAGTGGGCTAATTAATTATTTCCCTCTTACTTTTCAAAAGTCCAAGAATAGGAAGAGACATATATATATTTTAGTTTCTTCATTTGAAAGTATCTCTTGCCATTTCATCAACAGAAACTCTCAAACTCTCTGTCAAACTTTTCCTCTTTTCCTTAAGATGTCTCAACAAAACTTGTCTTCGTCTTCTTCATCATCACAAGAATTTGGCTCTCCATCTGATTCTGGGATTAGGGCAAACGTAGAAGCCATGCAGACTGAAGCTCTGAAGGTTACCCCTCTGCGTGCAATGGCAACTGATCCTGGGAGGGTCAAGAAACTTCGCACCAGGAATGCACGAAGGTCTCAAGCATCTCCTTCTGGTAAGACCTCTGAACCAACTTCCTCTGTTCCTCCTGAAATAGCAAACAGGGAAGGTTCTAGGTATGTTCATCAAGCCATAGCTAGAATAGTAACTAGGATCTTGAATGAAAACCACTCTGTGCCTAGGGTTTCTGTCCCTTTAAATCGAGAATCTGCTAGCCCTAGTTTAGCAACTGATCCAGATGTCATAGAGAATGTCAAGACATCTGATGATCAAGTCAAGAAAACCCCTGTGAATCCTGTTATTGAACCCTCTGTTGATTCCCCTGTAAAGTGTGTTGTTATACCTCTGATAAAACTCCTGAACCATGTGTTGCTGATACCACTAATAAGCCCCCTGTGGTTAGTGATGATGATATTTTTGATGGAATTCTTGAAGAATCTCGTGAAAAATTTGTTGCTGATAAGTCCCCTGTGAATTCTGCTGATGATATCTCTGATGGTATTCTAGAAGAAACTCTAGAGAAACCAATTGATGACAACCTGGAAAACTCTCCAGTGAAAGATTCTAAAAATGATGTGGAACCCCTTATCATTGCTTGGATGAAGAATTCTTTGATAATGACCTCATTGCTAATGTCAATCCAAGCATTGTTAAGAGGATGATGAAAAGGAAAGGGAAACAGGCTGCCTCTCAGAGTCCTGTCAAGGAAAAGGTAGTTGAAACTATTCATAAGGCTGAGGAAAAATCTGGTAAGGACAACAAGGCTGGACCCTCTAAAGGGAAGAGTAGGGTAAAGAATGTTGGGGTACCTCTAGACCAAAGATAACCCCAATCATGAAGAAGAGGAAGGTTCATGAACCTTCAGAATCTGAACAAGATTCTGAGTTTAATGTTGAAGAGAATGTCTCAGACATTCAACCCAGGAAGAAACCATCACTTGGGAAACTGCCCAAAGTCCCTGAAGTAGCCATTGATAACATATCTTTCCACCACCCTGAGAATACTAGTAGGTGGAAATATGTGTGTTTGAAAAGGATTGCTCTAGAAAGGGAACTGAATAAGAGTGCCCTTGAATGCAATGAGGTTATAGATCTGATCAAAGAAGCTGGTTTAATGAAGACTGTGGTGAAATTTTCAAACTGTTATGATGTGTTGGTAAAGGAGTTTATTGTAAACTTGTCAAGTGGTTGTGCTGATGGAAGGTCAGCTGATTTCAAAACTATGTATGTGAGAGGGAGAAGAGTGAAGTTTTCCCCAAGTGTGATAAACAAATATTTGGGAAGATCAGATGATGCTCAACCTGAGCTAGAAGAAACTGATAATCAAATTTGTCAAACAATCACTGCTAAGCAAGTGAAGCATTGGCCTATGAAGGGAAAGCTCACTGCCAGCAAATTGAGTGTAAAGTTTGCTATTTTACACAAAATAGGTGCTGCAAATTGGGTTCCAACAAACCACAAGTCAACCATCTCTGTTGGTCTGGGCAGATTCATTTTTGCTGTTGGTACAAAAGCAAAATTTGATTATGGAACTTACATCTTTGAGCAAACTCTCAAACATGCTGACAGTTATGCAATTAAGGGACCAATAGCCTTTCCCTCCCTCCTGTGTGGAATCATAATTGATCAATACCCTAATATTCTAGTTGATAGAGATTCAGTATGCAAAAGAGCTTCTGCACTTGGATTCCATTACAAGCTCTTTCAAGGAAAACATGTCCCAGACATTGTCATGACATCTGCTGAGACATCAAATGTCAAGGCAAATTCTCAGAAGGCAACTGTCATTGCTGTGCTGAAAGCAACTTGCAAGGAGCTTGAAGCAAGAAAGCAAAGTCTTGAAGAGCTGATCTCTACACTGGAAAAGGAGCAAGACACAGAGGTTGAGGATGAAGGGTTAGCTGGTGATGATTCTGCTGCAAATGTTGATGCTGATGCTGATAAAGAAACTGTTGCTGAGAGCAGTTCTGAAGATGCTTCTTTCCATAGTGCTTCTTCAGGAGAAGAAAGCACTTGATTTGTGATCCTGTTGCTATTAATTGTTTGTTTTTGTTGTTAATTTTGCTTGTTTTAATTCTGGTTGTTTTTGGATTTTTGTATTTTAGTGACTGGAATGTAATCTTTAACTCTGCTAGTACTTGATTATATATTGAAATTTTGGGGAATTTGTACTGGTACCTTTGGCCCCTTTGTGGCTAAAAAGGGGGAGAAGAATTTATGGGCATTATGGGCAATTGTAATGAAAATTGTGGATAGAATTTATCTCCTTTAGGATCTGGTTGTTTAGCTTAGTTTAGCTTAGACTGGGTGTTTTATTTCTGCTGCATTTAGTACTCTGATAGCTTAGTTTGTTTTAGCCAAAAATGTGCCAAAGGGGGAGTTTGTAAGTGTTTTTATGTTGGCATCAATTTTTGGTAAAACTAGGATATGACAATGTCTTGACTGATGTCGTGACATTCAGAGTTGAAGATAAATTCTGCAAGAGAAGGATGTTTTAAGTACACGATCGAAGCTAAATCTTGCCGGATTTCAGAGAAGATTGACTGATGTCATAACCGATGTTATGACATTCTGTGTGACATTTACTGTTCTGCAGAATCTGTTTTCCTGAGAGTTTTCAGGAAGTTTGTTGAGCTATTCTATTATGTTTTATGTTATTAGATTACATGCTCACGTGGCTAATTGGTTAATCTTAGTTAAACCTAAATTGGTTGTTAAAAATACCAAGTCTTAGGATTAATTAAGTGAACCCTAGCTAATATTATGGAAGCCCAAAACTGAAGTTACAGGACTGCTTCTATAATAGGAATAGAACCCTTACTCTGCTGCTGTGCCTCTTGGACTGTATTGAAGATTTAGCAGGTTGTATTTTGTGTAATTCTAGTTACTCTTGTGAGCCAAGCAATTATCAATTGATAAATAACATCATCACAAATTGGCTAAAGCCCATCGTCACAAACATCATCACATCATATTTGCATTAAGCATTTCATCAAAGTCAAATCATCGCAAAACTCATCATTTATATTCATCGCATAGTTATCATGAAATTATCCCGTCATATTCATTTCATGTTCATCATAAAGATCATCACCAAACAAAACATCATATATCATCGCAATTCTACATAATCCATTAATGAAAACCCAACGCCAAACAACTCAACCATAAAAATAACCGACTCCATGAGACACGACTATGTTATGCATGTGGTACCCGTCGCTTTGTCTATACTTAGGAACATTTGGCATAAAGCCCATCGTCGCTTGGCATAAAAGCCTTCGTCGCCAATGCAATGTATGTGACTCGACAATAAAACAACATAACAAAAACATCATCATCGCTTATCAAAATTGGCATAAAGCCCACATCGCCATAATTTATCCACATCAAGATAAATATATCATCGCATCATATTTGCATTATGAAAAACGTCACCAATAATTCATCATCGTCAAAAGTCATGCATTCAAAAATCGGAAGCATTTATTAATGTATCAATATAATCATCCCATCATCATGTACAAAGACATATATCCTCATTATCAACAAAGTCATTTAATCATGAACAAATCGTCGCAAAAGTCATGTATAATCATGTAGCATCGTCTTCAAATAAATCACTCAATTCTAAACATGGAAAAATAATCGAACATCAATAATCTTCGCAAATGCCATTCCTAATAACCGGCATTAATCATAATCATCAACATCACAATCGAGTAGTCCATACGTGTCTTAAATCGACTAAAACGCAATCCGATTCAATTTAACCGTAATTTTGCCTATTTCGGGTCGTTTTGTAAAAACTCGTAATTTCTAAAAACTAACCTCACCACTACGTTCTACAGGTCGAACTTAGCTAGCACGTCAGTTTTTGTTGAATTCGGAGCAACTTGCTCGTCGCCGATATTATCGAAATCGGAAAATCGGAACATAATCGGGTTCCAAATTTAATCGGCTAACTTATATCCTAACTATATTTTATTAATACTAACTGGTAGTATAAGGAATTGAGGAAAATGTAAGAAACATAAGCAAACTGAAATTATGTAGGAAAACAGATTATGCAGAAAACGCAAAACACAGAAAACAGAAAAATGCATTTTTCCATTTCTCCTCCCAGCAACAGGGACGATCGTCCCAAGCTTGTACATGAACTGGAGGCGTTCGCCCTGGTAGGGGGACGGCCGCCCCACCAGCTGAGGTGGGCGCCTCCCCCTTGTTTCATTCCATACCCATCTTCTTCCTCCTCGTTTCTAAAACAGACATAGGTTTTCTGGTTTTTCACATTGTTAAAGTTTTTCTTATTTTCTTCATTCTATACCTCTAGTTTCTACAAGCTAGCAATAAAACACCAAAAATTCATACTCCTAACCCAACCTTTCTAATTTATTTGATCAACCATTCAACCAAAACTCATGAATCAACCTATCAATTTTTCCCCAAATCCAAAATATATCACCAAACCCAAACTATAATGAAATGGAAGATCAAACCCCTTACCTCAAGTGCTTGGATGATTGCAAGATGCTCCAACCATTCCAAACTTCAAGCTTGCTCTTGCTCTTCTTCTTCTTCTTCTTCTTCCACTCACTAGTTTTCTCTAAGTTTCTAACTTAGGTTTTGTGTGTTATGGAAGGAAATGAGGAAAATAGTGTATTTAAGATGCATTCTTACTAGCCAAGGGTGTAAACCCAATACAACACACTTAGTCCTCACACCCCTAACTTAATTCATTAATTAACACCTTAATAATATCTAATAATATTATTAACTCAATTAATTAAAATAATTCCAGGGAATTAAATATCGATCCGAATAATATTTTACCGAACCGAACGGAATAAAAACTGGACCGAACGAAACGTCGCCAAATATATTAATAGATATATCGATTAATATAAATATACTCGTCGTCAAAACAATCTTCAAACGGTAACTCAAAAATGTTAATATAATATGATATTAAATAAGACGGGGCGTTACAATTACCGCACACATGCCCAATCATAACAAGATTGCCAATGCTATTAATGTCGATTCTTATATTTTTGTTGTGAGTGACTTGACCACCCCTCTGATGATTGGTAAGAAGAATTTATTGCAAGCCGCTTTATTTCCAAGTTGTTTTAAAAAATTCTGCTATTGTGCGTCTCAATCTGATGGTTGTGTATGGTTGAAGAAAGGTGTTCAGTGCTTGATGGACAACCGAGAAGTGCTGTTTGAGAAGTTTTTGTTTGTAAAGATTTTGTGCGAAGATGTTTCCAAAGGTCTTAAATTTGAAGATGTGTATGTAATAAGGATCACATCTGTAGGTCCTGTGAAGATTTCTCCTCAACCCAAGATTGCTCCTTTGATCATCACCTCACTTGGGCCAGTTCCATATTCCTCGGACAAAACCATACCTTGGAATTATGGAGCCGAAGTTTACTACCATGGTGTTAAACATGAACCTTTGACTGTGAGAAAAAATAATATTGAAGCTTTCAATCCCGATGTCGGCAACATTACAGGATCTAGTAAAGTAACCAGGACATGAAGGGTTTTCTCTCTAGAGATCTCTCCTTCAAAAGAAACTGCTACACCGATCTGTATTCCTGCCGCTGAGCCAACCACTGAGGCTCGGGGAAAAGAAAAATTGACCCAGCATGCCCAAACGGAGACACTGAAAGAAGTTGTTGAAGACGCCTCCAAGCAAGACATGGAGGAAATTTTAAGAATTATCAAGAAATGTGATTACAATGTTATTGAGAAGTTGGGGAAAACCCCATCCAATATATCCATGCTAGCTCTGTTGTTATGTTCTGAGGCCCGTGCTCAAGATTTAGTGAAGTTCTTGAATAATGCTCATGTGCCACAGGAAACCTCTACTGATTAATTTGAAAATTGTATTGCTAGCCTGACTATAGATAATGGTTTGGGCTTTTTTTATGCTGACTTGACTCCTGCATGAAGGAAACATAACAAGACCCTGCATGTCTCCATTGAATGCAGGGGCACTACATTGTCTCGCGTATTGGTATATATTAGTTCTGCTTTAAACGTTTTGTCGAAGGGTTCTCTAGACAGACTTGATAGTGAAGGTCTTGTGTTGAAACCTAGTGATATAATTGTGAGAGATTTTGATGGTTCAAAGAGAACAGTGCTTGGAGATCTTTACCTACCAATCAAGGTGGGTTTTCAAGTTTTTGACTCAACTTTCTTTGTGATGGATATTCTCTCGACTTATTCCTTCTTGCTTGGACGCCCTTGGATACATGGGGCAGGTGCTATTACATCTACCTTGCATTAGAAGTTGAAGTACCTAGTGAAAGGGGATATTGTCATCGTCTATGGAGAGGAAGAGTATATGGCAAGCCACCTACAATCTTTCAGATATATTGAAATAGGTGGTGAAGATATTAGCACCCCACACGCCGTAGTACTCTACGGTATCCACTTCTACTTTCTATCTATTAGGTGTGGGCATCTATTTACAACCTATCTCTAAGGAAAGATGAATGAATGCAAAGTCTTATGTACAAAAAGAAAGGTTTTTTAGTCGTGCTTGACGCAGTTGTGAACCTTTAGTTCCTACGTACCTCATTTGTGCAATTAGGGATCAAAGAACTTCGTAGTTCTCCTCTAAAATTTTGGTGGGTTGCAATGGTTTTACGAGAAATTTCCTTTCTCGTCCTTGCGATTAGGATTGTGATTCGTGCTTGGCATTGCAGCTTATCGTAAGACTCATGCTCGGCCGCTTTCACACTTAGCAACTCGCTTGAATTTGAAAAGGAATACCATTATCGAAAAGGTATTCATAGAAAAAGGTCCAAGACAAAAAGGTTTGAAGTTGGATAATTGGTTTTACCTTAGCGAAAGGATTTGAGTTTATTAACATGTTTTGAGATTTGATAAAGAAAAAGGTTTAGTTTTAATATGAAAAAGGGGAAGAAAAACATCTAAGGGGAACTATCTAGCTCTATCCCTAATCTTATCATGCAAATATGGCCCTAAGTCAAGGATGAAAAAGAATATCTACCTATGTTGACATGCAAGGATGACTATCCAAATTTCTAAGCTTGAAAGATACCCTAGTTGAGCGGTCCTAGGGGAAACTATCCTAATATCCATCTTGGTTGACCAACCAAGGGATACAAAGGGATGAAGAAAACAAGTGCTTTGGAATAAGCATACAAACAATGCAATGAACAAAAAATGATACACACATGCGCGAGTACATATGAAAGAAATCCCATAGCCTCAAAGGTATCAAATCACCCGAGTCAACCAGGAGCTTTCTTTCGGAAGAAAACCATAGCCACATCAAGACAGACCACGTCAACCAGGAGTTTCCTCGTGGGAGAAAGGGATTCAAGCATTGATATGACTTACCAAGTGTGAAGAGTATATGAGTACGAGTATCAACGTGTCAACACAAACCCCATGACAAAACGTGGAGGGTCATAGAAGGGAACCCTTGCATTGTATATATATATATACTCGATAAAAGAATCTTCACGATTCGCATTACCTGAGCTGACACAAACTAACGGGAGGGGGTAGTTGCTAACCCTTTTCCGTGTGCCTTTCTCATCATTAGGACTAAATGGTGGTTCCATATCGGGTTGCCTAACCACCATACCTCTATGCAAGCACAAAAGTAAACACTTGCTGAAAAGTACCTCCTTGCACGACATGATTTTAAACAAACCAAACACAATTAGCACACAATTTGTGGAATGCCTGCTACAGGTTTTTAAACAACGACTTTCGAGCCCACTCTCTTTTCCTACTTCTCATGATATCTAAGAAAGCGGTTAATACCCTACTTCTAATGATATCTAAGAAAATGGTAAAGGAAAGATGTAAAAGGTAAGAGAATACTAAACGAATAACAATCCGTAAAAGCTATAGCAAAAGTAAAATACTTCGGAAAACATCGTGAACTACTGACAAGCAATAAAGAAATATGGTGAGCAAGAAATGTGTAGAAGCATTAATAGGCATGATTGGAATGTGTGTCGTACACATCTGAATAACAACATAAAACCTGCAAGGGATAACAATCCACACAATACAGACAAATAAGCGCATATCGTACACATCTGAGTCAGTCAACTAAACCTGCAAAGGATAACAATCCAGACAATACAGACAAAGAGGGCATGTATATAGTATACATGTCTAAGATCGGGATATCTGTCGTATACATCTGAATGAATCAAAGAAACCTGCAAAAGGTAAACACCAAATAATGAAGACAAAAGATGCACACACATGTGTGCAAGATCAGGATATGTATCGTACATATCCAAATCAATCGAAAACAAACTCAAGGTACCTTGCACAAGTAATAAAGTGTTAGAAATAACAGGGAAAGTGCTTATCGAAAGCACAAAGCTCAAAAGCGATTATTCATAAGCTAATATACTAGCATAAGCATACAAGAAGTGAAATAAAAACTCAAAAATCGGCTTGGGAAAGCACTTATTCAAAATCGAAGCGAAAAAGTCAACTTGTCGGAATTAATTAAAAATCACATAGTCGCATGCAAACATGCAAACAGATTCAAAAATATGATCGATTTTAATTAATTCCGTGTGGAAGCGATGTTTTTTGGAAGTTTTTAAGTGCGGGGAAGCAACTCCATTTAGGAATAACGTGCTTGGAATTTGGTTCCGAAACCATGAAAATCGATTTTAAGCATGCCTAAACGTTTAGGACAAGCATTGCTACTTTGAACCTCTGAGGAAAAATGGATTTTGGTTCACAAAAATGCATGAAAATGCATGAAAATAGAGGAAAATCATGAACCTATTTAATATCCAATTCTCACTTTTGGTGTTTTGAAATGGAGTGGAGAATTGGATATTAAATCACTCATGTGACATACACACAACTCCACACAATTGGTTTTAGAGTCAACCTATCAAAATCGGATTTGAATTGAAACAAATGCATTACAATGCATATTTATTCATGTAATGTTACTTTTAAATGTAATGCTTCATGAATGAAATTATCATCAACATGAAACCACATGCAAACAATCAAATGATCAACCAATTCCACATCTCGACATAACTTTGAACATGAATTGAAATCAATCAAAAGTCAAGAATTAACCATGTTTTAATGCACCTATTCAACTAATCAAGAATATGCAATTTTACTCATGAATATGTGCATTAAACTATACCTCGACACACTTTTGAGTTCACAAATCAAACCAATATCATGCAAATTCCACTCAATTATTCAATGTAAGTATTCACCAATGCATGAACATGCTATTTGCAATTTAAACAATGACACAAACACTTTATGTACCAAGAAATCAACTCATGGATGTGTAATGTTCATCAATTTCATACCTCGACACAGTCGATTTCAAGAATCAATCCATAAACGTGAAATTTCAATTCAATTAATCAAGATATGAATCAATCAATGTATGTACAAACAATTCCTCAATTAAATTTCAAGAATAAGCAATTTTGTAAAATCACTTAAAATAAGCACTTATTTGAGAAACACTTACTTGAATTGAAGCCTTGGAGGAAAATTGAAATTGAATTGAAGGAGGAGAGGCAAGGCCAATTGGAATCTTGATTAGAGAAGAGAGAAGGTCATATTAGAGAGGAGAGGAAGAGATCGGTTGAGCTCAAGAGAGGAAGGAAGATCTCGCCGGAAGAGCAAGGCGGAGGGAATAAGCAGTTGGTAGCTTGGCCGGAAGGCTGATTAGAAGAAGAAGAGAATAAAGGTGAGATGGACGCATGCAGAGTGGGCGGAAACGGAAGAGAGAGGCCGGTCTGTTGCGGAGGAAGAGCAATCGAAGGGAGAGACCAGCGTAGAGGAGATCGCGCGAGGAAGATCGGTCGCGGCTAGGGACCGCTGGCCAGAGTGGGGTCACTCACGGCAGAGGTCCGGTCGGTGAGGAGGCTGGCCAGAAGGCGGTTGTCCGGCGTGGAAGAGGTAGGGCGGTGCTGTTTCTTGGAGGGAGATTTGAGCTTCTTTGACTTTTGTTCTTGTAAATTGAGAGAAAGTGAGAGAAAAGAGTGATTTTGGAGTGAAATTTTAACAAATGAGTCTTCCTCCTCGAATTATGAGAGTGAAATTTGATTTATAGGTGGAGTTCTTGGGCTTGAGAGTGTCTTGGATCCAAGATTAGGCCCAAATCACCTTTATCCGACAAAATTTAGTGAACAGTGCCAAACCTCGAGAACCGTACCGAATTTGAAATAGGTTATAACACAAAAAATGTCCGGAACAAAAAATTGGTCACGTGAGACAAAATTTCGACTCAATTGGACGAACGGTTAAGGAGATATGAATTTTTGAAATTTTAGCTCACTTTTCGGGCATCTGACATATGTAGAATTTTAATAGCGCCACCTGAAGAAAATGCTTCGAACGGGGATCTTCTTATCAAAGTCCGAACTCGGGATGTTCACGAAGATTGAAGCCAACAGAACTTTAGAACTTTTGACACTAGTTCCATCATGTTTTGATAAAAATTGAGAGAGATGTGATTTTTCGAACATTGCGCATCAGATGAAATAATGCTCGGTTCGGCTCAAATATACCTTCAAAGAGTAAAATTCTAGTATTGATTCATAAGGAATTATCTTTCGGCCCGAACATGAAATTCGAAGAGGCCATCGAGACGGAATTTTAGACACCGAAACCTCTCAATTTTGAAATTCCAGTAAGGAGTTATGAATTTTTAGTGTACCGTAAACACGGTTCAGCCATAAAACTTAGTTTATTCCACTTGAGAGATTAATTTTTCTGGAGATTTTCCTCACACAATTAGCTTCCTCCCTGAGAATGAAAGTTGGAGATAATATCGAGAGGGACTCGCCACTCAAAACTCGGCCAAAAATACACAATGAGCTGAGAGTTATGAATTTCGGAGCATCCAAAACACACGAGAAAACAAATTCCACTTTATTAAGAAATGAACTATCGAAGTCCTTCCTTGACGAAATGGACTTTAATCTAAACAGATAAATTGGAGAAAATATTGGAATGGTTCCAAAGTCTATAGAACCAAACCGAGATGATCTTCTAACCAAAAAGTATCATGTTCTGGCTCAAAATAGTCTGAATTGGCCGAAACACAGAGTTTCTTCCACAACCCAAGGTGCTCTTAACCTCATAACCATGAAATCAATCATATGCATGTATTTTTATGATAATGGAACTATAAGCCAAAAATGTTAAAATGAAGAGGGTAAATTTTGGGGTACAACAGGCAGGTGTTGTTACATCTACCTTGCATCAGAAGTTGAAGTACCTAGTGAAAGTGAAGATTGTCACCATCTGTAGAGAGGAAGAGTATATGGTGAGCCACCTACAGTCTTTCAGATATGTTGAAATGGGTGGTGAATTCATTGAGACTCCTTGTCAAGCTTTTGAAATTATTCCTTGGGAAATGCCTGTTGCTCAAGTTGTTCCCGCCACTCCTAAAGTTACAAGGGTTCCACCGAAGATGGCCTCTCTGAAGGATGCAAAGGCTGTGGTCGAAGAAGGTAGATGTACTATTTGGGTTCAGCTACCTGATTTTCATTTCAAATCTGATAGGTTTGGTCTAGGCTTCACTTCCAAAGCTCAGAAGATGGTGTGTCGCGATCATCATGGTGGACCACCATTCCGCATCAACAACGATGGAGTTCATTCCACAAAAGATGATGATGGTGATCATGACATTGACAACTGGATATTCCTACCATCGGCAGCAGACTCAACAATTGGACGGGAAAAGATGTTATACTAATCTCCTTTAGTTTGGAGTAATTGCTTTTTTCTGTTTTTATGATATTAAGTTTTCCCAATGTAATTCTGACCAATAAACTTTAAGCCTAGTGCCTTACAGGGGGCACGATTGTCCATTTGTTAGGGTTGTTATCTGTCATTTGCATATTTTCATTCAATAAATCATTGGACTTTTGCATTCAAATATTGTGCTCTCTTTTTTTTCTTTTACTTTACTGCTTTTTCAAAACTAGCTATGTGTTCTCACACACACCCACGAAAGAAACTGCAGATCCACGTCCACTATGGATCCCATTAATAACAATTCTTCTATTGTCAAATATGACTTTGAAAATGCGATCTACCAAGTCGAAAACGAAGGTGAGGAAGATTGTGAAGTACCCTGAGAGCTTTCTAGACTGCTACAACAAGAAGAAAAAGCTATACAACAGCATGAAGAGCCAGTCGAGGTTGTGAACTTGGGTACCGAAGAGGACAGAAAAGAAGTCAAGATATGAGTTGGTCTTGAGATTAGCGTCAAAGAAAGGCTAATTCAGATGTTACGTGAATATATTGAGGTTTTTGCATGGTCTTATGAAGATATGCCAGGATTGGATACTGATATTTTGGTTCACCGTTTACCGATGAAAGAAGGTTATCCTCCTATGAAAGAGAAGGTTCTCCGTATGCGTCTTGATATGTCCGAGAAAATCACGGTTGAAGTCATGAAGCAGTTCAATGCGGGTTTTTTAGTTGTTACTTCCTATCCGCAATGGGTTGCAAATGAGGTGCTAGTGCCTAAGAAGGATGGTAAGGTGTGTATGTGTGTAGACTACCGAGATCTGAATAGGGAGAGCCCGAAATATGACTTTCCGCTTCCACATATCAATGTTTTGGTTGACAACACCGCTCATCATAAGGTATTTTCGTTCATGGATGGTTTCTCCGATTATAATCAAATCAAGATGGCTCCCGAGGATATGGAGAAAACTACCTTCGTCACACAGTGGGCACTTTCTATTACAAGGTTATGCCATTTGGGTTGAAGAATGCGGGTGCGACATATCAGTGTGCTATGGTGGATTTATTCCATGATATGATCCACCGCGAGATAGAAGTCTACCTCAACAACATGATAGCCCAATCTCAAATTGAATAAGAACACCTTGATCACTTGCACAAGTTGTTTGAGAGATTGAAGAAGTACAAGCTGAGATTGAATCAGAACAACTGTAATTTTGGAGTAAAATCCGGTAAACTACTAGGTTTCGTCGTCAATGGTAAAGGTATTGAAGTTGACCCCGCCAAGGTTAAAGTCGTTCAAGAAATGTCGTTTCCCCGCATTGAAATACATCGTTAGATTTATTTCACACTTGACTGCTGCTTATGAACCAATCTTCAAACTATTGAAGAAAGATCAAGTAGTAAAATGGAACGACGACTATCAGATAGCCTTCGACAAGATAAAAGATTACCTCCAAGAACCTTTCATTCTGATGCCACTAGTTGAAGGAAGACCTCTGATCATGTACTTAACAGTATTAGAGAACTCAATGGGGTGTGTATTGGGGCAACATGATGAGTCTGGTCGAAAAGAGCATGCAATATACTACCTTAGAAAAAAGTTTACCAACTGTGAAACAAGATACTCACTGCTCGAGAAAACTTGTTGCGCTTTGCCTTGGGCTGCTCGCCGACTAAGATAATATATGTTGACCCATACCACTTTGTTGATCTCTAAAATGGATCCCATAAAATATATATTTGAGAAACCTGCTCTCTCCGGAAGAATAGCAAGATGGCAAATGATTTTGACCGAGTACGATATTTAGTATACTACTCAAAAGACAATCAAAAGAAGTGTATTAGCGGATCATTTGACTCATCAAGCTGTAGACGACTACCAATCTATGCATTTTGAGTTCTCGAACGAGAATATCATGTTAGTTATTGACTATGAAGAACTTGGATCGGATGAAGGACCTGAACTAGGATCCTAATGGACTATGGTTTTTGACTGAGCTTCTAACACACTTGGAAACGACATTGGTGTTGTGATTATCACTCCCAAGGGTGGCCATACACCTTTCAATGCCAAATTATGTTTCGATTGCACCAACAATATGGCCGCGTATGAAGCGTGCATCATGGGTATCAAAGCTGATATTGATTTGAGGATCAAGTTCTTGCAATTATATGGAGACTCAACCTTGGTGATTAGTTAGATTAAGGGCGAATGAGACACGAAGAATCCAAATCTCATTCCATTTCGAGAATATGTGTTGAGTTTGATTCTATATTTCAAAGAAATCTCTTTTGAGCATATCCTACGAGAAGAGATCAGTTGGCGAATGCAATACTATCATGTCATCTATGTTCAAAGTCAGATGGGACAATGAAGCTCTTAAGATCAATATTGAAAGGCTAGACGAACCAACATATTGTTGTGAACTTGATATTGAGGGAGTAGAGGAAAAACCTTGGTTTCACGAAGTGAAGAGATACCTCAAGGCTCAAAATTTTCTTCTGAAAGTAGAAATCAAATGGCTTTACAGGAATCAAAATATTGAAATTTTGAACTAAAATTTTGTTTTATTACAAAAATGAAATCACACTCTTTATAGGAATTTTATTTTGTACAATGTTGTGAGAATTTACACCACGATGACTGTTATTTACAACACAACACATGTAGGACGAAATCGTAAAAGTCACTAACACGACTAAATGCAACTGCGGCCATTTTTTAAAATCTTGGTATTATCAACATGACCAGACACTTCAACTTGTGCCTCACATACATCCTCATCCATCTCTATTGTAGCATTTCTATGGTGAAAACGTATACTTCATCCGTTTCAAAATGACTTTCATTTAAGATTTTTGTATACATATTAAATAATGCACTAATATTGTCATAATAAATTATATTTTACTAAATTAATTCTATCAATATGTTAGAAATAGTGTAAAAATAATAATTAAATGATACAATTAAAAAGATAGTAATTATTTATACATCAAAAAATAATAATAACAATTATTTTAAAGTAATTTATATTAAAAGGACAATCATTTTAAAATAGAAGAAATAATAGTTGATTTGTCTACCTTAATAGTAATCAGACTAGATTTTGCAATATTGCAATATAATAATTAAAATATATTTTTAATGTTAAATAATAATTAAAATTATTTAAAAAAATAATTAAATAATATTATATTAATATAAAATATATTTTAAATAATATTTAAAAAAAATAATTAATTATACTTTAAATATTATATCTTAATATAATATGAGATATGTTTTAAATAATAATTATCATAAGATACATAACGCAAACTGACCTATTTATAACAATTAAAAATTATTAAAATATTATTTTGCTCGCCCGTTTGATAGACGAATCAGAAATGCATTTTTTAATGTGTGACATTTTCGTACAATTTTCAAACAGTGTAGAAATAAAATAATAATAAAAAATATATTTTTTCTAAACAATATTATTTAAAATATATCTTATATTAATATAATATTAATTAATTACTTTTTAAATTGTTGTTAATTATTATTTAACATTAAAAACATATTTTAAGTATTATATAGTAATTAATATAAAAAATTATAACATTTAAAAAAACAGAACCTGTACCGTCATCCAACCCATAAACGAACTCTTGAAAAAAAAAACGCGGAACTCATTTATTCTATCCATGGACAAACTAATAGAAAAAATGTGACATTCTACAAAATATTTTTTAAAGTGTGACATTTTAAAATATATTATTTCAAAACGTGGCAAATTTGTAAAAAACTCTTGAATAACGCGGTTATTAGCTCCTCTTATCTTCACTGTAAATATATAAATGACGAGTGAAAACAAGGTTTAAAAACTGTGATTGTTTTATTTATTTTATATTAAGAGTAATATAATTATTTATAAGGATAGCTGTAGGGGATAAAAAATATATATGCGTCTAAGTAATTGTGTGGCTCGTAAAATCAATGATAATTTACTTATAAAAGGTTTTCATATATGTGAAATATTTGAATGAATATCACTGCGAAACTTTAGAAGACAAAAAGCGAGCATCAATGCTTATGTTACTCAATTATGTACCAGCAACCATATGATTTTTGTTGTTACTTTCACCTTTACTTTTTGGGGACACACTCCTACATTAATTGTGTAGCTAGTGATAGGAATATCTCAACAGTCCTAGGCAGTGCCTTGTCCTATTCTCTCTGCTAGGCTTTGTACTTTTATATGACATCAACCAACCCCATTTAATTGTACATATATTGAATGAATACCTAATATGAAAAATTGATCGTATGTAACTCTTTAAAGGAACAGACTCCTAAAATTATTCAAGCATGGCAGTTATCGGTTCATCCTTTTTGGGCAACAGACCATCTTGGATTTGGATGGTATATCATAGATTTAAACTTTTTTGTTTATGGAAAATAAAACTGTAAAAGTATAGGTTTGTGTAATTTAAATTAGGTGCAATTTTAATGTCTATGGATATCTTAGATTTTCATTTTACAGTTAAACTCATTAATTAATATCTCTTATAAATTTATTATTTTATTTTTTAATAAAATATCATGAAATTTGATTTATATAATCGACCCCAAGTAAAGGGATAAGTCTTAGTTGTTATTGTATGAAATTTTCTTTTGAAAGAATAATAAATAATATATAAATTAGATTGAGACTCGAGAGATAATTTTGTTTGAGTTTTATTCGTTATATTTGATTTTAATTATTTTCAGATTTTTTTGACAAATATAACTAATATACTTAAGATTTATTTTTAAAAATTTAAATAAATATAAGATATATTATTAGTGGTTTTTAATTTTGATTCTCATATTCTTTTTATACTAATATCTATTTTAGGTATTTAATTTTAAGTAGTTGAGATGTGTGTTCCACATGATACACAATATTTTTAAATTTATTTGTTAGTTTTTAAAATTGATAAAATAAAAGTTTAAATATTATTATATAAACTATAATAAAATACTTTATACTATGAATTTATATGAAATTTTTAATAATATGTAAATAGTTGATATATAAATCGATATATAATTATTTTTATTTCATAATTGAGAAATTATTAAATATTATAATACAAATATAAATAGTATTTTATAAAATTTAGGAACATAAAATATATTTGTCTTTGTTTGGATTTGAACTCGTGATCTTTGAGATAAAGAATAAATATATCTTTATTTCATTTTAGAGCGTGTTGCGTAGTAATATGAATGCAGGGCCGGCCTTTCCTAGATGCAACAAGGGCAGCAGCACCAGGCCCCCCAAATTTTAAGGTCCAATTATTTAAATTTATTATAAAAACGATACGTTTTACACCTAATCTTTACGAAGTAGCTGTAAATGTTAATTCATTTTCAGGCATCATAATTTTATACCTATTTTCTAAAAAATAGGTGTAACATCACAAATTTTAAAGTGTATTTTTTTTTTAATTTAGGCCTATTTTCAAAATTTGAACGGGGCCTCCGAACTAATTGGGTCGGCCCTGTATGAATGATCCGGTATAAGATAGTTGAAATTGTTGTGTAAATTTGGATAATCATCCAAATTCCACATCGAGTAATGTGAATAAAAAAAGAGTAAAAAATTATTATAAATATAGAGAGTTAGTTTGAGTCTATTTACCATAATAATTATAATTTTTTTGGTGTATTGAGGATTTTGATGGATTTGTGTCTAGAGAGAATTTATAATTTTTCGTACAAAAATTATGGTTGAAAGTGTTTTCTATTTTTCCGTCTGATAGTTTTTGAGAGAGTTTCCTATTTTTCTAAATTTTTTATTGTGAGTTTATTTCATTTTATTTGTATCAATTTTTAGAGATTTAATCTGGTTACATTCCCAACAATTAGCATAAGAGAAAAGGTTCTGATTAAGGGAGGAAAGCACAAGTTTGCTATCATTTTGTTTTGTTTGAGTTTTATTTTCTTAAACTATATTATAGCTACATTGAAGCTGGATATTCCTTTGTTTGATGGGAGAGTTAATTTCCTCTTATGGCAATGCACGATACAAGAATATTTGGTACAATAAGATCTTGATAATGCTTTGGGAAAACCAAATGAGATGAAAGAATCATATTGAAATTCATTAAAAAAAAGGCAGTGAGTACAATTTGGTTGGCGCTAGCTCCACATGTTAAAGTGACTGTGTTGAAATAAACATCTCCAAAAAAATTATGGGATTTGATACAAAGCAAGTTTGCAACAACCACATTAACCAATCAATTGATGATGAAACTGAATTTATATTTATTGAAGATGGGAGATGAATGTAATGTATATGACCATATTAATAAATTAATTAATGAGAAAAATCATGAATGTAGAGGAAGATATCAAAGATGAAGAACAAGCGTTGCTTTTGTTGGATTCATTAACCAAATCTTACGAATCATTAGTGAAATCAATGTTAGCAGAGAAAATCACACTACAGTTAGATGAAATCGTGAAAGCATTGAAGGAGAGTCAACAAATAATGAGTATTGGTCAATCTCCCGAAGAAAATTAGGTACTAGTAGCCAAAGGAGAACAAAGAAAAGAACTATGTTGATTAATATGGTATAAATTTTCAACTAAGAGATATGAGTTTTGTCAAGTGACATTATTGTCAACAATTTGGTCACATGCAATCTAGATGTCCAGAATTGACAGAGGATGTGGGAAGCATAAAGAAGAAGACACGAGAATTGAAAAACACTTCTTCTGTAAATATGGTTAGTTATGAAGACGATCTTTTAATTTGTGAGGATAAAGATGACTATAAAATAAAGAGATATGAGACTTTGAATGAATGGAGGATAAGTTGTGTTAATGTGATTACACATCCAAATCCCACATCGAGCAACGTGAAGAAAATAAGAATAAAAAATTATTATAAATATAGAGTTAGTTTGAGTTTATTTAACACAATAATTCTAGTTTTTTTTTGTGTATCGAGGATTTGTGTAGTTGTGTGTCTAAAAAGAGTTTATAATTTTTCTGTACAAAAATTGTGATCGAGAGAGTTTACAATTTTTATGTCCAAAAAAAATTGTTGAGAAGATTTATTATTTTTCTGTTAAAAAGTAGTTACTGAGAGGGTTTGCAAGTTTTCCATCCAAAACTTACAAGTCGGTAATAAATTTTTGATTGTAAATTTATTTTATTTTATTTGTATTGATAAAACAAATTTTTAAATATTATTTTATAGAACTATAATAAATTGTATTATAGTAAGAATTATATGGAATTTTTAATGATATACAAACAATTGATGCATAAATCTGATATATAATTGCTTTTGTTTTATAATTAAGAATTATTATATATTACAATACAAATATAAATAAATAGTATTCTATAAAATTTATGAAAATAATATATATTTTTTCTCTGTCATAACTTGAACTCATGATCTTTGATGGATAATAAATATCTATTTTTCTCTTTTAAGAATGGAAGATGATTTTGAATAGTCTTTTAAAAATTAATTGTAGGATAGAGTTGGTAAGCTATTAAACCAGTGAAATTCAATCAAGCCAAAATTATAAAAAATATATATATATCGATGAATAGGTGAATTAAATGCTTATTTTCTTTTGATAATTTTTTTAAAAATAAAATATAAATATAAATAGGTTTTATTCAAAACTTAATTGTTGGTGCACTATGATAAAAGAGATTGGAACGATGGAACAATAAAAGAGTAAGGAAATAAGGATTGTTGTTTTTTTATTAATGAAATAAGAGTACATATTTATACACAAAAAAAGCTCAAAACTAAATATGTCAGTAAACCCTAATTAAAAACTAATCTTGGTGATCAAGCTAAAAAATACTAACAGTACAAACTAACAAATACTAAACTACCCTTAAACCTAAACTTAATAACTAAGTTAAGGAAGTTTAAACACCTCGAAGTTGAACAACTAACAACAACATTAGAACGAAAAATCGAAGTTACGGATTTTCGAACTTTTCGTTTGGATTGCTCGAACATCGAACTTGACTCCCTCAAAAGTTACGGATCCAATTCTCAACACCATCCCTTAATTCATCCACCAAAATCTACAACACCAATTCCATCCTCAAACGGATAAGGTGTTTCTTGACATCCTTCATCGAACATCTGGTTTCTTCTTGCGGGCAATATGTCATCAACATAGAATTAGAATCATAATGTTTCACATACACATATCCATCTCCATTTTGAAATTCTTGAAAAATGAATCAATCTTGATTCCAAGCTCGGGGCTTGCTCCATCTGAGCTTTGTGTAACTTATACACCATCCCTTTCTGACTCTTTTTCACGAAGTCAGGAGGTTGTGACACGTATACCTCCTCTTGTAATGGACCGTTCAGAAATGATGACTTCACATCCAAATGCATCAGCTTTACAACTAAAGCAATCACCAATTTGATTGTTTCATGCCTAGCTACAGGAGCAAACACCTAAAAATAATCTAGTCCAGGTTTCTAAAGAAAACCTCTGGCCACTAGCCTTGCTTTGTGCTTGCCAACTGATCCATCCTTTTAAGCTTCACCTTAAAAACCCATCTGACGCTGATGGATTTCTTCTCCCTTGGAAGCTTAGTTAACTTCCAAGTCTCAAGTTCTTCTTTCATGGCATTCAGCCACACTTTCTTCTTGAGAACTTCTTCAATACCTATTTGTTCAGAATCTCCTTCTGATTCTGGAACCGTATCGCTTTCTGGACTTTCTTCCGAAGTTTACTCCCACCAGAAGTTCCATCTTTGTTAACTTCTGGACCTTGTCTAGAACAATTACCTTCAGAAGTTGGATCGCCTTCAGAAGATCTTGCTTCAGAAGTTCCACCTTTAGAATCATGACCACCGTCAGATGCTGGACTACCTTTAGAAGCTCCTCCTTCAGAAGATCCATCTTTAGAGTCATGATTACCAACAAAAACATGATCATCTCCAGAAGCTTGTCCTCCAGAACCTACGTCTTCAAACTTTTCCCGTCCAGAAGCATGACCAATTTGATCACCTCCAGAAGCTTGTCCTCCAAAACCTACGTCTTCAGAGTTTTCCCTTCCAGAAGCATGATCACCACCAGATTCTTGTTCATCATCAAAAACTGGATCAGAATCAGATTCACTATCTGACTCATCCTTAGAGTCTCCAGAAGATTCTTCATCTTCTGACTCCAATTCTTCTTCAGAACTTTCAAGTCCTGACTCATCTTCAGAACCTTCATGTTCTGACTCATCTTCAGAACCTTCATATTCTGACTCATCTTCAAAACCTTCATGTTCTGACTCATCTTCAGAACCTTCATGTTCTGACTCATCTTCAGAAGAAGAATCTCCTTGAGATTCTAACTCATCTTCTAATTCTTCTTCAGACTCAAAATCACCTTCAAATTATGACTTGTCTTCAGCTTCAGGGTCATCTTCTAACTATGACTCTTCTTTTGAAACCTCAGATTTTGACTCATCTTCAGAATCTACAATATCATTTTCTGGCTCTTCTTCAGAAGTTTCAACTTCTAACTCTTCTTCAGAAGTTTCAACTTCTGACTCTTCAATTTCATTTTATGACTCTGACTCATAAAGAGACACTCCTTCAGAATCATAATATTCAGAGTCATCTTCATCCCTTCAGATTTAGAAAATGACAACCTCACAGGTTCCTCGTCAGATTCATAATTCATCAATAGCACACGTTCATCATCTGAATCACCTCTGGCTATTTTTGCTTCTTCTGATTTCCTTTCTTTGTTTGACCAACAATCTCTAGCAAAGTGGCCAAACTTCTTACAACTGTAACATTGAACTTTCCTCCTGTCCTTTCCCTTCTGATATTTCTTCTCACCAGAAGTTGAAGTTTCTGACTTTTGGAATCTATCACCACGTCTATTCTTGACCTCTTACCAAGACTGCTTCTAGTCCTTCTTGACAAAAGAAGCTTTCAGAGCCTGCTCAACTTCCCTCTTAGAATTTCTGTCAGTCAAACGCAACTCATGCGCTTCTAGACTACTTTGCAGCTCTTAAATTTTCATGGTTTCCAGATCTTTAGAATGTTCAATAGCAACAACAATGTAATCAAACTAAGGAGTAAGCGACCTCAGAACTTTCTCTATGATTACTTGTTCAGAAAGTGTTTATCCACAAGCCTTCATTTCATTAGTGATCATAATCACTCTTGAAATGTACTCAGAAACTTTCTCACTCTTCTTCATGTTGAGATTCTCATATTGCTTTCTCAAGGAATAAAGCTTCACCTTCTTCACTAATGCGTCACCACCGTAACATCTGACCAGTGTATCCCACGCCCCCTTTGACGTCATAGAATTTGCAATCTTCTGTTGCATCTTCTGCAACTGGAATATATTCATCGGTAACAAGCTCTGGAACATCTTGAGCTCCAAATAACACGCGCATCTGGATCATCCATCTATTCCAGTTTTTGCCATCAAAAATTGGAAGTTTGGTGTTCATGTTGCCGTTTCCGTTCATCTTCTACCTTGTGCAATACACTTAGATATTCACTCACACAGTGTTTCCCAACCCACAAAATTAGGGGAAAAATTACTCTTGTTCTAGATTCAACGTGAAACCTAGAAACAAAATCAACCACACAAACAAACTCACGTTCACTCGTGTTTCCCTGTATTTCTAACCGGAGCTCTAGATACCAATTTGTTGGTGCACAAGGAAAAAAGAGATTGGAACGATGGAAGAATGAAAGAGTAAGGAAATCAGGATTGTTGTTTTTTTTATTAATGAAATAGGAGTACGTATTTATACACAAAAAAACCCAAAACTAAATATGTCAGTAAACCCTAATTAAAAACTAATCTTGGTGATCAAACTAAAAAATACTAACATTACAAACTAACAAATACTAAACTACCCTTAAACCTAAACTTAATAACTAAGTTAAGGAACCAGAAGTTAAACACTTCTGGACACGACCTCAAAAGATCAACAACTTCTGAACAACACCAGAACATCGAACACCAAAATATCAGAAGTTCTGGATATGCCTTACTGAACATCAGAACTTCTAACTCCCCTCAGATGTTCTGGATTGCTTTACTGAACATCAGAACTTCTGACTTCCTCAGAAGTTCTGGATATGAATTATTCTCAACATAATTGGAATTACTTTTTCTCATTGAATTTTATTTTACTTTATTTTTGAAAATGAAAACTTTATTAGAAAAAAAAAACACAATACACAATAAGGTGGTCAACGTATCCAACCTACCAATAAGACAAAACAACAAACTAAGGCATCATGAGCCTAAATACATACTATCTTAAGTTGGGTTTCATTATCAATGATCTTAGGACCTACAATATTAAATCACCAAATCTCACAAACCGCTTCCGTGAATGCACTTTGAAATTAAATTTATTAGACACTATACTTATTTTATTATTTATTAGACACTTTTTATTGTATGTAATGATTGTGTTTAAAATTTAAATTTACTGAATGCGATTTGTGAAACTATGATATTTTTAATAGTTAATTTTACCATTTAACTACTTTCACTATTTTTGTGCTAATTATGTTACTTATTTAACATGAAAATAATATTTTTTTTTTCATAATTTAACCAACCATGAAAACTTTCTAAATTTGATAATCTTATTTTAGAAAAATAGATAAAACTTAAGTACAATTCTTTAGATATAGTTCTTATTATTTTTCAATAAAAATATGACAAATATATTTAAATATTATTTAAAGAATAAAATATGAGCAATTTATATATTTGTAAGAAAAAATTATACAGTTATTATATTTTTATTAAAAAATGAGAAGGGGAAAGCTGAAATACCCTAAATATGATATACGATACGACTAACGTGAACTAGACGCAACACATTGGGAAGAGACCAGGGTAAGAGGGTTGGTTATATAAAGGGAAGGTATTAGCACCGTACATATCTATAGTTTTCTATAGGAAATTTTTTATGCATATTTTGTATGTTTGTGTGTTTTATTTGCTATGCTATTTCGAGAAAGTTTCTCCTTTGGGATTTAAGAAAGGTAGGTTAGGAAGGAACGTAAGTTTTGTTATAATTATTATGCTCGCAAGGATCATTGGGATCCTCTGTATACATATCCCCTAGTGGGAATCAGAGCATCTGTAGCTCGAATCTAAGAGAACTAAGGTTTGTTTGGTTTGAGGGATAAAGAAGTATGATCGCCAAGGATGAGACCTTGTGCCTACGTATTCTCAAAAGGAGGTTGAAAAAGTCAGAGCAATCGTAGTTCCCACTTATGTGCTACTGGAAGCAAAAAAAAATATTAAGATACAATGACAAGTGTCATCTTAATGAAAAATGTATCTAACCTATTTCATGACATACATTTTTGAAAATTGATTGATTAAATCTTTTATTGTAAGCATTGAGTGTTTTGCCTGAGTGTACAAGCGTTACCACTTACAAGTTAAGAAATATATTTGAAAAACGTTGAATCTTTCATTGTAAGCACTAGCCGTTTTGCTTGAGTGTACAAGCGTTGCCACTTATAGTTAAGAAAGATGTTTTGTTTGAAACAAATGTTTGATTTGTATGTGATGCTATAGATGAGATACTTCTTCCTTAGAGATGATTCATGTCTAAATCTCTTAGGAGAATTGTTTTATTATTGATTAAGGGGATGTTTTTAAGAAGCTTGTGGGTCCTTGTATTGTAAGCCCAAGATGAGGATTTCTGAGGGACATCGAGGTTCCTTGTATTGTGAGCCCAAGAGGAGGCTATCCGAGGGACATCGAGGGTCCTTGTATTGGGAGCCCAAGAGAAGGCTATAGGGTATGGCTGGCTCGGTTTTAAGAGTGACTTCACCGGGAAACAATACTCTTAGGTTTCTATCCTAACGAAGGGGATTCTTTGTATTGGAAGCCCAATAGGAGGCTGTTAGATATTTCAAGGTCTCTATCTTGTATGAGGCCCAAGAGAAGGCTAAACTCAACGAGGGATTTCTTTTGTACGAAGCCCAAGGGAAGGCTAACTCAACATGGGAGTTCTTTTGTACGAAGTCCAAGAGGAGGCTAACTCAACAAGTGAGTTCTTTTGTACGAAACCCAAGAGGAGGCTATGGGGAACCTAGTTGTTATACTAGTTGTTGTGACATAAATAAGCATGAACAAGTATATGAACAAATATATAAATGACAAAGTATGTGTGTGCATTCACAAGAGTTTATGAAGGAAATATATAAACAAGTGTTTAAAATAAGCAATTTAAAGCTAGTGAACTTTGATATATACAAAGGAGTGGGACTTACACCTTAAGGGAGGCCCATTGAATAAGAGCAGTTTCATCGGGAATAATGTTCCTCTTAATTCTAGTGGAGTTGGTGCATAAACAAGTGGATAAAACTAGCGAATGATACTAGTTATACTTGAATATTTTCAAAAAGAGTTGAATATCTACAAGGAAATTGAATATGTACACAAAAGGGTGGATATGTACAAGGAAACTAAGTATGTACATACGAGGGTTGGAACTTACACCGTAAGGGAGGCCCATGATCAATTTGATTTTGAGTTCGAAATATTTTCGAGGAAAGAAACCTAGTTCGGTTTGTATTTTTAAAGATTAATCGAATCGATTATGGAAAAGAGGTGTGTAAGTTTAAAATGCTTTTTGAAAGTTTTGAAAAGGTATTGAAAAGATAAAGATATTCACATGATTGTTTTGAAAAAGATTAGGTTTGAAAAATCAAGAAAGAAAACATTTGTTGAAAAGCATTTAAAAAAACTTTAAAAACGTCTATTTTAAACCTAATAAAAATATATCAAAAGAAAATATTTTTTTGGAATTTTTTGACATAATCATAAAATATATATATTAAATGACAAGTGTGCATAAAATCATTTCAAAATGAGAAGTTTTGATTGGTTTTTGAAAATGTTGAAGTTTGATAAAAATGTGAAGAAAACAAGTGATAAAAAATTAGTTTTCATCTTGGAGAGGTTTGAACTTAGGACCTTGAGTTCAACGGTGAAAAGATTAACCACCGGGCCACATGCGTGGCTTGGTATTATCACGCGTTCATTTAATTTTATTTAAAACAAGTTTGTGAAAATGGTTTTGAAAATAGGTTGAAAATGTTAAAAAACAAAAGGTCTCAGTGGAATTCGAACCCTGGACCTTAGGCATAGCAAGTGACTCAAGAGGCGTGTGTTCTACCACTAGGGTGGCTATACATCCATTAATTAAAACACAAGCATAAATATATATTATAAAATGCGTTTTTGAAAATGGACAGGGGGCGCCATCAGCTTCGTCTTCTTCCTCAAGACAACCTCCATGGTTAATTCAAATTTCTTTGATTCTTGACCAAATTGAAAAATGTAAAAAGCTAGATTTCTCAAAATTTCATTGTGATTCCAGCCATGTAACTTATTAAAGCAAAGTCTCAAAGATCAAAGAGAATTTCCATAAAGTACCAAATGAACCCTAACTGAAAAATTTAACTAATCTATGGGCACGATTGATTTTATGTGAAATTGAGGATTCAAACAGCTTGAACAATCTGATATCTACATTTCTAACTATTAAAATGATGTTAAAGAGGCTTGAATAAGAGAATCAGATTTCAAAATACTTATCACTTGAAGCAAATTTGCAGAACTCGTATGAGTTCTTCCAGATGCAAATTTGTGATACTGCGAGCTTCCTTGATCTTTCCTGAGTGTGTTCCAACTCCTAGCTTGCTCTGAAAGTTGTTGAATTCTCCTGCCTGACTCAAGTTGCAGGTTTCTGATTTATTGATGGAGGATGGTGATGGAGTTGTTACAGAAGTGTATGGATGGTTTGGATCACTTTTATATGATGTATGGAATGTGTTTGAATATTTAAAAGAGGAAACGCACGAGTGGATTTGGATTTTACAAGTTAAGGCTCAAAATTTGCACAAATGGAGTTTTCGTGAGCAAACTGACTCTTGTCTATTTTTATGATGGTTTAAAGTGATGAAAAACTTCTAAATGATGTTTAGAATATTTTTAGATGACACCTTTGGTTAGAACTTTCAATATTTGGAAGTTGGAATTCTAACCTCTTTGAAAACTTAGAAACTTGCAAACGAAGAAAAAAGTGAGACAACGAGTTTATGAATGCATTGGTGTGATTTTGAAGTGAGAAATGACTTCTATTTATAGGCCAAGAAGTCTGAAGATCGACGCAAGGATAGGATTAATGAGTTTGCAACTTGAAGCTTAAGGAATAAGAAAGGAATATTCACATTAAATGCACATGAAATCTTTCTTAACCATGGTTAAAAAAAATCAAGTGATTATATCCTCTTCCAATCATGACCATCATATATTTCTGTCTTAAATCCTATCTCTTTTGGTGACAAGGCTTCTAGAAGGAAGAAATTGCAAAAAGACTTGAAAAAATTGAAGAAATGACTTGAAAATTATGGTTATGGACCTCTATATTTCAAATTCAAAACCCAAGCTATACAAAATGTTTTTGCAAGTTCTTGGATATTTTGGAAAGCTTGGAACAATATCTACAACTTTCATGTATTGAGTTTTTCTTGAATCAAAGTGGATCTAGGTAAAAAATGGCCATGAAAATGGTGAAAAACATGTAAAATTTTCAAGTTTTGACTTTTTGTTGACTTTTTCACACATTATGATTTTTTTATGATCATGATGGATAATTTGAAATGATTTTATTATTGAAAAAATTTGGATTTCAAAAAGTTGATCAAAAGTCAAAGTTTGACTGATCTGAACAGTTGACTTTTTGTCAGATAATTCATAATTCCTCTGATGATCAATCATGGTTTTTTAAAATGTTTTGAACCAATAAATTAGCTCAAGATATTGAATTTATGATTTTGAGATCATGCTCCAAGAAATTAGGTCATTCATTGGTAAGAAATTTAATGATAAATCATCCTCGATCAAAACCCTAATTGGTGATTCAAGACAGATCTTGAGGAAATGATGGGAATTTGAAGATCAAATGTTGATGATTGATGAATATAGATCAATTGAGGTGAGTGAAGACTCAAACCCTAATTGATCATATCTTGAACTGATGAAAATTTGGATCAAAACCCTAATTTGGCTCAAGGAGCACACACACGATCTAACTTGTGTTGAAATTGTCAATGATGCAATGATGCATATATGAATGATATGAGATGGTATGTTAGGTAAAAAATTGGGGTATGAAACTTTCTAATAGTGAAGAACTCCTTAGTACACTATGTATTCTGTAATTTTTCCCTTAGGATCATCTTCAGTGATGACGTTGACCGTTGGTCGAGCAGGATTTAAAGGCTCTGGTTTGTTAACCTTGTCCTTTGTACTACTGAGGAGATCTTCCTCTGCTTGTTCGACAGGTCGAGGAGTGTAAAATGAGGTACATGTGTATTTAGGAGACATGTATCCTGGACTTTTAGGGTGTAATTCCCAATTTTATGGATGAAGAGACTCGTTGTCAGAGACACTTTCCAAGTCATTTTCAAGACCATTTTCCTAGTCGTCTCCAAAAATTTCTTTTATCTAGGAATAGAAAAATTCGAGTTCAGCAACCTTGGCATGTGTATTGAAGAGAAGGTCTTCAGTCGTGATCTCAATTGGATGATGAGATTGAGAGGGCATGCAAGCCTCTTCTGGTTGACTGAGATATTCAAGAGGATCTTCCTATCCAGTTGGTTGGATGTCTTCGATTGAAATTTTTGAACTTTTAGGGGCGGTATATTTCCCCATGAAGTCAAATTTTCAACTTGTCTGACCCAAGGTATCCCAGACTTCAGGTGGGATAGGTGTAATTTCTTCTTTATCTTGTTGGAACATGCCTTCGAATTTTTCTGAAGGAGGATAGAATGGTGTATACGGTTCTTCCTGAGATATGTATCTAGAGTCATTGAGATAATTCTTCCATTCTTCAGAACCAGAGAGATTTTCTTCAGTTCCTTCTTCAATAAGGACATTGACCTCTTGAGGAACATGGATAAGGAAACCTCCACTCTGGAATACTTATTTGATTGGACAAAGAGTTTCATCCTTCTCAGTGGCTTTTGAGAGTGCTGGAGTAAATTTGAGTCCCGTTTTAGTTTCGTTATTGACAGGAATCACAACTTGTCCCCAATAGGCGGTTGTACCATCTTTCACTATCCGTGTTGCTTCTTTGTAAGAGGAGATAGATGATTTGTTTTCTTGGTAGATTCATCTTCTAACGAGAGACCTTAGAACTGCATTCCTTCTACATCGTCAGCAGTGATGAAAGAGAAAATGGATAAGTGGTTTACCAACAAGGCTTGCTCCCCACTTATGGTTACCAACTTTCCATTTGTTGTGAATTTCAATTTTTGGTGTAGCGTAGATGTTACTGCTCCAGCTTCATGAATCCATGGTCGACCTAGCAAACAACTATAGGCAGCTTGAACATCCATAACCTAAAAGGTGACTTGAAAAGTATACGGACCAATTTTCATTGGAAGGTCGATTTCTCCAATAACATATTTTCGTGATCCATCAAAAGCTTTGACTACTAAACCACTGAATTTCATAGGTGTTCCTTTGTAAGACAAACGAGCGAGAGTCATTTTGGAATTCTGTTTAAGGAAGAGCCAATGTCCACTAGCACGTTGGACAAAGAGTCAGATTGGCAATTCATAGAGATATGCAGACCAAAATTATGATCCCTACCCTCTTTAGGGGGTTCTTCACCACAGAAGCTCAAATTGTTGCAAGCCTTTATGTTGGCTATGATTCCATCAAATCGGTCGATAGTCACGTCGTGATCTACAAAGGCATGAGCCAAAACTCTCATCAGGGCCTCTTTTTGGGCTTCAGAGTTTAAGAGCAAAGAGAGTATTGAGATTTTGGGAGGAGTTTGCATCAGTTGACCCACAACTTTGTACTCACTCTTCTTAATTAGCTTTAGAATTTCATAAAAGTTAGGATTGATATTATTTTCATTGGACGGACCAATGTTTAAGTCTGGATTACCAACAGGAACTCCCACAGGGTTCACAACAAGTACATCGACATGACTTTTCCTAGCCATAGGAGCGATAGGCTGCTTTGGTGGCAACAGAGTATGCACACGCCCACTCCTAGTTACTCGACTTACTTCGATGATGTTAACTACGGATGAAAGAGAAAGTAAGGGGACTTCTTTCCCATTTTCCATCATTGTTACATTTATTGATAGGGAACTGTTTTGTCAGAGTCATAAGGAACAGGTCCAAGTAGATAGATGATCAAAGGAGAAACAGGAACCCTTGGATTGTTGTACGTGATAAAGTATCCAAGTAGATTGAAAACCTGAAAAAGGAAATCTAGGAAAAATTTAAGGATCAATTGGGAAAGTAACTACATTAGTCCGTACTTCGTCAACCTGAAGAATCTTCCATCAACGAATCTTCAATCAAATCTTCTCCGATCTGAAGCAACAAGCACAATTGGAATTCAAAGTTGTTAGGGAGAATAGAGGTTATTGCTTTTAATGTATCCTTTTCCTAATATTTACCATTTGCAACTTTTATAAATAGTCCATGGAATCACTCCTTTGGCTGATTACCATCCTATCAATAAAATTTGAGCCTTGTGCCCACTTGTTTGCAACTCTTGCTTTATTCTATATTGCAAAATAATGCTTTTACTTGTGATAATCACTTTTGAAAAACAAAGTTTTAAATGAATTTACTTCTAAACTTTTTGAAATAAAAGCAACATTTTCCTTTGAATTGTTGAAGATTCTGCTGAGTATCTGATTGAACTGCGGCAGTAGTCCTTTTCCAAAAATACACTTTTTCCTCTTGTCAAGTCTCGTCAGCATGCATATGACATTCATGACATTCATCATTCATATATATTTGCATCATTAATGCATTCTTGCATTTTTCAATGTTTGCTTCAATATCACTTGTTTAGGTTGCATTTATTCCCAAAACATGTATAGGCGTGTCATCTCTTCAGTAGACTGTCACCCCTAAGCAGAAAGAACACATTATTTCTCCAATTCCCCAATCGAGTTTGTTCCTTATTGGGTATAGAGTCTTGTTTGATTGTTTCTTTCCAGTTCATTCTTGGATAGAACCTCATCTCTAACCAATTCAGGTCTAGATTTTAAAAAAATCTACTTGCAAACAATTAGCAATAGCCTCGCCATCCGAGCCGCTTATTTCCCTTTCATCTTTGAACTTATCATAAAACGATTGTTCTTCCTAACAAATCCAATCATGAAAATTCATTAACAAATATCCACGGTTGTCTTTCTCTCCGAAAAACCTGTACTTTACAATCAAAACGCTTGCATTTTCTCAAAAAGATCCTCGGTACGATTGTAATTCACAAGGATGAATAATCAGTAAAAAATATCGCAAGAATTACCTTGTTATAGTTATCACTTTGTTGATAATTGGTAATATCTTCAGAACTCATACCATTTACCATGTCTATCACAATACTGATAATCGGTAAATGAGTCTTCATTCCAAGTTACCATAACTATCACTAGGATGATTATTGGTAATATCACCTTTAATTACCTTGAACATTGTCACCAGGATGACATAAGGTAATCCCCTTGTTTCCCAAAGCGAAACAGATATTCACTTCCTTTGTTAATCTTTTTCCCAGTGAAATATATACTTGTTTCCCAACAAACAGGATTCTCCTTTCTTAGACAGATAGAGACATCCTCACAGATATTTTTCACCAGTTGTGTCACCCTTTATTACTTCCTTGGTAAATTTATCTTGCAATCACTTTGCATCATTCACAGTTTTTGGTATCTTAGGCCCAAAATTTGCTTATTCTGATATTTAAGTCTCTTCCCACCTATTGAGACGAAGATTTCATCTTCATATCTCAAGTTGAAGAAACTTAAATAGGGGCATATGTCATACCCCAATTTTTGACCTAAGATACCATCTCATATCATCTACATATGCATCATTGCATCACTGACAAATTTCAAAACAAGATAGGTTGTGTGTTTGATTCTTAAGCCAAATTAGGGTTTTGAATCAAATCTTTCATCAGTGCAAGATGTGATCAATTAGGTTTTGATTCTCCACTCACCTCTAGGGATATATCTTCATCAATCATCAACATTTGATCTTCAAATTCCAATCATTTCCTCCAGATCAATCTTGAATCGACCAAATTAGGGTTTTGATCGAGGATGATGCATCATTGACTTTTTGCTTAATGAATGACCTAATTGCTTGGAGAATGATCTCAAGATCACCAATTCAATATCTTGACCTAATTTCTTGGTTCAAAATTTCTTTAATTCCATGGGTGATTAACAGTAAAATTCTGAATCATCTTACAAAAAGTCAACTGTCTGGATCTGTCAAATTTTGACTTTTTTGGTCATCTTTTGAAATCCAAATTTTCAATCATCAAATCATTTCATATTATCCATCATGATCATCAAATATCAAAAATGTGTGAAAAAGTCAACAAAAAGACAAAACTTGATTTTTCTAAATACTTCGAATAAATTTCAAGTGTTTTTTACAACTTTTTTTCACCATTTTCATGGCCATTTTTCACCTAGATCCATTTTGATTCAAGAAAAACTTTCAACATGAAAGTTGTAGATCTTGTTCCAAGCTTTCCAAAATGTCCAATAACATGAAAAAATATTTTGTGGAGCTAGGGTTTTGAAATTAGACATTATACGTCCAAAAACTTGCATTATAAGTCTTATTCACAAATTTTTCAAGTCATTTTGCAAAGAATCCTATCTCTTTGTCTTCTATAAGCCTAGGTGTCCCAAAGATAGTTTGAGTTCATGATTGGAGAAGGATAAGAACACTTGAGATTTGTAACCATGGTTCAAAATTTTAACCATGTGCATTGATGGCTAAGATTCCTTTCTTATCTCTTATGCTCCAAGTTTTAAAAATCTCCAAACTTTATTAACTTGATTTCCAAACATCTTGGCCTATAAATAGAGGTCCTTGCATCATTTGCAAATAACACCAAAACAACTCAAAACTTGTTTTCTCACTTCTTTCTTAAGTTACAAGTTTCTAAGTTTCAAAAATGTGAGAATTGAAACTTTCAATCCTTGCAAGTTTTAACCATTTCATTGCTTCAAACACTCTCTAAACATAATTAGGAAGTTTTTAGAATCAATCATCCATCACAAAAACAACCAAAAACCATATTTCTCAAGAAAACTCCAGAAGTGTGCATTTTGAGCCTTAACAAGCCAAATCCAAATCCACTCGTGTGTTTTCAGTTTTAATCATTCAAACATCATCCATACATTCCATAGAGGAGATCCAAACCCTTAGAGCATCTCTGTAACCTCAGAATCATCATAATCATCTTCAAATTTCTCGAGCTGCAGTTGAACATGGGTTGGTGATAACACGAATTTATATAACATATTTGACTTAATTTTCATGGATAATGTTTCTATTTTTATTTAATTATTTTGTTTTATTTCTGTATTACGTTGGTATTTTTAACGTTTCAGGTATTTGTATTAGATAAAGATCAATTGAGCAAAGAAATAAAATTGAGGGAAAATCGGATTAAAAAGCCAAAGAAATGAAGCAAGGAGTGATATAGCAAAAAGGAGGATTTAAAAAGAAGGATATAATTATACAAAGCCAAAAGACTAAGCCCAGAAAGCCGTGCCCGAATCAAGCCCAGCAAGCTTAGGACGCACTCCCACTTGCCACGTCATGTGAGACGGTCGTCTCACTCCCCCCACTTAGCAAGGAGGCGCCCGCCTCAAGTGGATCCCACCATCTTCCAACAAAATGAGACACACGTCTCATTCTCTTTTCTACACGTGGAGGCGTCCTCCTCCTACTTTTAAGGCAATATTTTCTCCATGATCACATTGGCATACGAAGTTTAGGAACGGGAAGTTACCAAGTGAAGCTATAAATACAAATTCAAGTTTCAGAGCAAGGGTCGGCAATTTTTACCGAACAACCGTTATTAAGTTTTTCTTTTATTCGCATTTCTATTTGCTTTTCAGTTTTGTATTTCTATTTTATTTTTCCATTTGAGTTTTCTTTGTTTAGATTTTATTTTAGTCTTAAGCTTATATAATGTTCTCACAACAAGTTCTTCGCCGGAAATTGTTGTGTATTTTTCACTGATCCAACCTTACGTTAGATCTAGTGCTTTTTTTTCTTGTCGTATTTTTCTTTTAATTCAAGAAGTCTCCGAGCAGATCCAACCGACTTGTGGTGGAGTGCTCGTTTATTTCGAAGAACAAGATTATTCCAGTATTCTTATTTTCAGGTTTTATATATAATTATTTTATTTTATTTAAAATACTGTTGCCTGACATTTATTTATTTGATTATGGAGATGTTTAAATATACTGAACCTTATTATTTATGCATGTCTGAATTAATTAATATGTCTGGCTAAATCTTTCTGATATTGATATGTAAATTAATCGAACCAAAGGAATCCGAAATAAACTGGCATAATATTACGTTGTTAAAAATATTCTTTCTGACTTAGATATCCAATTTAATTTATTAAAAGAAGCTTAGAAACCAACAAAGCTAAAGTTTGAGGTTAATAAACTGGACTAAGGTTAGAAACCAACAGAGCGAGAGTTTGAGGTTTAAAACCCGATAGTGGATACTAGGTATTGATTTTAAAGACTGCGAGAGCGTTTTAAAACTGATTAAACCTTATTTATTTTCAAAAAGTGTTTTTAAATTCGGCGGGATAGCGAGAGCATACGTTAGGATTTAATTACATGATCTGATTCAATAGAGCGAGAGTTTGAGATAGGATTTTTAGATGAATATTGTTTGCTGAAAAGACTTTTTATCAACTTGAGAAACAAGCCAGTGGAAATTTGGATCCCCTAAGTTAGAATTACATCTGCATTATTATTTTTTCTTTAATCATCATCCAAAAGAATTATTAGCCTTAGCTATATATAGTAACTTAGGATAACAGTAGATCGATTTATAGTCCCTGTGGATTCGATATCTTTTAAAACTACACGATAGATGTGCACTTGCAGTCTCCCGACTAATAGACGATAAAGTCGCGATCAATAGGAAGTTACAGGCCATCTGAAGACATGCTAAGCACTTCTACATGTTCCTTGAGGTCCAGTGAAGCTATACAAATCATCAAACAACTTCTGGAAACACTCTAAATCAGAATTTGATTTCAGCTCATAGAGGTAAGTAACTCAAACTTGAATTCTATGATTTCTACATTACAGTTCAAAAGTTTCCATGTTATCATATTTCTGCACATATGAGGATCATTAACCCTCAATCAATTGCCATGAATCATGCACCTACACGATTTCATTTAGTTTTGGTGAAATTAAGGTTCATATTTTTTTCTCGAATTCAGTCATCATACACTTAAAATAAATGGAATTAATGATCACCATTATGTTCCTTGTTAAAAAACGAGCAAGTTTCACTTTTATATCTTTCGATTTCATCAAGAAACAAGGAAGATACAAATCAAGCTTGAGGTTGAAGATGACCATGACGCGTTTTTGAAATTTCAAATAATTCTTTTATAATATAATTAATTAAAGTTCAATAAATAAATTGATGTATAGACACCCTAGTGGTTGAACGCGCGCCTCTCATGTCTTGCCATACCTCAGGTCTAGGGTTCGAATCCCCCTCGCCCCAGACTTTTTTCCATCTTTTTCACTCTTTTCCATTTTTCAAACTATTTTCAAACCATTTTCACAACTTGTTTTCAAATATAATTTTTTGAACATGTGTAAATAACAATCCACGCATATGGCCCAATGCTATTTCTTTTCACCTTTCAGCCTAAGGTCCTGAGTTCAAACCCCTTTGGCCACAAAACCAAATTTTTATCACTTGTTTTCTTAAGTTGTTTTAACAAAATTCAACATTTTCAAAAACCAATCAAAACTTCTCATTTTAGATGGTTTTTTGCACACTTGTCATTTAATACGTCTATTTTATGATTATGTCAAAAAATCCCAAAAAATATTTTCATTTGATATATTTTTATTAGGTTAAAAGTAAGACTTTTTAAGTGTTTTTAAATACTTTCAAAAAATGTTTTCTTCTAGATTTTTTAACCTAATCTTTTTAAAAACTCTCATGTGAATAATTTTCACTCTTCAAATCTTCTCAAAATATTCAAAATGTTTTAATTAACTTACACACCTCTTTTCCATGATCGATTCGATTTATTCCTTAAAAATACAACCCGAACTAAGTTTTTTCCTTGAAAATCTTTCGAACTCAAAATAAAATTGTTCATGGGTCTCCCTTGCGGTGTAAGTCCCAACCCCCTATGTACATATTTAATTCCTTGTACATATCCACCCTTTTGTGTACATATTTAATTCCTTGTACATATTCAACTTTTTGTACATATTCAAGTATAACTAGCTTCGTTCGCTAGTTTTATCCGCTTGTTTATACACCAATTCCACTGGTATTAAAAGGAGCATTATTCTCGGTGAAACAACTCTTATTCCAGTGGGCCTCCCTTAAGGTGTAAGTCCCACTACTTTGTATATATCCAAGTACACTAGATTTATTCGCTTGTTTTATAAACTTGTTTATACATTTCCTTCATAAACTCCTATGAATGCACACACACACACACACTTTGTCATATATTTACTTGTTCATGTTTATTTATGTCATTTACAACTAGTATAACAACTAGGTTTCCCATAGCCTCCTCTTGGGCTTCGTACAAAAGAACTCCCTCGTTGAGTTAGCCTCCTCTTGGGCTTTGTACAAAAGACTCCCTCGTTGAGTTGGCCTCCTCTTGGGCCTCATAAAAGAAAGATATCTGGAAATCTCCAACAACCTCTTATTGGGATTCATACAAAGAATCTCCTTAGCTAGGATAGAACCAAAAGAGTATGGTTTCCTGATGAAATTACTCTTAAAGCCAAGCCAGCCATACCCTAAAGCCTCCTCTTGGGATCCCAATATAAGGACCCTCGATGTCCCTCAGAAAGCCTCCTCTTGGGCTCACAATACAAGGACCCTCGATGTCCCTTGAATAGCATCCTCTTGGGCTTATAATACAAGGACCCACGGGCTTCTTAAAAGCATCCCCAAACAAAACAAAAACATTTCTCCTCAGAGATAAGACATGAATCATCCCTATGGAAGAAGTATCTCATCTATAGCATCACATTCAAATTCAAACATTTCTCAAATAAAACATTTTCATAAACAAAACATCTTTCTTAACTGTAAGTGGCAACGCTTGTACACTCAAGCAAAACACTCAATGCTTACAATAAAAGATTTAACGTTTTTCAAAACATCTTCTTATTCTAAGAACTATAAGCGGTATACTTGTACACTCAAGTTAAACACCCATTTCTTACCATGAAAGATTCAAACAATAAATTTTCAAAATGTATGTGATGAAATAGATTAGATACATTTTTCATTAATATGACACTTGTCGTTGTCTCTTAAAATCTTTGCTTCCACTAGCACATAAGTGGGAACTACGATTGCTCTAACTTTCTCAACCTCTTTTTGAGAATAAGTAGGCACAAGGTCTCACCCTTGGTGAGCATACTTATTTCTTCCTCAAACCACCCAAACCTTAATTCCCTCTAGGGGATATGTATGCATAAGATTGCACTGATCTTTGCGAGCATAATTATAATAAACAAACTTAGGTTCCTACCCAGCATACCTTCTTAAATCCCAAAGGAGAAACTTTCCCGAAATAGCATAGAAAATAAAACACAAACGCACAAAAGATCTTATAGAGTACTATATATACGTAGGGTGCTAATACCTTCCCTTTGTATAATCTAACCCTCTTACACAAGAATCTCACTCCCCCATGCTTTGCGTTTAGTTTCACGCTAATCGCATTGCATATATTTTTAGGATATTTCAGCTTTGCCCTTTTCCATTCTTTTTTGGAAACAATAAAGCTTGGTACTCGCAGAATCTTTTAAAAAATCAAATCAAAGTTGAATTGTTTTTGATCCGGAGAACCGAAATCTAATTTGATTCCCTCGTTCTTCACTTTTACCATGAACACATGTCCCCAAAAGGAGTTTGGAAGATCGGAGTGACTCGTCATGGATCCAACCATGTCTAACAAGGTTCAATTTCTTCTCTCAGATACACCATTCCATTATGGTGTTCTAGGAGGAGTAAGTTGGGATATAATCCCATACTCCTTTAGATGGTCATCAAACTCTAGGTTTAAATATTCACTACTTCGATCTGATCGAAGAACTTTAATATTCTTACCTAGTTGGTTTTGTAATTCAATCTTAAATTCCTTGAACTTTTCAAAGGTTTCATATTTGTGTTCATTAAATACACATATCCGTATCTACTGAAATCATCAGTAAATGTGATAAAGTATTGAAAACCTCCTCTGGTTGGTTTGTTCAGTGGTCCATATACATTAGTATTTATGAGGGCCAAAAGATCATTAGCGCTTACACCTTTTCCTGTGAATGGGGACTTTGTCATCTTTCAAATTAAACAAGACCTACATGTCTCATATGATTCATAATCAAAAAAGTCCAAAAGTCCATCGTTATGGAGTTTTGAAATGCGCTTCTCATTTATGTAGCCTAAGTGACAATGACAAAGGTAACTTGGATTTAACTCATTAGTTTTAATCCTTTTAGTATTATTGTTATAAATTGACATTTTAAGATCAAGGACATACAATCCATTGTTCATTTATGCGAAGCATAGAATATATCATTCAAATAAATAGAGCAACAATTGTTCTTTATTATGAAGGAAAAACCAAACTTGTCCGACAAGAAACGGAAATAATATTCCTGCTAATTACAAGTACATAATAACACTTCTCTAGCTGAATTATTAAACCCTAGGTAAATTTAATACATAAGTTCCAACAGCTAAAGCAACAACCTTTTCTCCATTGCCAACTCGTAGATCAACTACACCTTTTGCCAACTCTCTACTTCTTTTTAGGCCCAACACATTGGTACAAATATGAGAACCGCATAAAGTATATAATACCCATAATGCAGAAGTAGATAAATTAATTTTTATAAAAAAAAACCAAGTTTGAAGTCTCTACTCCATTCTCCTTGTCTTCCAGCTACTTTGGGCAGTTTCTCTTCCAGTGTCCGGTCTTACCGCAATGGAAGTAAGTGCCTCCTTTTGCTATGCCTCCACTAGGCTTTAAAGCATGAGCATTAGGTTTGGGGTTTTCAACTTCCTTGCTTTTCCCTTTACCAACCTTCTTGGTGGGCCTTTTGTTCAGCTTCTTTCCATTACTGTCCATCATAATGGACTTCCTTTTTTACTTCACATTTTGCTCAACAGATCTTAACATGCCTAGAAATTCTGGAAGACTTTTGTTCAAGTCATTCGTGTTGAAATTCAGGATAAATTGACTAAAGCTCTCTGGCAACAGTTGCAACATCAAATCAGTTGCTTGTTCCTTTCCAAGTGGAAACCCTAATCTTTCAAGGTTCTCCACATACCCAATCATCTTGAGTACATGGGCCTACAGGGGTTCCCTCAATTAACTTGCTATTAAAATGGGCCTTTGAAACCTGAAACCTCTCATCCATTACCTGCATTTGATATAGAATCTTCAGATGTCCGATCATATCGAACACTGCCATGTTCTCATGTTGCTTTTGCAACTTAAAGTTCATGGTAGCAAGCATGAGGCAAGCGGTTTCATTGGCATCATCGACATGTGTTGCACCCCATAATTTACCCTCTTTATTTTTTAATAAATAATTGGCTTATACTTAATCAATAGGTGAATTGCATACATGTCATTGGTGCATTAACCATGGAATCGAGATTTTCCAATTGTGAGAGTGTACGCCATTCTGAAGAAGAAGTTTGATTCCCAAAGGTTGAATATTTGAGATTTAGTTATTTCAAGTGTCATCTCAATGTACAATATGTGTGTGTCTAAAAGCTTTTGACTATCTCTCGAGAATCAAGATTTTGGGGTTCTGATCTCCTATCATGTGGGTATTGGTCAAGGTTTTCGAGCTAGAGTGTATTGTGGCCGAACATTTGAGCCTGAAGCGATTCCATGGCCTTGGGTGAGTTTCAAAGTATCTGCACACGACAAATTGATCCATACGATTCATCAGAAAATCAAGAACGGCCGGATAAAAAGAGATTAGAGTATGCTTGATGAAAAGTCAACAAAAAGTTAAAGTTTGACTAGATGGGCTTTTGGTCAAAATTATTGTCGAAAGTCGAGATTTGAGAAAATATAATCATTTTTTGAGAAAAGTCGAAAGAATCAGATAAAATGAGATTTTTTGCATTTTAAGTAATTTGGACTTAGAAAATTTAAGAAATTTATGTTCACGGAGCCATATTGTCGACTCTCTATCTCCTTCATTTGTGGTCGAAAGTTCTCGAATTTGTGAGCTTTAGAAATAGTGCATTTCGTACTTAAAATTTTTCCTTGTGCAGATTTCTCCAAAAATTGCATGGATTTCGAGTTACGGAGCCCAAAACGAGTGTTCACATTTTTGAATGTTTACACTTAAGATTTAAGGCGTGATCCAAAATGTGCAAACTTCATTGCCATTTTTAGGGTTTCATTTGGACTCAAAACAAAAACCTCACAAAATGAAAGTTGAAGATCAGAGGCTCCTCTGCAATTTTGATTCAAGAATCATCTCATTTGGTGCCTTGTGGAGAAAGTTATAGCATTTACGTTTTGAAGGCGTGGAAGGAAAAATTCTACCAAGTATGCTTCAGCCAGGCCATCATTTTATCAAAAAGGCAGTGTGTGTATGTTCGGGGCTGCTTTTCTCATTGATTAAATCTTGATTTCAAAAAATGTTGAACATGAAAGTTGGAGTTTGTTATGCCCTCTACAAGATTGATTCTAGTTTAAAGCCATGATTGGATTTGTGATGAAATGCAAAGTTTCTCTATCATATGTGCTCTTTTTAATGACACCAAGACTGCCTTGTTTGGTTGAGTATCGAAAAAGTTAGAGGGCCACAAAGTGATGTACATGGATTTAGTTAATAAGCATGATACCTAGAGAAATTCTCAAGCACTCAAACCAACTTATGATGTCATGACTTCGAAGAAAACTTCGGCGAGCTTGCGATCAACTTTTCATCGGGCGTTCAACATCAATATTGTTCCATCATATGTGCTCTTCGTCTAGATCTTGATAAATCAACGTTTGGGTCATTAATCATTGAGTTACAAGCTCTAAAAGCAGGAACTTGGGATTGTTAGAATGACAACAATTGAGACTTTTCATGGTTTTTTAGATAAGTTATGGTGAGGTATTGTTGTACCCCAAAATTTGCCCTCATATTTTAAGGTCAATATATCTCTCCATGTCAAGAACTACTTAAGGGTTGATCAGAAAAACCCTCTCCTAAGCAGTCAACCCACAACTAGGTTTTGCTTCTCTCAAGACAAAGATGGGTTCTAATGGCTGAAGTGAATATCATGTCCTCTCATGTGCTTAAAAGCATCCTTGCAGCCAAGGTTCTTGCTCGATTCAGACCAAACAAAGCCTTAAACTACCTTCCTTGATCCTCTATGAAGCGTCCCAGATCATTACAAGGCATCAAAACACCCAAAAACACGATATAGCACATCACAGTTTGCACACTTTACTCAAAATCGAATCTCTAAATTTATGCATCATAAACATGTTTCGATTGTATATTTATGTTTAGAATGATGTTTACAAGCTTTTTGGAAATTTAATTTTAGTTTAAGTGCAGGTATCGTGAATCACCATGGCTAGGGTTCCGAGCTCTTGATTTGGGGACACTAGGTTAGAGGAAAAATTGGCCAAAACTAAGGACACCATTGGATTCAGGGGATGATTTCCAGCCGATTCATACCCTTAGTTGGAATTTATATTTTGATTTGTGGAATTTTGATTTTTTGCATGTTTGTAGCTACGGAAGAGATTGTAGGTAAAATCTTTACTGACGACTTGGCCATCAGTAAAGGCCTTCAGAAAAATTCAAATTTGAATTGGGGACAATGAATAGTGCATGGCGCACGCTTTTTAAATAAATTTTCAAAATTATTTTCGTATATAATCAATTGCTTTCGTTTCAGTTACAATTAAACACCATGGATCCGATGGCGAGGAGGAATGTGACCAGGTCATGGGTTCGATCCCCAGAGGCAACCTTTATTTTTTAACACCATTTTCTTTTCACTTTTTCTAACTTGTTTTCCTTTTTTCTTCAATTTATTTTCTTTTATTTTAATTCTTTTCATATATTTTCTAAATTATCACAAAAAACCCTAAAAAAAATTTCTTTTTAGATTTAAGCTTTAAAAATTCTTAATTAATTTTTGACACAAAAAAGAAATTTCTTTTATTTTCATTTAAATTATTTTTCTTAATTAATTGCTAATTAACTTAGAATTAAGTTTTTCTTAGTTAAAATCGATTTCAAAAAATACCAAAATATTTTATTTTTAAATTAGGGTTTAGAACACTTCCATCTTCATTAAAATATTTTTCCTCTTATTTATTCATGCTTTATCTTCATTTAAATTCTATAAATCGATGTATAGGTTGCAAGTTTTTTTTGTAATAGCGTAGATTTACTTTTCTCGCATTTTTTCATTATTATGTATCTGCTCATGGGATGTAATAGTTTAGGTGATTTACTTTTCCGCACCTCCTATTATGTAACTGCCCCCAAAGCCTTGTAATATCGTAGGATATTTACTTTTCGCACCTTTACCTTACCGCAAATATTAACTGCTTAGATGTATGCTAATTAGGATTGTATGGAAAGACATAAAATCAATCTTAGATAACCTTAATTTCAAAATAAAATATCTGAAAACAACACACTTCTCACACTTGCACCCTTAGGTATCCTCTTGTTTTCTTATACAATGGTCATGTCCCTCGAATGTAGGGATATCTTAGCAAAGTTGCCTACGAATAATATCATTATAGTCCCTTCGATATAAAGATCATAGTCCATCGATGACCCTCGATGTTTCCTACGAATATATGATCTCGTCCCTCAATTATTGCCTACGAATAAGTGATTACCGTCCCTTCGAAATGCTAAGGTATCCTTACAAATATTGCCTTCAATGACCATACGATGACCCCACACCTGTCCCTTCACATCCAATGGATGGGGCTACCTACCAACTAATGGTATGGATAGCAATACCCTAAAGGAGAAGGAAAATAACAAGAACGACCTTTTGAATGGATAGTTACTCTTAATTGCTTGCTCCAAACAAAAATACTTTTTCACACCTCACATTTCAAATAAACACTTTGTATACATTCATGCGAGAATCATTACAAAGTTAAACTTTCAAACAAATAAACACTTTGTATACATTCATGCGAGAATCATTACATGCTTTATTTTAATACGGCTGCCAAATGGCCGACCGAAATATCCCAAAAGTCTAATCTTAATGAGTGTAGCATCGAGTATCGAACAACCTCAGTTTGCACCGAAGCTGTAACACCCCATCTAAATACCCCGAATATATTAATTAAATTAATATCTAAATCATCTTTAATCAGAGTTTAACACGGTATGATAAGGGATGTCACAATTAATAATCAAAATAAACTTCATTCAAACAGTAGCCATGCTACACTGAGGATCATCATCCAACAATTCAATAATTGTAAAACCATGTCTTACACAGCGGAAATACCAAAATTAAAATTAATAAGACATCAAGGTCATCAAGGAATTCAAATCCAAAATAATTAAACAGTAATGATTCTCTTAACTAAGCGTTCCCCAGTGTTACAATCTAATCAGAGCATGACACTGACACACGGACTAAAAGATAAGCTCTAGAGCCATCCTCACCGACTCCTCAGCTGCTAATTTAATCTGAAATGGTAAAGTAAGGGTGAGACTTCTCATAATTAAAGCATATTATAAGTCTTTCAATCAATAATATATCACAAGCATATTATTTCACCCACTTAACATAAATTCAGATTCACACACACAACCATATTCATCATGCTTAATCATAACAATCAACAAAGAGTAACACCGAAGACATCCTAACATGTTACCACTTCATACAAATATAATGCACTCAATGCATGCGGTACCGACTGTGACCAAGTCACCCAACACCGATCCATCATCAACCTGGATACGGTACCATCGATTCGTCCATAACCACTCGACACGAATCCAACTTAACCACCCATCCTCACTCGGCATCGGTTATCGGCAATCCAAGCCAAATTCGCACAATGGGAATTAACTTCACCAAAACAATGCATATGCACGCACATCAATAGCATGCAACATTAATCGCCTATGTAATACATCAATTCAACATAACGAAACAACCATCCAACATGATATCTCAACCAATCATGCATACAATCAACATCAAGATAAACATGCAAACCAATCAACATGATATATCAATCCATCATGCATACATCTAACATCGTGTAAACATGCCAATACATCTATACATTATCGACATCCATCAACACAGGATCTCCACTACACACCATTAACTATGCGTCAGCCAAAAGTCACTTATCTCAGAAATTGGCTCATTTTCAAAATAACTTCAAGTTTTGGAAAATATTTTCAGTTCATAAAATAGAGCATTAAATTTAGAAAATAACGTCCAAAAGCGGCGCAAAACGGACTTACGGTTTGAAAGTTACGAATTTTCAAAGTTTGGCATTTTCAAATTTAAAGGAACCGGTTCCTACATATCACAGAACCGGTTCCTAAAAGCTTCAAACCTCGCTCGAAAATGTATGGGAACCCGGTTCCGACACATACAGGAACCGGTTCCCACGTGTATTTTTCAGATTTTTATAAATTTTCAAAGGGCAACCTTGCCCTACCCATAGAACCGGTTCCCACGTGTTAAAATGTCATTTTCGCACTTTTGACAAAGATCCTTCCATTTTCAATTAAACCCATTTTACCCATACGAACTCCAACATGGGAAACACTAAAATACATCATTTGGCATCATCTATCTCATCAAACAACATATTTCCATCATCTATTTTCATCTCGACACTCTAATCATATTCCATACATATTCTGACACAATCAGACTCAATCGACACCAACTGACACTATTAGGTATACATCCATGGAAACCTAGAATTTCCTAAACATAGATTCCTAACATGCCATGGTCTATAATATTAACATCAAAACCTATAATAAGCAATAACCAGACGAAATCACCCCTTACCTTGTGGGTTCTTCGATTTCTGACGCTCCTAGGTCTTTTTCCTTCTTTCCTTCTCTTCTCACTTCACGTATCTTGTTTTCTCCAAAATGATTCCTTTTTTCCTCTTTTCTTATTTAATTCCTTTTATTCCTTTTAACATAAATTAAATAAATCAATAAATGTGAGTAGAGTCTTTTACTCCTCACACCCCACCTTACTCCACATACATCCAATAAATCCATAATTAATCTCAATAATTCAATATATTAAATAAACTATGCTCTCAATTAATTTAATAATTAAAATCATAATTATTTAATTACCGAATTATTTTCGGGGTGTCACAACTCCCCAACTTAAAAGAGTTTTCGTCCTCGAAAACATACCTCGAACGAACACGGGATACGAGTCCTTCCGACTCTCCACCTCCCAAGTGACATTTCCATCACCTCCTCCCAAGCCACTCTTACCAATGCAATCTCTTTGCCTCGCAATGCTTCAACTTCCGATCCTCTATCCTCGCAGTACCGCTTCCACGCTTAAATTCTCCCGCACTGTATGTCATCTACCAATCTCATGAGACGGATCAGAATGTACTTCCTCACCGAGACACATGAAAAACATCATGCAGATCGCAAGTGACTACAAGGCAATCGACATGCAACCTTCCCAACTCTTTGGTAATCAAAGGACCAATAAATCGTGGAGTCAACTTCCTCGACTTCAAGGCTCGACCAATACCACCATCGGAGTAACTCGCATAAACACATGCTCTCCTTCATCGAACTCAAGGTCTTTCCTCCTCTTATCATGATAACTTTTCCGACGACTCGAAGTCCTCATCTTCTCTGAATCATCTTAATCTTTTCCAAGTTTGTTGAACAATTTCGGTCCAATCACGGCACTCTCTCGGTTTCATACCAACACAATGGTGTCCGACACCTCCTACCATACAATGCCTCAAACGGAGCCATACCAATACTCGAGTGAAAGCTATTGTTGTAGGTAAACTCAATCAATGGCAGATAGCTATCCCAAGCTCCACCCTTCTCTAACACACAAGCTCTCAAGAAATCTTCCAACGATCGAATCGTTTTTCCGTCGACCACCATCCGTCTGGATGATAAGCGGAACTCAAACGCAACTTGGTACCCAAAGCTTCTTGCAACCCCGTCCGAACTTAGATGTAAACCTCGGATCTCGATCCGACACAATGCTAGACGGAATACCATGCAAACTCACAATCTTTTCGACATACACCGCTAATCTCTCCATCGGATAATCCATTCTTATCGGAATGAAGTGAGCGATTTTGTCAACCTATCCAATAACCCGATAGAATCACAATTCTTAGTCGTCTTGGTAAACCGGACACAAAATCCATCGAGATTCCATCCCACTTCCATTCTCGAACAAACAACGGCTCCATCAACCCCGATGGTTTCGATGTTCGATTTTCGACTTCGACAAACCAAACAAGCATACACAACTCAAGTTCCTTTTCATTCCGCCACCAAAACAACTTCTTCAAATCATGGTACATTTTAGTAGCACCGGATGAATACTTAACCCGCTACGATGCCCTTCTTCCAAAATGCTCTTCCTAATTTCGCAACATCCTAACACACACCGATCACCAAATCATAACACCATTCTCGCCAATTCGAACTCGCCTCCTTGACCTTGGTTGATCAATGTCAACTTATCAACTAAACCAACATCGATTTCATTTCGATCTCTTCCGTAATACCACTAGTCAACTTCAACATACCCATTTCACACTATTCGAGTAGTTTCACAAACCAAACTTAGATCTCCGAACGCTCAACCAAATCTAACTCACGAACCATTAACATCGACATGTGCAAAGACTTTCTACTCAAAGCATCCGCAACCACGTTTGCTTTACCGGGATGATAATTCAAACCGAAATCATAATCCTTTAAGAATTCCAACCATCTTCTCTGCCTCATGTTCAACTCTTCGATCAAAGAGATACCTCGACTCTTATGATCGAATACCTCAAACCGAGAACCATATAAATAATGTCTCCACAACTTCAAAACAAACACAACAGCTGCCAACTCCAAATCATGGGTCGGATAATTCCTTTCATGCACTTTCAACTGTCGCGAAGCATAAGCCACAACCTGCTTATCTTGCATCAACACACCACCTAATCCATTAATGATGCGTCACAATACACCACAAAAGACTTAGTCGGATCGGCAAAATCAAGATCGAGCACTTGTCAACCTCCTCTTCACTCTTGAAATCCTTTCTCACATTCAACATCCCAAACAAATATCCGACCTTCCCGGTCAACTTAGTCAACAACGCCATTGGAAAATCCTTCAATAAACTTCCGTAGTAACCTGCAAGACCCGAAAACTACGGATCTGCGTTCTTGGCGCCCATCGAGACACCGCTTCTACTTTCGTAGGATCCACAGCAATTCCATTCTTGGAAATCACATGACCAAGAAAACTCACCTCCTCAACCGAATTCACACTTGGACAACTTCGCATAAAGTTTCCTTTCCTTCACAATTCCAACACAACTCGAGATGTTACGATGCTCCTCATCGTCGAATAAATCGAATATCATCAATGAACACTACTACAAACTTGTCAAGATACGGATGAAATATCCTGCTCATATACTCCATGAAAACACCGGTGCATTAGTAACTCCAACGGCATAATGAATATTCATAATGTCCATACCTCGCTCGAATGCGTCGAATATCCTCGACTTTACGAATCGATGATATCCGATCTCGGATCAATCTTACTAAATACACAAGCTCCAACGAGTTGATCCATCAAATCATCAATCCTCGGCAAAGGATACCGATTCTTGATTGTAACTTTATTCAACCGCTGGTAGTCAACACATAACCTCATTGAACCTTCCTTCTTCTTAACCAATAACACCGAGCACCCACGGCGACACACTCGGACGAATAAACTTCTTCTCAAGCAATTCTTCTAACTCGCTTCTTCCTCAACTAGTTCGGATGCCGACATGCGATAGGGCGCCATCGACACCGACTAGTTCGTGAATCAAATCTATAGTAAATTCTACCTCTCTCGTGTGGCAATTCACTAACGCCTTCCGAAACACCTCCGAAATTCATTCACCACCGCAATCCATCACTCTTTGCCTTTCCCTTCGCCTTCTCGCGAATACAACATAAACACCACAAAGACCATCCTTCACGCCTAGGTTCATCTCGCTTAATCGATATAATCTCATTTTCGATCTTAACCTCTTCGGAAAATGACCGCCTTCTCAAACAGTTGATATGAACTGGTTGAATTCCAACCGCTCATTCCAAGGATGATATCAAGTTGTTCTAGCGGTAGGCACACTAAATCCATACCGAAACCCCTATCAAAATCACAACAGACAATTCCTACAAACATAAGTAGTCATCGAACCCGACGCAGAGTATCAATAACCATACTTCCATCCATATTAGAAATTTCCAAATTCAATCTCTTAGCACAATCTAACGCAATAAAAGAATGCGTAGTCAAAGATCAATAATCGCAATCAAAGGTATGCCATTAATAAAACATGTACCTTTAATCACCGATCATCCGTTTAGTTTCCGATCCGCATAATGCAAACACTTTACCACCAACTTGCTCTTTCTTGGTTTTGCAATCGAGGACTAGTATGACCCTCTTCACCACAGTTGTAGCAAGTCACCACTTTCACTCTGCCATTGGCCACATGGCCGAACTTTCCACACTTGAAACACTTCTTATCATTGCTCTTACTCCACCATACGATGTCCTGTCTCACCACACTTATAGCACCTAGCGGAAGAACTAGAATCTCCTCCACGGCACTTCTTCCAACCTCCGGATCTCGATTATTCCTATCATAAGGCTTACCACGATCCATCCATTGCTTACCTTTCCTATCAACATACCCTCGAGCATTCGACTTAGTGTTAGCAAGATCCTCCTCAAGAATCCTACTACAATCAACCGATCAAAACCTTCGGATACACCGATACCGAATACCCCGCTTAATCTGCCACGAAGACCATTCTCAAACTTAATACATTTGGAAAATTCTCCATCCGCATCGTTAGGGTAATGAGCATAATACTTTGCTAACTCGTAAAACTTTGAAGCATACTCACCGGTCTTGTTACCCTACTGAGTTCCAAAACTCAATCTCCTTCTTACCTCGACGCCCTCGGAAAGTACCTCCTCGAAAAGCTCTCCCGAACACCCCAATTCAATGCAACACCATCTTCTTCGGTTCGGCTCCGTAGCAACCCACCACCATCGCCTCCTCACCAACATGTGAGTTCCATATCTCACCTTAGCCCCTCCGCACATCCAATCACTCAAGATCCTCTCGATCTCCTTCAACCACCGAGCACCTTCGGATCATGCGTGCCCTTGAACAATGGAGGATTATTCCTCTGAAAATTCCCCAATTGTCTGTCAGCACCAATCGCAGCTCCCTACTGGTTCCCTCCGAGCACTCCAGCCAACATTCCCAAAGCCTCAGCAATGGCATCATCATTCCTTCCGTTACCTCTTCCCGCCATTGTTCCAGAACATAAAAAAACAATCTACATCAGCACAAGTATCGATAGTGTCACTTCACACTAGTCGCATACTAAAGGGATAACGACACGTGACAAGACCGACTATGCTCTGATACCACTATTGTAACACCCATCTAAATACCCGAATATATTAATTAAATTAATATCTAAATCATCTTTAATCGAGTTTAACACGGTATAATAAGGGATGTCACAATTAATAATCAAAATAAACTTCATTCAAACAAAGAGCTATGCTACTCGAGGATCATCATCCAACAATTCAATAATTGTAAAACCATGTCTTACACAATGAAATACCAAAATTAAAATTAATAAGACATCAAGGTCATCAAGGAATTCAAATCCAAAATAATTAAACAGAATGATTCTCTTAACTAAGCGTTCAAAGGTTACAATCTAATCGAGCATGACAACGACACACGGACTAAAAGATAAGCTCTAGAGCCATCCTCACCGACTCCTCACCGCTAATTTAATCGAAATGGTAAAGTAAGGGTGAGACTTCTCATAATTAAAGCATATTATAAGTCTTTCAATCAATAATATATCACAAGCATATTATTTCACCCACTTAACATAAATTGATTCACACACACAACCATATTCATCATGCTTAATCATAACAATCAACAAAGAGTAACACCGAAGACATCCTAACATGTTACCACTTCATACAAATATAATGCACTCAATGCATGCGGTACCGACTCGTGACCAAGTCACCCAACACCGATCCATCATCAACCGGATACGCACCATCGATTCGTCCATAACCACTGGACACGAATCCAATAACCACCCATCCTCACTCTGCATCGGTTATCGGCAATCCAAGCCAAATTCCGCACAATGGGAATTAACTTCACCAAAACAATGCATATGCACGCACATCAATAGCATGCAACATTAATCAGTCTATGTAATACATCAATTCAACATAACTGAAACAACCATCCAACATGATATCTCAACCAATCATGCATACAATCAACATCAGCATAAACATGCAAACCAATCAACATGATATATCAATCCATCATGCATACATCTAACATCAGTGTAAACATGCCAATACATCTATACATTATCAGTACATCCATCAACACAGGATCTCCACTACACACCATTAACTATGCGCTCAAAAGTCACTTATCTCGAAATTGGCTCATTTTCAAAATAACTTCAAGTTTTGGAAAATATTTTCAGTTCATAAAATAGAGCATTAAATTTAGAAATAACGTCCAAAACGGCGCTCAAAACGGACTTACGGTTTGAAAGTTATGAATTTTCAAAGTTTGGCATTTTTCAAAATTAAAGTTGGAACCGGTTCCTACATATACGGAACCGGTTCCTAAAAGCTTCAAACCTCGCTCGGAAAAATGTATGGAACCGGTTCCACACATACAGAGAACCGTTCCCACGTGTATTTTCGATTTTATAAATTTTCAAAGGCAACCGGTTCCTACCCATACAGAACCGGTTCCCACGTGTAAAATGTCATTTTCTGCACTTTTGACAGGATCCTTCCATTTTCAATTAAACCCATTTTTACCCATACGAACTCCAACATGGGAAACACTAAAATACATCATTTGGCATCATCTATCTCATCAAACAACATATTTCCATCATCTATTTTCATCTACTGACACTCTAATCATATTCCATACATATTCTGACACAATCGACTAATCGACACCAACTGACACTATTAGGTATACATCCATGGAAACCTAGAATTTCCTAAACATAGATTCCTAACATGCCATGGTCTATAATATTAACATCAAAACCTATAATAAGCAATAACCAGTCGAAATCACCCCTTACCTTGTGGTTCTTCGATTTCGACGCCCTAGGTCTTTTTTCCTTCTTTCCTTCTCTTCTCACTTCACGTATCTTGTTTTCTCCAAATGATTCCTTTTTCCTCTTTTCTTATTTAATTCCTTTTATTCCTTTTAACATAAATTAAATAAATCAATAAATGTGAGTAGAGTCTTTACTCCTCACACCCCACCTTACTCCACATACATCCAATAAATCCATAATTAATCTCAATAATTCAATATATTAAATAAACTATGCTCTCAATTAATTTAATAATTAAAATCATAATTATTTAATTACGAATTATTTTCGGGTGTCCAATATGGGGACGAATTGTGGTGCTTGATCTTGAAGGACTCACAAGCTCCTTCATCATCTTGTTGTTAAGATTCACCCATTATCCGTGATAATCTTATCAGAATCCATAACTGCGAGATGATGTTGTGTTTGATAAAACAGCGACCACTGCTTAGTGACGCTTGCATAGATGTTGCTTCCACCCACTTGGTGAAGTGGTCTATGGCGACCGAATGAAGCGATGTCCTTGGGCCGCGTATTCAATCTTCCGTCATATCGATGCCTACATAGCAAATGGCCAGGAGAGGTTAAAACATTCGAGGCTTACGGTGGCACGTGCACCTTGTCAAGCATATACTTGGTATTTGTAACAAACCGGAGCATATTAAAACAATCAACCTCCATGGTTGACGATAATATCCATTTCAAGATCTTTTAGCCATAGTGTACCCTTTGGAATGAGTTCGAATGAGCCCTCATGCATTTCTTCGATGATCTTCAGCCTCGTCTTTACCAAACACCGGTACAGCCGTCATGTTGCTCAGCGTATAGCACACCATTGTTGAGGAAGAACTTAGAATCTTCTTAAGAACTTCTTTATTACATAGAAGACTTCCTCGGGATACTCTTGAGTCTCAAGATATCTTGACATCGTAGAACCAAGGATTTCCATCTTTCTGCTTCAACCTCGAAACAAAAGGTGGCTCATCCAATCTACGAATAGTTATCGAAGGCGCCATTAGCCCATTTGACTTTAAACATGGACGCTAAAAGCATCCGACTAGGTTGTTCTCCCGTGAGATGTGATCGAAAGTGATTTCAAGTAAGGAATCAACTTCATCACATGCTCTCTGGGATTAGATTCGGTGACGAGTCTCCCATCTCGTTAATCTGAAAATCACAAGTGCGAGTCTCCATACACTTTCGGATGCTTAATTCTCAAATCAATCGTTGCCTCGATACCAAAGATACAAGCCTCATACTCAACCATGTTATTGGTGCAATCAAAGCGATTCGGTGTGAGCGGGACATGATGACCGTCCGGATAGTAATTATCGCGACCAACACCATTGCCTAATGCATTGAGGCTCCATCAAACCAAAGACCACTTGATCCTGGTTCGGTCCCTCGTCCGGACTTGGGATGTTACAATCCGAATATACATTATATCCTCGTGGAAATTCAAACCTCATTGGTGATAATCATCCAACGGTTGGTGGGCAATATAATCGCCAACACACTACTCTTTTGATAGCTTTCTCGGTAGTATCTTCAATGTCATACTCGTTAAGATCATTTGCCACGAGCCATCCGCCCGTCAAAGTCGGCTTCTCAAATATGTACTTGATCGGATCCATCTTGGATATCAACAAGGTTGTGTGGGTTGACATATCTTGCCTTAGTCGTGAGCATCACGCTAAACATCAAGTTTTCTCGAGCGTTGAATATTTTGTTTCACAGTCGGTAAACTTTTTGCTTAGGTAGTATATTGCATGCTCTTTTCGACCAGACTCGTCATGTTGGCCCAGCACACACCCCATTGAGCTTTCGAGCACCGTCAAATACATGATCAATGGCACCGCCTCCACGGAGGCATAAGAATCGGAGGTTCCTGCAGATACTCTTTATCTTATCAAATGCGACTTGGCAATCGTCATTCCACCTGACCATCTGATCCTTTTTAAGCAACTTGAAGATAGGTTCGCATGTGGCAGTCATATGAGAGATGAATCTAGAGATGTAGTTTAACCTCCTAGAAAGCCACGGACCTCTTTCTCGTTCTGTCTGTGCATTTCTTGTTGCTTTTACTTTAGCGAGATCAACCTCGATACCTCTTTCACTTACAACAAAGCCTATGAATTTTCCAAATACGTCAAGCATACATGTTCGATTCACCTTAGTACGAATTTCCTCGACCTATCAAACAACTTCAGAGGTGTACGGTGTTCTTCTTCATCCCGAGATTTAGCAATCATGTCAATCGACATATACTTCAATCTCTTTGTGGATCATATCATGAAAAGAGTTACCATCGCATGCGGTAAGTTGCCCGACATTTTCAATCCCAAAGGCATCACCTTGTAGCAGAAAGTTCCCCACGGGGTAATGAAAGTTGTTTTAGCCATGTCTTCCGGCGCCATCTTGATCTGATTATACCCGGAAAAACCATCCATGAATGAAAACACTTTTGCATGAGCCGTATTATCCACCAATATGTCAATATGGGGAAGAGGAAAGTCATCTTTCGGACTTGCTCTGTTCAGATCCCTGTAATCCACACACATTCTAACCTTGCCGTCTTTCTTGGGCACAAGAACAATATTGGCAACCCATAGGGAATAAGAAATGACTTTTAGAAAGCCTGCATCAAGCTGCTTCTGGACTTCCTCTTTGATCTTCTTAGACATCTCAGGATGAGTCCTTCGAAGTTTCGCTACGGAGGGCATTCCTCGCGAGGCGACTTATGCACAACAATATCGGTATCGACCCGGCATGTCTTCATAAGACCCGGTGAAGATATCGAATACTCGGAGTAATTCGATCAATCTCTGTTTCACATTGTCTTCCAAAGCGGCCCCAATTTTAACCTCTCTGACTACATCATCATTGCCCAAATTCACTTTCTCAATCTCTTCCTGATGCGGTTGGATAACCTTTTCCTCTTGTTCTAACATTCTTGCTATCTCTTTAGGGAGTTCACAATCTTCCTCACCTTCTTCTTCGGCTTGGTTGATCGGATTATCGAAGTCATAAAGAGTGATATCAGAGTCGTTATCAAAGGGATCCATTAGGAGTGTGGGATTATATCTGCATGATTGATTTTAATGCCTATTTTAGTTTTTTTAGATGATAAAAGAAAAATAAAACATTGCCATTTTGTGTTTCAAAATTGTGATGTAAAATTGAAGGAAAAGGAACAAAACATTTGAATGAAAAAGACGTTCTTTATTTCATGGTAAAAATGTTGCATATGCAAACAAGGTGGCCTACATATGATTCACTGTGCCTTGGGCGGAACCACGGAATTATTGCATGATATGAAATAAAAGAAAATTACTCTTCGGCCATCATGACTGGGACCAGTCTTCCGAGGTCCAGTTGTTGAGCTCCATGCCAGGGATACTGGGACGGATCCACTTGTCAATGTCAAACTCGTTGTCGAGAATCCACCATTTGCTTGCCCGAACCGATGCCGCTAGAAAACCTCACGGGAGTAGCCAAGTTGGGTGCTTTAACCGACGGCGCAAGGTGGTCAAACCCAACCCAAACTTGTTGAACTTAGGTGCTACCTCCACCACACGGCCCCAACCTTCTGTGGCATCCAATTTCGACCACAAACTTTTTCATCTTCAAAGATGCCATGGAAGATCGGTTTATCCTTCTTAACCTCCTTCAAATGAGGGTCTTCAAGATGTGCACCGCCTCAAAGCCTTGAAACGACTCGCATGAATCTCGCCATCAATCTCAACATAGCGGAAGGACGCAAGATGGCTCACATATACTCTTCCCAAAGCACGCATCGTGATGGTTTTCCTTCAACGGTACTTCACTTCGTGAAGAGTTGATGTGACACCCAGCCAGATCCATGGACGCCCAAGAGGCAACAAGAGGGCGTGTGAATGTCCATGACAAAGAATGTTGAAACAAAAAGTTGAGGGCCAACTTGATGGGAGATCCACCTGAAACAGATCGCCCTTGAACCATCAAATGCTTTACGATCGATCACCGGAGTTCGAGACCTCCATAATCAATCTTCACTGCGTATTTGGGGATCATATTACGAGGAACCGTGTCAACCAACACCGAGACAAAGTAGTGCCCCGGCACTCTATGGAAATATGCAAGGCTCATATGGTTCCTTCGCGGAAGATCACAATCAAGAAACCCAAGCCGTTATTCGCCGATATGTCGCACATTCTCAAATTGTCCAACTGACATCTTGTGGTACCTAAAGCTGTGCTCAAAGCTTCATCAAGGCATCAGGCACTTTTAATCTCAAAGCAAAGAGAGAATAGAAATTCTTTGTGTCCGAGCAAGTCATCAATCACACCTAAGTCACTCTTGCGATAAACTTCATAATCTCTTCTATATCCTTCTCTAGATCGATTGGCATTTGCAAGTCCTGGTTGCTTCATAGGCGCTGCCCCTAGCTTTGGCAAGAACATCCGCCTTGTCGTATCATTGATCGAGAAAATTGGCCTCCCGGTCATACCACTACTTCCAAAGAATATTATCAAGATTGGCAACATCCAGCCCCATCACCCTTCCTCGCCTGGGGAGGAGACATTTTCTGCTTTCACCCCATGGTAGTAAACATCCGATCCGTAATGCCACGGCACAACTTTATCACTTCATATGGCAATGCACTGTGCTTGGTAATTGCTAGGAATAGACTTTTGTCGGTGCAGATATCACAATTGGAGTATAAGGAATGGTAATCACGTACACAACCCGTGTCTCAACCTCACTCTTTCTTTGATTCGATCAAATCAGTAGCCTAATCATCAATCAAGCATTTAATACCGATCTTCGATTTGCACAACCGTTAGAGTAATGTTCACATTTATCACAAATCTCACAACCGGAAAGACACCTCTTCAATCGATACTCTTGATAAAAGGCAAAGGTGTTTTCACCCAATCAACATTCATTACCGCATTAACGACCTCCCAATCTTCTATTACAAATAACGGCCCCATGACGCTAAAGATCGGATTCCGTGACATTGGGTCCAAGCGACCGCGGTCGAGCCTCTAGTTCAATAGTCTTTAACTGATGAGGTCTTGCACCTGCATTTGAATGCATAACAGCCAATGCTATGCCCCAAGTTCTTAATGAAACTCACAACCAAGCATCGCATCATAATTTCTCGGGCCGCTATCCGGGAGGAGGAGGTGCAAATGTAGGCTTGGGAGTAACCGCTTTTAAGGTCATTCAAACTAGACAACAACCGAGTAGCTCATAGGAATATCAAATATGCTAGGAGACACTTGTTCTCTAGTTGCCTCTCGATTCTGCTGATTCAGGCACTCACGAGTCGAGGTCGAGAGTTTGGAGCATGGTCAATGATCGAATTCTAGCCTTGCCTCTTTGTGATACGTGAACTCGACTTTGTAGGATTTTTGTATCCAAATGTGCGGATAGCAAGAGTCGCCACCGACTTTTATTTTTATCCAATTAAGGGAAGGTAAAAGTAACAAAAAGACCTTCGTTAGATTCTCGAGTTCGGAGAATGGTTATGAAAGGGAAGGTATTAGCACCCTTTCCATCCGTAGTTATTCTACGGGCTCTTAGTTGCTCTAGATCACTTTTTAAAATTGCTTTCGTGTGTTTGACAAAGATGTTTTGAAAAGGCATTTCGCTTGACTTTGTAATGACTCATGTAGGAGTGTATACAAAGTGTTCTGAAATGTTTGTTTTGAAAAGAATTTGAACTTTGAAAAAGTGTGTGTGGTGTAAAAGCATTTGATAGAGCAAGCAACTAAAGAGACTTATTTACCCACTCGAATTGGTCGCTTTGTTGTACTTCTACATTCCTTTAGAATAGCGCTAGCCATACCATTAGTTAGTAGTAGCTCCATCGCTGGATGTAACGGACATTCGGGGACATCTGATGGTCATAGAAGGCAACTTGTAGGAAGTATCCTAGCACATTCAAGGGACTATCATCATTTTTCGTAGGCGACAATCGAGGGTCAAGATCATGTATTCGGAGGCGACATCGTGGGTCTTATGATCTTTGTATCGGGACTATGATGATTTGTTTGGAAGGCAACCTAGAATACCTCTACGCTCGAGGGACATGACCATTTTGAATCGAAGGCATCGAGAGAATTACCCTAAGGGTGCGTGTGTGAGAAGTGTGTCAAATTTATATTTTATCTTGAAGATTAGTGTGAGCTATGTCCAATTATTATCTTGCCATACACGCCTAATTACTAGCAATTGATAAGGGTGCGAAAGTAAAATGCGGAATGTAAAGCGGAAAGGTAAACCTACGCTATTACATGGCTTTGGGCGTATACATAATTTAAACTTATGGAAAATAAAACCCTAATTTAAACTATTACATCCCATGAGCAATTACATTATTGAAAAAGAAAATGATAAAAAGAAAAACGTCCGAATCGAGCAACTCGTGAAAGAATAAGAAATCTAAAATATGATGAATTGAATAAGAGAAAATGTTAGAAAAATGCAAATTTTAATATGAGAAAATTAATATATGCTGAAATAAGATAAATATATTAAAATAATTTTTGGGATTTTTGAAAAGATTTAATAATTAAAATGCAATTTATAATGATTTAAATGCAAAATAAAAATAAAATAAATATGCATGCAAAATTATATTTTTAATTTATTAAATTAAATAAAGTTTTTATGAAAATAAAAGAAAAATGTTTTTGGTAATTTTTAATGCGTAATAAAAAATATGAAAATAATTAAAATAATGAAAATATTGAAATAATAAGAAAAAATGAAAAATAGAGTTTTGGAAAAGTGTAAACGTAGTGGTCCTAGCATAATTCAACCCGTCCCTTTCAAACTTGAGAACCAATGCACGACCGCTACGCCTACGCGTATCCGTGTTTGAAAACGGCGAGTGAAATACAAGCACGCCACCCTCCCGATTGCCCTCAAGCTCGCCGCCAAGAACTTCATCGCTCTTGTTTGAATTGGCATTTTGCGCTTCAGTTCGACGCTATGACCCCGCAAAATCAAAATGCAACACATAATATAAATAATTCTAAAGGCATGGTTCGATTCAGAAATCATTCCGATGCAATGGTATAGGTCTCTGGTCCAATTTTCCCTTTTAGGGAAACCCAAATCGTGTTCAGAAACCCTAATATGGGTATCATGTTCCTGCCATGGAAATTGATTAAAGCACCCTGAAAGTTTGCAAACACATCACTAAACACAAAAACAACAACAAAACATGTTAATAATGCATGAATAATGAAACACGATTTGAAATTTTCAAGAACAAACCGATTCGTGATTTCTGATTCGATGGTTTTGAATGATATAAGAGTCCGGATCGACTTAAAGATGCAAGGAATGCAATGGAATCTCAAAATCAATTGAAAGTGGCCGGATCGATGGGCTTCAGTTGTTTGGAACACGAAATTTTGACTTTAGGTTAGGTTTGAGGAGCAATTTTTCGCTTTTTCTTGATAGGTATGCATCATATATATATCGGATGGATTTGGATGAATTTGAAAGAATCAATCAATATTCAATGGAAATCAAATTTGATATTTCCATGAAAATCAAATCTTCAAAGCTTGATCAATTTCAATCCAATCTTGCCTTTCTTGCTCCATTTCAATTTGTCTGGCATTTGTGAGTTAATTGGACCTTAAGGAAAGAATAAAATCAATCTTTGCAATTAATTTCAATTTATAATTTATTTTAAGATTTAATTTGCATTTAAATGAATAAATTACAAATTAAATAGAAAATAAATCAAAATTCGTGGTTTTGGCTTGGACACTCCTAATTGCTTGAGGAAAGTTAGGATGAAGAAAAGTAGGCCCATTTGCAAAAGATTTGATTTTTTGAATATCTCTCTTTGTGCATTCTTCCAAAATGCCCAACTTGTGAATGGTGTAACTTGCTCAATTTTCCACATTTTTGAGTGTTCTTGGACTTTTGGAAAGCTCTAAGAGTCCTCTAACCAATGTCTTTGGTCTCATCTCAATTGAGTTACCATGCTCAATATATCTTCAAAACAAAAGTTGACTTTTGTTGACTTTGAAAATGACCTCGTAATGTTTGAGCTATACCTCTCAAATGAAGCATTTTTGACATTCTTGTGAGACATGAAGTTGTAGAGAATTGAATTTCCTTCAAAACAAGAGGTGGTGGGAAAATTTAGAAAGTATGAGAAAGTTATGATCAACAAAGTTCATTGACTTTTCATCTGAAACCCTAATTTAGAAAGTTTGACTTTGAGCAAATCTTGAGTTTTCTTGATGAATCATGATCAACCCTTGATCAAATGATGAATGTAACTTCAAAATGAGGATGTTGACCAAAAATCAGAAGTTTTGATCAGATGTTGACCACAGCTGACTTTTTGTCCATACACCCGATTTTCAACCATCCGAGCAATCGTTCGAGGAAACTTGACTTGGAAGCTTGAAACTTGACATGGAGAATCTTTGAAGCATATGAGGAGGCATGAAGGCATTGAGATGTTGAAACCATCTTGACTTGAGAGATACCAAACCCTAGTTTGGGTTGATTGTCTAGAGAGTTTGTCTCGATCAACTCGAGGAACTCGAGTATGGATGAAATCTCTTGAGAAGATGGAGGGCAAATTTTGGGTATGACATGCCCCTGCTCAATCTTCTTGTACTGGAAGGTTAGATTGACATGCTTGTCTTTCGTGACCGGAGGTAGAAGATGATTGAACACGAGTACACCCGAAAATTTGCACTCGCATTGGTGATGACGGAATGGGCTTATGGATGCCATTTGGAGAAGGAGACTACCGGGAACGAGTCGACGCTAGACTCGAGGTTGTTAATAGGAGAGCTGACGGAGATGGGCTTAAGATGCCATCCGAAAGGTCACGCTGGGGAGAGCCGAGACGCTAGGCTCTGTAGATGTTCCTCGAAGGAGAGAGATGGGCTTAAGATGCCATCCGAGGGAGTCGACGTTAGACTTCGTGGTTCACTTTGAATGAAGTTATTGGTTTGTATTGATTTTTAACCATATGCAGATTCTCAAAGTGAAGAATGTTGATAAGTAGCTCGAGACGGGCTTAAGATGCCATCCAAGGCAATCGAGTCGACGCTAGACTCAGAGTTGCTGATGATAATCGTAATAAATTCGCTGATTACCTGGAGATTGTAGTTGGCAAAATGTGGATAGCTTCCTCAGCATCGGTGTTGATCCATTGCTCATATCTGAGGATAACCGAGGTGGTCTTTCTGATAGTTTTCCGCCGGTTCGGGCTTAACTCGACCACCGCTTGAGGCGGTCTTTCAGAGTTTTCCGGCCGTTCGGGCTTAATCTCGACCTGCTTATGGCGGTCTTCAGATAGTTTTCCCGCTTCTCGGGCTTAACTCGACCTGCTTTGCGCGAAGGATCATACTGCTTTGGAGAAAACAAGAAACTTTGATAGAATATTTGTTAGTCTTATGCAAAGTATGATGCATGATGAAGTTGTATATGAATGACATATGCATGAATTATGACTTTATGAGAAATGTATGAATGATGATGTTGTGATATTTCAAAACATATCCATCTTGAAGAAGATGCGATATTCTGCTTGAAGATTTCGACCGCTGGGAATTCGGTAGTGAGAACCCGCTTTGAAGGAGAAGAAAGATATCCGATTCCTCCGATGCACTATCCGACCAAGTCTTGGGCCTAGATATTGCGAGGTAGAGATTTGAGAAGCTGTTGTTGAGAGATCCTCATAGACCCCGCCGAGGAGAGTCCGGGAGGCGATCCGCTGGGGACCTTGTATGTAGATCCGCCGAGGAAATTTAAGAGGCGCCCATCGGGATTCCGAGTGTAGATCTCACCGAGAGCATTTGATGGTTGCGAGAGACCTATTGAAGAGTCTCGAGTCCGTTGTAATCTCCGGGGAATAAAGGGTATGTTTCTCCGCACTATCTCACCAAGTTGAGTCCGATACCGCCGGAGGAAGGAGATCGAAATATCCGCTGGGATGAAGTGTTATCGTTGACTGATGTAACGCTGTTCTCGGTGAGTGGAATCACCGCTGGATTAACATATACTCCGCTGGAAGGTGTGTCAGGAGTGACACCTTTATGCTCCGTGGGGAACTATTTGGTGACTTTCGCCGTCATCCCACCCCGAACCCGTAAAGTACTTTGTATGTTCACTTTTCGTATGTTTGTGATTAGATTCTTATTGTCAAATGCGATAGTCATTCAAAGCAAACGTTGGACTTATTGCAAATAACAACAATAAAATTGTAAAGAGAAAGAAGTTGTGATTTATTTGAAAGGTATGCATGCCAAGTAGTTTGTACACAAGAAAGGTAAAAGCTATGCGAAACAATCTCGTTAAGTTCCAACTATGCTAGTACTCATATTTCAACTATCTCATCTCCTTGTCAAGAGAAAGTGAGTAGACCGATCTTCGCCATTTGAATCTTGAATGTCGATAGTAGTCCGGAAGCGTGTGATCCGAAGAGTAGTTACGCTTAAATCCCTAACTTTGCTAGACCGCCTTCTTGTTTTCGCTCACCGGATACCCTTGCCAAGCCGCCTTTTCGTGTTTTCGACTTGCCGTGTGTACATGTTTTGTATATATCCTTAATTTTGCCCAACCCTTTGGTTCGCCAGATGCCCTTATTTTTGCCTAGGTTCGCCGACCCAGCGGTCTCTTTTATGCGTAGTATTTTTGACTATGTCTGCGCTCAGGTGTGGGAAGTCTTCACCATCCATGGTGCTAAGTATCATAGCTCACCGAAAATACTGCCTTGACTACAAACGGTCCCTCATAGGTGGGAGTCCATTTGCCCTCGATCACCTTGTGGAAGAATGATGCGCCTACTAGATCACCGACTTGGTAGACTCGGTGTTTGACCTTCGTTAAATGCTCGATCATTCGTTTCGATAACTGTCCATGGCGTATGGATGAGTCGCTTTCATCAATCAAGTTAATCCGTCAAGGCGAGTTCAACCCAATCGTCTCGCTTAACTCGCCCGAGGACTCGTCGAGGGTATCAACCTCGATGGGTAAGACGGCCCATACCGATATAAGAGAGAAGCGGGTCCTTTGATGTTCGGTATGAAAAGGATAACCATGAAGAGCAATGGTAACATCTCATGCCAATCTTGTAAGTCACGCCATCTTCTCAGATAATCTTCTTAATGTTCTTGGCGGCTTCCATCGCTACCATTCATCTTAGGCCGATATGAGAAGAGTGTGATGCTTGATCTTGAATCGCATGCGTAGTTCTGATCATCTTGTTGTTGAGATTGGAACCGTTATCTGATAATCCTTTCGGAGCCATACCGATGCAGATTATGTTTGATGAATCGAGCCACAACATTCTTGGTAACAGATGCATACGAGGTCGCTTCACCCACTTGGTAAAGTAATCTATTGCCACAAGGATGAAACGATGTCCATTGAAGTCGGGCTTGATTTCTCCAATCATGTCAATGCCCCACATTGCAAAAGGCCAAGGAGAAGTTAAAACATTCAGAGTACGGAGGTACGTGTACTTTGTCGGCATAACCGCACTTGTGACAAGATCGAGCATAAGGTGACAACCTTCCATGGTGGACCAATAGTAACCGTTCTCAAAATCTTCTTAGCCATGGTGTGTCCATCGGAGTGGGTACCAAATCGCCTTCGTGTAACTCTTCCATGATACGCATCTGTGTTCTCGTCTACATAGGAGTAAGCACAAGTCGGTTGCTTTGTATAAGATGTCGCTGTGAGAAAGAATTTGGATGCAAATCTTCTCATGAACTTTATCATTAATGATGCCCTCGCGGATATTCCCGAGTCTCAAGATACCCTTCACCATAGTACCAAGGTTTTTCTTCAGATCAAGCTCATAACAATACGCCTGTTCAAACTTCTCAATGATGATCCGGGGAGCCTCGTTGTCCCATCCGACCTGAACATAGACGACATAGTAGCCAATGCCCGCCAACCGATTCTCTTCGTGGAATATGATTGAAAGTGATCTCTTCAAAGGAATCAAACCGTAACATGCTCTCGATATGGAATGAGATTCGGATGCTTCGTATCCCACTCCCCTTAACTGACCGATCACCAAAGTCGAGTCTCCATACACTTGTAAGAACTTGATTCTAAGTCAATAGCAGCTTTAAGACCCATGATGCACGCCGATCGGCCATGTTGTTAGTGCAACTGAAACATAATCGCGGTGAAAGGCGTATGTCCGGTCAGGATGTAATGATGGCGCCAATGCCATTGCCAAGTGCGTTGAGGCTCCATCAGACCATAGTCCATCGATCCTTGTTCGTGTCCTTCGTCTGGGCCTGGTTCTTCGTAATCAGAATTAGTAAACATCTTCATCTCGAAATTGAATCGCATAGACCGATAGTCATCACGGCTTGATGAGCAAATGATCGGCCATACACTTCCTTTGATCGCTCTCGAGAAGTGTACTGATGTCATATTCTCAAGATCATTTGCCATCTTGCTATTCTTCCGAGAGAGTGGGTTTCTCAAAGATGTATTTTATCGATCCATCTTGAAATCAACAAGGTAGTGGAGTCAACATATACTGCCTTAGTCGGCGAAAGCAGCCCAGTTAAAGCGCGTAAGTTTTCTCGAGCTGTGAGTATCTTGTTTCACACCGGTAAACTTTTGCTAAGGTAGTATATTGCATGCTCTTTTCGACTGTGGCCATGTTGCCCCAACACACACCCCATTGAGTTTCTAACAATCAAGTACATGATAAGAGGTCTTCCTTCGGCAGGCATCGGATAGGAGGATTTCGTAGTACTCCTTGATTTTGTCAAAAGCGATCCGCAATCGCTGCTCCATTCCACTACTTGATCTTTCTTAAGTAACTTGAAGATTGGCTCACAAGTAGCGCTAGTGTGCAATGAATCGCAATGTAGTTCAATCGCCCAAGAAACCTCGACTTCCTTCCAGGGAGTCGCATCTCTTGAATAGCTTTAACCTTTGGATCAACTTCAATACCTTTACCACCGACAACAAACCCTAGGAGTTTTCCGGATCCGACCAAAGTGCACTTGTTAGATTAAGTCTCACCGACTTCTTCAACTGCCAAATAGTTTCGAAATGATCAAGATGTTCTTCTTCACTGGATCGAGCTATCATGTCGCCGACGAGACCTCTATCTCGTGATGAATCATGTCATGAAACAATGTCACCATAGCACGATAAGTGGCGCCGCGATTCTTCAAAATCAACTATAACCCTAGCAGAAAGTGCCCCACCTGTAACAAAAGTAGTCTTCCATGTCTTCGAGCCATTTTGATCTGATTGTAACCGGAGAAACCATCCATGAAGGAGAAAACCTTATGCCGAGCGGTGTTGTCAACCGTAACATCAATACGAGGAAGTGGGAAATCATCTTTCTGACTCGCTTTGTTCGTATCTCTGTAATCCACACACATTCGTATTCTTACCATCCTTCTTAGGCACGGGTACCACATTTGCAACCCATCGATAAGAGGATGCAAATAAAAACCGTTGAATCGTTTATAACTCTCGCTTTGATTTTTCTCGACATCTCAGACGATGCATTTAACCTTCTGTTTCACCGAGAAAACCTCTTTGCTCTGCAATCGGTGTACCACAATATCAATGTCTAAACCTGCATGTCTTCGTATGACCAAGCAAAACCTCAATATAGTCTCGTAGCATCCGAACCAACCTTTCTTTAACATCGCTCTCAAGACCCGCCTCCTATCTTGATCTCTTTTCTGCCTTCGCCAAGCACTCAAATTCACAACCTCAACTTGCTCTTCGTGGTCAGATAACTCGCTTCTTCTTGTCAGTAGCCCCGCAAGTTCTCCTGGCACTTCACAATCTTCCTCACTTTCGCCGCTTGGTAGATCGGATTATCAAGTCATATTTAGCACTAGCATAGTTTATTAACGAGATTCGGAGTGATTCAGCAGGTATCACGTGGGTGTGTAAGAAACACATAGCTTTTGAAGGTGATAAAGCAAAGAAAGAAAACAAACAATTGAATGCAAAAGTCCAACGATTTATTGAATGAAAATACGCAAAACGATGATAATAACCTCGCAAACGAGCCATGATGCCCCTGCAAGGCACTAGGCTTTCAAAGTTTATTGTTCAAAACATAAAGAAATACGTAAAAGCAAAACAAAACAAGAGCAATTACTCCGGCTAAAGGAGATTGGTATGACGCCTTGGCCTTCCAATTGTCGGAGCCCATGATCCGAGTTGAAGATCCACTTGTCGACAAAGTCGTTGTCGCCGCCTTCTATAGCATGGATTCCACTGCCGATGCGGAAAGGAAGTTGGCCGCACGTCACGGGCGATCATCTTCTCCGACCATGGTGAAGCCTAAACCAGCCTTGTCGATTTGAAAGGAAGATCGTGGAGCTGACCCCAAATAGCTACTACCTTCTTCAATGCCAGCCTGAGCATCTTTCAAGAGGCCATCCTAGGCGGAACTTTAGCAACTTCAGAGGATGGAGAGTCATCAGCATGGTATTTCAAAAGCTTGATGTGGAGTCTCAAGAATTCACCCTCCATCTCGAGATATCGGAATGACCGAGATGACCGACCATATACTCTTCTTCACCACATACACCGTGACAACCTTCCTTTC